>CM065899.1:43946081-44635081 GCA_033439115.1 Firmiana major
AGATTCAAAAACTCTGTTTGCTTCCTTCTCTGGGGAGCTCGTGGTATAAATTGGGTTCTAAAGGCTGCCTAAAATTCTTCCCAGCTAATCACAACCTGGCTGGACATCAGAATACCCTGGGTAGTACCCCACTAATCTCGAGCTCTCCCTTTCAACATATAAGCACCCATACTGACCCTCTCAGCATCAGTGCATCCCAAATAGTCAAATATGACTCTCAACTCAGTCAGTCACTCCTCAACCTCTGTAAGATCCTTTTTCCCTCTGAATGTGGACAGATTCATTTTCAAAAATTCCTTCAGTCAGACCATACTCCTATCATCGGGCTGAGTAACGGGAAGAAGTGGGTCTATCTATACTGGGGGCACGGAAGGTCCTTGTGGTGGTGTAGGAGTAGTACCCGAAGCATTAACTCCAAAATGTTGCACGAATAGCGCTGCCATTTGCTCAAAACATTGTCACACATCATGCTCAATCTGATTAAATCGAGAGTTAGGACTCTCCGATTGTGGGGCAAGTGGCGGAGGTGGCTCTGCCTTCCTCCTCGAACGACCTCGTCGTCCACTCATTCTTAGTCTCAATACATTTCCTGCGCGTACACATTAAATTTGATTGAAATCTCAATCCTCAATTTTAGTTCATGACTAGACTTATACAGACACTTTGGATGTATTCTATTTCACTTAACCGACACTGACAGTACTAAACACCCTAAGCTCTGATACCAAGAAAACTTTGTGACGCCCGGAAAGCGCAAAAACAGGGAAAATTTAAAACTTTTTATTCATCCATTCACAATTAAGGGTGCATTTCTATGCCGTATCATACATCATCATACATAATTTGTAACTTTTGCCTCAAGATCTCATCATCTCATGAATAAATATTATACCATTTACATTCCTCAATTTTGAATTAGTTATCCTAATACATCCCATACATCATAGTACATCAAGTGTCTATAAATACAACTCTAGCCTGGATACATGAAATATTAAAATGTACCTCAAGAACAATATGTAGCTTGGAGCTCAAATCCTCCACTAGCAACTAATCCGTACGTCGTAGGGAACTCTCTTCACTTGAAGAAATCTAGGGGGAGATAAAACATGGTAAGCTTCTAACTCGCTCAGTAAGGGGGTAAGGGACTCATTACAATTAATGATTTGCACAGCACAATCATTTGTTTTGTAGTTGAAAACTCGATAAAAATGTAGCATGACTCAATAAAACATCATTCTCGTCTCATTCTCTAAAATCATGTAAAAACATAAGAGTACATAACTCAGTACAAAATATATTTACAAGCATGTGGAAACCAGTATGCGATAATGGCTTTTCTCATAAAACGTGATAAAAACCACCTCAATAGTAAAGCACGTGGCGCAGCCACAAAACACAATCTCATGTGTATAAAAAAGAGACTAGGCAAGAAAACTCATATAAAATTCGTCATGGCACATCAAAATAATCTCTTCTGGGTACACATCCCAGGCATCCTCAAAAGAGCGAATGTCGACAATATGGTCGTGTACATGGTATATTGGACTTATACGTTACCAAAACAAGGTCCGACCTTACATGCTACAAAAGCAATGCCTCTCCTCATGTACACTATCGGTCTTACATGCTACCAAAGCAATGCCTGGACTTACATGCTACCAAATCAAGGCGTCTCAATGCTACCAAAGTGGGGAAAGTATCGGTCTTACATGCTACCAAAGCAATGCCTGGACTTACATGCTACCAAAGCAAGGCCTCCCAATGCTACCAAAGTGGGGAAAGTATCGGTCTTACATGCTACTAAAGTAATGCCTCCCAGCGCTACCAAAGTGGGGAATAATATCAGCCTTACATGCTACCAAAGCAAAGCCTCCCAGCGCTACCAAAGTGGGGAATAATATCAGCCTTACATGCTACCAAAGCAATGCCTCCTAGCACTACCAAAGCGGGGAATAATATCAGCCTGACATGCTACCAAAGCATTGCCTGATGTGTATTTGACATGACACGCCTAAGTCTCAATCATTAGCCAGTATCATATAAAACGTTTTGCCTTCACGTAGAACTCATAATGGTTTTCCTTCATAAATCTCATTTAAAACAATTGTGTATTCAACACAAAACATGTTAAAACCGAGTTCCAATCGGTAAAACCATGTACACATTTCTTAATCTTAGTACGCCTTAACGTAGAGCCTAAATCTCTTTTCACGTTTTAAACACAAAACGGTTGTAAAACATTTCACGCTTAGTTTACAACTCATAAAAGTTGGGCTCCAACCAGCTATAAAATCGTGTACAATACTCATTCACAACTCATAAAACATACTTGTTTTCTCAAATCACAATTCATGCTACAATATTGTCACAAAACACACACACAAACGAGTTTAAGTTTTTTTTTCCTTACCTAGTTGCACCTCATATAGTGCAATCGTTTCCCCCGTATCACGGACTAGCCTCGTATTCCTCTCTGGAAGTCTTGGGTTGTCCAAACGATGTTAAAACATCAATAAGCTATCTCAATCGCATCATTGAGCACATATTTGCTCATATTCCCGTTAAATACTTAAGCAACTCAATTCTCACAATTCCATTACAATTCAAATTCTCATCCACATTATTTCAAATCCTACATTTCCCATGCCATAGTCCATATTAAATTTACCTCATTGCCTCCATTCCAAATTTATAGTCAAAAATCTCAAATCACCACAAATTGTATAATGTTATCTTGACTCCAACAAAAATCATAATTTCATCAATCCCTAATAATTTTCTAGCTATTTCATCACAATGCCAACAACCATAATCACCAAAAATCACTTCAAATATCAAGATCGAAGTTTAGAATTTACCAAAACTTGTAGAGTGATAAACTCTTACCTTGATTCAACCCATCTTTCGATTTCCAAGTATGTTGTTCTCCTTTGGATGAGGAACAACTTTTCCTCTTGCCATAACCATCGATTTGGATGAAAATAAAGGTTTTAGAAGAGAGACAAAGTTAGGGTTCGACTGAAATGGAGGTTTGGAAGAGAGAGAAAATATGAAATGTAGGAAAATATAGGGATCCTTTTATAGACGGAGGGTAGGAGATCGATATGGTCCTTGATGAGATCGATATGCGTTTGAATTTGGGAACATTTTGAGGCAGTTTTATGCCTAGGAGATCGATCTGTCGTGGGGAAAGATTGATCTCTTAATGGCTTAATGAGATTAATCTGCTCCTTGATGAGATCGATCTTCTATTTACAGAATGCTTCATAAGATCGATCTGCTCCTTGAGGAGATCGATCTTCTCCTTACAGAATGCTTCATGAGATCGATCTGCTCCTTGAGGAGAGCGATCTTCTCTTTACATAATGCTTTATGAGATCGATTTCTTCCTCATGAGATCGATCTCTTCATTACAGAATCATAAGGAGATCGATCCTCTTCCATTGATTTCCTCCTTCCTTGTCATTTTGGCCTACCAGATCGATCCTCTCTTTTTCAAGATTGATCTGGCCTCATAGTTTCACACTTTGATTAAACTCTTAACATAAAATCTCATTCTGTACCACCCCAATGTATGAGTACATTATATTCAGCTTAATAAATTACACTTCAAGTTCACATTACATAATTGGATATGTTTAAAATTCTTAGATCTCACAGAGGGTAACCATGGCTAGTTATATGTTGAGGGGCCAGGCTAAGTTTTGGTAGAGGTTGAGTTAGACATTGTTGGCAGGCAGTCAGTCAGCTATCTCTTGGGATGCCTTTCTTAATGCATTCAGGACCTAGTATATTCCACGCACTGCTCAAGAAAAGAGGCAATTGAAATTTCTGAATTTGGTTCAGGGTAGCATGACGATGGATGAGTATAAGAACCAGTCCACCACCCTGTTGATGTATGACCCCGAGACAGTTAGGGACCCCGAGCGTCGTATTGAGAGATTTTTTATAGGTTTAAGATCGAGGATCTGTGATAGATTGTTGGGACTCTGGGTAACAGATTTTAAGGATGCCCTTGGATAGGCTCAGGAAATTGAGAGAGGCCTGGATGTGACCCAAGCACAGTATGGGTCCAGAAGTAAAGGTAATGATAAAGGAAAGAGAGTAGAGGCATCCCAATTTGAACTGAGGCAAGCTCAGCCCAAGAGACAATGAATTGACAAGTCTCGGGCGAAGGTTGGGAAGCTTAAGACCTCTCTTGATAGTGCAGACACCACCTAAGACTCTGGTACTGAATTCCAATTATACAAGAACTATGGCAGGCCGCATAGTGGGCCTTGCCACTGGGTTTCGGGTGCATGCTTTAAATGTGGAGTCGTGGGTTACCAAATTAATGACTATCCGTAGATGAGGCCTATTGAGCCTTCGTAGCAACCAAGGAAAATCAAGAGACAAGCTCCTCAGAGACATGCCCCACAGAAAAGGGCTGCAGCCACGGACAAAGGTGAGAAGCCTGTCTCACAGGGACGTGTGTTTGCCATCGACAAGGAGACAGCTGACACCTCCTTTAAAACTATTAGAAGTATACTTCTTGTCTGTAATCATGAGGCACATGTTTTATTTGACCCAGGTTCCACACACTCCTTTATTTCCTCATAATTTGCACATAAATTGCATCTAGAACCTGAGCCTCTAGATCACATGTTGCACATAAGCACACCCATTGATGAATCTCAGATAACTGATATGGTGTGTAAAAATTGTGAAATCAAGGTAAGAGATAGGATAATGTTAGCAAATCTAGTTTTACTAAATATGTATAGTTTTGATGTAATTTTGGGCATGGATTGGCTAGCTACCAATCATGTAAGTCTAGACTGCTACACTAAAACTATCACCTTCTCCTTACCTAATAAATTTGATTTATGTTTTGTTAATAAGAAATGAAACGTATGGTATTAAGTTCTATGAAGTTATAAGGTGTCTATATGTTTAAAAATTCCTGATGATATCAATTTTGTGAAGGGTATGTTGCTTTTATTTCATATAATAGTTGGGAACCGCCAAGTATTTAGGATGTTCCTGTAGCATGTGAGTTTCCGGATGTTTTTCTGGATGAATTATCAGGGTTACAACTGGAGAGGGAAATTGAGTTTACCATTGATTTGGTGCCCAATACTCAGCCTATCTCTAAGCCACCTTATCGAATGAAGCTGGTCGAATTGGAAGAATTGAAGAAGCAGTTACAAGAGTTGCTCGATAAGGGGTTCATCAGACCAAGTGTATCTCCGTGGGGTGCTCCAGTTTTATTTATCATAAAGAAAGATGAGAGTCTCCGCTTGTGTGTGGACTATCGATTTCTTAATAAGGCGACAGTAAAGAATAAGTATCCTCTGCCAAGAATAGATGAATTGTTTGATCAATTGAGAGAGGTTTCAGTGTTTTCTAAGATAGATTTAAGATCGGGTTATCACCAGTTGAGGATTAAAGAGACTGATGTACCAAAAATAGTTGTCAGGACCCGATACGGGCATTTTGAGTTTTTGGTAATGCCCTTTGGACTGACTAATGCCCCTGCTACTTTATGAGTATGATGACTGATGTCTTTCGAGAGTTTTTAGACATATTTGTTATTATCTTTATTGATGAAATTTTAATCTATTCTAAGTCCCGGGAGGAGCACGAGTAGCACGAGTAGCATTTGTTATTATCTCTGTCATGCCCCGAAAATGCGAAAAATATGGCAAATTTAAAACTTTTTACTCATTAATTCACAATTAATGGTGCATTCCTGTGCAGTGTCATACATCATCATAATTATGATGCCTCAGGATCTTATCATAATATAGTGTATATTGTATCATATACATTACTCAATTCCAAGTTAATTAATCCTAATACATCCCATACAATGTTGTACATAAAGTGTCTGCAATTACAATAATCGTCTGGGTACATGAAAAGATAAAAGGTACCTCAAAATACAATATATATGGCCTGGAGCTCAAGTCCTCCACTAGCCACTACTCCGTACGTCGCAGGGAGATTCTTTTTCACTTGAAGAACTCTGGGGGAAAGAAAACAGGGTGAGCTTCTAAATCGCTCAGTAAGGGGGGTAAGGGACTCATTTCATAAACCAAAATGCACATCACAAAATATTTATTTGTATGTGAAACTCATTTGAAAACCATAGCATGAAAGTACTCAAAACGATATTCTCATATCCCAAATCATGTGAAAACATGAAGTAAAAAAGGCTCAGTCTAGAGCAATAACAAAGCATGTGAAAATAACGCGATAAACGCTTTCTCAAATACGTGATAAAATCACTGAAATAGTAATGCACGTGGCGCAGCCACTAAACACACGTGACATAGCCACTTATTTAAATTCACACGTGGCATAGCCACTGATTTAATTTCACACGTGGCACAGCCACTGGATAGGGTTTCACGTGGCAACGACCACTAATTAGGGGTTCTCACATGGCAACGGCCACCAATAGGGTTTCTCACGTGGCAACGGCCACCAAATGGGGTTTCTCACATGGCAACGGCCACCAAATGGGGTATCACGTGGCAACGGCCACCAATGGCGTTTCTCACGTGGCAACGGCCACCAAATAGGGTTTCACACGTGGCAACGGCCACCAAATGGGGTATCACGTGGCAACGGCCACCAATGGGGTTTCTCACGTGGCAACGGCCACCAATAGGGTTTCTCACGTGGCAACGGCCACCAAATAGGGTTTCACACGTGGCAACGGCCACCAAATAGGGTTTCACACGTGGCAACGGCCACTAAGTATACGTGGCACAGCCATAGAATGGGTTATTCTCACGTTACCAGAACGGAGAAGAAATCGGGCTTACATGCTACCAGAGCAATGCCCGGTGTGTACTCAAAATTACACACCTAAGTCTTATCACACAAGACTGGTTTGCCTTCACGTAGAACTCATAGTGGTTTTTCTCTCATAAAACTCATTTGAAAACTATTTTGTACTCAACACAAAACATAATAAAACCGAGTTCCAACCGGTAAAACACGCACACATTTCTCAAATCTCGATATTGCCTTAACGTAGAGCCCAATTATAAACTCATAAAAACATTGGGCTCCAACCGGCTATAAAATCGTGTGCAATTATAACTCAACACAACACTCAACATGCTTGTTTTATAAACCACAATTCATGCTATAATAGTTTACAAATCACATACACAAATGGTTTAGATTTCCCTTACCTCTTTGCACCTCGTATAGTGCAATCATTTCCCCCGTATCACGGACTAGCCTCGCATTCCACTCTGGAACTCCCGAGCTGTCCAAACGATGTTAAAACATCAATACTCAATTATCTCATAAACCTCAATTCTCAAAATCGAGCATAATTGCTCATAACACCTCCAATCTCTTGATTCTCGTAGCTCTACCCCAAACTACACTCTCATTCACAACATCTCGACGTTCTACGTTTCTCATGCCAATCATCTACGTTAATTCACCACATTGTCTAAATTTCTATTTATAGCTCAAATTCTCAAAATTACCAAAATTGCCAAATATCAACATTACTCCAACTACATTGTAATTTCATCAATCCCTAATCATTTTTCAGCCATCTCAACGCAATGCTAACAACTAACATCACCAAAATCACCTCAAATGGAAGGATCGAAGTTTAGAAATTACCCAAAACTTGTGGAGAGCTTATCTCTTACCTCTATTCGATCTGTCTTTCGATTTCCAAGTATGTTGTTCTCCTTTTGATGAGGAACAACTTCCCTTCTTGCCATAACCTCTGATTCGGCCAAAAATGGGTGCTTTGGATGAGTGAGAAAGCTAGGTTTCGGTGAAAATGGGGGTTGGAAGAGAGAGAAAGTGAAATTGCAAGAGAAAAACAGGGGTTCCTTATATAGACTGGAGGTAGGAGATCGATCTGCCTCTTGATGAGATCGATCTGCATTTGAATTTTGGGACGATTTGGGGCAATTTATGCCTAGGAGATTGATCTGTCGAGGGGTGAGATCGATCTCTTTATGGCTTTATGAGATCGATCTGCTCCTTGAGGAGATCGATCTTCTCCCAAACAGAATCACTTGGAGATCGATCTCTTCCTCATGAGATCGATCTTCTCTCAAACAGAATCATAAGGAGATCGATCCTCTTCCATTGGAGATCGATCTGCTCCTCAAATTCTTCCTTCTTTCTCATTTTTAACTCACCAGATCGATCTCTCCTTCTCCCAGATCGATCTGCTCCTTAAATTCCTCCTTCCTTGTCATTTTTAACTCACCAGATCGATCTCTCCTTCTCCCAGATCGATCTGTCCTCATAGTTTCACATTTATTTTAACACTTAACATATAAATCTCCAATTATCATTCCCACAATTCACTTAGCTCAATAAATTACACTTCAAATTATTATTACATCAATACAATATGTCTGAAATTCTCAGATCTCACATCCTCCCCACCTTAAAAGAATTTGATCCTCCAAATTCAACTCAACTAGTTAAAGAGATGGGGGTATTTCTCCTTCATGAGACTCTCTAGTTCCCACGTTGCCTCTTCCCTTGAGTGATGTTTCCACAAAACTTTCACTAATGGGATGCTCTTAGTTCTCAGTACCTTCTCTCTTCTATCGAGAATCTGGACGGGTTCCTCAGTGTAGCTCATATCCTCTTGAATGTCCATCTCGTCATACTCTATGACATGAGAAGGGTCCGGGTGGTACTTCCTCAACATAGACACATGAAAAACATTATGTATTCCGGACATCTGTGGGGGTAATGCCAATCTGTAGGCTACCTCTCCCACTCTCTCAAGAATCTCGAATGGTCCCACGTATCGAGGACTCAATTTCCCTTTCCTCCCAAATCGCATGATACCCTTACTCGGTGATATTTTCAGAAATACTGCATCACCAACCTCAAACTCGAGTGGCCGTCTACGCACATCCGCGTAGCTTTTCTATCTACTTTGTGCAGCCCGTAACCTCTCACATATGAGTTTTACACTCTGTACGGCTTGCTCAACAAGCTCGGGAGCATTTATCTTTCTGTCACCGACTTCTTCCCAAGCTACAGGGGATCTACACCTCCTACCATATAGAGCCTCAAAAGGTGCCATTCCAATACTCGCATGATAGCTATTGTTGTATGCAAACTCTGCTAGGGGCAGGTGATCATCCCATGATCCCTTAAAATCCATCGTACACGCCCTCAACATATCCTCCAGGGTCTGAATAGTCCTCTCTGACTGACCATCTGTCTGAGGATGATAGGCGGTACTAAAACTCAATCGAGATCCCATGGACTCCTGAAACTGGGTCCAAAATCTGGAAGTAAATCGGGAATCTCTATCAGAAGTAATACTCACTGGAGCCCCATGTAATCTAGCTATCTCGCTGACATACAGCTCAGCTAAGGCATCCACAGTATCTGTGCTCTTGATGGCAAGGAAGTGGGCACTCTTGGTCAATCTATCCACAATGACCCATATCGTGTCACGACCTCTTTGGGTCCTCGGTAAACCCATAATAAAGTCCATAGTGACATGCTCCCATTTCCATGTAGGTATAGGTAAGGGCTGTAGTAATCCTCCGGGCTTCCGATGCTCAGCTTTCACTTGCTGGCATACTAAACACCTGGCCACATACTCTGCCACGTCTCGTTTCATATCACTCCACCAATACACCTTTCTCAAGTCTCGGTACATCTTAGTACTCCCTGGGTGCATGGTGTATCGCGAGCAGTGGGATTCTCTCAGTATCTGTGTCTTCAGGGTATCATCGTCCGGTACACAAATTCGTCCTCTGAATCTCAACAATCCTTCCTCGCTGATGGTGAGATCCGACTGCGAACTCTGCTCAACTTGGCTAACCATATCTATCAATCTCTGATCACTGCGCTGCCCAGTTCTAATCTGATCCATGATCCTGGGCTCTATCCGCAAGCTAGCCAAAAATCCAGTCTCTACCTCTTTAACTCTGATCCGAAGTTCGACGAACTGCTCTAACAAATTCCATTCCCTGATCATCATAGCAGATATCATACTCTTCCTGCTCAGGGCATCAGCAACTACATTCGCCTTACCCGGATGATAAAGAATCTCACAGTCATAATCCTTAAGGAGTTCCATCCATCTCCTTTGTCTCATGTTTAACTCTTTCTGATCAAAGAGATATCTCAAACTCTTGTGATCAGTGAAGATCTGGAATCTTTCCCCATATAAGTAGTGTCGCCAGATCTTTAAAGCAAATACCACAGCGGCTAAATCCAAATCGTGCGTGGGGTAATTCCGCTCATGGTCTTTCAGCTGTCGCGATCCATATGCGACCACTCTTCCGTACTGCATAAGCACACACTCCAATCCTTGATGAGATGCATCACTATACACCGAAAATCCTCCTGATCCCTTAGGAATAGTTAGCACAGGTGCCGCTGTCAACCTCCTCTTTAATTCCTGAAAACTGAGCTCACATTGATCAGTCCATATAAATGGAGTCTCTTTGCGTGTGAGCTTAGTCAAAGGGGCGGCAATCCTGGAAAATCCTTCCACAAATCTTCTGTAATACCCTGCCAAACCAAGGAAGCTTCGTACCTCAGTAACTGTCCTCGGTCTCTCCCAATTAAGCACAGCCTCCACCTTGCTTGGGTCCACTGATACTCCTTCCTCTGAGACTATATGACCAAGGAAACTATCCGGTTCAGCCAAAACTCACACTTACTAAGCTTTACATATAATTGCTTATCTCGGAGTATCTGAAGTACTAACCACAAATGCTGTGCATGCTCCTCATATGACCGAGAGTACACCAGGATATCATCAATGAAGACTATCACAAATTTATCTAGATAGTCTCTGAACACCTCGTTCATCAGTCTCATAAATGCTGCAGGGGCGTTCGTCAATCCAAAGGACATCACCAGAAATTCATAATGGCCATACCTTGTCCTGAAGGCCGTCTTTGGAATATCTTCTTCCTTGATCCTCAATTGGTGATAGCCCGATCTCAAATCAATCTTAGAAAAGACTGAGGCCCCTCTTAACTGATCAAGTAGATCATCAATCCTGGGCAGTGGGTATTTATTCTTCACCGTGGCTTTATTCAACAGCCGGTAGTCTACGCATAATCTGAGACTACCATCCTTCTTTTTAACAAATAGTACTGGTGTTCCCTACGGCGAAACACTGGGTCTAATAAACCCTTGATCCAATAACTCCTGTAGTTGTTTATTCAATTCCTCAAGTTCCACTAATGCCATCCTGTAAGGAGGTTTAGAGATCGGCTGAGTATCTGGTACCAAATCAATGGTAAACTCCAGCTCTCTTTGGTGGTAAACCTGGCAATTCATCTGGGAAAACATCCAGAAATTCGCAAACCACAGGTATATCCTCAATCCTCGGATGTTCTCGCTCATCGTCTGAGATGAGTGTCTCATAACCTTCACATGAATAATCATATTTAATATTCTCCAAAATAATATCAAAATTCTCAAATTACTTACTAGAAATCCACATAATCATTTCCTCAATATCTCAATTATACACTGTAAGGTTCAGGTAGGGAGAAAGTTACAATCTTAGTGTAGCAGTCTAAACTCACTCGATTGGTCACCAACCAATCCATTCCCAGAATTACATCAAACCCATGAATATTCAACAGGATTAGATCTGCTAACATCACTCTATCTCCCACCTTTATTTCACATCCTTTACAGATTAACTCAGTTCTCTGGGATTCACGCATAGGGGTATTTACATGTAGTATATATTCTAGAGGTTCAAACTTCAAGTTTAATCTACATGCAAAATGCACAGAAATAAACGAATGCCTGGATCCTGAATCAATCAACACATGAGCCTCATAATTACAGACAGAGAGTGTACCTCTTATAGTTTCTGCCGAAGTGTCAGCAGTCTCCTTATCCAGGGCAAACACACGTCCCTGTGCCACAGGTTTCTTCCCTTTCTCTGCCGCAGTGGCCCGTCTCCGGGGATCCACTCTTTGAGGCTGTTGTCTAGTGGGCTCCAAGACATGTGGTTTCTGAGGTTGAGGGCAATCCTTCACCATGTGACCCATGTCTCCACATCTAAAACATCCATGGATCGACCCAGTACAACTTCCCTCATGCATTCGACCACAATTTTTGCAAAACCTTGTCTCTGGCCTGACATCGCGAGGGGTCTCTCTAATGTTAGGGTAACCTCTGAGTCTCTCTAATCTGCCCTTCTGTACCTCAATCCTTCCTCTTCTGAAGGAACCTCTCTGAGCCTCTGTTTGAAAAATCGCTGGCCTCTTTCCCTTATCTCTATTCACCGCCCTGAGCTCATTCTGGGATTGTACCATCTCAATTCCTCTTTCAATCTCCTGTGCTCGTCTCAGAGCATCTCCAAACTCAGTAATACATAGCCCTATCAATCTATCTCTGATGACGGGCTTCAACCCATACACAAACTTCTCTGTGCGGAGCTCTTCACTCTTGAAGGTCTCTGGGTCATATCTCAATAGTGCGGTGAATTGACTCTCGTAGTCATCCACAGACATGTCACCCTGTACCAAACTCAAAAACTCAGCTTGTTTCTTTATCTGGGCGGCTCGTGGTACATATTGGGTCCTAAAGGCTGTCTGAAACTCTTCCCAACCAATCACATCATGGTGGGACATCAAAATACCCTGGGTAGTACCCCACCAATCTCGAGCTCTCCCCTTCAACATATAGGTACTCATACTGACCCTCTCAGCATCGGTGCACCCCAGGAAATCAAATATAATTCTTAATTCCATCAACCACTCCTCAGCCTCGGTAGGATCCTTCTTTCCCTTAAATGCGGGTGGATTCATCTTCAGAAAATCCCTTAGTCGGACCATACTTCTATCCTCAGGCTGAGTGACTGGAGGTATTGGGGGTATGGGAGGTCCTTGTGGTGGTGTAGGAGTAGTACCCGAGGCATTAACTCCAAAGTGTTGCGCGAATAACGCTGCCATCTGCTCAAAACCTTGCCTCACATCGGTCAATCTGATTAAATCGAGAGTTAGGACTCTCTGGTTGTGGGACAGGTGGCAGAGGGGACTCTGCCTGCCTCCTCGAACGACCTCGTCGTTTACTCATTCTCTATCTTAACTCGTCTCCTGCGCGTACATATTAGAATTGATTGAAATCTCAATCCTCCATTTCAGTTCATGACCAGACTATTACAGACACTTGGGATGTATTCTATTTCACTTAACCGACACTGACAGTACTAGACACCCTAAGCTCTGATACCAAGAAAACTCTGTCACGCCCCGAAAATGCAGAAAATAGGGCAAATTTAAAACTTTTTACTCATTAATTCACAATTAATGGTGCATTCCTGTGCAGTGTCATACATCATCATAATTATGATGCCTCAGGATCTTATCATAATATAGTGTATATTGTATCATATACATTACTCAATTCCAAGTTAATTAATCCTAATACATCCCATACAATGTTGTACATAAAGTGTCTGCAATTACAATAATCGTCTGGGTACATGAAAAGATAAAAGGTACCTCAAAATATAATATATATGGCCTGGAGCTCAAGTCCTCCACTAGCCACTACTCCGTACGTCGCAGGGAGATTCTTTTTCACTTGAAGAACTCTAGGGGAAAAGAAAACAGGGTGAGCTTCTAAATCGCTCAGTAAGGGGGGTAAGGGACTCATTTCATAAACCAAAATGCACATCACAAAATATTTATTTGTATGTGAAACTCATTTGAAAACCATAGCATGAAAGTACTCAAAACGATATTCTCATATCTTAAATCATGTGAAAACATGAAGTAAAAAGGCTCAATCTAGAGCAATAACAAAGCATGTGAAAATAACGCGATAAACGCTTTCTCAAATACATGATAAAATCACTGAAATAGTAATGCATGTGGCGCAGCCACTAAACACACGTGGCATAGCCACTAATTTAAATTCACACGTGGCATAGCCACTAAACACACGTGGCATAGCCACTGATTTAATTTCACACGTGGCACAGCCACTGGATAGGGTTTCACGTGGCAACGGCTAGTAATTAGGGGTTCTCACAAGGCAACGGCCACCAATAGGGTTTCTCACGTGGCAACGGCCACCAAATGGGGTTTCTCACGTGGCAACGGCCACCAAATGGGGTATCACGTGGCAACGGCCACTAATGGGGTTTCTCACGTGGTAACGGCCACCAATAGGGTTTCTCACGTGGCAACGGCCACCAAATAGGGTTTCACACGTGGCAACGGCCACCAAATGGGGTATCACGTGGCAACGGCCACCAATGGGGTTTCTCACGTGGCAACGGCCACCAATAGGGTTTCTCACGTGGCAACGGCCACCAAATAGGGTTTCACACGTGGCAACGGCCACCAAATAGGGTTTCACACGTGGCAACGGCCACTAAGTATACGTGGCACAGCCACAGAATGGGTTATTCTGACGTTACCAGAACGGAGAAGAAATCGGGCTTACATGCTACCAGAGCAATGCCCGGTGTGTACTCAAAATTACACACCTAAGTCTTATCACACAAGACTGGTTTGCCTTCACGTAGAACTCATAGTGGTTTTTCTCTCATAAAACTCATTTGAAAACTGTTTTGTACTCAACACAAAATATTATAAAACCGAGTTCCAACCGGTAAAACACGCACACATTTCTCAAATCTCGATATTGCCTTAACGTAGAGCCAGTTATAAACTCATAAAAATATTGGGCTCCAACCGGCTATAAAATCGTGTGCAATTATAACTCAACACAACACTCAACATGCTTGTTTTATAAACCACAATTCATGCTATAATAGTTTACAAATCACATACACAAATGGTTTAGATTTCCCTTACCTCTTTGCACCTCGTATAGTGCAATCGTTTCCCCCGTATCACGGACTAGCCTCGCATTCCACTCTGGAACTCCCGAGCTGTCCAAACGATGTTAAAACATCAATACTCAATTATCTCATAAACCTCAATTCTCAAAATCGAGCATAATTGTTCATAACACCTCGTATAGTGCAATCGTTTCCCCCGTATCACGGACTAGCCTCGCATTCCACTCTGGAACTCCCGAGCTGTCCAAACGATGTTAAAACATCAATACTCAATTATCTCATAAACCTCAATTCTCAAAATCGAGCATAATTGTTCATAACACCTCCAATCTCTTGATTCTCGTAGCTCTACCCCAAACTACACTCTCATTCACAACATCTCGACGTTCTACGTTTCTCATGCCAATCATCTACGTTAATTCACCACATTGTCTAAATTTCTATTTATAGCTCAAATTCTCAAAATTACCAAAATTGCCAAATATCAACATTACTCCAACTACATTGTAATTTCATCAATCCCTAATCATTTTTCAGCCATCTCAACGCAATGCTAACAACTAACATCACCAAAATCACCTCAAATGGAAGGATCGAAGTTTAGAAATTACCCAAAACTTGTGGAGAGCTTATCTCTTGCCTCGATTCGATCCGTCTTTCGATTTCCAAGTATGTTGTTCTCCTTTTGGTGAGGAACAACTTCCCTTCTTGCCACAACCTCTGATTCGGCCGGAAATGGGTGCTTTGGATGAGTGAGAAAGCTAGGTTTCGGTGAAAATGGGGGTTGGAAGAGAGAGAAAGTGAAATTGCAAGAGAAAAACAGGGGTTCCTTATATGGACTGGAGGTAGGAGATCGATCTGCCTCTTGATGAGATTGATCTGCATTTGAATTTTGGGACGATTTGGGGTAATTTATGCCTAGGAGATCGATCTGTCGAGGGGTGAGATCGATCACTTTATGGCTTTATGAGATCGATCTGCTCCTTGAGGAGATCGATCTTCTCCCAAACAGAATCACTTGGAGATTGATCTCTTCCTCATGAGATCGATCTTCTCTCAAACAGAATCATAAGGAGATCGATCCTCTTCCATTGGAGATCGATCTGCTCCTCAAATTCTTCCTTCCTTCTCATTTTTAACTCACCAGATCGATCTCTCCTTCTCCCAGATCGATCTGCTCCTTAAATTCCTCCTTCCTTGTCATTTTTAACTCACCAGATCGATCTCTCCTTCTCCCAGATCGATCTGTCCTCATAGTTTCACATTTATTTTAACACTTAACATATAAATCTCCAATTATCATTCCCACAATTCACTTAGCTCAATAAATTACACTTCAAATTATTATTACATCAATACAATATGTCTGAAATTCTTAGATCTCACAGCCTACCATCCTTAGACAGACGGTCAGTCCAAGTAGACTATTCAGACCCTAGAGGACATGTTAAGGGAATGTGCATTAGATTTTAAGAGCTTATGGGATGATTATTTACCTCTCGCTGAGTTTACCTATAATAACCATGCTAGTATTGGGATGGTACTGCATGAAACTCTATATGGCAGAAGATGTAGATTCCCTGTAGCGTGGGAAGAAGTGGATGATAGGAAAATAATTGCTCTCGATCTTGTTGAACAAACAACAAAAGATGTTCAGTTAATTTGTGATAGATTGATGTAAACACCGCAAATTTTCTGTATTTAAGTTAAAAAAATGAAATTAAGGATAAAAACAATTACAATAAATATATATAAATGTAATTGTCCAAGAATAAAAATATAATTAAAAATATATATATAAATATAAATATATATATAGAAATATAAATAAATATAAATAGATATATATATATATAAATAAATATAAATATAAATAGATATATATCTATATATATATAAATAATATATATAATAAAAATAAATAAATAAATAAATAACTAAACGCAGAAGAAAAAAAATTAGGATTGCGCGATCCTAAAGAAAAAAAAGAACATTTCCCCCTCATTCCCTTCCTCTGCAAATCGCCGACCGACGCCCCTTCCCTCCCCCCCCGGCGATCAATTGCCTGCCATCCCTTCCTCTGCACGCTGACGACCGAACCCAAAAGGACTAGCAACCAAGCCCCAAGCCAGCGACGATTCGACGACCTCCTTTCCTTCTCTCGTTTCCTGCTGTTCGTCGAAACTCGCGCCCCTTCCTCTCTCCTTACAGCTCGCTGGCCGACCGAATCAAGGCCCCAAGTTCAGCAACCACTCCTCGTCGGAATGCCGACCCGTTCCGTTCCTTCTCCCTCTCCCCTCACCTAGACAGAAAACGAAACAGAGTTTTCCTCTATTTCACGTTCTGCAGCAAATCGAAAAAAGACCGACGCCAGCCTTCCACTGAACCTGAGCCCTGGCAACCTCCCTTGTCTGTCCTACCCCGTCCGACCACCTTGTTCTGACGCTACAGTTTCAGAAAAAATACAGATAAATTACCTAATTTCTACTTCCCCATTTTTGTACCAGTGGATCCCTAGGTAAAAACCCAAGCTTTCTTTAGTTTAATGTATGTATAAATTGTATTATAGAAGCATGAATGTTGTATGAATTAATTGAAATTTGATTGTGAAGAAATTAGGGAACTAGGGATTAATTTGACAGATTTGGGGATTTTGAGAATTAGGAAGGAATTAGATATTAGAAATTAAATTATCAAGAATTGAAATTAAAGATTGAAAAAGATAAAATTGTATTTGATTATTTTGCGGATGATAGATTTGGGTCCTTCTAATGATGAAGAGGAAAGTAGAGAAAATAAATTTTTATGGGTAGCTTAAAACGAATCATGAATCGACAAAACCAGAGAATAAATGAGAAGTGGATAATAATAATAATAATAATAATAATAATAATAGTAGTAGTAGTAGTAGTAGTAGTAGTAGTAGTAGTAGTAGTAGTAGTAGTAGTAGTAGTAGTAGTAGTAGTAGTAGTAGTAGTAGTAGTAGTAGTAGTAGTAGTAATAAATAAATAATATATATATATACTTATGTATATATATAATGAATGTGCGTGTTAGTATAAGTGAGTGTCGACAATAATATGAACACACAAGCAGGAGCAGGTAGGAAATGTATAAGATAATAGGAGGAAAAAAAACAATATAATTAGCTTTGTAGCTAAAGACTTTGTAGTAGGATTAAATTTTCGAATGTATGATGGAACTGGAAGAAAAGAGGAAATTGATGAGCTCCAAAGGTTGAATATGTATAGTTTAATACGAACTTAAGGAGCTAGAATTTAAATTCCGAAAGTATTTTCCTTAGGCTAATAAGATTTCGATTTTAAAGCATTGTAAGCTATTCGATTTAAATAAGGATACTAAGAATACCAAATTCGGTTTTGGAAAATCGTAGAAGGAAAAGAGGGAGACACTTGGAGGCATCACTACTCGAACCTTGAGCTCCCGATATGTCGAGGTAAGGGGTGTAATTTAAAATGGTAATAGTATCCTCCTTTCCCTCAAACTTGGATTTATGAAAATATTTAAGTTACGCAATATTTTAGTAAATGATCAGACTTTATACCCAGCGTTCATTCTTTAGTCCAAGTTAGCATTTAAACAGAACTAAGCCCAACTTTTATTGAGCCTCAACCTTATCTTGTCATGATTCTGAAACTGAAAGAGAGATTTATGAATTTAAATACGTAAGTTTTGAGCATGTCTTCAAATCTGTGAACATGTCTTCTGATTTTGTTTCTTGAACGAAATGATACAAGTTTGACTTATGCATGAACTTGTTACATATTTTACGAGAAATGGAATTTGTTATATGAGTACAGTTTCTCTGTTTTATGAAAGAGTTTTCAACCGCAGAAGAGAATTGATTTGAAATTCAGTTTATGAATTTTAAATATGTGAGTGAAGCCCACTTGGGATGAGACTAGCCAGAAAGACCTCTTAAGTGGAGTGAGGTAGTAAAAAGGCCCAGGCCCTCACAAGGTTTATGAAGGCCAAGAAAAATTTTAAAAACTCTATTTTGAGACAAAGGCAATGTTTAATGATATGCGATCATGGGGTTTTGTGGGAGCAAAGTGCCACACAAGTCTGTGTAACTATGGGGGCCACCTATTGGATCCTACAGATGCAAAGTACCACACGGTCAATGCATAATTGTCATGCTCGCCTTCGTGGCTGTCACAACCCAAATTACCTAAAAATCAGAGTAAATTTTTCGCTTTTTCGTTTATTATTTAATTCTTACCTTTCTCTCATCGTGACCATCCTACAAAACAGTTGGGCTATGATTTGGTGTTAGTCACCTCTCACCTATTTACCATTCCATTTCCATAATCATATTCACATATCAAAGGTTACTATCTTTTGACTTTAACTAAATACATACACAATGGTATTTACTTAACCTTACATCCCCAACATCATATCCGTTTATAGTACTGTGCATTACATATTTAGATACAAAACTATACAAATGTGTATACCTGTCTCTCGATGGGAAGCAGCGGATACCAAGAATGCAAGTCCTCAGTCGCTCACTAACTATTGCGAGTGCTCTGAAAAGATGGGAAAATAAGGGGGGTGAGCAAACCACACGCTCAGTAAGGCAATTATGCAAGTAAGTAGATAGCTCTACTATCTACATGCTCATAATGCCATGCCCTTAAAATCCATTTCTCTTCATTAAAATCTCAAGCACAAATTATGTATTTCATCAATGACTTAGTTTATAAAACTATTCGTGCATATCGAAATCATGTATCAATAGTATTTTATGTGACATCATTAAATCATACTTAGCATGAATTAAATTAAAATCATGCATTATTTCATGCGATATAAAACAAATCATGAGATACAATCCTTTCATGAATTTATTATTAAAGCATGGAAAACACATCATGCTACTACATTTAAATCATTTCATTTAAAACGCAGTATAAAATAACCCAAAGGGGTTAAACATCTCATAATTCAATTTCAAACTCATAAAATTCATTAAAGTTCATTATAAAACTTCGGTTATAAAACCACCCTTCTTTCAGGGTCACATATCATAAAATCATAAAATCGGGGGCCTAACCCCTCCCTCAGGTCTACCCTGGTTTATCGACCAATAGTTATATCATGTGAGACAAGTAGGTGACTATCACTAACAACATAGGACTATGGCCATAACCTTGTGATCCCTGTCAACACGGTACCTAGTGTGCGGGATATCACACCTGAAACGGGAGGTGGGTCGGTCCTACCCGCCAGAACAGCATAACATCAGGATTACGAGGGCAAGACTTGCTGTCTAGTGGCTAATGCCACTCCATTCCAACAATCCCCACGGTACAGCATACTCCGCGTGACACACATAGTACAACGTACTCCGTGAACCCAAGCTCAATCAGGGGTGCCTGCAATAGGTCTTATCCACCCATATCATCTCTGTCTCAGTATGCACGTGTGAGCATATCATCTCACTATGACACACAGTCTACAGGAGGCTCCAACAAGGCTATATGCATGTCATATAAATCCCTGTGCGAGCGAAGCTCTAGCACGACTCCATGCATATTCATGATATCAGAAAATCTCGTGTGAGCGAAGCTCTAGCACTGTTTCATAGAAATCAATGAA
The DNA here is from genome assembly GCA_033439115.1 of Firmiana major. Taxonomy (NCBI): domain Eukaryota; kingdom Viridiplantae; phylum Streptophyta; class Magnoliopsida; order Malvales; family Malvaceae; genus Firmiana; species Firmiana major. The sequence continues at coordinate 43,966,510 of CM065899.1, forward strand.
ATCTGCATACGAGCAGCGCTCCAGTACGACTTAAAATAATTATAAATTCAAGTAAAATTCACGTACAAGCAATGCTCTAGTACGGATATGTATAAAAAACTCAGTGAAAATCTCGTACGAGAAAACTCCAGTATGGCTTTATGCATAAATACATCAAATCTCGTGCGAGTTACACTCCAGCACGTTTTTCACTTACTATTCACATTTTCGAGGCCTATTGGGCTCATTGGGCCCATCAATATTTATTAAGCCTCGTTTTAAACTCTCGAATAGCTTATTTAATTATTTACGACAATTTATCTCAATTTCCAGAATATAATTCATTTTATGCGAAAATTAATTTCGTAATTTATCTAACATGCATAACGATGCAAATTATCGTAAATAAGGGTTACTTACCCGAGATTCCATGATAGTTCATAAATCGAGTTGACTCGAGCTCTCGTTTGACGTCAATTGTTGAGCTACACAATTAAATATTTTTCGGGTAAATTTTCAGTCGGATATTAATCAAATTAAATATTCTGAAATTTAAATCGGTCAATTTCGACCGCTTACCGACTTACCCGTAACTTGATTGCATCACTAAAATTTTTCTCAATTTTTCCTCTTTTTCTTTCCATTTTCTTTTCTTTTTTTTTCTTTTCTTTTTGGCTGAACCGGTCCAGTTTGGTTTAGCATACCGTCACTGCGCTGAACCGGTCGTACCGGTTCAGGCATCATTTCGTCGTTCCGACACCGTCCGATCGGTTCTCTGGCCGTTTTCGGTGCCGTTCGATGCGCCATCGCCTGGGCTTCCATCATCAGGCCTCGGGGTGGCTTGAATCGGCACCGATGGCTGACAATCACCTCTTCTCCCTTTCGGCCACCCTCCGTCGATCTCCTCTCTTCCGGTGTCTCCACGGCGCGTCGCGACCGATGGTGGTTCGCCCGATGTCGGGCTCTCTTCGTCGGCCCCTCAGCCTCACCGGTGGTCGTAGGATGGAGGGATCGGTCTGTCGGTCTTCTGCATCGTTGCTTTCGTCATTTCCTTTTCTGTTTCGCATTTTGGCGATTCAGACTTTTTTTTCATTTATTTATAATTAAATTTTATTATTATTTTATTTGATTAAAATATTCAATTAAAATCCAAAATATCTAAACAAATTATATTTTATTCATTTATTCAATAAATGAATTTCTCAGTCTTATTTCGGCTTTCCGGTATATTTTTCGATTATTTTCGGGATTATTTCCCAATGTGAAAATTTTGGTTAATTCAAATAAATTCATATCTTGATCAATTAAATCCGAAATTTAATTATTTCTTCATTATTGATCAAGATTTCTCAAGCCATTATTTTTAATTAAATTTTCTTATCCAATTAATATCGAGTTTCAATCTTTTGACCGTTTTCCCCTTCGCGTGTTTGGAAATACCATTTCAATCCTTTTGCATTTTTTATTTCGTGTTTTGAATAAAATCGGGTCTTACAGTGGCGTATATGTTTGCCACCTGAGATGAGGCTAACCAGAAAGACCTCTTAAGTGAGATGAGGTAGCCAAAAAGGCCAGCTAACCAGAAAGACCTCTGAAGTGGGGTGAGGTAGCAAAAAGGCCCAGCTAACCAGAAAGACCTCTTAAGTGGGGTGAGGTAGCGAAAAGGCCAGCTAACAAGAAAGACCTCTTAAGTGGGGTGAGGTAGCGAAAAAGCACCAGCTAACCAGAAAGACCTCTTAAGTGGGGTGAGGTAGCGAAAATGGCCATGTTTATGAATTTCCCCTCTACGGAGGATGAATATGTTATTTTCGCATGACGATTACATGAGCTAGCCTAGTCTCCATCCAAAATGAATTCTGTTATAAGATTTGATTATTTAATATGTGATTTACTCAATAATGTTTTTAAAGTTCTGTATGATTTGAAAGGTTCTGATTTCCATCTGACGTGAACTTTGTTTTAAGATGTTGATGTTTCGAAATATGTTTTATACTCAACAATGCTTTTGAAGTTTTGTATATCATGAAAGATTCTGATCGGTCTGCTAAGGTTCTCTTATTTTCGAAACCATGTTTCTGTTAAATGTGTTTTTCGTGATATGTGTTTGAAAGGGATGTAATATTTGTAAAGAAATACCTCCTTTTCGTATTATTATGTACTATGTATGTTTTAAATGCTATGATCATTTTAAATGCATTTCTTATTGGGCTTTTTCCCGAAAGCTCACCCCTTTACCTTTCAGATTAATTGCAGTGATCTACAGACGCTACCTGTCGCATACGCGACGTAGGCTGGTGGAAAGAGCTACCCTAGGCTACTTTTTGTACACGCAGAGGTATACAAATGCATTCCTTTACCAGACACATTTTGTAAGCACAAACATATAGTGGAAATATTTTATTGGGATGTAATTTGTAAGAAAACAAGCGTAAAGAATATCTCTTTTGAGAATTAATCGTAGAGTACTAATCTTAGTTGGAACGGATACATGTTGGCTTGATGATGCGAATTTGGGGAGCATGTTTGATAGTTGTGGATATCTAGGATTGTTAAAGCGTTTGATTTGCAGGTGTGTAGGCTTATATCTAAGCCGTTATGCTACCAAAATTTCTATCGGCCATTTACATGTAAAATTTAATTTAAGTATAATTATCGATGAATAGGTAAGATAAAAGAAAGGACACTGAACAGGAATGCAGTCTAAGAGAATGAAGGAATAAGTAGGAATTTAAAACTTCAAAAAAAAAATTTCTCAGAATTTTCAAGGTCAAGGGTCGTTACAATTGAGGACAGCACAGAGTAGACAAAAGAGTTATGCTGATGTGCGAAGACGTCCTCTAGAATTTCAAGTTTGGGACTCTGTATTTGTGAAAGTGTCTCCGATGAAGGGTGTCATGAGCTTCAGAAAGAAAGGGAAGCTGAGTCCTCGCTTTATTGGTCCATTTGAAATATTGGAAAAAGTGGGAGATGTTGCCTACATACTTGCTTTACCCCCACAACTGTTTTGGGTACATGATGTCTTTCATGTTTTTATGTTGAGGAAGTATCATCCGGACCCTTCCATGTTATTGAGTATGAACCGTTGGACATACATAAAGATATGACTTATGTTGAACAACCTATCCGGATTCTCGACAGAAAAGAAAAGGTACGTTGATCCAAGACAATTCCATTGGTAAAGATTTTCTGGGAACACCACTCGACAAAAGAAGCTACGTGGGAGCTAGAGAGCTACATGAGAGAGAAGTACCCTCAATTGTTCGATGAACTAGCCTGAATTTGGAAGACCAAATTCCTAAAAGTTGGGGAGAAATGTGAAACGTCAAATTTTTCATTTTACTATTTATTTGGGAATTAGAAAGTAATTAGGATACTTGGAATAATATTATGTAGGGTCGGAACGACCGAAACACTTAGGTTAATGGCACGGAGCTCGGAGCATGAAAATCGAGGTAAGACTTTAAGTTTAAGTATCTCTCAAGAGTACATGTATAAGTATGTTTTGGTGGTTAGGAGTTGAAACTAAGGTATTTGGGAGTGAAAAACTTAGCAAAAACTCGAGTAACATTAAACCGAGCAATTAGGCCTAGTAAGAGAAATAAATTCAGAATAAATTCTATAAATTTGCAAAAATTATTCTGAGGCCATAGGAAATTAACTAAGGTATAATTTACATGGGGAATGACAATTTAGTGGAAATCTTCAGGTCTCGGTAGTCGAATTCAATTTTAAAGGAAACCAAAAACCTTAAGCAATTTCAATCGGTAATGACCAAATCAGACAAAATAGGCTTAAACGAGAAAATTTTATCAAACATGTGGGCCCCAAATTTTTATGAAACATACTAGGGACTTATTATAACACATGCGAGGTGGAAATTTCAAACAAATTGGGTTGGAAACATTTTTCTTGGATTTTACAAAATAGGGCTACAGGCTACCCTAGCCCTGAAATTTGTTGGCCAAACAAAAAAGCCCATTTTCATGGCCCTCCATAAGGTCTTTTAATTTGAAAATTTTCAAAATTAAATTAGACTTAGTACACTTTCTGGAAAGATAAATATCATCTTCAACCGACCTAAAACCTGAGAGAATCATATCCCACAAGTTGTCATAAGCGTCATTGGCTAGTATGAATTCTGTAATTTTTTCGACCACATTTCAGCCACTCTTAGAGTTTGATCAAGAAGGATAAAATCTTCTTTCCTAAGTCTTATACAACATATAAAAAATTCAGCCTTAAAAAAACTCGTTTGCTAGGTGAAAAACTAGTGAGAAGAACAAGGGCAGAATCTGCCCTAATTCAAAGGTGAGAGAAAACTTAAATTCATAAGTTCTTGGTTGGTTTTTGAGCTTGTTTTTTATAATTCTAAGTTGTATACATGTTGTCCTATAGTTAAGAATCATTTTTGGAGCAAGAAGAAGTGATCAAAGTTTGTCAACTAGGTGAAAAATTGATGGAAGATGATAATGCTTACGTATGTTGTTGTTTAATGAATTTAGATGGTTTTTACTGAAGTAGAAAATTGAAAAATAATTTCTAGTGATAGGTGTGAATTCGGCCAGCCTTGTAATGTTAAGGAAATGGTGAATTTTGGTTGAATTTGATGTTGAAGAATGATTGTTTAATATCGAAAAGTTCAGTTTATAGCTCAGTTTAGTGGAGAACTGTAAAAGTATGAAAGTTTGATAATTTGACAAGTTGTTGTGTGTTGATTTCAGACTTGGATAAGTGCTTAAATCATTAACTTAGTGAGTTGGAAGTTAAAAGAATAGAAACTATCGAAATTGCCTAAACTGGCCCTTAAATCGACAAAACCAAGAAAGTATGAAAGGTTGACAAAATAGTCAAATTTAGTGAAGTTTATGAAAGTAGATGTATGTTTAAGCATTCTAAGATAAAATTGGACATCATCTGATGATTTTGAAATTGTTTTGGGTTGCTCGAGGTATCGACATGCAAATCGAGGCAAGTTCGATACCCGATTATTTTGTGTTACCTCTAGATTTGTTAGGTAAATGATGTAATTTAAAGTGGTATTAGTATCTCGATACCTTATATTTAATATAAAAACATTTTTGAGGCATACTCGTAATTATGAAATACGGTTTTGATACTTACAAAGCATTATTCATGCTTAGACCGAAAGTAAAGCCGACCTTCCAAGCTCTTAGAGTATACTTTTCGACATATGTAAAATATTTTGAAAATGCAAATTGTGATATGGAAATGAAATCTTATGAATTAGCTTTTATGTATACAAATTTTGACATAAGCTCGATTTTACTAGTATGCGGGTTAATAAGCTCGAAAAAGACTTTGTAAGTTCCGCTTTGAGACTAAGGCAACATGTAGTCCATGATATCTATCATGCATGGCCCGTGTGGAGTTTGGTCCTTCGTGGTGCATGCCTTATACCACATCATGGATGTTCAATCCTTTATGGTGCATGTTTAACCACATTGTGCATGTGTTGCCCACTCGGTGCCTTATCTTTTGCCACTTTGTGCATTGTTCGTTTTGGTCCTTAGCGACGTAGAGCGCTGTACGACTCTGGTCCAGCCTACAGTTCCTTTATCATGACCATCGATACTCAGTTTGTTTATCTCCCTTTTCGGAGGTTGAGTTTGTATGATCATGTCACGCCCTCTTCCCACACGCGACTTTACCAAAAACCACAATAAATGTTTCACTTTTTACTTACCTTTATCTCCTCAACAGTTGGGCTGTGAATAGGCATTAGTCTCCTCATCCATACATACCTTACCATTCTTTTTCGTATCGTACATACATGACATTTATATCATAAGTAAATTCGTATACTTAAATATAATTACATCATTACATCCCCCATATTAAAACGTGTACATCACTGTGTTTATGCATTGTTCAGATACAAAAGAGTACGCATGTGTATACCTTTTGCTAGATGGGGAGTGGCAGCGGATCAAAGGAATGCAATACCCTGGTCGACTCGATCTACTGACGAGAATCTGTAGAGATGGGGGGAAAATGAATGGGATGAGCTATCAACGCGCTCAGTAAGGAAATCAAGCAAGCAAGTAGACATCCATACTATCTACTGAAAATAGTGCTTTGCCTTTCCTTCTCTCATTTCAAAAGCATGTTTAAAATATATATAATATAGTACAGATTTAAAATCCCATGTACTAAACACATGCTGGTTTATCAATCAGAGGCATTCATACAAAACAATGCATATTTAATCATTTAAGAATGCCTTTATATAAAATATGCCATTTACATTCAAAACACAGTAAATATGGCATTTCTCATCACAACACAAATAAACTGGGTTTCGACCCATCCCTTAGGTCTACCCGTATCATAAAACACATGTGATATATCATGCGAGACTCAGTGGCTAAATGCAATCTCTCTAGACTATGTAAGAGAGCCTCCCCGCTGAACAGAGCCTCCCCGCCGAACAGGCTTAAGGATGTTGGGCTTAAGGATCTTACCGTAAGAGAGCATCTCCGGACTATGGCCATATCCTAACAATGGTGATCCCAGGCAACACAGTACTCGGTGTGCGGGGCAATCACTGCTGTAACGGGTGGGGGGTCAGTCCATCACAACCGCCAGCTATCAACACACTCCTCCACAACTCCACAACACAAAACACGGTACAATGTACTCCATGCCACATGCACGGTACAACGTACACCCGTGGACCCATACATCATGGTCGGGGTGCCTGCCATAAGTCTTAGCCTCTCATACCATGGAAATACATCATAGTCGGGGTGCCTGCCATAGGTCTTAGCCCTCATACTATGGAATCAATGCCACGTCTCTAAATCCATGTGAGAACATCTCAACAGTGTGACACTCAGTCTACACGAAGGAAATCGTCACGATTTTTCTAACATGTGTATATATCACGAAAAACTACAGTGCGCGTTTTGAGTGTGACACACAGTCAACACTCGCCTCAAAACACTGTATATGCATGTTAAAATATCAACACTAGTGCGAGTAAACCTCCAGCACCAGGTCATGCATAGTTCTCATTACAAATCAAGTACGAGCAAATCGCTCAAGTACGATGTCATGTACAAATCATGAAAAATCGAGTACGAGCAACGCTCCAGCACTTTGTCATGCATCTCATGTAAAACTTGAGTACGAGCTAATCATTCCAGCACTCTATCATGCACAAATCACATAAAAACTGAGTACGAGCAATGCTCCAGTACTCTATCATGCATGTCAAATAAATGTAGTGCGAGTCAACCTCCAGCACTAATGTATGTGAAAAACATCTGAAATCAAGTGCGAGTTGTGCTCTAGCATGATTGTTTCCACATAATTCGGTAGATGGCTCTTTAAAAATAGGGATGTTAAAAATCACTAAAATCAGCACTATAAAGTGTGCTTAGTTTACATCGACTTCAAAACATTAGCTCATCCACCTACTCTTCTGCTACACAACAGTAAAAACCACTCAAAACATTATTTCCATGCTTTTTACCACTTTTCCCAAAGTTTCACTTTTTGCCTAACTAGGGGCAGAATCGTAATTTACCCATATCGGGTCCCTATAATTATTATAGATTTTCTCTGACCCTCAAACAATTTCAGTGAATGTAAAATCCAACGAAAATATGCACAGATATCTCTAGCTACTTGCAAGAGTCCCCTACCTCGGATCACGTCGTGTGACCTCTCTTCCTCTGTGCTGTCTATCTCGCATTCCGGTCAACTCTCAATATGACTCTGGAGCTGCATTTAAATCATTCACTGAGTTAATTACACTTTTCCTACTGTATTACACATTTAATACAGTTTATTTCACTTAAATTGGCCCATTTATGCTTAATGGGCCTAAACACTTTAATTGGGCCTTAATCCGTATTAAGCCCGTTTATCAGGGTCTATTGACTCATTGGGTTTATCAATACCCATTGGGCTTTATTCCAAGCTCTTTGGATAGCCCGTATATCATTTACAACATTTTATTCAATTTTCTGGATATAATTCACTAATTGCGGAATTTAATCCGAAATGCGTAAACTAAATCTTAAATACGCATAAATCACATAAATTGTCATAAATGAGCTTTACTTACCCGAGATTGTGCGATGGTGCGCGAATCAGAGTTCGATTGAGCTTCCGTTCGGAATTAATCGTCGAACTGCACAATTTCGTATATTTAACTCCGCGTCAATTTCTGATTAAATATAATTTAAATAAATTTATCAGAAATTAAATTGGTCACTTTTGACCTCGTATCGACTTACCCGAAGTCCGGTGATTTCTCAAAAATTTTCTTTTTTCCTTTCCCTTTCTTTTTTCCTCTTTTTCCCCTTTTCTCCTTGGCTGAACCGTTCCGGTCCGATTCAGCACAGTCACTTTCCACTGAACCGCCAACCGGTTCAGTACCTTTTTGGTCGTGCCGACGTCATCCGGCCGGTTCCCGGCGTGCCGTTGCCGCCGTTCGATGTATCTTGGACAGGGGACCTCTCGGTTGGCCTTGATCTGAGCCAACTCCCGCCGGTGGCCGCCGAACGCCCTCTTTTCCTCCACGGCTTTCTCCCTTCGATTTGTCGAATTTCGGCGCCGGTGGCGCGCGTCCTGGTGGCTGGGAGGTCGCGGGGTTCCCCTCTTCCTTTTCGGACGTTCGCTGGTCGCTGGGTCGCCGGATTGGTGGCCGTCCGGTGAGCTCTTCTTCCCTCGATTTGCGTCGACTTCATTTCTCTTCAATTTCTCTATTTTCTCTCTCCCCGAAAACTCTCTTCAGATTTTCTTTTTTTTTTCAATTTCTTTATAATATATTTTTTTATTATTTTAATCCTTAAAATAATATTAAAAATCCTAAAATATCCCAAAAATTCATATTAAATTCATTTAGTCCGTAAATGAATTTATCAGTCCGATTTTACCTTTTCGGTATATTTTTCCACTATTTTCGGTCTCATTTTTCGATATAAAAATTCTAAAAATATCAAATAAATTCATATCTTGATCAATTAGACTCAAAATTAAATATTTGCCCCGTTATTGATCAAGATTTCTCGATTTCATATTTTTAATGAAATTTTCTCATCAGATTTATACCGAATTTTGGTCAATTGACCGTTTTACCCCTGTACTTACTCGAAAATAAATTGAACCCTTATCTCGCTGTTATGTAGCTTACATGCATTTTTTTAAATTCTCAATTAATCGATTGCATGATAGTAAATACTCTTCTTATGATTCAACTATGAAATATAACGTTCGTACACATAGGAATCATAAGGTACAAGCTACATACGTAAATCGAAAACTCGGGTCTGACAATCCTCCCCAACTAAAAGAATTTGGTCCTCCAAATTAGAACCAAATCAATCCTCAAACAACTGGGGGTGCTTCTCTCGCATCAAGCTCTCTAACGCCCAAGTAGCCTCCCCGGAAGTGTGATGCTGCCATAAAACTTTCACTAACCCGATAGTCTTCGATCTCAAAACCTTCTCCTTCCTATCCAGTATCTGAATCGGCCTCTCAACATATGACATGTCCTCACTGAGCTCCAAAGGCTCATAACGAATCACATGTGCCGGATCTGGGTGATACTTCCGAAGCATAGAAATGTGGAAGACGTTATGCACGCCTGACAAATCTGGTGGCAATGCCAACCTATAGGCCTTATCTCCCACTCGACCGAGTATCTCGAAGGGTCCAATGTAGCGAGGACTCAACTTACCACTCTTCCCAAACCTCGCTATACCCTTGGAAGGAGAAACCTTCAGAAACACGGACTCACCAACTGCGAACTCAAGTGGCCTACGTCTCCTGTCAGCATAACTCTTCTGTCGACTCTGAGCTATCCTCAATCTCTCAACTATCAACCAGACATCTTCAGAAGGCTGTGTAACCAAATCAGGAGCAAAAATCTTTCGGTCACCCACTTCTTCCCACCTAATAGGGGAACGACATCTACGGCCATACAAGGCCTCATACGGTGCCATCCCGATACTCGAATGATAACTGTTGTTGTAGGCGAACTCGGCTAGTGGCAAATGATCATCCCAGGAGCCTCTAAAATCCAGTACACATGCTCTCAACATATCCTCCAGAGTCTGTATTATCCTCTCTGACTAACCATCTGTCTGAGGATGGAAAGCTGTGCTCAAACTCAACTGGGTTCCCATGGCTTCCTGAAAATGTTCCCAAAAGTGGGAAGTGAAGCGGGAATCCCTATCCGAGACAATGCTCACTGGAACACCATGCAACCTCACTACCTCGCGTACATACAACTCTGCCAATGTACTCATAGTATTGGTAGCTCTCATAGCTAGGAAGTGGGCTGACTTCGTCAGTCTATCAATGATCACCCATATAGCATTGTGATTCCTCCGGGTCCTCGGTAAACCTATCACGAAATCCATGGTGATATGCTCACATTTCCATGTCGGTATAGGTAGAGGCTACAACAATCCTGCAGGTTTCTGATGCTCTACCTTCACCTACTGACATACGAGACATCTCGCCACAAAATCTGCCACATCTCTCTTCATACCTGACCACCAGTACACCTTCCGGAGGTTCTGATATATCTTGCCACTCCCCGGATGTAACGTGTACCTCAATGAATGAGCTTCCGACAATATCAATCTCCTGAGCTCTTAGTCCTCGAGAACACACAATCTACCCTGAACCTCAGTAGTCCATCATGACTCAACTCAAAATCCATCACTGTGCCCCTCTGCATCTGACTAATCACATCGATGCAATACGGATCAATCTGCTGAGCCCGTTTGATCCTGTCCAACAGATCTGGCTCTAAGCGTAGACTCACAATCATACAATCTGCATCCATGTCCGAAGGCACAACTCTAAAACTGAGGCTAGCAAACTGCTCTAGCAGCTCGTGCTCCCTGACCATCATATACGATACCATCCCAAGGCTCTTCCTACTCAAAGCATCTGCTACAACATTAGCCTTACCCGGATGATAAAGTACCTCACAATCATAATCCTTCAGAAGCTCTAGCCATCTTCTCTGTCTCATGTTCAGCTCCTTCTGTGAGAACAGGTACTTGAGGCTCTTGTGGTCGGTAAAAATCTGAAACTTCTCACCATACAAGTAGTGGCGCCATACCTTCAACGCAAACACTACTGCTGCCAACTCTAAATCGTGGGTCGGATAGTTCTTCTCATGGTCCTTCAACTGTCTGGATCCATAAGCAACTACCCTCCCATCCTGCATCAACACACAACCCAATCCCTGATGCGAAGCATCGGTATATACTGAAAATCCTCCTGAGCTGGTAGGAATAGTAAGAATCGGAGCGGTGGTCAATCGACTCTTCAGCTCCAGAAAACTCCTCTCACAATCCTCGTCCCACACGAATGCAACATTCTTCCGAGTGAGCCGTGTCAATGGAGCAGCCAACTTCAAAAATCCCTCAACGAATCTCCGATAGTACCCTGCTAAACCCAAAAAATTCCTAATCTCGGTAACTGTGCTCGGTTGTTCCCACTGAACTACAGCCTCAATCTTCGATGGGTCTACTGACACACCATCCCTCGACACTATGTGTCCTAAAAATGAGATCTCTGTCAACCAAAAATCACACTTGCTGAGTTTAGCATACAACTGCTGCTCTCGTAGAGTCTGCAATATGATCCTAAGGTGCTCCTCATGCTCCTCCTCGGATCTCGAATATACTAATATGTCATCGATGAATACGATAACAAACTGATCCAAATATGGCTTGAACACATCGTTCATCAAAGCCATGAAAGCTGCGGGAGCATTCGTCAGTTCGATGGCATAACTAGGAACTCATAGTGGCCATATCGAGTCCTAAATGCTGTCTTGGGTACATCTCCACTCCGAACTCTCAACTGATGATACCCAGACCTCAGATCAATCTTAGAAAAGACCTGTGCTCCCCGAAGCTGATCCAGTAAGTCGTCAATGCGTGGAAGGTGATATCTATTCTTGATGGTAGCCTTATTCAACAATCTGTAGTCTATACACAATCGGAGGCTTCCATCCTTCTTCCTCATAAACAGAACTGGTGCTCCCCACGGTGAAACACTCGGTCTGATAAAACCCCTATCCAACAGCTCCTGCAACTATCTCTTGAGCTCCTCCAGCTCAACTAAGGCCATGCGATACAGTGGTCTAGAAATAGGCTCTGTACCAGGCACCAAATCTATACAGAACTCCATCTCTCTGTCTGGTGGTAACCCTAGCAACTCATCCGGGAAAACATCTGGGTACTCACTGACCACAGAAATATCTACCAACTCCGGATGTACCTTATCCATATCCACCACGTACGCAATGAAACCTTCAAGATATTTATCTCTCAGTCAGCAAAATATTTTATTTATTAACAACATATTTATTTCTTTCATTTCTTCCCATCAAACTTTACAATAACTTTCGTAGGGTTAGGAAACATAATTGTCTTAGCATAACAATCTAAAACAGCATGGTTTGCAGATAACTAATCCATACCTAATATTACATCAAAGTCACTCATACTTAGCAATATTAGATTGGCTGTCATATCCTTTTCCCCTACTCTTAACTTACAATCGTTATACACATGCTCAACTAGCTGACTGGAATCCATAGGCGTACTAATCAACATCATCATCTTTAAGGGAGTACGCTTTACATGCTTTTCTAACTTACATGCAAATGATGGCGATACAAATGAATGTGTGGCACCAGGATCAATTAAAACATATGCTTCTAAATCATAAATCAGGATGTTACCTCGAATCACATCCGCAGAAGCATCAGTTGTGTCTTGGTCCAAAGCATGTACTCGCCCTCGACCCATCACCTGCTTCCCCTTCTCCTCTGTCGTCGCTCTACCTCTCTGAGCAGACGTACTAGCTAGAGCTCTATCATGCTCCCTGCCCTTCTGTGGGGCAGTCACATATGTCTCTGGGCCCTCTCTAGCAATATGCCCTTGTTTCCCACATCGAAAACACACTACAGGGCTCAACAGACAAGGTCTACCGCCATGATGTCTACCACATCGACTGCACTGATCAGTAGTAGGCCTCGATCCTCCAATCACAATGCCCTTCGTTGGAGCTATGGCCAGGTATATAGGAGGTTTAACTGGTCGCTCTCGCACCTCCTCTATCCGTGGTCCCTTACCGAAGTGTCTCCTCCCTCCTCGATAACTGAACCCTCTATCTCTAGCCGGCCTCTTCCTCTCTCTATCTTGACTTCGACTGAACTTCCCAAACTCAGAGAAATGCCTCTCATAATCTTGCTCACAAAGCTGTGCCCTGCGCACTGCCTCATCATATGTACCAATGTCTAGTGGTACCAATCTAGACCGCAACACCGATCTCAATCCGTCAATAACTCTGCAGACCTTTCTGGTCTCACTGTACATGGTATCGGGATCATATCTCCCCAGGGCCAAAAATCTAGTCTCGTACTCATCCACTGTGAGACTCCCCTGGCTCAATCCTAAAAACTCTACCTGCAGTCTACGCTGTGGAATATCAGAACAAACTGCCTCCTGAAGGCCTCTAAAAACATCTCCCAACTAATCTCAGCATGTCGGGCTCTCAATATCGGCCTGGTGGACTTCCACCAATGCTCTGTCGTTCCCTTCAGTAGGAACGCAGCAAATGCGACTCTCTCAGAAGTCGTACACTCAAAGAAATCGTACAACTTCTCCATCTCGCTAATCCACTCCTCTACACTAGCTGAGTCCTTGACCCCTCGAAAAGATGGAGGTCCAAGCTTCTGGAACTGTCGCAACCGATCCAAATCACACCCATATCCTCTACTAACCTGAACTGGAGGGGGTGTAGGAGTATCAGTAGTCTGTGGCCTCTGTACAGCCTGCACAGGTGTATCAGGTGCAACTGCCTCTCCAGTCGCAGTCTCTGCATCCTATCTCTGTCTACCAGGCAAAGTCTGTGCCAACAGCCCTACTATCGCCTCCAGGCTACGCTCTATTCTCGTGAAGCGTGCCTCGATACTCTCTGGTACCTCAATGGGACTCTACGTCACCAAGCCAAATGAGGATTCATCTTGGCTCTCAGGCCTACCTCTAGAGCCTCCAGCCCTACCTCTCGCCCCTCTACCACGGCGGGTATTACCCATAATGGCTAGATTCCTGCATTCACAAACATTAATTTGTCCAACTCCCATCTTGTATGCACAATTGTAACTGAACAAAACACAGTGATATGGGGATGTACATTTTCCTAATTACTAATACTTATTCACATCAGACCAACTCTGCTCTGATACCACTCTGTCACGCCCTCCTCCCACACGCGACTTTACCAAAAACCACAATAAATTTTTCATTTTTTACTTACCTTTATCTCCTCAACAGTTGGGCTGTGAATAGGCATTAGTCTCCTCATCCATACATACCTTACCATTCTTTTTCGTATCATACATACATGACATTTATATCATAAGTAAATTCGTATACTTAAATATAATTACATCATTACATCCCCCATATTAAAACGTGTACATCACTGTGTTTATGCATTGTTCAGATACAAAAGAGTACGCATGTGTATACCTTTTGCTAGATGGGCAGTGGCAACGGATCAAAGGAATGCAATCACTGCTGTAACGGGTGGAGGGTCAGTCCATCACAACCGCCAGCTATCAACACACTCCTCCACAACTCCACAACACAAAACACGGTACAATGTACTCCATGCCACATGCACGGTACAACGTACACCCGTGGACCCATACATCATGGTCGGGGTGCCTGCCATAGGTCTTAGCCTCTCATACCATGGAAATACATCATAGTCGGGGTGCCTGCCATAGGTCTTATCCCTCATACTATGGAATCAATGCCACGTCTCTAAATCCACGTGAGAACATCTCAACAGTGTGACACTCAGTCTACACGGAGGAAATCGTCACGATTTTTCTAACATGTGTATATATCACGAAAAACTATAGTTCGCGTCTTGAGTGTGACACACAGTCAACACTCCGCCTCAAAACACTGTATATGCATGTCAAAATATCAACACTAGTGCGAGTAAACCTCCCGCACCAGGTCATGCATAGTTCTCATTACAAATCAAGTACGAGCAAATCACTCAAGTACGATGTCATGTACAAATCATGAAAAATTGAGTACGAGCAACGCTCCAGCACTCTGTCATGCATCTCATGTAAAACTCGAGTACGAGCTAATCGCTCTAACACTCTATCATGCACAAATCACATAAAAACTGAGTATGAGCAATACTCCATTACTCTATCATGCATGTCAAATAAATGTAGTGCGAGTCAACCTCCAGCACTAATGTATGTGAAAAACATCTGAAATCAAGTGCGAGTTGTGCTCTAGCATGATTGTTTCCACATAATTCGGTAGATGGCTCTTTAAAAATAGGGATCTTAAAAATCACTAAAATCAGCACTATAAAGTGTGCTTAGTTTACATCGACCTCAAAACATTAGCTCATCCACCTACTCTTCTGCTACACAGCAGTAAAAACCACTCAAAACATTATTTCCATGCTTTTTACCACTTTTCCCAGAATTTCACTTTTTGCCTAACTAGGGGCAGAATCGTAATTTACCCATATCGGGTCCCTATAATTATTATAGATTTTCTCTGACCCTCAAACAATTTTAGTGAATGTAAAATCCAACAAAAATATGCACAGATATCTCTAGCTACTTGCAAGAGTCCCCTACCTCGGATCACGTCGTGTGACCTCTCTTCCTCTGTGCTGTCTATCTCGCATTCCGGTCAACTCTCAATATGACTCTGGAGCTGCCTTTAAATCATTCACTGAGTTAATTACACTTTTCCTACTGTATTACACATTTAATACAGTTTATTTCACTTAAATTTGCCCATTTACGCTTAATGGGCCTAAACACTTTAATTGGGTCTTAATCCGTATTAAGCCCGTTTATCAGGGTCTATTGACTCATTGGGTTTATCAATACCCATTGGGCTTTATTCCAAGCTCTTTGGATAGCCCGTATATCATTTATGACATTTTATTCAATTTCCTGAATATAATTCACTAATTACAGAATTTAATCCGAAATGCGTAAATTAAATCTTAAATACGCATAAATCACATAAATTGTCGTAAATGAGCTTTACTTACCCGAGATTGTGCGATGGTGCGTGGATCGGAGTTCGATCGGGCTTCCGTTCGGAATTAATCATCGAACTGCACAATTTCGTATATTTAACTCCGGGTCAATTTCTGATTAAATATAATTTAAATAAATTTATCAGAAATTAAATTGGTCACTTTTGACCTCGTATCGACTTACCTGAAGTCCGGTGAATTCCCAAAAATTTTCTTTTTTACTTTTCCTTTTTTTTTCCTCTTTTTCCCCTTTTATCCTTTGCTGAACCAGTCCGACCGGTTCCCGGCGTGCCGTTGCCGCCGTTCGATGCATCTTGGACAGGGGACCTCTCGGTTTGCCTCGATCGGAGACAACTCCCGCCGGTGGCCGCCGAACGCCCTCTTTTCCTCCGCGGCTTTCTCCCTTAGATTCGCTGAATTTCGGCGCCGATGGCGCGTGTCTTGGTGGCTGGGAGGTCGCGGGGTTCCCCTCTTCCTTTTCGAACGTTCGCTGGTCGCTGGGTCGTCGGATTTGTGGCCGTCCGGTGAGCTCCTCTTCCCTCGGTTTGCGCCGGCTTCGTTTCTCTTCAATTTCTCTATTTTCTCTCTCCCCGAAAACTCTCTTCAGATTTTCTCTTTTTTTTTCAATTTCTTTATAATATATTTTTTTTATTATTTTAATCCTTAAAATAATATTAAAAATCCTAAAATATCCCAAAAATTCATATTAAATTCATTTAGTCCGTAAATGAATTTATAAGTCCGATTTTACCTTTTAGGTATATTTTTTCACTATTTTCGGGCTCATTTTTCGAGACAAAAATTCCAAAAATATCAAATAAATTCATATCTTGATTAATTAGACTCAAAATTAAATATTTGCCCCGTTATTGATCAAGATTTCTTGATTTCATATTTTTAATGAAATTTTCTCATCGAATTTATACCGAATTTTGGTCAATTGACCGTTTTACCCTTGTACTTACTCGAAAATAAATTGAACCCTTATCTCGCTATTATGTAGCTTACATGCATTTTTTTAAATTCTTAATTAGTCGATTGCATGATAGTAAATACTCTTCTTATGATTCAACTATGAAATATAACGTTCGTACACATAGGAATCATAAGGTACAAGCTACATACGTAAATCGAAAACTCGGGTCTGACAATCATGACTATGCTTACTTTGTGTACCTGCCTAGTCTCCATAATAGATTCTGTATGAGTTCGAAAGATAAGTGATGAGCTTTATGATATTAGATGTATAATATTTGAATGTGTTTTGACCTGGTTTCTGGAATTAAGTAAGTTTGCAGTATACATACATATATATAAGTTTGTTTGACAAGCTTTGTATAAGAACATCCGAGTTTAAATTATAGTATGAGATACATTTTAGAAATATCTGGTTTTCGTATGTTCAATATTAAGATTGCTTTAAAATGTATTCCTTACTGGGCTTGAAGAGCTCATACATTTTCTCTACTTTTCCAGACTATTTACAATCGTTACTTTTTACACCTGCCTGTAGTTGACGTAGGCTGGTGGACACGACACTCTCCCCAGGCTACCTCTGGTACACGATAAGGTATACTTTTGTTTTTATCGCCAAACATCCTATATAGCATAAGCATCTGATGTAAATAATATTTTGGGATGTAATCTAGGCATGTATGTAAAGTTTTAAACATACAGTTATCTAATAAAATGTATTTCCAAAGGTATTAAGGAAATGTAATGATTAAAGAAATCACTATTAATTATGAAAAGAAATTAAAATCAACTGCTGTGAGATACAAATTGTATTTTTAATAATGCAGGGAGGTATGAGCATAAATAAGCTGTTATGGCGGTGAATTTTAGTAAAATGAGAGGGTTAAGTAATCGACACTGAACTAGAATGCAATTTAAATAAGAAATTACGTTAAAATTAGATCATATTTTCGCATTTTCGGGGTGTTACAGTTAATAAAAGCACTAGTAACAAAATTGGGTTAAGTAAGAATCTACATTGGACATAGGTAACTAGGTGAGGAAAAATGAAAATTTGTACGAAAAATTTAAGAAAATCGATACATGATAGATAAGAAAAAAGGAAAACCATCTTCTTTCCTATCATTTTCCTCTACAATCAAACAACCATTTCTAAATCTCAAAAGTTTTCCAAGAAAAAAATTAAAAAAAAAAATCAAAGGACTCGAAATCTCGAAGCATCTAAAAAATAACCACAAACTCGACAAAGAATAATAAGAAAAATCAACAAACTTTATGTTAAACTAATAAAAACAATGAATGCTAAAGGCTCACAAATTTGAGTAATAAAGACAAAAAGAAGGCATTGACATTGACGCCATAATTGAGTAGGCTCGACGTTGATCCAGCCATTGAGAAAAGCTTATGGATAACACTGGCATATTTCGTATGAGCATACCATAGTAGAACAAAAGAGAAGGGTGACTGTGAGATCTGAGAATTTCAGACATATTTTATTGATGTAATAATAATTTGAAGTGTAATTTATCGAGCTAAGTGAATTGTGGGAATGATAATTGGAGATTTATATGTTAAGTGTTAAAATAAATGTGAAACTATGAGGATAGATCGATCTGGGAGAAGGAGAGATCGATCTGGTGAGTTAAAAATGACAAGGAAGGAGGAATTTAAGGAGCAGATCGATCTGGGAGAAGGAGAGATCGATCTGGTGAGTTAAAAATGAGAAGGAAGGAAGAATTTGAGGAGCAGATCGATCTCCAATGGAAGAGGATCGATCTCCTTATGATTCTGTTTGAGAGAAGATCGATCTCATGAGGAAGAGATCGATCTCCAAATGATTCTGTTTAGGAGAAGATCGATCTCCTCAAGGAGCAGATCGATCTCATAAAGCCATAAAGAGATCGATCTCACCCCTCGACAGATCGATCTCCTAGGCATAAAATTGCCCAGATTGTCCCCAAAATTCAAACGCAGATCGATCTCACCACTCGACAGATCGATCTCCTACCCCCAGTCTATATAAGGAACCCCTGTTTTTCTCCTGTAAACTCACTTTCTCTCTCTTCCAACCCCATTTCCATCAAAAACCTAACTTTCTCACTCATCCAAAACACCCATTTTCGGCCAAATCAAGAGTTGTGGCAAGAAGGAAAGTTATTCCTCATCAAAGGGAGAACAACATACTTAGAAATCGAAGGACGAATCGGATCGAGGCGTGGGTTGTGCGTCTCACAAGCTTTGGGTAATTTCTAAACCTCGATCTTGATATTTGAGCTCATTTTGATGATATTGGTGGTTTTCATTGCGTTAAAATAGCTGAGAAATGATTAGGGATTGATGAAATTGCAATGTGGTTGGAGTGATAATGATATTTAGCAATTTTGGTAATTTTGGTAATTTTGGGAATTTTGAGCTATAAATGGAAATTTAGACAATGTGATGAATTAGCATAGATAATTGGTATGAGAAACGTAGAACGTTGAGATATTGTGAATGAGGTTGTAGTTTAGGGTAGAGTTACGAGAATCGAGAGATTTGAGGTGTTATGAGCAATTATGCTCGATTTTGAGAATTGAGGTTCATGTGATAGTTGAGTATTGATGTTTTAACATCGTTTGGACAGCTCGGGAGTTCCAGAGTGGAATGCGAGGCTAGTCCGTGATACGGGGGAAACGATTGCACTATACGAGGTGCAAAGAGGTAAGGGAAATCTAAACCATTTGTGTATGTGATTTGTAAACTATTATAGCATGATTTGTGGTTTATGAAACAAGCATGTTGGGTGTTGTGTTGAGTTATAATTGTACACGATTTTTATAGCCGGTTGGAGCCCATTGTTTTATGCGTTTATAAGCTGAGTGTGAAATTGCTTTATAAACCATCGAATTTGTGTGAGTAATGAATTGGGCTCTACGTTAAGGCAATATTGAGATTTGAGAAATGTGTGCGTGTGCTTGCCGGTTGGAACTCGATTTTATTACGTTTTGTGTTGAGTACAAAACGATTTTCAAATGAGTTTTATGAGAGAAAAACCATTATGAGTTCTACGTGAAGGCAAACCAGTCTTGTATGATAAGACTTAGGTGTGTAATTTTGAGTACACACCGGGCATTGCTCTAGTAGCATGTAAGCCCGATTTCTTCTCCGTTCTGGTAACGTGAGAATAACCCATTCTGTTGTTGTGCCACATATATTTAGTGGCCGTTGCCACGTGTGATACCTCATTTGGTGGCCGTTGCCACGTGAGAAACCCCATTGGTGGCCGTTGCCACATGATACCCCATTTGGTGGCCGTTGCCACGTGAGAAACCCTATTGGTGGCTGTTGCCACGTGAGAAACCCCATTGGTGGCCGTTGCCACGTGATACCCCATTTGGTGGCCGTTGCCACGTGAGAAACCCTATTGGTGGCCGTTGCCACGTGAGAACCCCTAACTAGTGGCCGTTGCCACGTGAAACCCTATCCGGTGGCTATGCCACGTGTGAAGTTTAAATCAGTGGCTATGCCACGTGTGTTTAGTGGCTATGCCACGTGTGAATTAAATCAGTGGCTATGCCACGTGTGTTTAGTGGCTATGCCACGTGTGAATTTAAATCAGTGGCCATGCCACGTGTGTTTAGTGGCTGTGCCACATGCATTACTATTTCAGTGATTTTATCACGTTCATTGAGAAAACGTTTATCGCATTGTTTTCACATGCTTTGTTATTGCTCTAGAGTGAGCCTTTTTACTTCATGTTTTCACATGACTTGAGACATGAGAATGTCGTTTTGAGTACTTTCATGCTATGGTTTTCAAATGAGTTTCACATACAAATAAACATTTTGTGATGTGCATTTTGGTTTATGAAATGAGTTCCTTACCCCCTTTACTGAGCGATTTAGAAGCTCACCCTGTTTTCTTTCCCCCCAGAGTTCTTCAAGTGAAAAAGGATTTCCCTGCGACGTACGGAGTAGTGGCTAGTGGAGGACTCGAGCTCCAGGCCATATATATTGTATCTTGAGGTATATTTTATCTTTTCATGTACCCAGACTATTATTGTAATTGCAGACACTTGATGTATAACATTGTATGGGATGTATTAGGATTAATTAACTTGGAATTGAGTAATGTATATGATTCAATATACACTATATTATGATAAGATCCTGAGGCATGATAATTATGATAATGTATGACACTGCACAGGAATGCACCCTTAATTGTGAATTAATAAATAAAAAGTTTTAAATTTGCCCTATTTTCCGCATTTTCGGGGCGTGACAGTGACAAAAAGGGTTTTAACACTAAATTATTTTTTCATCTTAAAATGAGGCTTCACAAATTTCTATTACAAAGGGGTGTCAAGAAAAAAGGGTTTTTTTTTTCAGGGATACCTTCAATGTTGTAACTAAGAAGAGAGAATTATGAAAGAGTAAATTGATGAAAAAATGGAGACGCATTGCTTATACGAAAAATGAGATAAATGCTGACTTTTTTTTTATTAAACAAAATTTCAAAATATCTTCTTAACTCCTAACACTCTTCTTAGAAAAAGAATAACCCAAAATTGGACAAACATACAATAAAGTATAAAATACCACACGTCTTATTTTTCAATGCTACAACTAATTTTTAACTTCCCTATAACGGAACACCTATCTTCTATGCAAGGTAGAGAAAACGAAAAGGGAAAAAAAACTGGAGCAAGAAAAAAGGACATGTCGCGTAATTAAAAAGCAACGAAGTAAGAAAATAATAAAAAAAAAGGATAGTTGTCCATTAATTATGCATCAATTGGAGTTCAATTTGTCACGACCCTCAACTTACCAAAAATCAGCTGTAATGATAAGTTACATATTAGACATATTAATTGTCATATTTTCCCATGAATTAAATTCTTTTATATGCTTAATTTTTGGATTTGACTTATATTTTCTATTTTGTATTGTGAATGAAGGAAAATGGACAAAATGGATTAAAAGCTGCAAATTATCCTCAAGTCACAAAATCATAAGAATCTTGGAATTCAAGTCGAGATCTATCACTTATAGCTGAAGTTGACTGAATCAATCTAAAGATGGCAAGTGGAAGATTTTAATTATTAAGGAAAAGATATGCAATTACTGTCTTTAGCAAGTGGTAGAAAAAGAAAAGAAATTTAATTGTAATCAAACTCAATCAGAGAACTTTCCTTTGGAAACAGATTCTGGGGCTAGGATATTTAGTATTTATAGACTAAGAGTGGAAGAGGCTGGGGATCTCAAAACTGAATCTTCATATATTTTTATTTTTCTTCTGTGCTTTTTCTTTGAACTTATGGCTTGCTAAACTTTTAGTCTAGCCAAAGGATAATTAAAGTTTGGGTTCTTTAAGAATTGTGAGATCTAATTAGTTTTTATCTTGTTCTTTTATATCTTTATTATTTATATGTCTTCTATGCTTGTTTAAATTATTGTTTTGATTGATTGTGCAAAAAAGGCCCTTTGTTCAAGTGTCAAGATAATATATCACCAATTAGAAACCTGAATCCGTAATTGTTTAGGCATTCTAATATAAGTGGTAAATAACATAATTGATTTCAGACAGGATTTCGATTCTATGTTAAGAAGATATATAATCTAGCTTAAATGAATCTACATGTGTGTTTGTTGGTTAGAATTGGTAGTCTCTCTAGTTTTCAATGTTGTTGGTAAATTAAATCTTAAGATCGTATATAAGGTTGTTTAACTGACAAGAGAAATAATTAGAGATCGTATCCTGATTATCGAAGAGTAAGGAGGGATAGGTTGTTAGGTCGTACCAATAACCATAACCAATTTGGTAAAGATTAAAAGAATTTATTATTGCATCAATGATCAATTCCATGAACCCATTCTAAAATTATTCCTTTGGTTGGATATTTTCATCATATTGATTTTTCTCTACTACATTTTAATATATTTTCCTTTTTATTCTCACTACAACGAAATCCCCATTTTACTTTTTAATTGTTTTGCAGAAAAATAAATCTAACCAATCTCTTGGAAAATGACCTTACTCATTTATACTACAGTTTTAATCTATTTTAAGTAGGAATTATTATTGTTGGTCTCGACAACCACCAATTTTTGGCGCCGTTGCCGAGGATTGGTTTTTAATTAGATTTATTTTGATACCCCGTTCTTTTCGTGCAGGTGAATTAATCCTGTACGACCCTAAGATTGAAAAGACAGCTAAGAGGAATAGGAAGGAAACAAAAATTCAAAAGGCACCAGAAGCTACATCTTCATCCCCTGGATTGAATTTATTAGTTGACAGTGATTCTGAGATTGAAAAAAATAATGGCTGAAGAAGAGCAAACTTTAAGGCAGTTGGCTGCACCACCTGTCAATCAACAACCCTTCTGCATTCATTACCCAACTTTGCAAGCAGATTTTGAGTTAAGATCGAGTTTGATCCATTTGCTTCCCAAGTTCCATGGTCTTGAGAATGAATATCCTCACAAGCACTTAAAAGAATTTCACGTGGTATGTTCAAGCCTGAAACCACAAGGAGTTACTAAAGAGCAAATTAAAATGCGAGCTTTTCTATTCTCACTAGCTGATAGAGCAAAAGATTGGTTGTTTTATTTACCTCCTGGTTCTATAACCACATGGACTGAGATGGTGAGACTTTTCTTGGAAAAACTTTTTCCTGCTTCAAGAGCTGCCAGCATTAGAAGAGAAATATGTGGAATCAAGCAGAAAGACATTGAGACTCTTCATGAATACTGGGAAAGATTTAAGCAACTCTGTGCAAGTTGTCCTCAACATGGGATTTCTGAACAACTCTTAATTCAATACTTTTATGAAGAATTGTTACCCATGGAAAGAAGGATGATGGACGCAGCCAGTGGAGGTGCGATAGTGAATAAGACGCCTAGAGAGGCAAGAGATTTGATTTCCACCATGGCTGCCAACTCCCAACAGTTTGGATTCAGTCAAGACATACCTCATAGAAGAGTAAACGAGGTAAATACACATTCTCTTGAAAGTCAAATAGCTAATCTAACATCTATTGTTCAACAATTGGCTATAGGAATGGGAAATGTACAACAAGTTAAAGCCTGTGGAATTTGTGCTGCTACTGGCCACCCAATTGACATGTGCCCCACACTTCAAGATGAACCTCATGAGCACGCAAATGCAGTTGAAGGATTTCCAGGTCCACCACAAAGGAATCACGATCCATATTCATATACTTATAACCCTGGGTGGAGAAATCATCCTAACTTTAGCTACAGAGCAAGGACTCAATTTCAGAATTCTCAATATAGTCAGCCTACTCCACAACAACAACATCATCAACCATCTTCAAGTTCAGGTATGTCTCTTAAAGAAATTGTTAAATCACTTACAATTAACACACAACAATTTCAACAGGAGACAAGGGCAAGCATCAAGAAGTTGGAGGATCAAATGAGTCAGCTAGCCATTTCTGTGAATAGACTAGAATCTCAAGGAAAATTGCCCTCACAGACAGTCATCAATCCCAAACAGAATGTTAGTGCAATGACCTTGAGGAGTGGGACCGAGGTGGGGAGTCTAGCAAGACAACCCGAAAGCGCATTCCAGAAGAAGAAGCTGAAAAGGAAGTTACTGTATCCCGGCCACAGTTCGATCACCTTAAGGAACCTAATGTCATGCAACAAAAAGTTTTGGCACCAATTCCTCATTTTCCTTTCAGATCATCCAAATCCAAAAAAAAAGGAGGAGGAAAAGGAAATTTTTGACATCTTCCGTAAGGTCGAGGTAAATATCCCTTTACTTGATGCAATTAAACAAGTACCTCGATATGCAAAGTTTCTTAAGGAGTTATGTACCAACAAGAGGAAATTAAAAGATAATGAATTTGTGAGCATGGGTTAGAATGTTTCAGCTGTCCTCCAGAAAAAGTTACCTCCTAAATGCAAGGATCCAGGTATGTTTACTATCCCTTGTAAGGTAGGTAATCTTAAAATTGAAAGAGCAATGTTAGATCTAGGAGCTTCAATTAATGTCATGCCTTTGTCTATTTATAAATCTTTGAATTTTGAACCATTAAAAGAGACTGGTGTGATTATTCAACTTGCTGATAGATTTAATGTTTAACCTGAAGGTGTTCTAGAGGATGTTCTGGTGCAAGTAAATGGATTGATCTTCCCTGCTGATTTTTATGTGCTTGATATGGAGGATGATGACTTATCTAGATCTTTAATTTTGTTGGGAAGACCTTATCTAAAAACATCTAGGACTAAAATTGATGTGCATGATGGTACACTCACAATGGAATTTGATGATTAACTCATTAAGTTTAATATTAATCATGCCTATGAAAGCTCTATGATTTACAAGGAAGAGATAAATGCCTTTCATGATCATATAGTTTCCAGGAAAAATTTTTATATTGGTCAGAAAGTTAAACTATCTCATTCTAAATCAAAAATATTTCTTAGTAAATTTCGTTCTAGATGGTTAGGCCCTTATATTATTACTAACGTGTTTTCTCGTGGGAAAATTGAAATTCAAAGTTTGGATACAGGTCAGATCTCTAAGGTCAAGGGTCATCGTTTAAAACCTTTTTATGAAGGTTTACAAGTGCATGAAGTTGAACGAATTGGGTTGAAATATCCAACATACAATTGAGCATGATCATGTCTAGCCAAAGACTTTAAAGAAAGGCGCTTTTTAGGAGGCAACCCAAAATTTCTCTTTATTTTTTTTTATTCGCAACTATTTATTTTTTTTTTGTTTTATTAGTAGTAGATAAAATTTATTTTGTTTTTGAATTCTAAAAAAAATACAAAAAAATGCATAAGAGCATTGTGGATAGGGCGTGCCCACGCCCTATCAACACAATACTTCTGTCACCAAAAGACTTTTACTGTTTTTTTTTTAAAAAATTATTACAGAAGCTGGTTTTCAATAGGGCGTGGGCACGCCCTATGAAAACCCAACTTCTGTTGTAATAAAAAAATAAATAAATAAAAAATTATTTTTATTTTACATTATTTTTTCTTTCTCATTCAAGTGAATTTTTTTCTTTCTTGCAAGCACCATCTTCACCGTTCCTTTTTGGCGCCGTCTTCAACACCGCCGGCCTTACCATTGAATCCATCACGTCTCCATTGCCTGTCTTCGCAACTCCCAGCTCCATAGTCCTCTCTCGGTCTCAGCAACAGTATCCATCAGCAAGCTCCGGTCTGAAATGAAAGCAGTTGGTTGACAAAGACCACAAACAGCAGTGGCAGCCCGACAATATCCCTCTCCCAGCTTCCAGGCCCTTACCTGCAGACCTCTTCCTACCTACCGAACCCAGCATTCCAGCAGCTCCTGCAGCGACAAGCATCCACCGAAACTGAGTTCAGTTTCCTGCACTCTTCTTCCCGATTTCGACTGCAACCGATCTACCCGACTTCAACAGCCAGCAATGCCGAGACCCACATTCCAGCAGGCCATCTCCGGTAATCCCGCAGCAGCCTCTTCACCAGAACCGAGACCGATCCCCCCCCTCGAGCTTCCAATTTCCAACAAATTCGACAGCCCCTTCTCCGACTACAGCAAGCAATGGCAACAGTAGCTCGCGATCTCCTTTCTCCCTTCCCCAACCATCTGCAACAGCCCCCACCAGACCAGTACCCAGCTTCATCTCGCCTCTGCCAGCCTCCAGTCTCCAACCGGTGACCAATGACCACCAATTTTTGGCTCACCCAGCAGCCCAGCACCGACTGCAACATCACCAAGCAACCCGAGAACTCTCTGTCGGCAACAGACCCATACCCGTGCTCTCCCATCCTCCCGAGCTCCCAAATTTCGAGCTGCACACAGTAGCACTGCAGCACTGAACATTATTTTTCCTTGGAGATTAACAATCGCACGGGGTGAGGAATTTTTCTATGGCTAATCGTGGAATTCAAGGAGTTTCATCATCTCGTAAGCATGCTCGGATTGGCAAAGTAGTGGACATCAACATCATGTTTCACATTGTTCAACATTTTTCAGGGAAGTTTCTTAATTCCCTTAATTCTTTTAAAGTTAATAAGCAATTATTTTGATACATTGGGGACAACGTATGATCTAGGTGTGGGGGAGGATATTTAATTGTGACTCTGATGTTTGCTTTCTTTTCCTTTCATTCTTGATTAATCTTCATGAAAATTTTTGCAAATCCATAAAAATTTTGTTCCAAAAGGTACATTAGTTATTATTTATGATTTCTTTGAATTCTAGATTTTTCCAATGCTTATCCCACGAAAAAAAATTGATTTAAATAGTTTTGAATTCTCATTAAAACACTGATTAGTTACTTTTAATTCATTAGATGAAAAAGTGTATAGGATCTAGCACACATAACCATTTTTGGTGAGATTTGAGCCTAAGAGCATTCATTACATCATGCTTCATTTCTTTATTTGTGTGATTGTCATGCATAGTCGATTATTCTAGAACTTGCTCTGTCATACATGTCTTAATCGACTCCTTTGATGAATATGATGCAATTAATCAAATAAGGGCATTTAGGTTCAACCCTTTTTCTTCTCATTATACCTTTCTTTTCAAGCCTACCATTATTATAATTAACCCCTAGTAAAACCACTTTGAGCTTGAACTTTTCTTTAGATTAAACCACATTACAAGCCATGATAAACCATTTTTGTTGATTTTCCCTCTTTTTGAACCTTGAATTGAAAAATTATATAGACTTATGCACATGAAATTTCAAAATATTTTTGGAAAGATTGCATATGTTGAAAATTTAGTATTTCAAGCTATTGCTTTCATTGAGTTCTTCTCTTTTGAAAAAGAAAAACGAGAAAAAAAAAGTTGAAAAAAAAAGGAAAAAAAAAGAAAAGAAAAGAAGAAAAAAATGAAAATGAAAAATAAAAAGAGAAGTGCAATTTTCAATGCTTGGAAGTTAGTTCTGAAAATTATGTTATTGAAGCAGTCTTTTGAAATCATTAAGTTGAGTTTTGTGTGAAATGTTTTGTATGATTCCTTCAATTTCTCTAACCCAAAAATCCCTTTATCATACCTTACCTAAGCCCCATTACAACCCTTTTTAGACCCTTAGATTTTTGCATCTTAATTCATTTATTGGTGGAAGAGATATGATGAATTTGCAAGCCTATGGTAAGAAATCTTCTATGCAGTGACTTGAGAGTTCATTAATATATACCCTAAACACTTAGAGTGTGATGAGTGAAATCTAATTGCGAGGGTGTTAGATCCTTTGTACTTTATGAATTTAATTGAATCATTAAAGTGCTATTCATGTGTGTTATGAGAATTCACTTTAAAAACTTGTGTTTTAATTATTAAAAGGAATGTGTTTTGGATGAGCATAGGAAGAATATGAAGGAATGATGAGAAGAGATTATGAATTTAGACTATTGTATGCTTGAGGACAAGCAATGTTTAGGTGTGGGGGAATTTGATAAGTTGCATATTAGACATATTAATTGTCATATTTTCCCATGAATTAAATTCTTTTATATGCTTAATTTTTGGATTTGATTTATATTTTCTATTTTGTATTGTGAATGAAGGAAAATGGACAAAATGGATTAAAAGCTGCAAATTATCCTCAAGTCACAAAATCAGAAGAAATCTTGGAATTCAAGTCGAGATCTATCACTTGTAGCTGAAGTTGACTGAATCAATCTAAAGATGGCAAGTGGAAGATTTTAATTATTAAGTAAAAGATATGCAATTACTGTCTTTGGCAAGTGGTGGAAAAAGGAAAGAAGTTTAATTGTAATCAAACTCAATCAGAGAACTTTCCTTTGGAAACAGATTATGAGGCTAGGATATTTAGTATTTATAGACTAAGAGTGGAAGAGGCTGGGGATCTCAAAACTGAATTTTCATATATTTTTATTTTTCTTTTGTGTTTTTTCTTTGAACTTATGGCTTGCTAAATTTTTAGTCTAGCCAAAGAATAATTAAAGTTTGAGTTCTTTAAGAATTGTGAGATCTAATTAGTTTTTATCTTGTTCTTTTATATCTTTATTATTTATATGTCTTCTATGCTTGTTTAAATTATTGTTTTGATTGATTGTGCAAAAAGGGCCCTTTGTTCAATTGTCAGGATAATATATCACCAATTAGAAACCTAAATCCGTAATTGTTTAGGCATTCTAATATAAGTGGTAAATAACATAATTGATTTCAGACAGGATTTCGATTCTATGTTAAGAAGATATATAATCTAGCTTAAATGAACCTACATGTGTGTTTGTTGGTTAGAATTGGTAGTCTCTCTAGTTTTCAATGCTGTTGGTAAATTAAATCTTACGATCGTATCTAAGGTTGTTTAACTGACAAGAGAAATAATTAGAGATCATATCCTGATTATCGAAGAAGTAAGGAGGGATAGGTTGTTAGGTAGTACCAATAACCATAACCAATTTGGTAAAGATTAAAAGAATTTATTTTTGCATCAATGATCAATTCCATGAACCCATTCTAAGATTATTCCTTTGGTTGGATATTTTCATCATATTGATTTTTCTCTACTACATTTTAATATATTTTCCTTTTTATTCTCACTACAACAAAATCCCCATTTTACTTTTTAATTGTTTTGCAGAAAAATAAATCTAACCAATCTCTTGGGAAATGACCTTACTCATTTATACTATAGTTTTAATCTATTTTGAGTAGGAATTATTATTGTTGGTCTCGACAACCACCATGTAACAACCTGTGACCTATAAAAATTCAGGGAAAATTTTTTTTTTGAAACTTCGACTTGCAACTTAATCCTTTATTCACTTAGGTTGTATTCCTATTCAGTGTCAATCCTTAAAATCTTCTATTTCATTTATCCTTATACAGGTTTCATCTCGACACATTACTTTCAATAGATGTCTGTGCATACAGATGGTCTGGTAGAGAGATAAGAATGTATACCTCACACATGTACAAAAGGTAGTCTGGGGAAGCTCGTATCCGCCAGCCTACGTCGTCTACGCAACATTTATTAACTGTAATTCACTGCAAAGATCTGAGAGGTGAAGGGGTGAGCTTTCGGGAAAAACCCCAGTAAGAAAATACAATTAAAGTAGTCCTGATGTGTAAAAACATGCAAGAAATCATTCATGAAATAAACTTTGCTTCAGAAAAACTGGTTATAAGTTTCTTTTAGAAACTAATATTTAGAAGATATGTAAACTTTCATTTCATGCATAGTTATCATAAGAAATTATGAAGCATGGGTTTCCTTAAATCAAATACATGCTTAACTACTTCATAAAATTTTCATCATTCATAGATAATTTCATAAAATCAACGTCATTCGTAAACGTTTCATAAAACATAATCATTCTTAAACATTTCATCATAATTCATAATTGTTCGTAAACATTTCATCAAAATCTCATAAAAAACATAGTCATTCATCATAAACGTATTCATAATCATAGTCGTTGTTTATTCATAATCGTGGAGACTAGGCTATAACTGAGTCATGCGATACATGTCATTCTCCGTAGAGAGTCATCATACCTATGGCCATGGTAAGGGGGTAGTAGACTAGATCAAGGTCGTACAGTACTTTCATAAAATATGGGTAGTATCTATCTTTCTTACTTTTACTAGCACCTAGCTAAGACACAGGCACCAAAGGCACTCTCCGTGTGGGAAACATAAATGCGTGCTGCACGGGCATGAGATACTACCGAAACATCATAATCATAAACCACCAGTAGCAAGACATCTTTCACACAGGTTGGGTTAAGTGCTACAGGGGCCCTACGTACCGGCACCCAAGTGGTGGAGCCGAAACACCACGAAAAGTAGCCATGCATAAAGCCTATAGTCTCAAAAATTATTTTCTCTTTTCTTAAATACTTTTAAAAATGTCAAAAGTTCCTTTCAAAGCATAAATATAGGTTTTCAAACCATCATAAAACTTCCATGCATTTTCATACTTCATAAATTCATTTCATAAACATAGACGTTCTTAGCGAACATTTCATAAAATGAAATCATGTTTCGTAAATCATTCCATAAGTATGAAATCAATCATAAATCATTTCAAAACATAGCATTGCTTTATAAAAATCTTTTTATCAATGCAATGAATGTTCATTATCAGAACTAAATTAAATTATACCCCTTACCTCGATTTATTGAAAATTCCAGTTCGAGTAGTGACGCCTTCACGTATCTCCCTTAAATCCTTTTACGATTCTCCTACATCGAAATTTGTATTCTTAGTATCATATTTATTCGAATTACCTACGATGCGTCAAAATCATAATCTTGCTTACCTAGAAAAAAATACACTTGAAATCATGAAATACGTACAGTTACCTCTAAAACTTGCATAAATTCCTTACCTCAATGTCTATCTGTAGCCCTCGAATTAACGAGTCGACGGGTCTGATCTACTCTGTAAATTTTTTGTAGCTCTTTCCTCGAGATTTTTCCCAATTTTCAAACCTATGTAACTCGTTTTCTATTCCCAAATATTTATATATATACATATATATATATATATACTCTTTTTTAAAAATCATTTTCTTCTCCCGCCCTTTTTCCTTGTTTCTTTTCTTTTCTTCTTCCCCTTCGGTTTCGATACTCACTGTCCCTGTTCATCGCTTTTTCCATCTTTGGTTACTGTTGTTCCCTCCTTCTCCCATCTCGGCCATCACCTTTAAAGTCCACCCGTTCACCTGCTCCCGTCTTCCTTCTGCTTCATCTCCTTTCCTTGTCCATTTGGCACCTCAATACAGCCCCCTATAGCCCCTGCTTGCAGCTGTTCTGCTTCATTACTGTTTATCTTCTCCCTACCAGTAGCTCATGCTTCTACTCTTCACAGTCTCACTATTGTCGCAGTCTACTCCCTGCTAATGTTGCTATCCTCTTGTCGATTCCTTCCTCCTTAGCTGCTGGAGACCTCTCGGCTCACTCTCTATTTTCAGTACTTCCAAGCTCCTTTATTCTGATCATCATGGACAGGGAATAAGGGCTGTCTTCCCAGCTGCTATCTCTTTCCCATTTTCAACATCGAAAGAAGGAATGGGAGCAACCCTACTAGCTACGTCCTAGCAGCTGAGGGCGTAAGGGGTTGCACCTTGTGTTGCCTTGTTTAAATTAGATGGGAAGGTAGGAACGTCTCTCCTTTGTTGCACCAAAGAAAAAATGGCTCTCATGGCCACTACTTCAGCTGAGTCCTATCGTAATACTCACTGTTTAAAAGTTTTCAGCTTCAGTTATTTCACTCGACACTCTTCCTTACATCGAATCTCTTCACTGCTTCCTAACCTTACATGTCTATTTCGGCTTTTACTGCTCTGTTTCCTGTCTCCTATCATTTTTCTTCGATTACAGCCTTCTGCTCCCTATTGCTTCTTCTGCCTATCTTTTGCTGCAGTTTCCAGTTTTTTTCCAGCAACTCCGGTTTGTCCATCACCTCTCTCTTTCATTTTCTTTCTCGATTTCTCAGCTTCAGTTTCTTGAAGAGAACGGTGTTCCTCTGTTTCCAACAACAACATTACCTTTTCTTCTTCTTTTTTTTTGCTCTCAAATTCAACAGAGAGAGCTCCTCTGTTCCCCTCTACTTCAGTTTTGGTTCACTATTTGTCTCATTCCTGGTCACTCCTTAGTTTAATCCCTATCTTATAGCAGTATCTTATAGCAGCAGACTAACACCCCTAGTCATGTTTTCATCATCTCCTTTTACCAACTCGTTCATCATTTCTTTCCCTTTTTTTTTCGACAGCCTGAAGGAGTTGGAGCAAATGAAAAAGCCTCGATTTTCAGACGTTGATGCTCTCGGTTCCTCACTTCAGCTTCAGCTTCCCTACTGCTATCTCTTCCTTCCTTCTCCCTTTTTCCTCCCGATCAGCCTCAGTCCACACACCTTTCTCTTCTCCCTTTCTTCTCTTTTTTTTTTCTTTTTCAGTTTCTTTACTACATTTTCCCGCTGCTGCTACTGCTTTGGTAGGTAATAGTCGACTGTCATCCATCTTTTCCTAGTACATCCTATACATATAGGCTATTATTTCTCTGATTTTTTTTTACCTGTTGCCGAGGCCGAGTTCTTCACCAACTCCAATTTTTTTTCTTTTCTTTCGGTCATATTCCTTTCCTAATGCTGTTGCCACTGGCAACAATTTTGGGAGCTCAGGATTGGCTTCATTTTAGAAGCCAATCCACAGTTTTCTTCATTTTAATTTTCCTTTCTCATTCCATTACTCTTTTTAATCAACTTATATATACATATATTCATACATACCTATTATATGTATATTCCTTTTACAATGCTTGGTTGCACTGCCATCTCTATCAGTTATGTATGTATGTATATATATTTATATAAATATATATACTTTAATATAAAACCCTTGATCCATGTATATACGTATATTGTACATATTTGTACTTATATATATGTGTATATTTATGTATATTTTATATGGATGCATTTATTTTTATATTTGTATATTTTGTCCGTGGACATTTGGATTCCCTTACACACATATATTTCTCTATCTATTAATTTTGAGAAATAATTGAAATGTTGCATACATATATACGCAAATACATGTATGGCTACATATTTGATTTAATTCTCCATGTAGCGTAAAAATAGGGTTAGTCTAATATTTATTCTCAAATTAATTTGCCCATAATCATATATTTAATCTCAATCTCCTAATTTATTATTTATTGACAGCACCAAGTACATTGAAATTTTTAGGTCTTTACATCAGCACAAATTTTTTGCTTTTTATACCTTATTTACTATTCGTTCTTACCTTACCTCGATCGTGATCAGCTACACTCTCAACAGTTGGGTTGTGTGTCAATGTCTATCTCATCCAACATAACAATTTGATTTATATAAAAATTTAGAAGTAAACACTTGTATAAATAAATCAGAGTTGTTGTTTACATGTGTTTACATTGCTTTACATCCCCAATGGTTACATTTAAAATGCTACTGTGCTATGAAAAGTTTAGATACAAAATTCTACAAGTGTGTATACTTTTTGTGATGGGATGTAGCGAATACCAAAAGAAACCTCCAGTCGCTCTCAGTCTATTCTCAATACTCTGTAGAGAGGGGGAAATAAGGGGGGTGAGCAAACAACACGCTTAGTAAGGTAATCATGCGAACAGGTAGATACTATATTATCTACGTGATCGTTATGCCATGCTCAAAACCATACAGTTTCTCATTCACATCTCAAAAGCATTTGTTTATGCTTGTGTTAATGGCATGTAAAGAAAATCATGCTATTTAATTCAATGCACAAATCAAATTCAAAAAATGGAAAACCATCATGCATATTTAATACATAAGGCATGAAATATCATTATGCATTAGTGCACTTTAAAGCCATTATCATGCTTTCTCATTTTAATAAAATCAACACTTGTCAGGACTCAGCCTCTCCCTCAGACTGTCCTGACTCACAAAGCATTTCAAAACATGGATTCATTCATAAATAAGAGACATGTGAGATAGGCAATATAACAGGGAAATCTCCTCTATGACTATGGTCATATCCTCTGTGATCCCAGGCTACACTGATCAGGTGTATGGGGTATCACATCTATCTGCTTCCACACGGGAGGTGGGTCACGTCCAACCCATCGGTCCATAGCAGAACTAAACATCGTTCGAAGACGGTATATCATGATCTCAACACGGTACAACATACACTGTGGACCTATATCAACACACCATATAATGCCACATCTCAAAATGCACGTGCGAGCCTATTTAATCGGTGTGACACCTAGTCTACCCAAAACTCCTAGCACGACTATCAACATGTCATAAAACCATGTGCGAGTAATCTCAAGCACAGTAACAAGTATGGTGGATATCTAATGCGAGCTATGCTCCAGCACCATGTCAAAACCAGTATAAAATCTGTGCAAGTTAAGCTTTAGCACACATCATAGAAATCCATGTGAAAACTAATGCGAGCTAAGCTCTAGTACTCATGCGTATGAAAACACATCAAATCTCATACGAGTCAGACTCTAGCACACTTTCATTCTCACGAAATCCATGTAGGTGGCTCAATTCTTTGCAAAGCATGGTTATAAAACCAAATCAAATCATTTCTTTTACAAATCATTTCAAATGTTAGCCAACCTACCAATCACTTGCTAAAAAGCAATAAAACAGGATTTTCAAAGCTTGAAGCTTTTGTTATCATGCACATTTCTTAAAATCTAACTTTTTACCCTTCAATCACCCAATTTCATTTCCTATTATCACATGCATTCTAGAAAACATATCGCGCCCCAAAATGCGCACAGATAGCTCTAAGAGTCTACACATTTTCTTTACCTCGATTTACTCGGGGTGCGACTCTCTTCCTCTTAGCTTCTTGCGCTTTTGGTTCAACTTGCTCTGGTGTATCCTCGGGAGCTGCAAATCATTCACCGCTCACTTGAGTTAATGTTGCTAACTCACATTTTGACTTTAACTAGTCAATATATTTCATTGAACCTATTTCGTTAAGTTTGACCCATTTTGCATTTGGCCATCATCAAGCCATTTCTAACCAATTTATCTAGTAACTCACTTAGTTACTTGTTTTAAGGCTTGATGTGAAATACTTTACCCTTACTCTCTCATTCATATATGCATTTTACCCAATGCCTTAAATACACATTTTACTCTTTTTGGGTAGGTCTCACAATTCATTCCATAACACTATCTTAAAATCATACCCACAACACCATTATCACCTCAAGATATCTCATTCATCATTAAATCCAGTACATTTCACTTTCTCACACTAACCTATTTCTAGGTTATAATTGTTCCATTGCATTCTAGGTGGTTCTACCATTAATATGCACACCAAATCAACTCTAAAATCATTAACTAAACAGATAAACTTGGTTTAGTGCATTATAAACTCACCTAGATTGATTTCCTCTTTACTCCAAATGGAAATGCCCATTTGGTCCTTTAATCCCACAAATGGGGTAATGCCTCCAAGTTATGTTATTCTTCTCTTTGATGTGAACAACTTTGTATCTAATAGCCTTCCCTCAAATCTTCATGAAAATGGGTGGATTTAGGAGTGAGAAAGCTAGGTTTTGGATTGAAAATGGAAAGGAAATGGTTGCTCCCGTGAAATACAGATTTTAACTGCTCCTATTTATAGAATTGCTAGATGAGATCGATCTGCATTGGGTGGAGATCGATCTAGTCCTCTTAAATCCCTCTTTTTCATGATTTTTTTTAAGGCATGAGATCGATTTGTCGAGGGCTTGAGATCGATTTGTCTCAAGCAGAGAGTTAAGGAGATCGATCTGGCTAGGGAGGAGATCGATTTGCTCCAACCCGAGAGCTAAGGAAATCAATCTGCTTGCTTTGAGGATCGACCTCTTCATTACAGAATGTTTAGCAAATCGATCTGGCCCCATTGGAGATCAATCTGCCCTGTTCCATTACTCGAAAAGGACATTTTTTGCTCTTACAGATCGATATCTCATCCTATGAGATCGATCTGACATTCATATTTTTCAGATTTTGCTGCAGTTTTCTGCAGTAACTCACACCAAACATCCTTAATTTGCTACCATAGTCATTTTCTCATCCAGCCATCTTTAAGACTTGAAAATGGCATCCATTCATACTTTATACACATTAAAACTTGTGTGCATTCATTGTATAACCAAAGGTATACAATACAAAACTTAATGGAAGTCCAAAGATTTACGCAACTCATGCAACTTCATTCCATTTTACCACACTACTCATTTTTCATTCCACTCACATTCATTACATACAAAAGTCCATTTCTTCATATTCATACATAATAAAACTTGTACGTACATCACAAACTCTTATTACAAGTGTGTACATTGAATTTATGGACTTTACATCACTTATGCTTCACATTACAAGTACATCACCATACTTATGAATTCATAATTACTTGATCCAAAATCATCCATATTATGATTCCATTTACATATATACAAGGTTAAACATATATGGGGTCTCACACAATTGAACTCCGATTGATGTCTTCAACTTTATATATATATATATATATATATATATATATATATATATATATTATTATTATTATTATTATTATTATTATTATTATTATTACATTTAGGAGTCTTAAATGGGAGGTAGGCATAGGCAAATCAAACGTAGAACTTTTATATATTTAAAGAGGAACAATAAGTGTTAAGTCAAACCTTAATTACATATTAGAGATTCGTTTTTCTTAATTTTGCTTTTTGTATCACTATATGTAAATAAATAGGTTCAATATGAAAGTTAAAAAAATATAATGTTTCAATCTTATAATTGAATTATAAAATAACATAATTCAAATGATTGGTTTAATGATATAAGGTTTGTTGAGTTTATGAGTGAGAACTATTCATTTAGCAAAGCCCCGTGTTCCAATGTGGTAAGAGGACACTTTGTAGTTTAAAAAAATTCCAACCATTAAGTTAAAAAAAAAAAAAATTCTTTCTTCTCAGTTGAAAAAAAAAAGTAAAAGTGAAAGAAGATATGAAATGAGATTATATAGAAAAAAAACAAAACCGAAAATGCTTAGGGCAGAGGCAATACATTGGGCCATTGTGGTGTTCATATTTAAGACGTTAAGTCCCTCTACTCTTTCTTACCCAAGCCTATATATCAGTATTGGGTGGGAGCAGCCCAACATATATTTTTAGGTCTATTAAAGTAAAAATATTTTGGAGATGAAAATCTTGTATAGTGATTTAGGAAGATTAGGAAAGAGTTTTGATTTACTTTTAATTTTTTATTATCATTAAATCTAAATAGTAAAAGGAGTTGTGCTTTTAGATGGAATTTTTTTTTTTTGAAGAATTACAATCTTAGTTCCAACTCAATTTTTCCGACACTCATATTTTTCTTTTTTGCATTAATGCATAAAATATGAGAATTGGCGATTTGGGTTTAATTTCTAGATCACTATTCGATATTAGGTCAAAACTCCACAAGTGACATTAAATGATGACACTTACTCTTCAAATAATATTAAAAAAATATTGAATAAAGTAATATATTTGTCATAATCTTAACTTTACTTATAAAATCTAAAAACCCTAATAACAATGTAGCAAATAATAATCTTTAATTTCTATTAAAGTTTCACAATTAAACATGAGTTGTTTGTGTATATCATGGTTAGGTTTATTTAGGGCTAGTTTAGATGGACAATAAGATTGACTCAGGTGAGACTAAAAATAGTCGCGACAGTGAGATTAGTTATTGTAACGATAAAATTATATAATAAAACGGTGATATGTGTTTGGACGTAATCGCAGCGATAATGATGAAATAAGTGCAATAAAAAAAATAAATAACCATTAAAGACATTTTATAATATATATTTTATATCAAATAATACTTCTGGTGTAAGATATTTTAAAATTATTTTTAAAAATATTCTACTATTTCAAAAAATAAAATGTTTTTAAAAATCGGTATAAATAAATAAGAAATATTTAATAAAATAATAAAAATAAAATTATATATATATATAAATATATATATATATATATATATATATATATTGAAAAAACAAGATATAAAAAAGGTAATGTTATCTTTCATCTAATAGAGTTGGGCCTTTCACTAAACTCTATAATCGAATCCCCTATGACAACAGAACATCAAATCGCATCGTGGCCTGTGGGTTCTATCCAAATGCACCCATGATGCATTTGTTTTGTTTGAACCCTTAGCGTCGATAGGGTACGTATTTGAACATAACCTCTCATAATACATTGGGAGGCCTAAAAATAATCCAATTTGTTTGTTCACAGAAGATTAATACAAAAGGAAGCGAGTCTTGAACTTATCCTCTCATTCGCTTTTATTTGTTTCCATTTAGCAACTTTGGCTTTAAGCTCCATTTCCATCCGTAGACTCTCTGCCAACTCCTATTTATATTTTAATATCTTTTTATATTGTTTTTTTCCCTATAAGCCTGTGATCATCGGTTACTTTCCTTGAGCTGCGTTCAATGTTCTCCTTAATATTATTTTCTACATTTTGTTTTCTTCTATAAGATATACTATTATTATAAAATGTTGTGCCGTTTTAGCTATTTTAAATTTTTTCCCTTGTTTTTTCTATCTGAGTTTTCCATGAATTACTGAGTGCAACAATCTTGCCTTTTTTTTTCC
The DNA here is from genome assembly GCA_033439115.1 of Firmiana major. Lineage (NCBI taxonomy): Eukaryota > Viridiplantae > Streptophyta > Magnoliopsida > Malvales > Malvaceae > Firmiana > Firmiana major. The sequence continues at coordinate 44,005,707 of CM065899.1, forward strand.
CCCTGTTAGAAAGAAGAAAACCGAGTTTATAGGCGGTAATAAATAATACAACTCTCATTTGAATTGCTCTCTGGTCGGGGTCTCCTACTCTCAAGTCTCAATTGTCATTTTTAGTAGGTACTACCTGGTTTCTAATTGATAGTGATCCTACCACCAAAGTTCACGTGTACAAGGATCGACCAACTAGAGACCGCCACGTATCAAGCACAATATAAGCCACGTGGCTGTTATAGCGACAGAGTCTCTAGGCGATAGAGTCTCCACGCGACACAGTTGCATTGGTAGGCGACAGAGTCTCTAGGCGATAGAGACTCTGCGTAGAGTCTCTGTGCGACACTGTATGTCGCGATAGACCTCTACCGCACAGATCGCAACAGAGCTCTACCGCATGTACTGTGACAAAGCTCTGTCGCATATGCCGCAGCAGAGGTTCACGGATACTCTGCCGCATGTCGAATTCACCCGCAAGTCGTCCAGTTTCAAATCGCGACAGAGTACCAAATGACTCTGTCGCAGCCCAGACACGCGCCTGGGCCTCAGACCCAAAACACCCTCGAACCCGGATAGAGTGTGAAGCCCGATCCGACCCGGGAGAAACCTATAAATACACTAGGTGAGTACTCAGAAAGGGGGACGAAAAAAAACACTTGTACCTTTTTAATTCTGAAGAACACATTTCTCTTCTTCATATATACAGAAACTCAGCTTTCTGACTTAATTATCGGAGTGCGTGTGCAGGGACAAATCCCTGCGCCCTTTGATTTTCGTTGTTTTTGCAGAATATACGAGGCACACGTGGAAGAAATCGAGTCAATAGCATCTTTTTGTCATTAGCGCAACTTGAATACATGGAAGGAATCACCCGTTGTCGTACAGGGCAACATCACTAATAATATTAAATGCTTCTTCAACTAGCTAGTTGTCTTCCTCATTGTATATATAATAAGGCTTACATTTTTGCTGCTTTTAAATGCATGCATCAGTTGTGTTTTGGAAGCACATCTTCATGAAACAAAAACTAGTTAGTCAACGGATATGGGGAAATCAGTTGGAAGCATTTTGTTAGTCTTGTTGCTGTCTTCGTTTCTGTTTCTGGTCTTTTTGTTCTCTGACTCATTTCCTGGGCTTAGAAGCAGCATCATACCCAGGCCTGTCCCGTTGCACACCACCCGCTTCCTTCAGTCTTTTCATGAACTTTTCGTCAGGTGGGTCTACTACTATTTTATGTTCTTCATTCGATTGATTCTTTTTTATACACATTATGACTTTATCCATAGTCCCACACAGATTGATTTTTGGGATAATGAATTATAGCTCAATTTGATGTGTGATATTTATCAGTTTTTGTTGTTTTTTTTTTAATGAAAATGATAATATTAAATTTTCTTGACCACTCTCTAATTCGTCAGCAACTTGTATAAATGGTGTAAATTTCAAAAATCATGTTATTATTATTCCTAGGCGCTTAAACCACTCTAATTGAGCTCAAAATAAGACCTAAAAGGTGTGTCCGATCAACCGTGCAGATATAGAAAGGGTACAACTTCAAGACCAGAGAGCTTATATAAGAAGAAAGTTCATTCAAATATTAATGGGCCATTGAAAGAGGATTTCACATTTCCTGCCGCTTCTGCTCCTTTCAACAATTGTCATGCCTCTACCATTATCGAGGTTATGCAAATGCAATTCAACTGATTTGGTGTTTTTGTTCCATTGCCAACATCATCCTACTCAATTGTATTTGTTCAATATGCAGGTTGGTAAAGATCACTTCTTGGTTGCTTATTTTGGAGGAACATCTGAAGGAGCAGCTGATGTGAAAATTTGGTTGCAGAAATATGAGGTAAAATTATCCAATTGATGCCATGGCCAACATGATTTTCGATCTTTCACCTGATTATTTCTTTGTGATTGTGTAGGAGAATGCAATATATATGTTCTGCTGATGCCACTCTGCCCGTTCTTTCTACTATCAATAACTGCAATCTTAATTGGCATTTGACATGCTCCTCTTAACATATTTTTCTCCTGCTACTTATTGCTTTCCTAGTGTATATATTGTTGCATTTCTTAAATTCGAGTATATGTGCATTCGCTCCTTCAACCTTTCAAATGCATGCACAAAGGAAGCATTCCTCGGTCTTCATTTCATTCCAAAGCTCATCCCCACCCTCAATCTCTTTCCTTCTTTTGTCATACTTTTGCTCCTTCTCTGTCTCTCTCCCCACCCTTGTCTTCCCTTTTTTCTATTTGTGCTGTGGTTCCTTCCACTGTTCTACATGTGCTCTAATACCAGTTTATTTATGGTATGGTGCTGTTTATTTTGGTTTTAATGAAAAATTGTCTGGCAGGGTGGCCGCTGGTATCCACCTATTATTATGGATGAAGAGCCTAATGTTCCAATGTGGAACCCTGTACTATTTAAACTTCCATCAGATGAGCTGCTATTGTTCTATAAAGTAGGCTTCGAAGTTCAAAAGTAAATTTCTAATCTTTATGGTGTTCTAGATTTATTTTGATACGTTAAGTTTAAATCTAACTTATTTTCTAGTTTTGCATTTTTACAGTAGACATGCTTACTATAAGTTTATTCACATTGCAGAAATTGACTTAATTTATTGCATTGTTGATATCTAAATGTGATACTGTAGAATTTACCTATGGGATGTGAGTCCTTGCCATGATTTCATATACCGACACGATATTAGCTATCTAAGCTAGAATTTTGGCCGCCCAAAAGTTAGAAGTACAAAAGATTTAGGTCTCCTGGATGAAGCCTCTTAGGGTTGCATGGCTTTAAGAATGATTTTCAGTTTCATAAATTCTGGTTTGGATAGTATACCCATAACTTTATGGTGCAATTTAGATTAACCAGCAATAAAGAATTAAATTTTCCCATATTCAAAATATAATATAATAATTTAAATTTTGTAGTAAAATTGTTCTTCAATTTGACTTCAGTTTTGGTTCTACTGCCTTGAATTCAATAGGCAACTACTAAATTGGCTTCAGGACCTTGATTAGTCCTCCATTATTTTAACAGTTAGGATTCAGTCTTGGATACCATTTAGATTTGAGAACTCTGCTTTCTTTTCTTGTTTCTAAAAATTAAGACTACATATTCTATGCTTCTGGTATCAATATTCTTTTATTGGTTCGTAGCGAGGTATAAAAAGGGAAGAGGAAATTGGACCTTATATCTAATCCCTCCTAAAGAGGGATAACAATTGCAACTTCTAGACCAAGTTTTGGTTGTTAGCTGTTGATATTGGCATCAACATTCTATTCCAAATGTGTTATAGACATGTGAATTTAGCTGAAACCAATGAGTCTATGATACATTTTCTTGCCTTTTCTTACAATTGGCTTCATTAAATTGCAGGTGGAGCGGGTGTATGAAGCGATCCTATGATAAGGGTGTCACTTGGACAAGGAGAGAACAGCTTCCTCCCGGCATACTTGGACCATCTAAGAACAAGGTGTAGATATAAAATTTACTTTGACCTACATTCCAATTTGTGGTGACTTGTGAAAAACATTGATAATATGTCCTCATCATGTTTGTCATTCACTCACCTGCAGCCTCTCCTGTTGGGAAACGGGCTTTTGCTTTGTGGATCCTCAGTGGAAAGTTGGAATTCTTGGGGGGCATGGGCTGAGGTTGTAATGATGCTTTCAACTACCTGAGTAGTTAGAGTCTTATTATGTTCAAAAATTCTATTGACATGTTTTCTAAATCACATGAAACAGGTCACAGCAGATGCTGGGAGAACCTGGAAGAAGTATGGCCCTATATATGTTAAAAATCAAACTCTCAGCGTGATCCAACCAGTTCCTTTTCTAACTGCAAAAGGCACATTGCGTCTTTTATTACGATCCTTTAATAACATTAGTAGAGTTTGTATGGCAGAATCATTTGATGGTGGACAGAATTGGGGTTATGCCATACCTATCGAGCTCCCCAACCCAAACTCAGGTTGGTATGACTTTTTCATGTAACAGGTTGTGAATTAACACCCAGCTAAAAATAGGCTTGAATTCCTCAGTTTGGAATGCATTAATTCCTTTGGTTTCACTTCTTTTGAAAATTTAATTTGTCCATTGAAATTGGCAACGGTGGCAAATGAAAAGGGATACTATGGCTTCGTTCTTCTTATGCCATATATCTTGAACATTGTTTAGCAGGTATCGATGGGGTCAAGCTGAGAGACAATCGTCTGTTACTTGCTTATAATACAATCTCAAGGGGTGTGCTGAAAGTTTCCGTATCCAACGACGATGGTGATTCATGGCGAGACACCTTGACACTGGAAGAGACACAAGGAATGGAATTCTCATATCCCGCTGTCATCCAGGCCAGCGATGGATTAGTTCACATCACTTATACGTATAACAGGACCCAGATTAAGGTAACCACCTGGCTTCAGAATCGGATATGAGAAATGGATTAACTCATTCTCTTATTCGTTTTCACCAGAAAGTCTTTTCATTATTTTTGTCTATGGACTATTCCTTCTCTTGCTAATTACTTTAGCTGAAATCTGTTTTTGCAGCATGTTGTTCTTCAACCAAATTGACCCAGTGACTTATTTTCCTGTCAGTCGGAAAAACCAATGTTTTAGAGCCCTTGGTAAAGCCATCAGCTACCTGTAGCCCCTTTCTCATTACTGAAACTATCCGCTAGTGCCATAGCTTTGATATCTTTGTAATGTTTCCAAGCTAATAAGGAGCAGATTCATCCTATGGATACGCTTCAGCGTAGATTCAATGGCAACTTGTTTTGATAGACCACAGCGTCACTTGCATGTTTTTGAAGTTCCTACGGAGCCTGAGGGCATTAAGCCACTCGGCTATATGTTAGAACAAAAAGAAAAAGATCTTCCATCCAGTGTAAATGGGTTCAGATTTAACCAAAATGATGCGTACCATATCCAATCATTTGTTTGAATGTAGCTTTAGACAGAACAGATGTATTATATGTTGAAGTACCATTATATAATAGTTCTCGTTAAGTCGAAGGAGAAAGCCAGTGATATAAAAGGAAAAGAATATTTAGTGATTTTCTTATGCTAAATTTATTGAATTAATGTCTCGTGCACTGTCAGCAAACTCCACAAACATGCTTCCTTACACGTCACATTTTTATTCTTGCTTTAACTCTCAATTAATGTCTCTCAAACTCATTTCTCTTATTCTCACCTCTCTTTACTTTTTCACTTTTTCCTAATACTCCCCTGCTTTCTCCAAATCCGAGAGCTTCCTCTGCAAAAGCGGTGCGAAGTTAATCCGATTCTCTCACCCTCACGTCTCTCGCGCTCACCTTACCTCTCTCTACTTCACTTTTTCCGTAATCTTTCAGTATTTGACAACAGTTTTTTCTTTACAATAAGCATTACAGCTAAAGCAAGCAGCTTTTTTCTGATACAGAAATTAGAAAATTAACATCAATGTTAGTTCTCTTTCCTTTTAGCAGTTGTTTATAAAATTAGATTTTTTACCAGGTAGTTTTAGAACTATTTTTTCACATACATATTCAGTTTCGATAATAATATTCTGGTAGGTTTAGGTTAACCTACAATAATGATTAAAATGCCTTAATTCAAATATCGTTTTTGGACTTTGTAGCTACAACAGGCTAAGACCCAACCGCAGTTTGTTTCTATATCATTTATATTATGGAATAACAATCGCTAAATTGTGTTTTATCCCTCATCAGCCCTATTTTCCAAATTGTTATGGTTCTTTTGTGAATGAAGTTTAGCTTGGGGACTCAAATTTATTCTTTCAGGATATAAGTATGTCTCCAGCAATAGTTGAGTCAAGATGCTACTCTGCTTTAACTCAGGCAGAGGGATTCGGATACAGATAGTAGGTTCAAGCCGTAAGTAATCTCTTCCTACAATTGGTAATGGCCGGACCAGGTCTGTTCGGGCCGAGCTAAACTGGCTGGCCCAATTACCGGTAGAATAGGCTTGGCTTTGTTTAAAAACCGGGTTGGACTATGCCGAGCCTAGACGAGACTCATAAGAGATCGATCGGATTTGATGAATCTGTAAATTGGTTATTGGGCTGGTTTTAAGATTTTTTTAATTTTTTTAATTTTTTTAAATTTCATTATTAATTTTAATAAAAATAATAACTTATTTAAGATAGTTTTATCTAATAGAGTATTGTAATAAAAATTAAGTTATTATCTAATAAAATATTATTATAATAAATAAAGTTATTTTAACTTATTTAATGAAGTTATTATTTTAAAAAAATAAAAATACTTTTAAATTTTTTTTAATTTGGTTTGATAAAATTAAATTTATTTATTACATTTGAAATATAATTAAACTTATAATTTACCATTTGAAAAAAAAAAATTAAACTTGCTATTTTGTATTTCAAAAATATTTAGAATATGAGAATTATATAGAATTTGAGAAAACTAGGAGAAAATTTAAGAGAATCAGAGAGAGAAAATGTAAAAAAAAAAAATGAAGGGCATGGTGCGTATTTATAACAAAATTTTAGAAAAAAAATTAAAAAAGTTTTATTTTCCTTGACTAGATTGGTTGCGCTCTAAAACCGGTCCAGCCCGGTCCGGGACTGGTATAGTCTCGGACTAAAAGGGCCGAGCCCTTACCGGGTCCAATCCGTAAAATGGTAAGCCGGCCCAATTCTGTTGGTTTAATGCTGGGCTAGTTCCAAACGTATCCTGATTTAGCCCAGTAAATCTTTTCCTCTACCAGAAGAAATAAAGCAAAAAGAAGTATTACCAAGCATTCTGATGTTAATTGTCCTGTGTACATGTTACCATTATATGTGAACTTTGTCTCGACTATTAATATGTCCTTCTTACCTTCTCTAACTCTTGTCTTCAATTAAATTAAGGTGGGCCGGATGCATGAAGCAGTCATGTTACTTGGATGAAGAAGAGCAACTTCCTTTTGGCATACAGACCTTCTAAAAACAAGGTCTGACTAGAATTTGTCAATGCATATACAAATATTTTACTATATTTTCACTCATGAAACACTGTTAACATTTACTGATCTTCACTCATCTACAACCTATCTTGCAGGAAAATGGGCTCTTGCTCTGTGGATAATCTGTAAAGAGTTGGATCTTGGGGAGCATTTGTAATGCTGACTCATCTACATCAGCTGTTAGACTCTAATGACGTATGAAAATAAACTTGGCATATTTGATGAATAATATCAATAGGTTACACAAGATTCAGATATATCCTGGAAGAAGTATGGCCCTTTATTGTTAGGAATGTTGTAATTACATAATTTATAACCAGGATCTCATGTTCAATCATCAGGAAAATTAGAATACAGAAGCGTACCTGGATCCATTGAATTGATTGATTGGGGTTAGCAGTCTTCCAGTCTAAACCTTTTATTTATGAGAGAAAACCTTAGCTCACTCACTGATGGGATATGAGAATGAGAAAAATTACGTTTAGACTAGGGACCATAACCTATTTATAACTGAAGTATATTTTATTCTATTTTGGCCCATCATTAAAATAGAATAAAATATCAGGTCTCTACACATTGTAAAGCCCATACTAATTGAGATGCACTGAAGTCCAATAACTTTATTTGATCACTTTTAAGTGGACTAAAACAAATTAGATAGCCTGTAATGTACAATAAATTGATATATGCAGGCCAACACAAATAATTTCCCAACAATCTCCCACTTGGGCCACATATGTCGCTTGACTATTGTACATTTTAAAATAACTTTATGAGCTCAATACTTGCTATCTTTACAAAGAACATCTCTAAACAATCTGGTCCATCAATTATATCAACATAGGATCAAAGCGATCATCGTTACCCATCAATGGTCACGTATATTAATATAATCAATGACAGATCAAGTATGGATGTGTAGCATGAAAATTACATGAAACGTGATCCCTTAACATGTCTATTTCCAACTGGTCCTACTTTATCATTCTTTCAAGACTTTATGCATACTGCTACTGAAAGAATATTACTTTATTTCAGAGTTTTCAATAATAACAAAAATACTGTATTCTGATCAGAAAAACTTAATAACTAATGAACATCAAGAAACAAGCTCCCACTATACAAGTATATCATCAGGATGAACCACACTCATACAAGCTACATGTAAGCGGATCCGCAATCATGGAGTTTGTATTTATATGTTCAATAGTAATCTGAAGACTCTGAACTCTCTCCTTAACAACAAGAAACTTAATATCAATATACTTTGACTTCAACAAGTTTCTGTTGTTCTTTAGAGTATAACTCAGCGGCTTTATTATCACAATTAATTTTCAATGGCCTCTCAATACCATTGACAATGCACAACCCGGTGATAAAATTTTGCAACCATATTGCTTGGTTCGATACCTCATAACAGGTTATACATTCTGCCTTCATGGTGGAAGAAGCTATGAGTGTCTGCTTTACACTCTTCCATGAGACAGCTCATTTAGCTAACATGAAAATATAGCCAGAAGTAGATTTTCTGCTATCGAGGCAACCAGCAAAATCGGAGTCTGAATACCCAATGATCTCTAAATGATCTGACCTCCGATATGTGAGCATGTAATCTTTTGTTACTTAAATATCTGTCAAGCATTCCAACTGCGTACGCAATATCCGGACGCGTACAGACTTGAGCATACATAAGACTCCCTACTGCTGAGGCATAAGGAATCTTTTGTATCTCTTTCTTTTCAATCTCATTTCTTGGGCATTGAAGCAAACTAAATTTATCACCTTTAGCAATGGGTGTATCTCCTGATGCACAATTCTTCATGTCAAATATGCTAAGTACCTTATTGATATATGCCTTTTGTGATAAGCCAAGTATTCCACGAGAACGATCTCGTTGGATCTGTATGCCCAACACAAAAGATGCATCCCCAAGATCTTTCATTTTAAAATTACTTGACAGAAATATCTTGGTTTCATGCAACAAGTCTATATCACTACTTGCTAGCAGAATATCGTCAACATAAAGAACCATAAGAATAAACTTACTCCCACTGATCTTGTGATAAATACATTGATCAACAGTGTTCTCTTTAAAACCGAATGAGGTAATCACTTGATCAAATTTTCGGTACCATTGACGGGATGCTTGCTTTAAACCATAGATGGATTTCTTTAATTTGCATACCAGATGTTTCGAATTATCCGACACAAAATTTTCTGGTTGCACCATTAAATTGTTTCTTCAATGTTTCGATTGAGAAACGCTGTCTTTACATCCATCTGATGTAGCTCTAAATTATAATGAGCTACAAGTGCCATAATGATTCTAAAAGACTCTTTTGATGAGACTGGAGAGAAAGTCTCTTTATAATCAATGCCTTCCTTTTGAGTGAAACCTTTGGCGACTAGACGCGCTTTATATCTTTCGATATTGCCTTTCGAATCTCGTTTGGTTTTGAAAATCCATATACAACCAATCGGTTTCGCTCCTTTAGGCAATTCGACAAGATCTCAAACGCCATTGTCCTCCATTGATTTCATCTCATCTTTCATGGCCTCTATCCAATGTTGGGAGTGAACACTTTGTTTAGCTTCAGTGAAAGATGTTGGATCATCTTCCATTCCTATATCAAACTCATGTTCTTGGAGATAAACGATATAATCATCTGGAATCGTTGATCTCCTCTTCCTAGAGGATCTCCTTGTTGGCACTTCTAATTGAGGTTGTTGTTGCTCCTCTAATTGAATAGGAGCTGACTCTCCAATATAAATAGGAGGTAAAGTAGGAGTATCTTGATAATCTGTATTTGCATCTTGAACAACGCCAGACATAATTGTTTTATCATTTTCAATTGCAACTGTAGGAACGGTGACATGTTCTTCTTCAAAGACAAGATCTCTGAGTTTAACACTCCCATTATATTCAACATCCTCAATGAACTTAGCATTTCCCGTCTCGAAAAAGGATTTACTTGAGGGATCATAAAACTTGAAACCCCTCGATCTTTCTGAGTATCCAACAAAGTAGCAGCTTACTGTTCTTGAGTCCAATTTCCTTTCGTTAGGCTTGTATGGCCTAGCTTCAACTGGACAACCCCAAACATGCAAGTGCCTAATACTAGGCTTCTTTCCTGTCCATAACTCATATGGGGTTTTAGCTACTGCTTTGCATAGAATTCGATTAAGGATATACACTGCAGTCTTTAAAGCTTCTTGAAAACGTCCAATGATTGAGACTTCTCATGAATTAAGTATAGGTGCCCATAACGAGAATAATCGTCTATGAAAGTAATAAAATACTGTTGACTATTCCAAGAAGCAGTAGGGAATGGACCACATATATCAGTATGAATTAATTCCAAGACGTTTGAACTCCTTTTGGTACCTATTTTCTTTATATTTGTTTGTTTTCCCTTAATACACTCAATACATATTTTGAAATCTGAAAAATCAAGGGAATCGAGAATTCCTTCTGATATAAGTCTCCGTATTCTTTGTTCATAAATATGCCCTAAACGCTTGTGCCATAACATAACAGAATTCTCATTAATTAATTTGCGCTTTGTACCATAATTATTTATATGCAAGCATTCATTAACATATGAGGCATGTAGGTCCAATTTATATAAATTGTCAATTAAAGAACCGGTACCAATAAGATTTGAATACTGAAAGAGACTAAATTTTTCATTTTCAAATGAACAAGAATTACCCAATTTGTCCAAATTAGAAACAGAAATCAAATTCCGTCTAAATGACGGTACATAAAAAGTCTCTTCCAAATCTAAATAATAACCAGATTCTAACTTTAATCTGAATAGACCAATAGCCTCAACAGGAGCTTTCTTTCCATTTCCCACATAGATGAAACTTTTATCATCAGTTGGCTTTCTGCTCCTTAGACAGCCCTGCATTGTCACTCTTATGTGAGTAGTTGCACCTGTATCTATCCACCAAGTGTGATTGGGTACTAAAGCCAAATTAACTTCAGAACAAACAAAGTTGAGAAGTTTACCCTTTTGGCAAGCCATTTTTCGTACTTGGAACAATCCTTCGTCACATGTCCATCCTTACGGCAGAAGAAACAAGTGATCACCTTATCATGTTTCTGCTGCCCCTTAGGCTGTGAAGTTTCAATGTTTACAGTGCCTTTTCCTGTATTGTTCCTTTTCCTTTTCTTGTTGGCAATATTACCATTGGAAGAAACTGTTAATTGAGCACTTTCTATCTTATCTTGTTTCAATCTCTCTTCTTCTTGCACACACTGAGCAATGAGCTCGTTAAGAGTCCATTTCTCCTTTTGAGTATTGTAACTTATCTTAAAGGGATTAAATTGTGAAGGAAGAGATATCAAGATCAGGTGCACGAGTATGTCTTCAGACAACTCTAACTTTAGTACCCTTAATCTTGTAATAAGATTAGACATTTCCATAATGTATTCCCTTATGTTTCCTTTGCCATTATACCGCATTGAAACAAGTTTAGTCAGAATAGTACTTGTTTCGACCTTTTCATCTGTAGCAAATCTGTCTGCAATCTGTTTAAGGAAACTTTTAGTATTTTCTTCCTCAGGTATTGCACCCCTGATGGCATCCGAAATTGAGTGCTTCATGATCATCAAACTCATGCGATTTGAACGCTCCCATTTTTCATAAAGTGCCCTTTCCGTAGCTGAACTATTATCAGTAGGGGCGGGAGCTCGTTCTGACCTGATCGCATAGTCCAGATCCATACACCCAAGCACAATGGTTACGTGCTCCTTCCATTTTCCAAAGTTAGTGCCATTAAGCACTGGAATGTTATTCAAATTGACAGATATGGAAGAAACATTTACTGTAAGCAAAAAAACAATAATCAGCTCACAACCAAATAATTTTGGGCCATATAAGATACCAAGTACAACACTGACATTTAGTCTTTGGATAGAAATATCAATTTGTAAGCAGTACTCTTAAACTTTATTAGTAAATATTGATAACCAAATCCTGCCAATAATATGCCATGGAAAAAATTTTATCACATATTTACTACCTTATGTGTTAATAATTCGGCAAAGGAATAATCTTCCTTTGGGCCAATTATTTCCCGTATGAATTAAAAAATACTGTCATATAAATTCCTTAATGACAACCTTATTTTCCAAAATAAATAAATTAATATAAAAGAGGTCACTTTGGTGGCGTTTTATATCAATTTAATTTATTTTGAAATTTTATTTTTCATAAAATATGCACATATTTGTAGGTGAGTGTAAGACCCGAATTTAATTAAAATACGAAGTGAATGAATATTCGTGAAGGGAAGTCGGGTTAAATTAATCCCGAACACGTGCAAGGGCAGAATGGTCAAAAGACCGAAAGCTGGTATAAATTCGAGAAGAAAAATTTAATTAAAAATAATGGATTGAGAAATCTTGGTCAATAAAGGTGAAATAAATTTATTTCGGGCTAAATTGATCAAGATATTAATTTATTGGAATTAATCGGGATTAATCGAGATTTTTAGTTCGAAAAAATAATCCCGAAAAATAATCGAAAATTATACCGGGAAGCCGAAATAATACCGAGAAATTAATTTATAGATTAAATGAATAAAATACATATTTTTTTAAGATATTTTGAATATTTTAGACTAATTTATTCAATTAAATAATATTAATAAAAATAAATAAAAATATAAAACTAAATTAATGAATTGAAAAAAAAAAAGAAGAGAAACTGGAAAAAACATCGGGGAGAGAGAACGGAAACGAAGCCGAGCGAACCGAGGATTGCTGGCGAGCCGTCCGGCGACCAACGACCCCAACGAGGAGCCGACGAGGAAGAAGAGAGGCCGACGATCCTTCAGCCACCGGTGACGCGCGTCGGAGAAGCCCGAATCCGGCGAAACGAAAGACAAAAACAGAGAAGGAAAATCGAGTCGGTTCCGACGAACGGCGGCGTCTTGGCTCCGATCCGACCCCGCAAAACGATCCCCAGGCCGAGACGATTCTGTTGAGGCCATTGGATGCCGACGAAACGGCGGGAATCATCGGCGATGACCAAGGGAAGAAATGGGTCCCGACGGTCGGAGGAGAACAGGCCGGACCGGCCATTTTCCTGCGAGCTCGAGGCAAACCAAGCCCAGATTCGTGATGCGGACGACCCAACGAAGATGCTGGCGGTGGAAGCCGACGGAGAACCGGCCGGCAAGGCGGTGAACCGGCCGAATCGGAGTGAACCGGGGTGAACCGGAAGGTCTGAACCGGTCCGAACCGGTTCAGCCAAAAAGAGAGGAAAAAAGGGAGAAAAAGGGAAAAAGAAAAAGAGGAAAAAATTGGGGAGAAATCCCGACGATGCAATCGAGATACGGGTAAGTCAATAGTGGTCGAAATTGACCCGATTTAAATTTCAGAGTATTTAATTTAATTAATTTTGGGCCGAAAACTTACCCGGAAAATTGTGGAATTGTGTAGCTCAACAATTGGCATCCAACGAGAGCTCGAGATAGCCTTGATTTACGTACTAACATGGAATCTCGGGTAAGTGACCCTTATTTACGACAATTTACATCGTTATACGTGATATGAATTTAAATTCCGCATAAATTGAATTAAAATTATGGAAATTTAGGTAAATTGTTGTAAATAATAAATTTAGCTATTCGAGAGTTAGAACGAGGCCCAAGAAATTATTGGTGGGCCCAATGAGCCTAATAGGCCTCGATAATGTGAAAATTAAGTGGAAAACGGGCTTAAGGCCGATTAAGGCCCATTAAGGTGCAAACGGGCCCAATAGGGGTAAATGGGCCCAATGATTTAAATTAAGCCCAGAAAATAGAAAATACAATTAAATTATATAATATCTGACCTGAGGAATAGTTATACGCAGTTTCGGACATTTGATTGGGAGCATATCGGACTGCGCGACGAGACAACAGTGGAAAAGAAAAGGTCAGACTCGATAGGAAAATAAGGTAAGGGAATTCTACGGACTGCTAGAGGTAAACTTTATAAAATTTCAAGTTCATAAGTAGTCTTTAAAAATTATCTGAAGGGTCTAGAAGTCAAATAATATTTTTAGTGCCCGAATGGGCAAATTACCAAAATACCCTCGTCAAGGGTAAAATTCCAAATTTTAGGAAAAAGTGTAAGGAGCAAGAACAAAGGGTTCCTGCTCGTTTTTGAAGTATTTTGGTACATGCATGAGTAGGTCGGCTAACTTTTAAATGAAATTACACAACATTTCATATTTTCGACAAACGTTGATTTTCGTTGAAATCGATTTGAGAAATGTAGCCGCCTACGTGATCTTTCATAAATGTGACGTGCTAGAGCTCAGCTCGCACGAGTTTTGATTTGTGCAATGATTTCATTAGTGCTGAAGCGAGAGCTCGCACTAGAGTTTTACATGATTTTCATGACACGGTGCCGGAGTGTAACTCGCACCATATTTTTATATATACGATTTTTCGTGACAGAGTGCTTGAGCTTAGCTCGCACTAGTTTTACTTGATTTACCGACAGTGTTAGAGCACCGCTCGCACTACTTTTCAGAGATCATACGATAAGCCGTGCTTGGAGCATCGGGTAGACTGGGTGTCACCGATTAAATAGGCCCGCACGTGCGTTTTGAGACATGGCATGTTAAAACAACCTGATGAGCCCGAACGAGGGATAAGGGTTAGGGAAACAACCTGATGAGCCCGAACGAGGGATAAGGGTTAGAGAAACAACCTGATGAGCCTGAACGAGGGATAAGGGTTGGAGATCCACCTGATGAGCCCGAACGAGGGATAGGGGTTGGAGGTCCAGCTGATGAGCCCGAACGAGGGATAAGGCTGGGGGTCCACGGAGTACGATGTACTGTGCAAGTAGCATGGAGTACGATGTACCGTGTGGTATCTTTGTGATACGTTGGTATCTTTGTGATACGTTGGCATCTTCGGATGATTGGGATCGGATAAGACCGACGAGATGGAGTGACCCACCTCCCGGACGGTTCCCGATCAGGGTGAGACCCCGCGTGTAGCAGAGGGGCTCACGAGGACACATATGGCCATAGTCCTGGTTATTGCCGATATACAGATGTTGCCTAGTCTCGCATGTCGACGATTTTGATGAGATCAAACTGGGTTTTAAATTAAATGTGCATGATGCTATTTCCATACTTTTTAAACCCATGTGTGATGTAAACCGATTTTCATGGTTTTGTGTGAGTCAGGATCACCCGAAGGAGGGGTCGAGTCCTGACTTTATTGTGAAATTTTTAAATGAGAAAGAAATGATTTGAAATAATTGCATGTTGAATTTTCCGTGCAAACTTGATTTACATAACATCATAACTCATCATCTGTTTTAAAATGTGTGGAGAAAGGGTGGTTTATGCATGGCACTACGTTCATGTAGGTGGTATGGTTACCTACTTGTTCGTAGGGTTGCCTTACTGAGCTTGATGTGCTCACCCCTTTCATTTTCTCCCACAGATAATCTCCAGTTGAAGTTGAGGCGACTCAGTACTGCATTCCGGATATCCGCTGCTACCCATCAACATAAGGTATATACACTTGTACTTATTGTATCTACATAAGCATAGCACAGTAACATATTTGTAAGTAACTTTAAGGGATGTATAAATAATGTAAACAATTATAAATAACTGGAGAAGAAATAAGTTAGATGGTAATTGAATGGTGGGACTGGCATTAACGCACAGCCCAATTATTAGTGGAGTGTGGTCACGATTCGAGGACAGGTAAGAATTTAAGTAAATAAACAAAACGCGAAAAATTAACTCTGATTTTTGGGTAGTTTGGGTCGTGACAGTGAGAGTACATAAATATATTGACAATTTTAGGGAGAGTACATATTGCCAATCAACTCAAAATGTCATAAAACATATCACCATGAAGCAAAACAAGAATAATCACGTGCATAACATACAGTTTTAATTCAAATAATGCTAAATATTAAATAATAAATATTTAACGATTCCAAAAAATTTCAAAAAAATCACCAAAAATTTTAAAATTAAATTTTATTTAAGACTGGAGAAAACGGTGGCCTTCAGGCCACCGGATGGTGGCGCGTGTACCACACGCGCCACCCTCGGCGAGTGGGGGAGATCCCATTCGGGATCTCCCAGTTTTTCCTTAGCCAGCCGGGTCAACCTGACCCAGCTGGACCCAGAACAGACCCTATTCGGGTCTGTTCTTCAATTTTCTTGATTTTTTAAGTATTTTCGGACTTATTTTCATCCAATTAACTGTACATAATTGAAATTAAATGTGTATTCTACAGTATCCATGCAAAAATTGGATGAAAACATCAAAAAATTGAGACAAATCAAGCCAATATTGATCAAACAATCCCAAAATTAAAACCCAATCTTTATATTCTTGATTTTCTTTCAACCAAAACAAAAAATTTTAATTCTTAATGATTAAACATGAATAGGCTCTTGATACCACTTGTTAGGAATGTTGTAATTACATAATTTATAACCAGGATCTCCCATTCAATCATCAGGAAAATTAGAATACGGAAGTGTACTTGGATCCATTGAATTGATTGATTGGGGTTAGCAGTCTTTCAATCTAAACCTTTTATTTATGAGAGAAAGCCTTAGCTCACTCACTGATGGGATATGAGAATGAAAAAAATTACGTTTAGACTGTGGACCATAACCTATTTATAACTGAAGTATATTTTATTCTATTTTGGCCCATTATTAAAATAGAATAAAATATCAGGTCTCTACACATTGTAAAGCCCATACCAATTGAGATGCACTGAAGTCCAATAACTTTATTTGATCACTTTTAAGTGGACTAAAACAAATTAGATAGCCTGTAATGTATAATAAATAGATATATGTAGGCCCACACAAATAATTTCCCAACATATATATGTTAAAAATAAATCTCTCAGTGTGATTCAACCAGTTCCTTACCTTCTTGCAAAAGGAACATTGCATGTTTTATTATGATCTTTTGATGGCACTGATTAAATTGGTATGTCAAAATCATGTGATGGTGGGCATAACTGGGATCATAACTACTGGGTTTCCCAAGCTCAACTCAGGTTGATGGGTTAATCCCTTTTTATTGGTTGGCATGCAACAGAACTAAGAGTTATCTTTACTCCGATGGTTCAATGCAGACCGCATGGAATCTATAATTAGTTATGCGACAAAATGCCATTTGCATCATTAATAATACAATTTTGGTTGTTGACTTGTTGTCTCATCTTCAAGAATCGTCTTTGTCAGGTTTAGGTCAGCTATTGGATAATGCTATATATGAAAAATGAAAAGGAAAACCTTACCTACTACCTTTCAAAATATCCCTACTGGCTTATACTAAGAGCTTCATTTGTTAGGTATTGATGGGGTTAAGCTCAGGAATGACCGTGCCTTGCTTGCTTATAATAGAATCTCAAGGGGTATGCTCAAAGTTATAGTATCCACAGATGATGGTGATTCAAGGCATGAAGCTTTGACACTAGAGCAGAATTTAGATATGGAATTCTCTTATCCTACTGTTATTAAGGCTAGTGATGGATTTGTTCACATCACTTGCACCTATAATAGGACATAGATTTAGGTAGCAACTTTGTCTCTGATAATGGGAATGAATTTGTTCTCAATTCCTTTCCTTCGCTCTTTCCATTCTATTTATTCACTAAATTCATTTGTTTTTGCAGTTTGTTATCCTTCAACCGAATTGATTCATTGATTTTTTTTCCCTTCTCAGTCATGAAATTTGAAAGTAAAATCTCAATCAGTGTCCTATAACCCAGCGCATAACCATGTTGCAACTGTTATAGTACCCACTTTTTATTAATTGCAGTATACTGAAAATTTTTTGTTTGGCTTGAATATAAACATAGCATTTATACCTAAAAATCATCTATAAATACTCTCCTTTGCTGAGAATTTAATGAGTGCTTGAGTTGGAGTTCCTACCTCGATACAAATCTAGATATTCCAAATTAAGTACCTAGTTACCTAAAAGCCACAAGTAACCTTCTATATTTTTATTAGACAAAGTTCAATTGTCATCTAATTGAGTCGAGTGATATAGTAAGAATCTTGAGTTAGAGTTCAACTCAGGCTCAAAATTTAAATAGTTCTAATTCAAATTCGACTCGATATAAAAATTAAACTATTCAAACTCACTCAATATGGTTGTTCATTAAAGTTAAAAATGAGTTCGATTTTCATACTTGACTTCAAGTTTGATTTTTTTTTTTTACGCTCGCATCCAAATTGAGAATTTTCACAAACATTTTTTTACAAAAATTTAGGATAAAATGATAAATTAATAATTAAAACAATATATATTAAAATAGAAACTTTTGATTAGACTCGTGAGCAATTCAAAACAAGTATTAGGATATTTGAAATTGACTTACTCAATAAACTCTGTTACTCGAACTCGACTTCACAATAACCTGGTCAAGTTCAAGTTTTTTCCAAGCCAAATCCAAGCAACTTGGCGCAAATGTGTCATTTACACTCCTAGGGGAAACCGTTGGGGAAAAAATCATCAATTAGAAAATACAGGTTGTAATTTAGTTTATATTGGGAACGTGCAGGAGAAACTTTTGCATGATTAATATCTAAAGAGTTGATATTTTCAAAAAAACCAATGCTTTTGTTTTTTGGGAACTGGTTGCCTATGTTTGATAACAGAAGCTTCAGTACAAGCTCATATTCCTTGTAAGAGAATAAGATAGCGACTATTTTGTAGAAGTTTATTATGAACCTAGGAAGCTGAAGAAGAATACCAGTTGACGTGAGGCACAATAATGTTTGATCCTGATGTTGCCTACCTGACAGCAACAGTGCTTTGCTTTCCACGTGATCGGATTGTACTGTTGACGGTTAATTCAATCGTCACAGTTTGCTGCACGCGTTCTTCGTATATCCTGAAAAAACAACAGGAATCAGAGGGGGCAGGGATTATTCCCTGCACGCGCACTCCGACGATCAAGTCAGTGATCGGGAGTTGGTGTATGTATGTAAGAAAAGGAGAGTTTATGGCTTAAATCAGAGTGTTTAAGTGTTCTCCCTGTTTTTCTTTGATTTTGGATCGATCTCTCCTTCAGAGGGCTCACCTCATATTTATAGGCTTCTGAGTCGGTTCGGGCTGAGGCCCAGGCACGTGTCTGGGCCGCGACAGAGTGGTAGAGCACTCTGTCGCGCTTCTGTGCGAGAGACCCTGGGGACTCTGTGTACTCTGCCCCAGGCCATGCGAGAGACTCTGGGGACTCTGCCCCAGGTCGTGCGGGAGACTCTGGGGACTCTGGGTACTCTGCCCCAGGCCATGCGGGAGACTCTGGGGACTTTGCCCCAGGCCGTGCGAGAGACTCTGGGGACTCTGCCCCAGGCCGTGCGGGAGACTCTGGCGCATACAGTGTGGGAGACCTCTGTCGGGGACCTCTACCGCGGCCTGTGTGGGAGACTCTGGCGACTCTGCCCCAGGTCGTGCGGGAGACTTTGGCGCATACAGTGCGGGAGACCTCTGTCGGGGACCTCTACCGCGGTCTGTGTGGGAGACTATACCGCCTGCAGCGCGGGGACCTCTACCGCAGTCTGTGCGAGAGTCCTGTGCCGTGCATGGGCGATGGAGATCTGTCGCTAACGATGCGCGGCAGACTGTGAGGCGATAGACTCCTCTCGCGTCAAACACTCTGTCGCACATCTGGGAATGGTGTCGCATAGTGCTTCTGTCGCCAATCTGCCACGTGGCCTGTTCTTGGATCGACACGTGGCAGGCAGATAGTTGCACACGCGGATCTGGTGACACGACCACATCAATTGTTCCCCACTCTTTGGCGGGAATTTTTCCCGCCAAAGAGGATCTGGGTCCGGTGTTTCGCGGGCCGGGTCGGACCTCCGCGTGTGTGTGTACCCAGGCGATCCTCTATAAATACTGGGCCCCTGACGTCCTTGTCGCCACTGTATTCTCTCGCAAGGACACTCTGTCGCGACTCTCAGGCACTCTGTCGCAAGTCCTTCGCCATACTGTCGCAACTCTGCCGCGAGACTGCTCACTGTGTCGCAAGTCTGCCGCGGATTTTCATACTCTGCCGCGAGTTCTGTTTCCATTACCTTAGGTAATTTTTTCGTAGCCCGTAATCCCACTTCTTTGATTTACGAGCTTCTAAGATGGCTGGACATGGCATAGGAAAGCAAATCGATCTAGGTGTTAAGTCGACTTTAAGGGAAACCGACGTTCAAGACCTAGAATCTCGATTTCCTTTGTCCGAGGGATACACTTATAGACTCCCAACCCCTCAGGAGAGCGACATACGTCGTGTGTCTGACGGGGTTGTCGTTTTTAGGGCAGCTTTGGAGTTAGGACTCCGCTTCCCATTGTCCGACTTTGGGGCTTCCTTCCTCAAGACGCACAGGGTATCCCCGGGGCAACTGCATCCTCATGCATGGATGCAATTGGTAGCATTCACTGTGCACTGCCATTTAAGGGGCGTCCCTCCGTCTCTTCCTCTTTTTGAAGTATTCTTTAGGCTTCGAGGGAGTCCCGGCTTAGTGCCTTACTCGCTTCAGCGGGTGTACCAGCCTGGTTTTGAGAACCGATTATTTGAGAAACCTGCTAACAAGCTTCATGGTTTCGAGACAGAATGGCTGGTTGTGGAAGTGCCCGAGGGCCTGGATATCCCTACTCGTTGGGAGAATAGGCACGAAATCTCCAAGGGTCCCTGGGTTGCCACACTTAGGGAGCAGTTGTCTTCTGACATCGACAAATTGCTGGTCCCTCATCCCCTTAGCCTGGACACCCTTGTATCAAATGAAAATTTGATATTAGCAGGCTGAGGTGTGGGTCCGGTCCCTATTGCCGGACCCTCTGTTCCGTCGTCAGATCCTCTGCCTTCGGCTTCTCCCGAGTTAAATCCTGAAGCTCTTAGGCCACAAGAGGATGTAGGGGGCACCAATCTGGAATCCAGCTCTGGTAGCGAACCCTTAGCCGATCTCACTGGTTGGGAAGGGTTCGGCTCCACTTTCATGGTGCTTCCAGACGACGAGGGGATAAATATCGAGTCCCTTCAGGAGCACTTAGACTCTCCTGACGGTAACTTTTATTTTTTCCCTCTACTTATTATTTTTGATCAATTTATTGACCATTGATCTTCTTTTTCTTTTTTGCAGACATGAGTCATTTCCGGCAATCATTAGGTCGCCAGGTTTCTGAGGCTGGTCCTTCCAGCGCTCCTGCCAGGAAGAGGCATCGTTTGGCTGACGATGTCCCGAGTGAGGCACCAGTCCCCTCTCATCCATCTCGCGCTCGGACCCCTCCAGTTTCTAGGCAAGCGATGCCTCCCCCTCCTTCAGAGCAGAGAGATTTATCTCGGGATAGGGGGAGAGTTGCCTCGTCTTCACGGGGGGCTTCCGGGTCATCCGGGCGATCACGCTCTGAGGAGCGAGCGGAATGCAATATCGTTCCATCTCAGCGGAAGAATAGAAAGCGCCTGTATATCGAGAGTTTGATGAGAAGCAGGCCGATATTGCCGAGGATAGGTCCTGCCGACGAGAGGCCCTATTCCGTGGATGGGGGGAATATTATGAGGGGCCACGAATTCCGAGTCTACCCCGGGGTTCGTGATAATGATGTTCTGGACACTCCCGGGGTGGCCTCTCGGTTGAGCTGGTCAACTATCCTTCCTCGAGATGAGGCAAGGATATTCAGAAACTACCCCGAGGGGGAAGACTTAGCCGACATTGAGGCGTTGAGGGTAAGTTTTTGATTTCTTCTCTTTTTGATTGCTTTTTGCAGCATGCTTTGAGTCTAACATTTTTGCATTTTTGCGCAGTTGGCTCAACGAACCGCTGCAAATAATGCCCAACATCGGGCTTACCAGGAGCGAGCCGACAGAGAGATCCGGGAGTTGAGGGACAAAGTTATGGAGCTACAGAACACGGTCAACAACTTGTCCCCTCTTCCGGATTTAGTTCGAAGCCTGGAGGAGCAGCTTGCTAAGGCTCATCAAGACCTTGGTCTTGCCAAGGGGGATCTCACAGTGGAGACGGCTCGGTCTAGTAAACTCCAAGAGGACCTGCAGGAGGCTCATTCTGAGTTAGACCGTATGCAATCCAACTATATGTCTACGCTCACTCGGAATCAAGAGCTCGAGCAGCGTGTTGGTGAGTTGGAAGGCCAAACTGCTTCTGTACTATCCCAGGCCGAAATTGACAGCATACGGGCCGAGGCCGTAAAGGAGTATCGTCTCTCCAAAGACTGCTTGAGGCGGAAGGAAGACTTCTCCAACCTTATGTCAAGTACGGGTTCTACCTGGCCCGATCTTGGCTAGAAGCACATAGGGAGGGAGAGGAATTTCCTGAGCTCCAATATACCCCTGATGCGATGCTCTTTGAGGCCCCTGATTGGACCAAGTACGAGCCCGAGGCTGAGCCTGCGGACGAGCTGTTCAAGAGGACTGCTCAGGACGATCTCGTCAACCTTGCTGGTCCTTGGGAGCCCGCAGATCTGGACGGTGCTCCTGAGCCTATAGAGGCCCTCTTTGATTTAGACGGCGAGGAGGGCGAGCAGTCCCTTGGAAGTGAAGGTTTTGCAGCTGATCCCCAGCTTCCTCCCGGAGAGTAGATAGGGATTTTTGCTTTTTTATTTTTGGTATTTCATTTCAAGTACTTTGTTTTTTGTTTTAACTTTGTACTTTTGTCGAAATACAATTGTAAAGATCTGTTAAAGATCTGTTTGTACCGACACTTGAATGAAATGAAATTGAGATTTTTGTTCATGCTTTGTCTTGCACTACTTCTCTAATTGTCATTTATCATTCTTTGTCTGATTGTTTCTGTTGCTTGTATATAGCTTTGTATTGATATTCGTGTATGCTCCCCAATTCTTGATAGAAAGGTATACTTTCAGGAAGAATTTTTTGTGCAAACGCGAAGTTGTTTAAGGCTTGAGTACTATGACGTGAAGGCGTCTTTAGTTTTTATAGCCTTAGTATTTTGATTACCTGACCATGGTGACGCGTAGCGTCTTAGGCCTTTATGGTTAATTGAGTGCTTTATGCCTGGCCTTAGTGACGCATTGCGTCTCAGGCTCTTACGGCTTTTATGGCCTTAGTGACGCATTGCGTCTCAGGCTCTTACGGCTCTTTTGTGTATACGCCTGGCCATAGTGACGCATTGCGTCTCAGGCTCTTACGGCTCTTTTGAGTATACGCCTGGCCATAGTGACGCATTGCGTCTCAGGCTCTTACGGCTTTTATGGCCTTAGTGACGCATTGCGTCTCAGGCTCTTACGGCTCTTTTGTGCTAGCCCGTTGGTAGCCTGCGTTCGCAGGGCCCGAACCAACTACGCCCGGCCATAGTGACGCAAAGTGTCTCAGGCTTTGACGGCTTTAGTACTAGCCCGTTGGTAGCCTGCGTTCACAGGGCCCGAACCAACTATGCCCGGCCACAGTGACGCAAAGCGTCTCAGGCTCTTACGGCTTTAGGCTTAGCCCGTTGGTAGCCTGCGTTCGCAGGGTCCGAACCAACTACGCCTGGCCATAGTGACACAAAGCATCCTAGGCCTTTAAGGCTTTGGGTCTAGCCCGTTGGTAGCCTGCGTTCGCAGGGCCCGAACCAAGGGTGGTGTCCTTTGTGAGTCTGACCCGTTGGTAGCCTGCGTTCGCAGGGCCCGAACCAAGGGTAGCCCTCATGTGTTTTATTAACATATGCCTAGCCACAGTGACGCATAGCGTCTCAGGCTCTTACGGCTGGGGTGAATGCATACCTGGCCACAGTGACGCATAGCGTCTCAGGCTCTTACGGTTTCAGAATCCTGTCACGAGATTTTGTCTTACATCTGGTGACAGTGTTAGTAAAACAATAGTGTTTGGGAAGGAAGATGTAGTGGTTATCTCAAATACAACTTCAAGTGATTTGAGTTCCACGTTTTCCCTATCTTCTTCCCTTGTAGAGTTTCCAGAGCGCAGGTGTTAAGTCCGATCTTGCGTCTGATTCTGTAGGGACCTTCCCAGTTGGCTCTGAACTTCCCGTCCTCCTTTAGGGCGTTCGTGATCTGCGACTTTCTGAGCACTAGATCTCCCTCAGACATTGGCCTATCTCTTACCTGGCTATTGTAGTAGTTGGCTACCCTCTGTTGATAGGATGCCAATCGAATAGCCGCGGTTTCTCTGTGTTCATCGATTAGGTCCAAGTCTTCCCTTAGAGCTTGAGAGTTTTCTTCCTCTACCAAGGGTACCACCCTTGGTGATATTGCTCCAAGTTCCACGGGGATCAGTGCTTCTGCGCCGTATACAAGACTGAACGGCGTTTCATTAGTCGACACACGGCTGGTGGTACGATATGCCCATAAGACACTAGGCAATTCGTCCACCCAGGCTCCTTTTGCTCTGTCTAGCCTGGTCTTCAGCCCATGGAGGATAATCCGATTACTGACCTCGGTTTGTCCATTAGCTTGAGGATATGACACTGAAGAGATCCTTAGCTGGATGTTGAGGTCTTTACAGAATTCACGGAAGGCGTTGCAATCGAATTGCTTCCCGTGGTCGGCATTTAAGATGCGGGGAATTCCGAATCGACAAATAATGTCCTTCCACACCATTGCCTCCACGTTCTTTTCCGTGATTGTGGCTAAAGGCTGTGCTTCAATCCACTTGGTGAAGTAATCGGTGGCCACTAACAGGAACTTTCTTTGTCCCGTGGCTAAGGGGAAGGGTCCAAGAATATCCAATCCACATTGTGCAAAAGGAATTGGCTGTACTGCGCCTTGAGAGGGAGTTACTGGGGCTGTTGTGATAGGCGCAAACCTCTGGCATTTATCGCATCTGCGGGTTTGGTCCATTGCATCTTTTTTCAGCGTTGGCCAGTAGAATCCCGATCGCAGTACTTTGGCGGCAAGAGCTCTTGCTCCTAAGTGTTCGCCGCAGATTCCTTCATGCACTTCCGCTAGGGCATATCTAGCTTGTTCCGGTCCCAGACATTTTAGCAGTGGCGATGAGTATCCCCTTTTGTACAGTTCTCCATTGATGAGTGTGAACTTCGCCCCTTGTATTTTCAAGCGACGAGCCTCGTCTTTATTTTGGGGGAATGTACCCTCAGTGAGATACTGTTTAAATGGGGATCTCCAATCGTCTCCAACTGCAATGTCACACACTTCGACCTCTTCAATACTTGGTCGTTCGAGCCTCTCCACCTTTACAGTCCTTCCTTGTGTTTCTGTGGAGGAGGCTAGCTTAGACAGTGAATCAGCATGTGTGTTTTCGGACCGGTTAATTTCCATCAGCTGAAAGCTTTTGAAAGTCTTGGTCAAGAGTTGGACTTTCATTAAGTAAGGAACCAGTGTCGGTTCTCGTACCTCATACTTTCCACTGAATTAGTTCACCACCAGTTGGGAATCACTGTGTGCTACCAAGTGGTGAACCTGTAGTTTCTCCGCTAGTGCCATCCCTGCTATCAAAGCTTCATACTCCGCTATGTTGTTCGAACTAGGGAATCCGAATCGTAGGGAGTATTCGAGGGATTTTCCTTCTGGTGACACCAGGACTATACTCGCTCCACTTCCGTTAGCACTTGATGACCCATCGACATGCAGTAACCATGGGTGAGCCTCCCCTTCACTGCTGTCGTTCGGGATAGTGCATTCCACGATGAAGTCAGCCAGAGCTTGACCTTTGATAGCCTGTCTCGCTTGGAAGGTGATGTCGTATCCTCCAAGCTCCACCGCCCATTTCACTAACCTCCCTGAATGTTCAGGTTTCTGGAGGATCTGTCTTAATGGTTGGTCTGTTAAGACAGTAATGGGATGTGCTTGGAAATACGGACGCAGCTTTCGCGAGGCCATCAAGAGGGCTAATGCTAGCTTTTCGGCCAGTGGATAGCGGGTCTCTGGATCTAATAACACTTTGCTCACATAGTAGATGGGGCAGTGTACCATTTCGTCTTTCTTTAGTAGCACCGCGCTAACGGCGAAATCACCGACTCCCAAATACATATAGAGCTGTTCTGCTTCCAGGGGCCTTGTTAATAGAGGCAACCGCTTCAAGTATTCCTTGAGATCTTCAAAGGCTTTTTGACAATCTTCCGTCCATTCGAAGTTCTTCCCCCCCCGTAGAGTTTTGAAGAAAGGCAAGCTCTTTTCGGCTGATTTCGATAAGAAGCGATTCAGAGCCGCTATTCTGCCTGTCAATCTTTGGACCTCTCTTACGGTGGTTGGGGGTTTCATGTCAATGACAGCCTGTATCTTTTTAGGATTTGCCTCGATACCCCTGTTAGTGATCATGAAGCCTAGGAATTTTCCTGACCTTACCCCGAAAGAGCACTTTTCGGGGTTTAGCTTCATGTTAAATTTCCTCAATACTTCAAATACCCTGGACATTTGATCAGCATGAGATTCTCCTACGCGGCTCTTGACTATGATGTCGTCCACGTAGGCTTCCATGGTATTTCCCAGAAGATCTTTGAACACTTTGCTCACCATTCGTTGGTAGGTGGCACCCGCGTTCTTTAAACCGAACGGCATTACCCGATAGCAATAGGTTCCGTCATCGGTTATAAAAGAAGTCTTTTCTTCGTCTTCTGGGTGAAGCATGATTTGGTGATACCCGGAGAATGCATCTAAGAAACTGAGGAGTTCGTAGCCGGATGTATCATCTACGAGTCTGTCTATCCGAGGTAGGGGGTATGAATCTTTGGGGCAGGCTTTGTTCAGGTCTGTGAAATCAACACACATTCGCCATTTCCCGCTAGATTTCTTTACCATCACTACATTGGCTAACCACTCAGGGTAATAGACTTCTCGGATGAATCCGGCGCCTAGGAGTTTAGTCACTTCTTCAGTGATTGCTTTTTGTCGCTCCGGGGCGAAACTCCTCTTCTTCTGTTTGACGGGTCTATGTCCGGGTATGATGTTAAGTTCATGGCATATGACTTCGGGACTGATCCCGAGCATGTCGGCTGGGCTCCAGGCGAAGATATCCGAGTTTCTTCTCAGACACTCGACTATCTCCTTTTTCTGTTGCTCGCCCAACTGAGTCCCGATGAATGCCCTTTTCCCGCTATCCCCTTCAGTTAGCGCAATGGCTTCTGTTTCCTCTACAGGTTGGGGCTTAGGCGGATCGTCAATGCATAAGGTTTCTTTCCTCTGTGCTACCTTGTTGGCAGTGGAAGCGAGATAACAAGTACGGGCGCTCTTTTGGTTTCCTCGTACTTGCCCGACTCCGTTGGGAGTGGGAAATTTCATCAACAGATAGCAAGAGGATATTACCGCCCTCATGTCGTTCAGCACCGGCCTGCCCAAGATCATGTTGTAGGCGGCGGAGGTGGATCTGACCACCATGAACAACACTTGTCGGGTCACATCTTTCGGGTGCTCACCGAGGGTCACTGGCAACTCTATGGATCCAGCGACCTTCACTCGCTCACCCGTGAATCCGTATAGCGGTGTCATAACGGGTTTCAACCTATCTTCGGAAATGCTCATTTTCTCAAAGCAATTCCAATAGATCAGGTTCACTGAGCTCCCGTTATCAACCAGGACTCTACTTACCGGGTGTTTGGCCACGACAGTGGATATCACCATAGGGTCATCATGGGGCATGGCGATATCTCCTTTGTCAGCCGGAGTGAACATGATGGGCTCTTCGTCCGCCTGTTCTTCCATAACAACGTTCACCTGATACGCCTGCCTGGCGTAGCTCTTGCGGGATGAAGAAGAGCTTCCCGCGCTTGATTCCCCACCTGCGATGACATTAATCGCGGGGGCTGTAGGCTCGTTGTTTGGCGGATTGGCACGGGGAATTGCAGGCCTGACCGCTTCGTTTCTTGGCCTATCCCGTCTATTGTTGTTATTTGCCCCGGTCCGCGGACGGTCATTTCTTTGGTCACGCGGAGGATAACGGGGTCTCTTGCTTCTCCATAAGAAGCGGTTAATCTTGCCCTCTCTGGCCAGTCTTTCTAACTGGTCCATCAAGTCTTTACACCTCTCTGTCGGGTGTCCGTGAGCACAATGGAATTCACAGTAGGCTTCAGAATTTCGGCCTACATCTCCCATCTTCCTCTTGGGGAATTCTAGTAGTCCCGCCCCCTCAATTGCTACCAGTATTGCAGTACGAGGCTCGCTCAGTCGGGTGTAGCCTTCGTACCTGAGCTTGGGGGTTTTGTCTACTCTCACGGGTCTTTGGGAGCTTCTCTCGGGCGCATCTCTCTCTCTCTTCTTTCCCTTTTTAGCCTCCCTGGGCTGTATCATTTTCATGACTTCTTCTTGAGCCACGTATTTATTAGCCCTGGCAAAGAGATCGGAGATCATTATAGGTTGATCGAGAGAGAGAGATTCTTGCAGCTTCTCCGAGCTTGTCCCTTGCAGCATCGCAGCCAAGGCTACCCCCACTGGTAGATCTTCCACCTCCAAGGTCGCATCTCGGAAGCGATCTACATAACTCTTCAAGGATTCTCGATTTCCTTGTTTAAGCGTGAGTAGGTAGGTAGCGTCTTTCTTCCTTTGGCTATGGATCATGAACACTTTGAGGAACTCATTTCTCAACTCGTCAAAAGAGGATATTGAAGCTTCACTCAACCCGTTGAACCATTTCAGAGCGTGCCCGGACAATGTGAGAGAAAAGGCTCTACACATGATTTCGTCCTCCCATCCATGAAGCAGCATGAGGGATTCATAACTCTGAATATGGTCGTAGGGATCCGCTTTGCCGGTGTAAGTAGCCATAGAAGGCATTTTGAACTTTTTCGGCAAGGGTTTGTTCATGATCTCCGGACTGAATGGGATCCTCCTCCTTTGTCCATCATCCGGAGACACTAGCTTTTTCTTCTCGAGGATCCTTTGGATGACCTTTTCCACGTCCTCCGACCCTCGAGCTGAGTAAGGTCCTATCCCTTCCGGTCTAGAAGAGTCCGATTGGTAAATACCTCTTCCAGTACCTCTGACTACGGGACTTGATATCTCGGGACCTTCTTGCGGGTAAACATCTCCTTGTCTCCTTCGCTCCCCAGCTCCACACGCCCTCACGTCATGTTCCAACACAGGGGATGAGCTGCGACAGGTATGGAAACTCTGTCGCCTACGGGCTGCGAGTGAGCTCTGTCGCCTGGCAGCCAGAGGGGAAGTCTACCGCACATTGGGCAGAGGTGAGCTCTGCCGCCTACGGGGCGCGAGAGAACTATGTCGCCTGGCGGCCAGAGGGGAAATCTGCCGCACATTGGGCAGAGGTGAACTCTGCCGCCTATAAGCGGTAGGAGTGCACCGTCTCGTATGCGATGCAGGATACCTCTGCCGCATGTTATCCGCGGGAGAGTTCTGTCGACGTTGAGCTGCGGGGGAACTCTGCCGCAGAATCGACGAACTCTGCCGATCATAGGACAGAGGAGATGTCTGACGCATGGGAGATGCGGTTGAGCTGTGCCGCCTTTGAGCTCCTAGCGAACTCTGTCGCCGAGGTGCGCCAGGTGGACTCTGTCTCACTGGATCGACAGTGGCATTGTATGGCGTTCCTGCCTCTTGTCCAGCGTTTACCAGGCTGGAGGGCTGACCTCTCTCGTAGGTCTGTCTAGGGGTGCATTCCCCCACTAACTGCTGTACTTCTTGGGGTAAGCTGAACTGGGGGAGAGCCTCTCTGAAGAAGCTCACCATGGCTCTCAGGGCTGTCGTAGCCTCTTCATTTTTGCGCTTCAGAGCGTCGAATTCTTCCAGGGAGACTAAGGGTTCTGCTTGAGCCCTTTCACTTTGTCTCTTCCTTCGTTCCGATCTGGCAGGGGGACTTACAGAATTTCGCCCTCCTGTCAACTCTGCTGCGGAACGCGTCCTCACCATTTCAATAGAGAACTTGACTTTTTGTCAAGATTCCCACAGACGGCGCCAATTGATGTTGCCTACCTGACAGCAACAGTGCTTTGCTTTCCACGTGATCGGATTGTACTGTTGACGGTTAATTCAATCGTCACAGTTTGCTCCACGCGTTCTTCGTATATCCTGAAAAAACAACAGGAATCAGAGGGGGCAGGGATTATTCCCTGCACGCGCACTCCGACGATCAAGTCAGTGATCGGGAGTTGGTGTATGTATGTAAGAAAAGGAGAGTTTATGGCTTAAATCAGAGTGTTTAAGTGTTCTCCCTGTTTTTCTTTGATTTTGGATCGATCTCTCCTTCAGAGGGCTCACCTCATATTTATAGGCTTCTGAGTCGGTTCGGGCTGAGGCCCAGGGGCGTGTCTGGGCCGCGACAGAGTGGTAGAGCACTCTGTCGCGCTTCTGTGCGAGAGACCCTGGGGACTCTGTGTACTCTGCCCCAGGCCATGCGAGAGACTCTGGGGACTCTGCCCCAGGCCGTGCGGGAGACTCTGGGGACTCTGGGTACTCTGCCCCAGGCCATGCGGGAGACTCTGGGGACTTTGCCCTAGGCCGTGCGAGAGACTCTGGGGACTCTGCCCCAGGCCGTGCGGGAGACTCTGGCGCATACAGTGCGGGAGACCTCTGTCGGGGACCTCTACCGCGGCCTGTGTGGGAGACTCTGGCGACTCTGCCCCAGGTCGTGCGGGAGACTCTGGCGCATACAGTGCGGGAGACCTCTGTCGGGGACCTCTACCGCGGTCTGTGTGGGAGACTATACCGCCTGCAGCGAGGGGACCTCTACCGCAGTCTGTGCGAGAGTCCTGTGCCGTGCATGGGCGATGGAGATCTGTCGCTAACGATGCGCGGCAGACTGTGAGGCGATAGACTCCTCTCGCGTCAAACACTCTGTCGCACATCTGGGAATGGTGTCGCATAGTGCTTCTGTCGCCAATCTGCCACGTGGCCTGTTCTTGGATCGACACGTGGCAGGCAGATAGTTGCACACGCGGATCTGGTGACACGACCACATCAGATCCAAAATTAATGTTGGTTATTTCACATTTGAAAACATTTAGGATGTTAGAATTTCAAAATCGTGGTTACGCTGAATCTTTGTTCTGATTTTAATTAATATATACATGCACAATTATACATACATGCACAATTATACAGGCATTACATACCCACAATTACACATATTTGTGCATATATATATTTATGTGTTTTAAATTATGTTACAAAATATTGTAAAATCAAGGAACATTTTAGACGTATGTTATAAAACACCATTAATAAATCCGAAATGGTACATGAAACATAATGGTATTGATACCGGTTTAGACCACTGCAACAGAAAATCCGAAAGACATTCATTGGTATATATGGGGCTGATAATCTTGGTTTTCAATCATAGTCCAAAACTTAACCAAGACATTTCTCTACAATTGGAATCTTCGAATTCGGTTACTTAACGAGGTAATACTTGTTTCATGGCAAAATAGTAATGAAGAGTATCTGTCCATGATTTTGTTTATGCCGGAAATGTTTGGTACCTTATCATAATAGTTATGCTTGTACAAACTGTAAAGAAACTTTGGTATTAGTTGTATCGTACAATAAATCAGACCTGAAGGAAGGATTCTTTTGGCCAATTGAACTAGCTAGTATGGGCTTGCTTGATGAAGGTGATGATTCGGCTACTGAGGACGGGTGAGTGAAATGCCAGGAGCAGAAATAATTCCCACGCAGTCAAGTATAAAAATGAGCTTTCTTTAAGCAACTGCTGCACGAGCGGTGTTGAGATTGGCAAGTGGAAGTAACAGATTTTTTATTTCATTGCTGGTACTTGAGCCTTGATGTAACAGTGTTATCTTTTCGTAACTTACAAGTGAGTATTTATTTTGATCCTAATATAATAATTTTGTTGTTGTTTGACTCCAACTCTATTCACCCATTTATTCGTTTCATTACAAGAAAACAGACAATTTTTTTTTAAATAATAAAATACAAAAAATACAATTAGCATCTACATTTCATCGGCTACAAACTTTGTGGCGGAAAAAAGCCACAAAAAATACATTTTCTAAATAATAAAATAAAAAACACTCTAATTATATTTTTTTTAGATTTGGATGCTCTGAATGAGTTAGATTGTGTTTTCTTGTTCTTGCGAGATATGTCCTGATTAAAGACATTATTAGATGTTAAAAATTTTGTTTCGTCTGAAATGAGAATAGAGAAGTTTTTTTTTTTTTTAAAAAAAAAACCTCCGTCCCTAAAGGCCTTTAGTAACAAAAAAATACACTTTTTTAAAAATAATAAATTTTAGGAAAACACTATTAGCATTAGAATTGTGTCGTTAGAAGCTTCTTTGGCAACGAAAAAAAACATTTTTAAAATAATAAGCTTTGAAATTTCGTCACTAAAGGTCTTTAACAATGAAAATATAGTTTCTTTTAGAACGTAATTATGTTGCTAAAGACATTTAGGACGAAATTTTTTTATTTTTATTTTTCCAAAAAAAGAAAAGAAAAATAATTAGAAATGGAATTCCATCTTTAGAATCCTTAACGATGAAAAAAATTAACAACAGAATTTGTTGTTTGCAACGAAAAACATTTAGCTACATCAAATTTGGAGATGAAATTGGCAACGAATTCTCTGTCGCTAATGCTCATTAGCAACGAAAAATCTGTTGCTAATTCTGTTTGTACTGAATCGAGTTCTTGTAGTATTTTGTCTCAGTTTTTGAGCTCAAGTGTTCAAGATAGACCATTACTGCCTTACTCTCCACGTCTGTGGGTATGCTTTTTATGTACAGCTTTACTTACAACTATCAAAGAGGAAACGGTTGTTCATGAAATGTCATCAGTTATCAGAGTTCAATAACAATAGAATTGTAATGTGTAAGACTGTAAATTTTCAGGATTTTGAGAAAAGAAATATTCAGTAATGTTTTAGTCTGCTGCATTTTGGGGCTTCACCAAGGTTAGCACCGACATCCCTAACAATCTCAAATTATATCCAAACGACTCATCTTGTGAACAATTGAACATTTTGATCATTAACTGAGCCACATTACTGTGTGTTGGCTCTACCGAGAGGGGGGGTGAATCGGTTTTCTAACAATTATGGCAAATTAAAAATTAATCACAATTTAATCACAAATGATAATGAGCAATATAGTGCAGTATAATAATTTAATGCAGAGTAGGGAAGAGAGAAACAAACACAATCGTTTATAGAGGTTCGGCCAAACTCTTGCCTACGTCCTCTCTCCTTGACCTTCTTGTCAAGTGTTTTCTTTCTCTCTATCAATAGAGCTTACACAGTTCCTTTTTGCAGGTTAAGGAATAACCTCTCTACCCTTAGCAATACAGAAAAAGTATTCAGCCTCTTACAATATACTCTCACTGAGGAACAATCCTCTTCTCTTTTAAGATAAGACTGAATACAATATAATGCTTTAAAGTGGTAGGACAAATGTAGCTTTTTGCACTTAAGCTTTTACAATGATTCTCAATGAATGAGCAATAGGGACACAAAGAATGAAAGAATTAAAGCTTGAGAATGTTTGGAATATGCAGCAATAGTGTCTCTATTCTCTTTGTCTTCAATGCTTGGTTAAATACTGAAGGATGGGTAGTTGGAGCATTAAATGCTATTCTTCCCGTTGTGTTTTGCAGAAACTAGCCGTTGGGTGCCTCCAGTAGAGTGCCAGATCGATCTGCCTTCTTGGCCAGATCGATCTCTTAGTTATAAATCCTGCAAGATTGAAGCACAAATACACAAGGAGATCGATCTCATAGGTTAGCAGATCGATCTGTTAGTTTAAAAGTAATGAGGCAGATCGATCTGTCGAATAGGCAGATCGATCTCCTTAACTCTCTGTTTGAAGCAAGATCGATCTCCAGATCGATCTGCCATGCAATCTCGTAGAGAGGAGATCGATCTCTCAACAACACAGATCGATCTCTTTAGCTCTCTGACTTTGAGGAGATCGATCTCTTCCTTACCAGATCGATCTCATAAGTTCTCTGTTTAAGTGTGGATCGATCTCTCAGATCGATCTATATTCTTAAGCTCTTAAGGTAGATCGATCTCTTCCTAGACCAGATCGATCTCTCAACTCTAGCATTAGCCAGATCGATCTCTTAACCCTTGCAGATCGATCTCATTCTTCCTAAATGCCTTTGTACAGATTTAAGGCTTGCCAGATCGATCTCTTCCATCATGAGATCGATCTCTCATCAAGTAAAAACCCAGGAGATCGATCTCTCATACCCCAGATCGATCTCTCATCAGCAGAACTCTAAGTTCTGGTACTAATAACCTCTAAACATGTTTATATATTATCTTTAACATTATTGAATTAACTTGTTTTGTCATTTCAAAATACATTAACTCAACAATCTCCCCCTTTTTGATATGACAAAACTCATCAAATAGACATGTTTAGTGAATTTGCAAAACTCCCCCTTTTTGTGAACTTTTGACTTTGTTAATGACTTAACTCCCCCTCAGTTAAATCATAACTCCCCCTCAATTAAATCATAACTCCCCCTCAATTAAATCATTCTTTAAAACATTTAACACAACCACAACACATGTTTCTTCTTCTCCCCCTTTTTGTCATATCAATCACACACAAAATAGAAGATTCATGGCATTTCAAAATCAACATTGTCATTAACTCACCCAATATCCAGTCAAATCACATTTCATTCAAGCAAATTTCTCACAGATAACATCAAGTAGCTTAAAATGTTGTAACCACACTAAATCAAAGCACCTAATGCCTATTGTGAGGGAGGATCACGATCCAAAAGATTCTCAACGTGCGTTCGTGTTACTTGGAGCTCATCGAACATCGCCTCTTAAGTCTCTTGAATCTTATCCACTCTTTGGGTTAAATCCTCGATCATACGCCGCTGAGTGGCAAAGCCGTCATGCATCTGCTGAGTGAGGTCATTCACCATCGTCATGAGCATCTCCAATTCAGTAGGAGGCGATGTTGGTGCAGTGGGCGGAGCCGATGGTTCCGGAGCTGGTGCAGCAGGTCGATGCACTGGCTCAGCAGGGGGTCCTCCTCCATAGCCTCTGCAGGTTGCTGATCCCTCTTTTTCGTCCACTCTCCCTGGAAGTCTTTGTAGTACCCCATATGATGGAGGGTCCCAATGTTAAGCACGCTCTTGGGAGAGGGGAGTTCGCCAGTTTCGCCGCTGTAGTTGATACCAAGGCGGTGGAGAAGATAAGCCACTGGTTGTGGAAAAACTATTGTGGTAGCTTGGCCACGCACAATCTTCAGCCAATCTTCGTATATAAAGTGAGGGAGGTTAGGCTTTTGGCTTGTGGTGTGAATGTGATGGAGCCAAAAACGATCTAAGCGCCTAACGGTAGAGTGACGAGTACCGAAAGGTCGGAGGTTCCAAGAAATTATGAGGCGGAGTAATCGAGGATGCATCGGCAGGTCACTCGCCTTGTCCCCAGGGAGATCAAACTCTAAGGGGACTTCCTCATCCTCATTTGTTAAGCCTTCATCGCGTATATCAAACACTTTGGCTAGAACTTCAGAGTCAATTATAATGGATTGACCCATGACGTAGGTTTTGAAGGCAAGGATTTTGCAGGTGTCATCGGGGTCATAAACGAGTTCGGCATTGGAAAAGAATGCGCGAACGAGATTTGGAGGGACAGGAGTGTTGATTTTCAAGAAGTTCGTCCAACCAAATTCCTCAAACTTTGACATGTATGGAAAGTCTATGTGATTGAGGAATGAAAAATCTATGGTTCGCCAATGCTTAATTGGCATGGTTGAAAAATATTCCTCATATTGCTTTCTTTTTGCTGGTGTTTTAAAACACCGATTGAAGGAAGCGATAGGAGGTGGAGGAATGGGTTGTGATGAGGAACCTGCCTCAGTGGTTCTAGGAGGTTTGTTTGCTACTGACTTCCTAGGCATGATTCTAGACTCTAGATTTGCACTAAACAGATTCAACAGTGAGAAAAGAAATGAAACAGGACCTAGATTTGCCCTAGAATCAAAATGAACACAAATTGAAGACAGATTTTGAGAAAATCAGTAAGGAATGTTGGTTACAATACCGGATTTTGACACCGAGACGCAAGGAGGACCGTACAGAGATCGATCTGGTCGCGAATCAAAGGAAGAAGTGCGAGGGAAATTTGGGAATTTTGAAGATTGGGTTTGGGAAATTTGGAAATTTTACGCGGGTATTTATACTCCAGGGCACAGGAGATCGATCTGTCGAGGCGACAGATCGATCTGTCATTTCCAGAAAGCCAAGGAAGATCGATCTGTCGTAAGGCCAGATCGATCTGGTTGCAAACAGAGGCTTAAGGAGATCGATCTGTTACACACAGATCGATCTGTCGTTTAACAGAGGCTTAGGCAGATCGATCTGCCAAATGCAAAGATCGATCTGTAGAATGCGGAAGCTTGAAGAGATCGATCTGTCGTGTGGACAGATCGATCTGCCTTTAAACAGAGACGTAAGGAGATCGATCTTATGGTTAGAAGATCGATCTGCTTAGCTTAACCTTGATGATTTAGGCTTGTTGGAGGTATGGAGATCGATCTATATTGCAGGGAGATCGATCTCTCATCCTCATTGCCAGAAAATCTTTGCAAAAACTCATTTAAAATCAATTTGAAACCAAGATGTTTGAACACAAAAGTCCTAAGGCATATCCATGAGTCCTAATTCACCTCTAAGGATACAAAACCTATCTCTATCAAGGGGTTTGGTGAATATATCAGCTATTTGATGTAGAGTGTCAATGTACTCTAAGATTATATCCCCTTTTTGTACATGATCTCTAAGGAAGTGATGTCTAATTTCTATGTGCTTGGTTCTGGAGTGTTGAATAGGATTCTTAGACAGATTAATGGCACTGGTATTATCACATTTAATAGACACTTGTTTCATGTCAATACCATAATCTCTCATTTGTTGTTTAATCCACAACACTTGAGCACTACAACTACCAGCTGCTATATACTCAGCTTCAGTTGTGGACTGAGCTACACTGTTTTGCTTCTTGGAGAACCAAGAAATTAACCTATTTCCTAAGAATTGGCAAGTACCTGAAGTACTTTTCCTATCTATTTTGCAGCCTCCAAAATCAGCATCTGAAAATGCATGAAGGGCAAAAGTAGAGTCCTTGGGGTACCAAAGTCCTAGTGAGGGAGTGTCTTTGAGGTATCTAAAGATTCTCTTAGTTGCCAATAGATGTGATTCCTTAGGAGAGGATTGAAATCTAGCACAAAGGCATACACTAAACAGAATATCTGGTCTACTTGCAGTTAAATAAAGCAATGAGCCTATCATAGACCTATAGAGTTTAGTGTCTACACACTTACCACTTTCATCTTTATCAAGCTTGATGTTGGTGCCCATTGGAGTGGCTTGAGGTTTGCAATTGTCCATTCCAAATCGCTTGAGCAATTCCTTAGTATACTTTGCTTGATTGATGAAGGTTCCAGCTTTTGTTTGCTTCACTTGAAGTCCCAAGAAGAATGTGAGTTCTCCCATCATACTCATCTCAAATTCTCCTTGCATGATCTTAGCAAACTCTTGGCATAAAGACTCATTAGTTGAACCAAAAATAATATCATCTACATACACTTGTACAACTAATAAATCCTTATTTTTATTCTTAATGAATAATGTGGTATCCACTTTTCCTCTTGAAAAACCCTTTTCTATTAAAAATTTTGACAACCTTTCATACCAAGCTCTAGGAGCTTGTTTTAACCCATAAAGTGCCTTAGATAGTTTAAAAACATGTTCAGGAAATTCATGATTTTCAAATCCGGGAGGTTGCTCAACATATACTTCTTCATTAATAAAACCATTTAAGAATGCACTCTTTACATCCATTTGATATAACTTGAAGTTTTTATAACATGCAAAGGCAAGTAACATTCTTATTGCCTCTAATCTAGCTACCGGTGCATATGTTTCATCATAGTCTATGCCTTCCTCTTGTCTATAGCCTTGAGCAACTAGCCTAGCCTTATTCCTTGTGATCACACTATTTTCATCCATTTTGTTCTTGAATATCCATTTAGTTCCAATAATTGAGTGATCACTAGGCCTAGGAACTAGTTTCCATACTTTGCTTCTCTCAAATTGATTTAATTCTTCTTGCATTACTAGGAACCAATTATTGTCTTCTAAGGCTTCATTGACATTCCTAGGCTCAATTTGAGATACAAAGGCTATATATTGGCACATATTCCTTAGGGATGATCTAGTTCTAACTCCAAGAGTTGGATCTCCTACTATTTCACAATCTTTTACATATCCTAACTCTCTTGGTGCTCTAGGCTCTCTTTCTAAAACCTCTATTTCTTCTTCATCTTCTTTATTCAAGTCAAGCTTTTCTAGAAAGTCATCTTCTAAGCCTTCATCAATTATTCCAACATTTTCATCATTGGTTGAATCTTTAGATATATTATTTGATTCATCAAATATAACATGAATAGACTCTTCAACCACTAATGTTCTTTTGTTATATATTCTAAAGGCCTTTGAATTCAATGAATATCCTAGAAATATTCCCTCATCACTCTTGGCATCAAATTTTCCTAAGTTATCTTTTCCATTATTTAGAACAAAGCATTTGCAGCCAAAAGGATGGAAGTAACTAATGTTAGGCTTCTTGCCTTTGTAGAGCTCATAAGGAGTTTTCTTTAGCATGGGTCTTATCATAGCTCTATTAATTATATAACATGATGTGTTTATAGCTTCAGCCCAAAAGTACTTTGGCAAGTTATTTTCACATAACATGGTCCTAGCCATCTCTTCCAAAGTTCTATTTCTTCTCTCAACTACACCATTTTGTTGTGGTGTCCTAGGGGCTGAAAAATTATGGCTAATTCCTTGATCATTGCAATACTCATCAAATCCTATATTTTCAAATTCTTTGCCATGATCACTTCTAATGCTTGTTATTGTATATCCTTTTTCATTTTGAGTCACCTTTGAGTAAGTTATGAATTTCTCTAAGGCTTCATTTTTTACTCTCAAAAAGAACACCCAAGTGTACCTAGTGTAATCATCAACTATTACAAAACCATAGTGTTTCCCACCTAGGCTAGTGGTTCTAGTTAGTCCAAATAAGTCTAAATGCAGTAATTGAAGAGGGGCCTAGTGGTGGATACACTATTCTTAGGCTTAAAAGTTGTTCTCTTGTGTTTTCCTTTAACACAAGCTTCACATATTTCTTCATGATCAAAGGATATTTTGGGTAAGCCTATAACTAGATCCTTTCTAGCTAATTTGGATAGCACATGCATGCTAGCATGACCTAGTCTTCTATGCCATAACCAAGATTCCTTTTTGTTGTCTACCATTAAGCATATGTTTTCATTTTTGAGTTCATTAAGGTAGACTATATATATGTTACCTTGCCTATGACCTAGAAGGAGAATTTTATTTGACTTAGGATCTATAACATTACACTTCATACAATCAAAAATTACTTTGTAACCTTTGTCACAAAGTTGACTAATGCTTAGTAAGTTATGCTTTAAACCCCTAACAAGTAATACTTTTTCTAAAGAGAAATGATCATTACCTATTGAGCCACTCCCTTCCACTTGGCCTTTGGAGTTGTCCCCAAAAGTGACTTCTCCACCGATTTTCGATTTGAAGGAATTGAAATGGCTTTTATCACCCGTCATGTGCCTTGAGCATCCACTATCTAAGTACCAAGCTTCCTTTGTTTTAGCTTTATGGCTATGCTCAATCACCTACAACAAAAAAAAATAAACACACTCAAGTCTTAGGTACCCAAATTCTCTTGGGTCCTTGGAGGTTAGTAAATGCAATTCTTGATCCCATTGGGATCCATTTTGCTAATGCATTGCAGTCCTTGGAATGAATTACCTCTTTTGGAATCCATATCCTTTTTACAATTTTTCTTTTAAGATTCCTCATCTTTATATTGCAATAATGTGACTTATGTCCCTTCTTATTACAATATGAACAAGTAATTGCAGGTTTATTCATGCTCTTCCTAGCAATAAAACTCTTAAGATGGGTCTCCCTACTTTGTGCATTATACCCTAAGCCATTTTTGTCAAAAAATGCCCTTTGGGTTTCTAACATGCTATCTAGCTTTTGTTGCCCCATGTGAAATCTATTAAAGGAGTTATGTAAATTGCTATTTTTCTCCTTAAGGTCACAAATTTCTAGATTTGCAATCTCTAGTTTCTTCTCACATTCCAATTTATCTTTTAACATTATCTCATTTTCCCTTTTTAATTTAGATATTAACTTTTTATACTTCATGCTCATAGATTCATACTCTAATGCAAGTTCATCAAATGCATCTTGCAATTCATCAAAAGAGTATTCATTGAGATTAGATGTTACCTTTTGATCATCATCAATAGCCATGAAGCATAGGTTGGCAATGTCCTCATTTGATTCATCATCGGAGCAGTCACTGTCACTCCATGTTGCTACCATTGCCTTCTTTTTATGAAACCTATCATTAGATCTTTTGAGAAGAGGGCAGTTAAATTTTATGTGTCCAGGTTTTTTACATTCATAACACACAATAGAGTCTTTTCTACCTACTTCCTCTTGTTCTCTCCTATTGTTTCTCCTATTATTACTACTAGCTTTCATTCTCATGAATTTGTTGAATCTTTTGGCAAACATTGCCATCTCAATATCCTCCTCACTCCCACTCTCATTTTTAATCTCCTCTTGAGCAGTGGATTTTAGAGCAACACCCACTTTCTTGGGTGGCTCTTCATTTCTTTTAAGTTTCATCTCATAAGTAAGCAAAGATCCTATCAATTCATCTAGACACAATGTGTGAGGATCCTTAGATTCCTCAATTGCCGTTACTTTAGCTTCCCATGACTTAGGTAAGCTATTTAAAATTTTCTTTACCATTTCAATGTTAGAATATATTTTTCCTAAGGATTTTAGTCCATTAATTACGTCTGTAAATCTAGTGAACATATCACTAATCGATTCTCCTTCCTTCATCCTAAAAAGCTCATAATCATGTGTGAGCATACCTACTTTTGTCTCCTTCACTTGGGTTGTACCCTCATGAGTTATTGCCAATTTATCCCATATTTGCTTGGCATTATCACACCCGGAGACTCTATTATATTCATTAGGACCTAAAGCACAAAATAATGTGTGCATAGCTTTAGCATTTAGTTGTGCACATTTAATGTCATTAGAATCCCATTCATCTTCTTCTTTGGGGATATCTCTTCCCTCTATTTTCTTTGTAGGGATTTGAGGTCCCTTAACTATAATTCTCCATACTTCATAGTCATTTGCTTGAATGAATAGCATCATCCTAGTCCTCCAATATGAATAATGTTCACCATTGAACATGGGAGGTCTAACCGTGGAGTGCCCCTCTCCTATCAAACTAGTTGCTACATTGTTAAGAGCCATTTGATCGTTTTCTAACTCTTAGGAAGTTGTTCCTATGTGATTAAAGAGTCCTAGCTCTGATACCAATTGTTGGCTCTACCGAGAGGGGGGGTGAATCGGTTTTCTAACAATTATGGCAAATTAAAAATTAATCACAATTTAATCACAAATGATAATGAGCAATATAGTGCAGTATAATAATTTAATGCAGAGTAGGGAAGAGAGAAACAAACACAATCGTTTATAGAGGTTCGGCCAAACTCTTGCCTACGTCCTCTCTCCTTGACCTTCTTGTCAAGTGTTTTCTTTCTCTCTATCAATAGAGCTTACACAGTTCCTTTTTGCAGGTTAAGGAATAACCTCTCTACCCTTAGCAATACAGAAAAAGTATTCAGCCTCTTACAATATACTCTCACTGAGGAACAATCCTCTTCTCTTTTAAGATAAGACTGAATACAATATAATGCTTTAAAGTGGTAGGACAAATGTAGCTTTTTGCACTTAAGCTTTTACAATGATTCTCAATGAATGAGCAATAGGGACACAAAGAATGAAAGAATTAAAGCTTGAGAATGTTTGGAATATGCAGCAATAGTGTCTCTATTCTCTTTGTCTTCAATGCTTGGTTAAATACTGAAGGATGGGTAGTTGGAGCATTAAATGCTATTCTTCCCGTTGTGTTTTGCAGAAACTAGCCGTTGGGTGCCTCCAGTAGAGTGCCAGATCGATCTGCCTTCTTGGCCAGATCGATCTCTTAGTTATAAATCCTGCAAGATTGAAGCACAAATACACAAGGAGATCGATCTCATAGGTTAGCAGATCGATCTGTTAGTTTAAAAGTAATGAGGCAGATCGATCTGTCGAATAGGCAGATCGATCTCCTTAACTCTCTGTTTGAAGCAAGATCGATCTCCAGATCGATCTGCCATGCAATCTCGTAGAGAGGAGATCGATCTCTCAACAACACAGATCGATCTCTTTAGCTCTCTGACTTTGAGGAGATCGATCTCTTCCTTACCAGATCGATCTCATAAGTTCTCTGTTTAAGTGTGGATCGATCTCTCAGATCGATCTATATTCTTAAGCTCTTAAGGTAGATCGATCTCTTCCTAGACCAGATCGATCTCTCAACTCTAGCATTAGCCAGATCGATCTCTTAACCCTTGCAGATCGATCTCATTCTTCCTAAATGCCTTTGTACAGATTTAAGGCTTGCCAGATCGATCTCTTCCATCATGAGATCGATCTCTCATCAAGTAAAAACCCAGGAGATCGATCTCTCATACCCCAGATCGATCTCTCATCAGCAGAACTCTAAGTTCTGGTACTAATAACCTCTAAACATGTTTATATATTATCTTTAACATTATTGAATTAACTTGTTTTGTCATTTCAAAATACATTAACTCAACAATCTCCCCCTTTTTGATATGACAAAACTCATCAAATAGACATGTTTAGTGAATTTGCAAAACTCCCCCTTTTTGTGAACTTTTGACTTTGTTAATGACTTAACTCCCCCTCAGTTAAATCATAACTCCCCCTCAATTAAATCATAACTCCCCCTCAATTAAATCATTCTTTAAAACATTTAACACAACCACAACACATGTTTCTTCTTCTCCCCCTTTTTGTCATATCAATCACACACAAAATAGAAGATTCATGGCATTTCAAAATCAACATTGTCATTAACTCACCCAATATCCAGTCAAATCACATTTCATTCAAGCAAATTTCTCACAGATAACATCAAGTAGCTTAAAATGTTGTAACCACACTAAATCAAAGCACCTAATGCCTATTGTGAGGGAGGATCACGATCCAAAAGATTCTCAACGTGCGTTCGTGTTACTTGGAGCTCATCGAACATCGCCTCTTGAGTCTCTTGAATCTTATCCACTCTTTGGGTTAAATCCTCGATCATACGCCGCTGAGTGGCAAAGCCGTCATGCATCTGCTGAGTGAGGTCATTCACCATCGTCATGAGCATCTCCAATTCAGTAGGAGGCGATGTTGGTGCAGTGGGCGGAGCCGATGGTTCCGGAGCTGGTGCAGCAGGTCGATGCACTGGCTCAGCAGGGGGTCCTCCTCCATAGCCTCTGCAGGTTGCTGATCCCTCTTTTTCGTCCACTCTCCCCGGAAGTCTTTGTAGTACCCCATATGATGGAGGGTCCCAATGTTAAGCACGCTCTTGGGAGAGGGGAGTTCGCCAGTTTCGCCGCTGTAGTTGATACCAAGGCGGTGGAGAAGATAAGCCACTGGTTGTGGAAAAACTATTGTGGTAGCTTGGCCACGCACAATCTTCAGCCAATCTTCGTATATAAAGTGAGGGAGGTTAGGCTTTTGGCTTGTGGTGTGAATGTGATGGAGCCAAAAACGATCTAAGCGCCTAACGGTAGAGTGACGAGTACCGAAAGGTCGGAGGTTCCAAGAAATTATGAGGCGGAGTAATCGAGGATGCATCGGCAGGTCACTCGCCTTGTCCCCAGGGAGATCAAACTCTAAGGGGACTTCCTCATCCTCATTTGTTAAGCCTTCATCGCGTATATCAAACACTTTGGCTAGAACTTCAGAGTCAATTATAATGGATTGACCCATGACGTAGGTTTTGAAGGCAAGGATTTTGCAGGTGTCATCGGGGTCATAAACGAGTTCGGCATTGGAAAAGAATGCGCGAACGAGATT
Organism: Firmiana major; assembly: GCA_033439115.1. NCBI lineage: Eukaryota > Viridiplantae > Streptophyta > Magnoliopsida > Malvales > Malvaceae > Firmiana > Firmiana major. The sequence continues at coordinate 44,049,622 of CM065899.1, forward strand.
TGGAGGGACAGGAGTGTTGATTTTCAAGAAGTTCGTCCAACCAAATTCCTCAAACTTTGACATGTATGGAAAGTCTATGTGATTGAGGAATGAAAAATCTATGGTTCGCCAATGCTTAATTGGCATGGTTGAAAAATATTCCTCATATCGCTTTCTTTTTGCTGGTGTTTTAAAACACCGATTGAAGGAAGCGATAGGAGGTGGAGGAATGGGTTGTGATGAGGAACCTGCCTCAGTGGTTCTAGGAGGTTTGTTTGCTACTGACTTCCTAGGCATGATTCTAGACTCTAGATTTGCACTAAACAGATTCAACAGTGAGAAAAGAAATGAAACAGGACCTAGATTTGCCCTAGAATCAAAATGAACACAAATTGAAGACAGATTTTGAGAAAATCAGTAAGGAATGTTGGTTACAATACCGGATTTTGACACCGAGACGCAAGGAGGACCGTACAGAGATCGATCTGGTCGCGAATCAAAGGAAGAAGTGCGAGGGAAATTTGGGAATTTTGAAGATTGGGTTTGGGAAATTTGGAAATTTTACGCGGGTATTTATACTCCAGGGCACAGGAGATCGATCTGTCGAGGCGACAGATCGATCTGTCATTTCCAGAAAGCCAAGGAAGATCGATCTGTCGTAAGGCCAGATCGATCTGGTTGCAAACAGAGGCTTAAGGAGATCGATCTGTTACACACAGATCGATCTGTCGTTTAACAGAGGCTTAGGCAGATCGATCTGCCAAATGCAAAGATCGATCTGTAGAATGCGGAAGCTTGAAGAGATCGATCTGTCGTGTGGACAGATCGATCTGCCTTTAAACAGAGACGTAAGGAGATCGATCTTATGGTTAGAAGATCGATCTGCTTAGCTTAACCTTGATGATTTAGGCTTGTTGGAGGTATGGAGATCGATCTATATTGCAGGGAGATCGATCTCTCATCCTCATTGCCAGAAAATCTTTGCAAAAACTCATTTAAAATCAATTTGAAACCAAGATGTTTGAACACAAAAGTCCTAAGGCATATCCATGAGTCCTAATTCACCTCTAAGGATACAAAACCTATCTCTATCAAGGGGTTTGGTGAATATATCAGCTATTTGATGTAGAGTGTCAATGTACTCTAAGATTATATCCCCTTTTTGTACATGATCTCTAAGGAAGTGATGTCTAATTTCTATGTGCTTGGTTCTGGAGTGTTGAATAGGATTCTTAGACAGATTAATGGCACTGGTATTATCACATTTAATAGACACTTGTTTCATGTCAATACCATAATCTCTCATTTGTTGTTTAATCCACAACACTTGAGCACTACAACTACCAGCTGCTATATACTCAGCTTCAGTTGTGGACTGAGCTACACTGTTTTGCTTCTTGGAGAACCAAGAAATTAACCTATTTCCTAAGAATTGGCAAGTACCTGAAGTACTTTTCCTATCTATTTTGCAGCCTCCAAAATCAGCATCTGAAAATGCATGAAGGGCAAAAGTAGAGTCCTTGGGGTACCAAAGTCCTAGTGAGGGAGTGTCTTTGAGGTATCTAAAGATTCTCTTAGTTGCCAATAGATGTGATTCCTTAGGAGAGGATTGAAATCTAGCACAAAGGCATACACTAAACAGAATATCTGGTCTACTTGCAGTTAAATAAAGCAATGAGCCTATCATAGACCTATAGAGTTTAGTGTCTACACACTTACCACTTTCATCTTTATCAAGCTTGATGTTGGTGCCCATTGGAGTGGCTTGAGGTTTGCAATTGTCCATTCCAAATCGCTTGAGCAATTCCTTAGTATACTTTGCTTGATTGATGAAGGTTCCAGCTTTTGTTTGCTTCACTTGAAGTCCCAAGAAGAATGTGAGTTCTCCCATCATACTCATCTCAAATTCTCCTTGCATGATCTTAGCAAACTCTTGGCATAAAGACTCATTAGTTGAACCAAAAATAATATCATCTACATACACTTGTACAACTAATAAATCCTTATTTTTATTCTTAATGAATAATGTGGTATCCACTTTTCCTCTTGAAAAACCCTTTTCTATTAAAAATTTTGACAACCTTTCATACCAAGCTCTAGGAGCTTGTTTTAACCCATAAAGTGCCTTAGATAGTTTAAAAACATGTTCAGGAAATTCATGATTTTCAAATCCGGGAGGTTGCTCAACATATACTTCTTCATTAATAAAACCATTTAAGAATGCACTCTTTACATCCATTTGATATAACTTGAAGTTTTTATAACATGCAAAGGCAAGTAACATTCTTATTGCCTCTAATCTAGCTACCGGTGCATATGTTTCATCATAGTCTATGCCTTCCTCTTGTCTATAGCCTTGAGCAACTAGCCTAGCCTTATTCCTTGTGATCACACTATTTTCATCCATTTTGTTCTTGAATATCCATTTAGTTCCAATAATTGAGTGATCACTAGGCCTAGGAACTAGTTTCCATACTTTGCTTCTCTCAAATTGATTTAATTCTTCTTGCATTACTAGGAACCAATTATTGTCTTCTAAGGCTTCATTGACATTCCTAGGCTCAATTTGAGATACAAAGGCTATATATTGGCACATATTCCTTAGGGATGATCTAGTTCTAACTCCAAGAGTTGGATCTCCTACTATTTCACAATCTTTTACATATCCTAACTCTCTTGGTGCTCTAGGCTCTCTTTCTAAAACCTCTATTTCTTCTTCATCTTCTTTATTCAAGTCAAGCTTTTCTAGAAAGTCATCTTCTAAGCCTTCATCAATTATTCCAACATTTTCATCATTGGTTGAATCTTTAGATATATTATTTGATTCATCAAATATAACATGAATAGACTCTTCAACCACTAATGTTCTTTTGTTATATATTCTAAAGGCCTTTGAATTCAATGAATATCCTAGAAATATTCCCTCATCACTCTTGGCATCAAATTTTCCTAAGTTATCTTTTCCATTATTTAGAACAAAGCATTTGCAGCCAAAAGGATGGAAGTAACTAATGTTAGGCTTCTTGCCTTTGTAGAGCTCATAAGGAGTTTTCTTTAGCATGGGTCTTATCATAGCTCTATTAATTATATAACATGATGTGTTTATAGCTTCAGCCCAAAAGTACTTTGGCAAGTTATTTTCACATAACATGGTCCTAGCCATCTCTTCCAAAGTTCTATTTCTTCTCTCAACTACACCATTTTGTTGTGGTGTCCTAGGGGCTGAAAAATTATGGCTAATTCCTTGATCATTGCAATACTCATCAAATCCTATATTTTCAAATTCTTTGCCATGATCACTTCTAATGCTTGTTATTGTATATCCTTTTTCATTTTGAGTCACCTTTGAGTAAGTTATGAATTTCTCTAAGGCTTCATTTTTTACTCTCAAAAAGAACACCCAAGTGTACCTAGTGTAATCATCAACTATTACAAAACCATAGTGTTTCCCACCTAGGCTAGTGGTTCTAGTTAGTCCAAATAAGTCTAAATGCAGTAATTGAAGAGGGGCCTAGTGGTGGATACACTATTCTTAGGCTTAAAAGTTGTTCTCTTGTGTTTTCCTTTAACACAAGCTTCACATATTTCTTCATGATCAAAGGATATTTTGGGTAAGCCTATAACTAGATCCTTTCTAGCTAATTTGGATAGCACATGCATGCTAGCATGACCTAGTCTTCTATGCCATAACCAAGATTCCTTTTTGTTGTCTACCATTAAGCATATGTTTTCATTTTTGAGTTCATTAAGGTAGACTATATATATGTTACCTTGCCTATGACCTAGAAGGAGAATTTTATTTGACTTAGGATCTATAACATTACACTTCATACAATCAAAAATTACTTTGTAACCTTTGTCACAAAGTTGACTAATGCTTAGTAAGTTATGCTTTAAACCCCTAACAAGTAATACTTTTTCTAAAGAGAAATGATCATTACCTATTGAGCCACTCCCTTCCACTTGGCCTTTGGAGTTGTCCCCAAAAGTGACTTCTCCACCGATTTTCGATTTGAAGGAATTGAAATGGCTTTTATCACCCGTCATGTGCCTTGAGCATCCACTATCTAAGTACCAAGCTTCCTTTGTTTTAGCTTTATGGCTATGCTCAATCACCTACAACAAAAAAAAATAAACACACTCAAGTCTTAGGTACCCAAATTCTCTTGGGTCCTTGGAGGTTAGTAAATGCAATTCTTGATCCCATTGGGATCCATTTTGCTAATGCATTGCAGTCCTTGGAATGAATTACCTCTTTTGGAATCCATATCCTTTTTACAATTTTTCTTTTAAGATTCCTCATCTTTATATTGCAATAATGTGACTTATGTCCCTTCTTATTACAATATGAACAAGTAATTGCAGGTTTATTCATGCTCTTCCTAGCAATAAAACTCTTAAGATGGGTCTCCCTACTTTGTGCATTATACCCTAAGCCATTTTTGTCAAAAAATGCCCTTTGGGTTTCTAACATGCTATCTAGCTTTTGTTGCCCCATGTGAAATCTATTAAAGGAGTTATGTAAATTGCTATTTTTCTCCTTAAGGTCACAAATTTCTAGATTTGCAATCTCTAGTTTCTTCTCACATTCCAATTTATCTTTTAACATTATCTCATTTTCCCTTTTTAATTTAGATATTAACTTTTTATACTTCATGCTCATAGATTCATACTCTAATGCAAGTTCATCAAATGCATCTTGCAATTCATCAAAAGAGTATTCATTGAGATTAGATGTTACCTTTTGATCATCATCAATAGCCATGAAGCATAGGTTGGCAATGTCCTCATTTGATTCATCATCGGAGCAGTCACTGTCACTCCATGTTGCTACCATTGCCTTCTTTTTATGAAACCTATCATTAGATCTTTTGAGAAGAGGGCAGTTAAATTTTATGTGTCCAGGTTTTTTACATTCATAACACACAATAGAGTCTTTTCTACCTACTTCCTCTTGTTCTCTCCTATTGTTTCTCCTATTATTACTACTAGCTTTCATTCTCATGAATTTGTTGAATCTTTTGGCAAACATTGCCATCTCAATATCCTCCTCACTCCCACTCTCATTTTTAATCTCCTCTTGAGCAGTGGATTTTAGAGCAACACCCACTTTCTTGGGTGGCTCTTCATTTCTTTTAAGTTTCATCTCATAAGTAAGCAAAGATCCTATCAATTCATCTAGACACAATGTGTGAGGATCCTTAGATTCCTCAATTGCCGTTACTTTAGCTTCCCATGACTTAGGTAAGCTATTTAAAATTTTCTTTACCATTTCAATGTTAGAATATATTTTTCCTAAGGATTTTAGTCCATTAATTACGTCTGTAAATCTAGTGAACATATCACTAATCGATTCTCCTTCCTTCATCCTAAAAAGCTCATAATCATGTGTGAGCATACCTACTTTTGTCTCCTTCACTTGGGTTGTACCCTCATGAGTTATTGCCAATTTATCCCATATTTGCTTGGCATTATCACACCCGGAGACTCTATTATATTCATTAGGACCTAAAGCACAAAATAATGTGTGCATAGCTTTAGCATTTAGTTGTGCACATTTAATGTCATTAGAATCCCATTCATCTTCTTCTTTGGGGATATCTCTTCCCTCTATTTTCTTTGTAGGGATTTGAGGTCCCTTAACTATAATTCTCCATACTTCATAGTCATTTGCTTGAATGAATAGCATCATCCTAGTCCTCCAATATGAATAATGTTCACCATTGAACATGGGAGGTCTAACCGTGGAGTGCCCCTCTCCTATCAAACTAGTTGCTACATTGTTAAGAGCCATTTGATCGTTTTCTAACTCTTAGGAAGTTGTTCCTATGTGATTAAAGAGTCCTAGCTCTGATACCAATTGTTGGCTCTACCGAGAGGGGGGGTGAATCGGTTTTCTAACAATTATGGCAAATTAAAAATTAATCACAATTTAATCACAAATGATAATGAGCAATATAGTGCAGTATAATAATTTAATGCAGAGTAGGGAAGAGAGAAACAAACACAATCGTTTATAGAGGTTCGGCCAAACTCTTGCCTACGTCCTCTCTCCTTGACCTTCTTGTCAAGTGTTTTCTTTCTCTCTATCAATAGAGCTTACACAGTTCCTTTTTGCAGGTTAAGGAATAACCTCTCTACCCTTAGCAATACAGAAAAAGTATTCAGCCTCTTACAATATACTCTCACTGAGGAACAATCCTCTTCTCTTTTAAGATAAGACTGAATACAATATAATGCTTTAAAGTGGTAGGACAAATGTAGCTTTTTGCACTTAAGCTTTTACAATGATTCTCAATGAATGAGCAATAGGGACACAAAGAATGAAAGAATTAAAGCTTGAGAATGTTTGGAATATGCAGCAATAGTGTCTCTATTCTCTTTGTCTTCAATGCTTGGTTAAATACTGAAGGATGGGTAGTTGGAGCATTAAATGCTATTCTTCCCGTTGTGTTTTGCAGAAACTAGCCGTTGGGTGCCTCCAGTAGAGTGCCAGATCGATCTGCCTTCTTGGCCAGATCGATCTCTTAGTTATAAATCCTGCAAGATTGAAGCACAAATACACAAGGAGATCGATCTCATAGGTTAGCAGATCGATCTGTTAGTTTAAAAGTAATGAGGCAGATCGATCTGTCGAATAGGCAGATCGATCTCCTTAACTCTCTGTTTGAAGCAAGATCGATCTCCAGATCGATCTGCCATGCAATCTCGTAGAGAGGAGATCGATCTCTCAACAACACAGATCGATCTCTTTAGCTCTCTGACTTTGAGGAGATCGATCTCTTCCTTACCAGATCGATCTCATAAGTTCTCTGTTTAAGTGTGGATCGATCTCTCAGATCGATCTATATTCTTAAGCTCTTAAGGTAGATCGATCTCTTCCTAGACCAGATCGATCTCTCAACTCTAGCATTAGCCAGATCGATCTCTTAACCCTTGCAGATCGATCTCATTCTTCCTAAATGCCTTTGTACAGATTTAAGGCTTGCCAGATCGATCTCTTCCATCATGAGATCGATCTCTCATCAAGTAAAAACCCAGGAGATCGATCTCTCATACCCCAGATCGATCTCTCATCAGCAGAACTCTAAGTTCTGGTACTAATAACCTCTAAACATGTTTATATATTATCTTTAACATTATTGAATTAACTTGTTTTGTCATTTCAAAATACATTAACTCAACAATCTCCCCCTTTTTGATATGACAAAACTCATCAAATAGACATGTTTAGTGAATTTGCAAAACTCCCCCTTTTTGTGAACTTTTGACTTTGTTAATGACTTAACTCCCCCTCAGTTAAATCATAACTCCCCCTCAATTAAATCATAACTCCCCCTCAATTAAATCATTCTTTAAAACATTTAACACAACCACAACACATGTTTCTTCTTCTCCCCCTTTTTGTCATATCAATCACACACAAAATAGAAGATTCATGGCATTTCAAAATCAACATTGTCATTAACTCACCCAATATCCAGTCAAATCACATTTCATTCAAGCAAATTTCTCACAGATAACATCAAGTAGCTTAAAATGTTGTAACCACACTAAATCAAAGCACCTAATGCCTATTGTGAGGGAGGATCACGATCCAAAAGATTCTCAACGTGCGTTCGTGTTACTTGGAGCTCATCGAACATCGCCTCTTGAGTCTCTTGAATCTTATCCACTCTTTGGGTTAAATCCTCGATCATACGCCGCTGAGTGGCAAAGCCGTCATGCATCTGCTGAGTGAGGTCATTCACCATCGTCATGAGCATCTCCAATTCAGTAGGAGGCGATGTTGGTGCAGTGGGCGGAGCCGATGGTTCCGGAGCTGGTGCAGCAGGTCGATGCACTGGCTCAGCAGGGGGTCCTCCTCCATAGCCTCTGCAGGTTGCTGATCCCTCTTTTTCGTCCACTCTCCCCGGAAGTCTTTGTAGTACCCCATATGATGGAGGGTCCCAATGTTAAGCACGCTCTTGGGAGAGGGGAGTTCGCCAGTTTCGCCGCTGTAGTTGATACCAAGGCGGTGGAGAAGATAAGCCACTGGTTGTGGAAAAACTATTGTGGTAGCTTGGCCACGCACAATCTTCAGCCAATCTTCGTATATAAAGTGAGGGAGGTTAGGCTTTTGGCTTGTGGTGTGAATGTGATGGAGCCAAAAACGATCTAAGCGCCTAACGGTAGAGTGACGAGTACCGAAAGGTCGGAGGTTCCAAGAAATTATGAGGCGGAGTAATCGAGGATGCATCGGCAGGTCACTCGCCTTGTCCCCAGGGAGATCAAACTCTAAGGGGACTTCCTCATCCTCATTTGTTAAGCCTTCATCGCGTATATCAAACACTTTGGCTAGAACTTCAGAGTCAATTATAATGGATTGACCCATGACGTAGGTTTTGAAGGCAAGGATTTTGCAGGTGTCATCGGGGTCATAAACGAGTTCGGCATTGGAAAAGAATGCGCGAACGAGATTTGGAGGGACAGGAGTGTTGATTTTCAAGAAGTTCGTCCAACCAAATTCCTCAAACTTTGACATGTATGGAAAGTCTATGTGATTGAGGAATGAAAAATCTATGGTTCGCCAATGCTTAATTGGCATGGTTGAAAAATATTCCTCATATCGCTTTCTTTTTGCTGGTGTTTTAAAACACCGATTGAAGGAAGCGATAGGAGGTGGAGGAATGGGTTGTGATGAGGAACCTGCCTCAGTGGTTCTAGGAGGTTTGTTTGCTACTGACTTCCTAGGCATGATTCTAGACTCTAGATTTGCACTAAACAGATTCAACAGTGAGAAAAGAAATGAAACAGGACCTAGATTTGCCCTAGAATCAAAATGAACACAAATTGAAGACAGATTTTGAGAAAATCAGTAAGGAATGTTGGTTACAATACCGGATTTTGACACCGAGACGCAAGGAGGACCGTACAGAGATCGATCTGGTCGCGAATCAAAGGAAGAAGTGCGAGGGAAATTTGGGAATTTTGAAGATTGGGTTTGGGAAATTTGGAAATTTTACGCGGGTATTTATACTCCAGGGCACAGGAGATCGATCTGTCGAGGCGACAGATCGATCTGTCATTTCCAGAAAGCCAAGGAAGATCGATCTGTCGTAAGGCCAGATCGATCTGGTTGCAAACAGAGGCTTAAGGAGATCGATCTGTTACACACAGATCGATCTGTCGTTTAACAGAGGCTTAGGCAGATCGATCTGCCAAATGCAAAGATCGATCTGTAGAATGCGGAAGCTTGAAGAGATCGATCTGTCGTGTGGACAGATCGATCTGCCTTTAAACAGAGACGTAAGGAGATCGATCTTATGGTTAGAAGATCGATCTGCTTAGCTTAACCTTGATGATTTAGGCTTGTTGGAGGTATGGAGATCGATCTATATTGCAGGGAGATCGATCTCTCATCCTCATTGCCAGAAAATCTTTGCAAAAACTCATTTAAAATCAATTTGAAACCAAGATGTTTGAACACAAAAGTCCTAAGGCATATCCATGAGTCCTAATTCACCTCTAAGGATACAAAACCTATCTCTATCAAGGGGTTTGGTGAATATATCAGCTATTTGATGTAGAGTGTCAATGTACTCTAAGATTATATCCCCTTTTTGTACATGATCTCTAAGGAAGTGATGTCTAATTTCTATGTGCTTGGTTCTGGAGTGTTGAATAGGATTCTTAGACAGATTAATGGCACTGGTATTATCACATTTAATAGACACTTGTTTCATGTCAATACCATAATCTCTCATTTGTTGTTTAATCCACAACACTTGAGCACTACAACTACCAGCTGCTATATACTCAGCTTCAGTTGTGGACTGAGCTACACTGTTTTGCTTCTTGGAGAACCAAGAAATTAACCTATTTCCTAAGAATTGGCAAGTACCTGAAGTACTTTTCCTATCTATTTTGCAGCCTCCAAAATCAGCATCTGAAAATGCATGAAGGGCAAAAGTAGAGTCCTTGGGGTACCAAAGTCCTAGTGAGGGAGTGTCTTTGAGGTATCTAAAGATTCTCTTAGTTGCCAATAGATGTGATTCCTTAGGAGAGGATTGAAATCTAGCACAAAGGCATACACTAAACAGAATATCTGGTCTACTTGCAGTTAAATAAAGCAATGAGCCTATCATAGACCTATAGAGTTTAGTGTCTACACACTTACCACTTTCATCTTTATCAAGCTTGATGTTGGTGCCCATTGGAGTGGCTTGAGGTTTGCAATTGTCCATTCCAAATCGCTTGAGCAATTCCTTAGTATACTTTGCTTGATTGATGAAGGTTCCAGCTTTTGTTTGCTTCACTTGAAGTCCCAAGAAGAATGTGAGTTCTCCCATCATACTCATCTCAAATTCTCCTTGCATGATCTTAGCAAACTCTTGGCATAAAGACTCATTAGTTGAACCAAAAATAATATCATCTACATACACTTGTACAACTAATAAATCCTTATTTTTATTCTTAATGAATAATGTGGTATCCACTTTTCCTCTTGAAAAACCCTTTTCTATTAAAAATTTTGACAACCTTTCATACCAAGCTCTAGGAGCTTGTTTTAACCCATAAAGTGCCTTAGATAGTTTAAAAACATGTTCAGGAAATTCATGATTTTCAAATCCGGGAGGTTGCTCAACATATACTTCTTCATTAATAAAACCATTTAAGAATGCACTCTTTACATCCATTTGATATAACTTGAAGTTTTTATAACATGCAAAGGCAAGTAACATTCTTATTGCCTCTAATCTAGCTACCGGTGCATATGTTTCATCATAGTCTATGCCTTCCTCTTGTCTATAGCCTTGAGCAACTAGCCTAGCCTTATTCCTTGTGATCACACTATTTTCATCCATTTTGTTCTTGAATATCCATTTAGTTCCAATAATTGAGTGATCACTAGGCCTAGGAACTAGTTTCCATACTTTGCTTCTCTCAAATTGATTTAATTCTTCTTGCATTACTAGGAACCAATTATTGTCTTCTAAGGCTTCATTGACATTCCTAGGCTCAATTTGAGATACAAAGGCTATATATTGGCACATATTCCTTAGGGATGATCTAGTTCTAACTCCAAGAGTTGGATCTCCTACTATTTCACAATCTTTTACATATCCTAACTCTCTTGGTGCTCTAGGCTCTCTTTCTAAAACCTCTATTTCTTCTTCATCTTCTTTATTCAAGTCAAGCTTTTCTAGAAAGTCATCTTCTAAGCCTTCATCAATTATTCCAACATTTTCATCATTGGTTGAATCTTTAGATATATTATTTGATTCATCAAATATAACATGAATAGACTCTTCAACCACTAATGTTCTTTTGTTATATATTCTAAAGGCCTTTGAATTCAATGAATATCCTAGAAATATTCCCTCATCACTCTTGGCATCAAATTTTCCTAAGTTATCTTTTCCATTATTTAGAACAAAGCATTTGCAGCCAAAAGGATGGAAGTAACTAATGTTAGGCTTCTTGCCTTTGTAGAGCTCATAAGGAGTTTTCTTTAGCATGGGTCTTATCATAGCTCTATTAATTATATAACATGATGTGTTTATAGCTTCAGCCCAAAAGTACTTTGGCAAGTTATTTTCACATAACATGGTCCTAGCCATCTCTTCCAAAGTTCTATTTCTTCTCTCAACTACACCATTTTGTTGTGGTGTCCTAGGGGCTGAAAAATTATGGCTAATTCCTTGATCATTGCAATACTCATCAAATCCTATATTTTCAAATTCTTTGCCATGATCACTTCTAATGCTTGTTATTGTATATCCTTTTTCATTTTGAGTCACCTTTGAGTAAGTTATGAATTTCTCTAAGGCTTCATTTTTTACTCTCAAAAAGAACACCCAAGTGTACCTAGTGTAATCATCAACTATTACAAAACCATAGTGTTTCCCACCTAGGCTAGTGGTTCTAGTTAGTCCAAATAAGTCTAAATGCAGTAATTGAAGAGGCCTAGTGGTGGATACACTATTCTTAGGCTTAAAAGTTGTTCTCTTGTGTTTTCCTTTAACACAAGCTTCACATATTTCTTCATGATCAAAGGATATTTTGGGTAAGCCTATAACTAGATCCTTTCTAGCTAATTTGGATAGCACATGCATGCTAGCATGACCTAGTCTTCTATGCCATAACCAAGATTCCTTTTTGTTGTCTACCATTAAGCATATGTTTTCATTTTTGAGTTCATTAAGGTAGACTATATATATGTTACCTTGCCTATGACCTAGAAGGAGAATTTTATTTGACTTAGGATCTATAACATTACACTTCATACAATCAAAAATTACTTTGTAACCTTTGTCACAAAGTTGACTAATGCTTAGTAAGTTATGCTTTAAACCCCTAACAAGTAATACTTTTTCTAAAGAGAAATGATCATTACCTATTGAGCCACTCCCTTCCACTTGGCCTTTGGAGTTGTCCCCAAAAGTGACTTCTCCACCGATTTTCGATTTGAAGGAATTGAAATGGCTTTTATCACCCGTCATGTGCCTTGAGCATCCACTATCTAAGTACCAAGCTTCCTTTGTTTTAGCTTTATGGCTATGCTCAATCACCTACAACAAAAAAAAATAAACACACTCAAGTCTTAGGTACCCAAATTCTCTTGGGTCCTTGGAGGTTAGTAAATGCAATTCTTGATCCCATTGGGATCCATTTTGCTAATGCATTGCAGTCCTTGGAATGAATTACCTCTTTTGGAATCCATATCCTTTTTACAATTTTTCTTTTAAGATTCCTCATCTTTATATTGCAATAATGTGACTTATGTCCCTTCTTATTACAATATGAACAAGTAATTGCAGGTTTATTCATGCTCTTCCTAGCAATAAAACTCTTAAGATGGGTCTCCCTACTTTGTGCATTATACCCTAAGCCATTTTTGTCAAAAAATGCCCTTTGGGTTTCTAACATGCTATCTAGCTTTTGTTGCCCCATGTGAAATCTATTAAAGGAGTTATGTAAATTGCTATTTTTCTCCTTAAGGTCACAAATTTCTAGATTTGCAATCTCTAGTTTCTTCTCACATTCCAATTTATCTTTTAACATTATCTCATTTTCCCTTTTTAATTTAGATATTAACTTTTTATACTTCATGCTCATAGATTCATACTCTAATGCAAGTTCATCAAATGCATCTTGCAATTCATCAAAAGAGTATTCATTGAGATTAGATGTTACCTTTTGATCATCATCAATAGCCATGAAGCATAGGTTGGCAATGTCCTCATTTGATTCATCATCGGAGCAGTCACTGTCACTCCATGTTGCTACCATTGCCTTCTTTTTATGAAACCTATCATTAGATCTTTTGAGAAGAGGGCAGTTAAATTTTATGTGTCCAGGTTTTTTACATTCATAACACACAATAGAGTCTTTTCTACCTACTTCCTCTTGTTCTCTCCTATTGTTTCTCCTATTATTACTACTAGCTTTCATTCTCATGAATTTGTTGAATCTTTTGGCAAACATTGCCATCTCAATATCCTCCTCACTCCCACTCTCATTTTTAATCTCCTCTTGAGCAGTGGATTTTAGAGCAACACCCACTTTCTTGGGTGGCTCTTCATTTCTTTTAAGTTTCATCTCATAAGTAAGCAAAGATCCTATCAATTCATCTAGACACAATGTGTGAGGATCCTTAGATTCCTCAATTGCCGTTACTTTAGCTTCCCATGACTTAGGTAAGCTATTTAAAATTTTCTTTACCATTTCAATGTTAGAATATATTTTTCCTAAGGATTTTAGTCCATTAATTACGTCTGTAAATCTAGTGAACATATCACTAATCGATTCTCCTTCCTTCATCCTAAAAAGCTCATAATCATGTGTGAGCATACCTACTTTTGTCTCCTTCACTTGGGTTGTACCCTCATGAGTTATTGCCAATTTATCCCATATTTGCTTGGCATTATCACACCCGGAGACTCTATTATATTCATTAGGACCTAAAGCACAAAATAATGTGTGCATAGCTTTAGCATTTAGTTGTGCACATTTAATGTCATTAGAATCCCATTCATCTTCTTCTTTGGGGATATCTCTTCCCTCTATTTTCTTTGTAGGGATTTGAGGTCCCTTAACTATAATTCTCCATACTTCATAGTCATTTGCTTGAATGAATAGCATCATCCTAGTCCTCCAATATGAATAATGTTCACCATTGAACATGGGAGGTCTAACCGTGGAGTGCCCCTCTCCTATCAAACTAGTTGCTACATTGTTAAGAGCCATTTGATCGTTTTCTAACTCTTAGGAAGTTGTTCCTATGTGATTAAAGAGTCCTAGCTCTGATACCAATTGTTGGCTCTACCGAGAGGGGGGGTGAATCGGTTTTCTAACAATTATGGCAAATTAAAAATTAATCACAATTTAATCACAAATGATAATGAGCAATATAGTGCAGTATAATAATTTAATGCAGAGTAGGGAAGAGAGAAACAAACACAATCGTTTATAGAGGTTCGGCCAAACTCTTGCCTACGTCCTCTCTCCTTGACCTTCTTGTCAAGTGTTTTCTTTCTCTCTATCAATAGAGCTTACACAGTTCCTTTTTGCAGGTTAAGGAATAACCTCTCTACCCTTAGCAATACAGAAAAAGTATTCAGCCTCTTACAATATACTCTCACTGAGGAACAATCCTCTTCTCTTTTAAGATAAGACTGAATACAATATAATGCTTTAAAGTGGTAGGACAAATGTAGCTTTTTGCACTTAAGCTTTTACAATGATTCTCAATGAATGAGCAATAGGGACACAAAGAATGAAAGAATTAAAGCTTGAGAATGTTTGGAATATGCAGCAATAGTGTCTCTATTCTCTTTGTCTTCAATGCTTGGTTAAATACTGAAGGATGGGTAGTTGGAGCATTAAATGCTATTCTTCCCGTTGTGTTTTGCAGAAACTAGCCGTTGGGTGCCTCCAGTAGAGTGCCAGATCGATCTGCCTTCTTGGCCAGATCGATCTCTTAGTTATAAATCCTGCAAGATTGAAGCACAAATACACAAGGAGATCGATCTCATAGGTTAGCAGATTGATCTGTTAGTTTAAAAGTAATGAGGCAGATCGATCTGTCGAACAGGCAGATCGATCTCCTTAACTCTCTGTTTGAAGCAAGATCGATCTCCAGATCGATCTGCCATGCAATCTCGTAGAGAGGAGATCGATCTCTCAACAACACAGATCGATCTCTTTAGCTCTCTGACTTTGAGGAGATCGATCTCTTCCTTACCAGATCGATCTCATAAGTTCTCTGTTTAAGTGTGGATCGATCTCTCAGATCGATCTATATTCTTAAGCTCTTAAGGTAGATCGATCTCTTCCTAGACCAGATCGATCTCTCAACTCTAGCATTAGCCAGATCGATCTCTTAACCCTTGCAGATCGATCTCATTCTTCCTAAATGCCTTTGTACAGATTTAAGGCTTGCCAGATCGATCTCTTCCATCATGAGATCGATCTCTCATCAAGTAAAAACCCAGGAGATCAATCTCTCATACCCCAGATCGATCTCTCATCAGCAGAACTCTAAGTTCTGGTACTAATAACCTCTAAACATGTTTATATATTATCTTTAACATTATTGAATTAACTTGTTTTGTCATTTCAAAATACATTAACTCAACACTGTGCACTCCAGCAAGCATTCAAGGACTCCTTTGTTGCTTTCTAACGTATGCTGAAGCTGAACAAGAGAGTCCATCCATCACCACTACTGCTTGTTAGAAATTTAGTTAATATATCAAATGCGTTAACATCACAAAACACACCATAGACCAAATGCGGAAGAGAATACTAACCTCCAGCCATTGATATAAATAATTAGAGATGAGCTAATGTTATGTTCTTTTCATATTTGATCTTCTAATCTTAAATAATCTCACTAATAATGTGTTTTACAGAATGCTTTGATTAAGGACCCATTACCCTATCTTTTCTTTATATGCGTCTTCCCATTAAAAACGAAACTCTGTTAGCGTGTAGTTATTACCGTAAATATGAATGGGTAATTTCAAAAAATTATCAAATAATAATAATAAAATATAGGATCACTTAATAGGAAGTTTTAAGAGGTTATAATAAGAGGTTATGTAACTTACCTCAAGTAATTTATTTTTCATAAAACACTACCCATTAATTGGATAACTTATGTGGGTAACTTACATTCTCCCATTTGGTTCGTATAATTTATTATACTTGTTATTCCACCATAATATATGAATCCTTATGCTTAAAAGAAACAAAATACATGAATCATGGTGATAAATCCTATAAGAATGAGTAGTATCTTCCTTGTTTTACAATATATTCTATCATTTTAATGTCAGCCTACATGTGACAACATAACTTAATGAATAAACCTTATGTTTGTTCTAGGTTCAAAAATTATTGTTACTCTCAATAATCAATATGTACACCAAAATATTGAGAAAATAAAAACATATGAATAAGAGTTTCATTACAAATATGAGTTCTCCATACAGCTAATTCACATGATGGAACCAAGTCCTATTCGCATTACATGATCCTTAAAACTCTTTGGTGGCATGCCTTCTGTTAAAGGATCGACAATCATAAATTCAGTGCTAACTACTCAATGACCACTTTGTTCTCTTTAATACCTTCCTTTATGGCCAAATACTGAATGTCTGTGTTTACTTTGACTACCACTTTTGTTGTTTTTAGTCAAGAAAACTGCAACTGAATTGTCACAATATATTCTCAATGGCCTTAAAATGGAATCCAGAATTCTAAGCCTATATACGAAACTCTGCAATCATACACCATATGAGGTAGCCTCAAAACAAGAAATGAACTCAGCCTCCATGGTAAGTAGCAATTAAAGATTGTGTTGCACTCCTCCAAGATACGACTTCGCCAGCAAACATGAAAATATATCCAGATGTTGATTTTCGTGAATCAACACATCTAATGAAGTCTGAATCTGAATAACCAACTACCTCCAGGTTGTCAGCTCATCTATATATAAGCATGTAATCTTTGGTCATTTGAAGGTACCTCATTACTTTCTTTGCGGCTATCCAGTGGTTCATACCAAGATTACTCTGATATCTTCTTAACATTCCGGTAGTAAATGCAATGCCAGGTTTTGTGCGAACCTAAGCATACATTAGGCTTCCAACAGCTAAAACATATGAAATGTTTTGCATTCGTTCCCTTTCAAGTTCATTCTTTTGGCACTGGTTCAAATTGAACCTATCACCTTTTACTATTAGTGCAACACTTGGTGAGCAATCTCTCATATGAAATCTCTTAAGAACTTTATTGATATAAGTCTCTTGACACAATTCCAAGATACTTTGATGTCTGTCACTATGGATCTTAATACCAATGACATAAGATGCCTCAACCATATCATTCATATCAAATTTATAAAGAAATTGCTTTACCTCATGTAGCAACCCTTTGTCATCGGTTGCAAGTAGAATATCATCTACATATAGGACATAAAAACAAAATTTGCTCTCACTAACCTTATGATATATGTATTGATCCATGATGTTCTCTACAAAATCGAATGAAAAGATGACATAGTAGAATTTCAAACACCATTGACGAGAGATTTGTTTTAATCCATATATGGATTTCTTGAGCTTGCACACCAAATGGTCACCATCACTAGAGGGGAATCCTTCTAGTTGTTTCATATAAACCTCTTCCTCTAGGTCTCCATTAAAGAACACTATTTTTACATCCATTTGATACAATTCCAAGTCAAAATGAGCAACCAATGCCATAATAACGCAAATGGAATCTTTCTTTGACGCAGGAGAAAAAGTCTCTACGTAATTGATTCTTATTTTTAAGTGAACCCTTTAGTTACAAGTCTTGTTTTATATCTATCAATGTTACCTAATGAATCTTTCTTTGTTTTAAAGACCTATTTACATCCAATAGCCTTTGCACCATTAGGTAACTCAACAAGATTCCAGACTCCATTAGATACCATAGAATTCAACCTATCTTTCATGGCATTACACCACAATTTGGATTTACTGCAACTCAAAGCTTGTGAAAATGTTACAGGGTCATCTTCGGCTCTATATTATAGTCAGTTTCTTGTAGATACACAATGTAATCACAAGGAATTGCTGATTTCTTCATTCTAGTTGATCTTTTTAATGTTATGTCAGCATCCTCCTGTGGAGTATGTTACACAATTGATTGCTCAACAATCTCTAATACTTGTTGAACAACTGGATCTATTCGATTATCATCAACAACTTGAGGAGCTTCAATGATTGGTTGTTCAACACTCATTTGAACTTCAGGGGTGTTATGAATAATAACCATTTTATCACTTGAAATGAGAGCTTGAGTATCAAAATGATCATTCTCAGAAACTAAGTTTTGAAATTGATTACTCCCACTGATCAAGTCATTTTAAAAAAACTTTGCATTTCTTGATTCCACAATTCTAGTGTTGTGAGATGAATAATAAAATCTGTAACCCTTAGACTTTTCGGCATATCTAATGAAATACCCATTTATAGTCAGTGGGTCCAACTTCTTTTCTTGTGGATTATAAACTCTTACTTCAGACGGACAACCCCAAACGCGTATATGTCGTAAACTCTGTTTCCAACCTTTCCATAATTCAAAAGGTGTTTTTGAAATAGCCTTAGTTGGAGCACGATTCAATAAATACATTGCCATTTTAAGAGCTTCAATCCACAAGGATTTAGGAAGCTTGAAGTTGCTAAGCATACTCCTCACCATGTTCATCAAGGTTTGGTTTCTTCTTTATGCTAAACCATTTTGGTCTGGAGACTCAGGTATGTTGTATTGGGCCACAATCTCATGCTCCTTAAGAAACCTTGCAAACGGACAAGTTCTTGTGCATCCTCAGTGTATCTACCATAGTATTCCCTACCTTTATCTGATTTCACGATCTTAATTTGCTTTCCACACTGTTTCCCTACTTTGCTTTGAAAACTTTAAAAGCATTTAATGCTTTGTTCTTATTATGAAGCAAGTAGAGATACATGTATCGCGAATAATCATCAATGAATGAGATGAAGTATGTCTGACCATACGAGTCCATATCTAGACTACAAATATCTTTATGTATGATCTCTAATATGTTTGAACACCTATTGGCACCTTTTTTTTTGTTTTATTGGTTTGCTTTCCCTTTATGTAGTCCATGCAAGTATCAAAGTCAGTAAAATCTAAAGTACTAAGTACTCTTAATTCACAAACCTCTTAATTCTCTCTATGGAGATATGTCCCAATCTCTGATGCCACAATATAAAGGATTTTTCATTCATAACACATCGTTTAACGCCAACATTTCCTTGAACGTGCATTATATTATTTGAAATATTGTCTTGTAAATGAATTTGAAATAAACCATCTATCATTATACCATTCCCAACGACAGTAGATTTATAAAGCAAACAGAAAACATTTTTATAAAATTCAAAGGAATATCCAAAAGATACAAGTCTTGAACTGAAATCAAATTTTTAGAGTAATTTGAAACATAAAAGGTTCTTTCCAAATCTAAAACAAAACTAGAATCTAAAACTAATTTGTATATCCTAACTGCCTCCATTTAAGAATGCATCTTGTCTCCTGAATAGATGCATTGCTCATAGGCTATTGATTTCATTTGGTTTAGAAAACCTGCAAGGTGTTTGAAACATGTGTTGTGGAACCCGAATCAATCCACCAAGTGGTATAACAAACATCAACCATATTAGATTCATAACAAACAAGTGAGATTGATTACCTTTCTTCTCAAAAGAAGCTTTATATTTGTTGCAGTCCTTCTTCACGTGTCCTTTATTTTTACAAGAAAAAACTTGGACTCCTTTTTCTCAGTCTGGATAGGTATTTTACCATTTCCTTTTTGTTTGGCTTGTGATTTGATTCTTTCTTTATGTTACCAGTCTCTCTTCCTCTCGAAACACATGGTCAGAAGTTCATTAATTGACCATTTTCCCTTATGTTTGCTGTAAGAAATTTTAAAAGGTCCAAATTACTGTGGAAGAGAATTTAATATAAGGTGCACAAGGAAAGATTCAAACATCTCAATCTCAAAAGACTTTAATTCAGCCGCTATGTTCCTCATCTGCATGATGTGCTCATGCACACCTCTAACATTGGTGAGTTTCATTGATGATAACTTTGTCATTAGGGTACTAGTTAGGGCCCTATCTGAAGACTCAAACTATTCATCAATAGCATTCAATAATTCTCTGACATTATTACACTCAGGGATTGAACTATGAATACTAGCAGATATGTGTGTCCTTATGAATATCATACTTAAGTAATTAGATCACTCCCATTGTTCATATAATGTAATTGCTGCTGAGAGCTAGTTTCAGTAAGCACAAGTAGTTCATCGTTCCGAGTAGCATAATTAATATCCATGCACCCTAATTGAAAAAGAACTCTCTCCTTCCACTCTTTATAGTTATCACCATTTAAATAGAGAATATCGTATTTTTCATCATAAAAATTCACAGGCTCTATAACAGCAAATAAATCAACAATCATGCTTATGTTACAAAACTTGAGGCAAATAAACATATATCATACTTTACCAATGTAAATCATGCTTTAAAATATGAATCAAATAACATATAAAACTGCCTATGAGCGAAATTTTAACTTACATATATTCATATGTAAACTTTATGATGAAACAATCAAATTGTATTCCTTTTCTTAATTCTTGTGGATAAATTAAGAAAACTAATTTGTCACTTCATCCTAATTAATCCTACAAATACAATAAAAGTTCCAGTGGGATAAAATTTATCATATTAAAATGATTAATCACAATTAATGTCATTTTTTCATAAGTAACCAAATATATTTAATATATAATTTAACATAATCAAAGATATTGTGGCTATTCTTTGATCAAGAAAAATTATATAGACCACATGACATTGAATTTTTATGCATTAATAAAATTTTTAAAATCATATATACAATCAACATATTATAAACTGATAATGTTGTATACATATATCCATCAATTACACATAAAATTCAAGCATACAAAAAAAATATCATGAGCTAAATAATGATATCAACTTAATGAAAAATGCACCTTATATTTAAATATTTAATTTAATAATCAAGCCAATATAAATTAATCTATAAACTAAATTAGGTTCACATAAATTTGGCATTCTTTATGAGTTATATATATATATATATATATATATATATATATATATATATATATATATTTATCTATATGTTTCTTTCCTAATAATAAATGAAGTAAGCTAACTTGTATAATATTATGAGACAATCATCATCGTACTTGCAGTAAACCATTATTGATGTAATACTTACAACGTCTTCATGGGCCTTCATATTTTAAAATAATAATACATTGATGCAAAAGTTATTTTGAAATATACAGAAGTGTCAAAGCCAATTTAATTTGACACATAGCCTCATCCAAAAAGAAAAAAAATTATTTTCGGCAATAATAGGTCTTTATTCCATTTTGTTCTTAGAATTGATAGCACAAGAACACTAAATCATTTTTAAGGTCCGAAATTAATGATAAAAATTAAGTTCTATAAAAAAAATGTTCAAATAAAATCAAGACAGAGGTTTTAAAGGTTCTGATACTAACTGTTAAAAATTTAATTGATTTATAAAATGCATTAACATCACAAACAACATATCATAGACCAAATGTGAAATACGATACTCATCTCCAACCATTGATACAAATAAATAGAGCTGCGTTGACTTTACATTCTTTTCATATTTGATCTTTTAATTTTAAGCAATGTCACTAATGGTGTGTTTTACAAAATACTCAGATTAGGGAACCAATACCCCATATTTCTTTATATATGTATTTCCATTAAAAACATAATTATAACTTTGTTAGTGGGTGATTATCACCATAAATATGAATGAGTAATTTTAAAAATTATAGATAATAATAATAAAATATAAGACCACTTAATAAAAATTTTTAAAAGATTATATAACTGACCTCAAGTATTTTATTTTCTACAAAATACTACTAATTAATTGGATAACTTAGGTGGGTAAGTTACACTACTACCAACGATTGAATCTGTCATCTACCGAAAACAGCTATTCTCGATCAGTACAGCAATTCCCCACATTTCTACCGCCAATTTTAGATGTTAACATCAACCAAATGTTCATTTAAATGCAGTCATTCAATGGTAATCGCTGGATGTGATACAAGGTATGCGGTATTCTCCCATACATTGCGTGTGTTTTACGTGTTATTATGATGAATTCGATTTTGTCTAACGATTCTCACACATGTATGTAGAAATCACATCTATTGATAATGACGTAATTCATATTGTATGGTAGAAAAGCCTTGTTACGCTCTTCGAATTTCTCCATGTCAAGAATTTCAAGCAAAAACATTAAATCATACTTACAAATTACTCCATACGGATCAAATGTTAGGAGAAGACTAGACAAATGGGTGGTTTTGTCCTTTTTCCATCAATGTTTTTCTAGTCAACTACTTAATTTTGCTGACATTAAATCATTATGCTACTTCTAGCCATTCCATGTGAATTACTACATGCAATCAACATGAGAGGCCAAAATAATTCGCATCTAACTGATTCATGCATACAAGTATTTATGGGCCTAGTGGACTAAAACGGGTGACATTGAAGGATGTGACTCCTTTGCTTTATTTTCTTTTTTATTTCGTAGACTATACATATATAGTAATTAATAGCATTGTCAAACATAGAAAGTTATGAAATGAAACTCGGATTCCTTTTCATTTTTATGCCGGGAAAAGTACTAATGAAATGTTAGCAGTGTTCTTTTCCTTGTTTTCACATTGAGAAAAACATGTAAAATAATTGCTTTTGTTTTGTTTTGTTTTGTTTTATTATTATTATTATTATTATTATTATTATTATTGAGAACTTTTTCTTTGGCTACTCTAAAGGGAATTGCCATTTTTACCTAAATTGACAATTTGAGAGAGCTTATTCACATGCATGCACCATTTCATTGGTGCGGTGGGCTTTTAGAGCAAAAGACGTAAATCATTTGAAAGGTTAAATTATTATTATTATTTTTAATTTTAATATTAAATTATTTTTTATTATTTTATTAAAAAATATATTTTTAATTTCATTAAAATCGATGACATCGTTTACCGTGTGTATTCTTAACATTTGTTGCTCTGACGTTGTTAAATGAAAAGTAGGAAAACAACTTAAGCCTAATCCTTTGCCGGTTTGAAATTGTTTGAGCTAAGGGGCCAATGAGCTATCTGCTTATTTGTCTATTACAAATCAACTTGCGGCCGATTATGATCAATAGAAATGTTATCGCGCTTTCATCTTCATCTTCAGGAAATTCTTCATCCTACCAATATTCCTCTCCTCCCTCCGGGTCTGTATAGGAGGCTGAGGGGCCATAGGTACTGGAGGAACTTGTGGAGGAGTCAGCACCGGAGTAGGAATTGGTGCCGTGCCAGTTGAATTAGAAACGTTTACCCCTAGGTGTTGAGCAAGCATGACAGCTATCGATTCCAAGCCTTGCTCGAGGCGCTGCTCCAAACGCTGCTCGAACCGTGCCATACGAGTATTAGGACTCTCCGGCTGCGGTGAAGGGGGTGAAGGTGGCTGAGCCTGCCTCCGAGCGCGTCCTCGTCTTCCACTCATCATGCAAGTGATCTAATACCTGCGCGTAATTTCAAAGATCAAATCTTAAATTCATTAGGTATACATTACCTACAACCAAACAAGCACAGACATTTGAGATTTAATTTTATCCTTATTTTCGACACTGACAGTACTAGACAACTTTCGCTCTGATACCACCTTTAATTGTAACGACCCTTGATCCTTAAAAATTTGGGGGATTTTTTTTTTGAAACTTAAATTCCCACTTATTCCCTTATTTACTTAGGTTGTAATCCTGTTCAGTGTCAATTCACTTTCCTAATTCTTTATGCATAATTACTTTTAAATTCCATGTTTTGACAGATATGGTCGATAGAAATTTCGGCAGCATAACGACTTATATATGAGCCTACCCACCTGTAAATCAATTGTTTTAACAATCATAGATATCCATAACTATCAAACATACTTTCCAAATCCACATTCACAACCCAATACATCCATTTCGATTCAAGACCAATCATCTTAAAACATAATCCCAAAAGTAATATTCTTTACATTTGTTTTCCTTACAAATTACATCCCAACAAAATATTTGCAATATATGTCTGTGCATACAAATGTGTCTGGTAAAGGAATGTAATTGTATACCTTTTCTGCGTGTACAGAAAGTAGCCTAGGGTAGCTCTTTCCCACCAGCTTACGTCGTGTACGCGACAGGTAACGCCTATAGATCACTGCAAATAGTCTGAAAGGTAGAGGGGTGAGCTTTTGGGGAAAAGCCCAGTAAGATAATACGTTTTAAGCAGTTCTGATATGTAAAAGCATGTAAAATCGTTCATAAAAAAAATCTTTAACATAATATGTAAATTGTCATTTCATGCGTAGTCATCATAAAAATCATAAAGCATGAGTTTCTTTAAAACAAATAACATGCTTAACTATTTTACAAACTTTTCATTATTCATGGATGAGTTTTTAAAATCATCTCTATTCGTAAACATTTAATAACCAATTATCATGAATATCATAAAAGCACATAATCATTCATAATCAAATCGAGGAAACTAGGCTATAACTAAGTCATGCGATACGTGTCATTCTCCGTAGAGGGTCATCATACCTATGGCCATGGTAAGGGGGCTGTAGACTGGAACAAGGTCGTACAGTACTTTCATAAAATATGGGTAGTATCTATCTTTCTTACTTTCTCTAGCACCTAGCTAGGACACGGGCACCAAAGGCACTCTCCTTATGGGAAACATAAATGAGTGTTGCGCGAGCACAAGATACTATCGAAACATCATCATCATAAACTACCATTAGCAAGACATCTTCCACACAGGTTGAGTCAAGTGCTACAGGGGCCCTACGTACCGGTACTCAAGTGGTGGAGCCGGAACACCACAAGAAATAACCATGCATGAAGCCTATAGTCTCAAAAACTTCTTTTCCCCTTTTCTTTTTTTTTCTATGCTTTTGAAATTGTCAAAAGTTTCTTTCAATATATGGATATAGAATCATAAATCAATTTAAAGCTTTCATACGTTTCATACTTTAGGAAAAATTCATTTCATAAACATGGAAGTACTCGGGGAATATTTCTTAAGACTAAAACATGCTTCGGAAACAGTTCCACAAGAATGAAAGCAGTTATAAATCATTTCAAAATATAATACTGCTTCATAAAATCTTTTATCAATAAAAAAGAATTCATTATCAGAACTAAGTTAAATGGTACCCCTTACCTCGATTTATCGGATATTCCAAGTTCGAGTAATGACGCCTCCAAGTGTCTCCCCTAACTCCTTCTACGATTCTCCTACACCGACATTTGTGTACTTAGTATCCTATTCATACAAATTGTCCAAATTGCATCAAAATTGCAACCTATTCATTACTACTTCGTGTGTACGTATAATTATACATACCTAGGCCAACTCGTGTGTTTATATATTTTTATTACTATATTTTTTTTTTATGCACATATACTAACATACACATTTATTATATACACCTATATGTATATACACATAAGTATATACACACACATATATATATTATTATTTGTTTTCATTATTCATTATCACATATATATATTTTTTGTCTACTTCTCATCTTTCCCATTTTTATTTCACATCTAATTTAATTTACACTAACATGCTTATATCCCAACATATATATATATATATATATATATATATATATATATATATATATATATATATATATATATACATTAAATATGCATATATATGAATTTTACCTTCTTTTTTTTCCTTCCAATTTCCAGCTTTTTTCCTTGTTACTAGTTCGAAAACCCGAGAGGACTCCTTTCCATTACTCTCGGTTCAGCCACCATATTCCACCTTTTTAGATCACAAATGGCCAACTTCGGCCATCACAATGCTCCAGCAAACAGCCACTGTTGGACACCCAAAATAGCCAAATTTTAACGTCGAAACCAGTACCAGGCGGGCCCCCCAAAAATTCTTACCTCCTTCCGTGATCAGGCTCTTAATGCCTCAGCTCAGCTCACGTGTTGCCTGCCTTGCTGCTCATCTTTTCTTCAGCTTTATTCCACCCCTGAAGCAGCCCCTGATTGTAGTCCTGGTACAGCCTTAAAAGCCCCTATTTCACCTATCTTCCTCTTGCTTCAGTTTCGACTCTGCTTCAGTTTGGCTCTTCTTCAGTTCTGTTTCAGCCTTCATGCAGGTCTGCTTTTAGCTTCATCTCGGTTGCCTCTCTTTCCTTTCCTTTCCTTTCTTCCTTCCTTTTCTTCCTTTCCTTCTTTCTTTCTTTCTCCCTCGGCCGACCCAGCTTTCCCTTTTTTTTTTTTTCTGGTTTTTCCTTCAGCTACCGAGTTTGCTTCAATTTCAACTCCCTCTCAACCCCGTCGGTCCCTTCCCTTCTTCCTCCTCCCTTCCTTTTCTTCTTTCCTTTCTTCTCTTTCTTCATCCCCCTTCTCGGCTGACCAGCTTTCTTTCTCTCCTATTTTTTTTCTTTCCCGCTCCAACAATAGGGACGCCCCTGTTTCAATTTCCTCTCATTTTTTTGAAGCATTTCCAGGTGCGGGAATTGGCTTCTTTTTGAAGCCAATTCCGTACACCACAAACAAATAATATATATATATATATATTATATAATATTTATTTATTTTATCTATTTCATTCATTTTTTTTGCTCTATTTATTTAACACACTTGGTTAATCACATGTATTTGTTATATATATATATACACATTTTCTTTTATAAAATTATGCAATGACACAATATTTATGTCTTCCATGAAATTTTTATTATTTCAAAAATGAAATATTCTTGAGATTTCATCATTCCTTATAAATCCCCAATATAAATTTTACATCAAAATTTCCAACTAATGAACCAAAATTTTTCAATCCCTCTATGCTTGTATTTGCTTCATCACTTCCTATATTTCGGGCTTTCTGTCGTTCACGGGCTTTGTTGGTTCTACTGAGAGGGGGGTGAATCGGTTTTCTAATGATAATGCTAAATTTAAACTTAATTGAATCTTATTGCAAATAATCAAAGAATAATCAATAAAGTGCAGTGCAATAAATTAATAGGAGATAAATGAAGCAGCAAACTCAGTAATTTATAGAGATTCGGCCAATCACTTGCCTACGTCCTCTCTTTTTGACCTCCTTGTCAAGAGCTTTCTTTTACTATATCAATAGCTGATACAAACTCCCTTTTTAAGGTTCAGGAATAACCTCTCTACCCCTTTTTACAAAGACAAGTATTCACCCCTTACAAAATTATCTCACAGAGGAACTCTCCTCTTCTCTCTTGAATTTAGGATGAATACAAATAGAAGCTTACTTTTGTGGGTAGGAAAAATAACTTCTACACAAGGTTTCTTTCACACAATACAATCAATGTGATATTGAAGACCAAGATAATGTTAGAAAAGATCTCTTGAGAATATACAGAATTTGCAGCACAAGTCTCTTGTTTTCCAGTGTCTTCAATGCTTGATTTTATACAGCAGGATTGATAGTTGAAGCATTTAATGCTATTTTTCCCGTTGAAGATTTTACATAAAGAGCCGTTGGGAACCTCTAGTAGAGTACCAGATCGATCTTCCATCATGACCATATCGATCTCTTAGTTTAAATTCCTGCAATTATGAAGCAACATGAAGCATGAAGATCGATCTCATATTTGTAGAGATCGATCTTATAGTTTGAAAAATGTTAGTGAAGATCAATTTGTCGAACCATCAGATCGATCTTCTAATCTCTCTGTTTGAAGCAAGATCGATCTCCAGATCGATCTTGCAAGCATTCTCGTAGAGAGGAGATCGATATCTATTCACCCTAAATTGATCTTCTAAACTCTCTGACATTTAGGAGATCGATCTCTATCCACAGAAGATCGATCTCATAAACTCTTTGTTTGAACATAGATCGATCTACAGATCGATCTAATACCTTTAACATTTGTCTTATAGGAGATCGATCTCTTCCTAGACCAGATCAATCTCTTAGGCATTCTGTAATTTAAAGATCGATCTCATAACCCCTACAGATCGATCTCTGCTTCCTCAACATCCTATACATGCTCTTTGAGTTTTTTTAATCCTTTAGCAGATCGATCTCATATTCTCATGAGATCGATCTCTCATACTTGAAAACCCAGGAGATCGATCTCTTATCTCATGAGATCGATCTCTCATCCTTTAATACTCAGTTTCTGGCAATGACATGTATTTAAATAAACTCTAAACATGTTTAAAACATTTCTAGATTTATAATATTCATTATTGAATTACTGTTTTGTCATTTCAAAATATATTAACTTAACAATCTATCCCCTTTTTGATATGACAAAACTTATTCAATAAACTAATTTTATAAACATGTTTAGTTTCCCCCTTTAACATTATGCATCTAGTTCTCTGGTTTCAAAAGCTTCCTCTTTGTTCAAAAGCTCCCCCTTAATTTAAGCTCCCCTTAACATGTTTTCTTACCATATTCTCTTCTCCCCCTTTTTGTCATATCAATGGCAGTCAAGGCGTAAAACCATGTATCATATATCAAGAAATTACTAAGCATAATATCAACACATGTCTCAAAATATATTCTGTCATTTCAAAAGATAAACATTCAATTAAGCATGTCTCAAAATATATTCTGTCATTTCAAAAGATAAACGTTCAATCAATCATGTCACAAAATAACAACACAATGAGGACAATCTAATCAAGCATACCCTAAGGTGGAGGAGGAAATCGCTCCAAAAGTTCCTCGACTTGTGTGCGGGTGACCGCAACTCATCAAACATGGCCTGCTGAGTGGTATGAAGATTTGTAAAACCTTCATCCATCTTCCTATTAAGCTCTACAACCATAGCCATAATCGATTCCATTGCGTCAGATGATGAGGTAGGTGTAGTAGGATGAGCAGTAGACGAAGAAGGAACCTTAGTAGACGAGGCGGTGGCTCAGCTGGTAGATCCTCTTCCATGACTGCCTTATGATGGGTTTCTCGTTTCTTCCTCCACTGACCTTGGAAATCTTTGTAATACCCCATATGGTGAAGTGTACCAATGTTCAAGACGCTTTTTACAGAAGGCACTTCACTGGTCTCACAAGAGCAGTCGACCCTAAGTTGTTGGAGCAGGTATGCAAGCGGTTGCGAGAATAAAATTGTGGAAGCTTGTCCGCGCACGATTTTTAGCCAGTCTTTGTAGATGAAGTGGACTAGATTTAGTTTTTGGTCTTGAGAAGTGTGAAGGTAATGGAGCTAAAAACGGTCTAATTTTCTGACTGTGGAATGGCAGGTACCGAAAGGTCAGAGGTTCCACAAGATTATAAGGTGTAGTAACGTAAGGTGCATTGATAGGTCATTAGCCTTATCCCCGGGTAGGTTAAATTCGAGTGAGACCTCCTCTTCTTCATCAGTCAACCCATCATCTTCAATCCCAAACACTCGAGCTAATAGATTTGTGTTTACGAAAATCGTTTTGGCTATGACGAATGTTTTGAAACCTAGAATCTTACAGGTATCGTCAGGGTCATATATGAGCTCGGCGTTTGAGAAGAATGCCCTAATAATGTTTGGAGGTGCCAGTGTGTTTATCTTGAGAAATGGAAGCCAACCAAATTTTTTCATTTTTGACAAATAGGGGAAGTCTATACGATTAAGGAATGAAAAATCAATTGTCCTCCAGTGTTTTATGGACATGGTAGAGAAATACTCTTCATATCGTTTTCTTTTTGTAGGTGTTTAAAAACACCTGCTAAAGGTGGTGACAGAAGAGGCAGTGGATAGTTGTGAGGAAGAGGGTCTAGACTCTTTGTTGGCAGCTCTTTTAAGACGAGACATTATTGTATACTAAGGAATTACCTAGACACACTCAAAGATTGTTTTAAACACACCTAGGCAATAGTTTGAAGAGTTCTTTAAAAACCTAGGCAATGAAACCGTTCAAGAAGTGCCCTAATGATGATTTCTGCAAAAACAAAGGATTTTTTTAAGCAAACTTGACAATGTAGGTTGGTAAAATGAAGATTGATGAAAAAGGTTGGATGAGAACCTTACCGAGATCGATCTGAGAGTGAAAATCAGAGGAGGAGGCGCGACAGAGGGTTAGGGATTTGAAAATTTGGGATTTTGAAATTTAGAAATTTTGAAGCAGTATTTATAGTCCAAGGCTAAGGAGATCGATCTGTTGAGGTACTAGATCGATCTGATATTTCCAGAAACTTGAAGAGATTGATCTGATGTTTTAAGGGATCGATCTTCAAAATACAGAAGCTCAAGGAGATCGATCTGCAACTTACAAAGGCTGAAGGAGATCGATATTCCAAATGCAGAGATCGATCTATAAAATACAGAAGCTTAAGGAGATCGATCTTATGAGATAGAAGATCGATCTGCTTAGTTGAACTTTACTGCTTTAGGCCAATATGGAGCATGAAGATCGATCTATAGTAATAGGAGATCGATCTCTCATACTTTTTGCCCAGAAAATAAGTTGAAAATTCAGTTGAAAATCAATTTGAAATCAAAGTTTAGAAGGCAATAATTCTTAAGGAGCATTCATAAGTCCTAATTCACCTCTAAGAACACAAAACCTATCTCTATCAAGAGGTTTGGTGAAGATATCAGCTATTTGACGCAAAGTATCAATATATTCTAGAATTATATCTACTTTTTGTACATGATCTCTAAGGAAATGATGCCTAATCTCAATATGTTTAGTTCTAGAGTGTTGAATTGGATTTTTAGAGAGATTAATGGCACTGGTATTATCACATTTGATTGAAACTTGCTTCATGTCTACACCATAATCTTTCATTTGTTGTTTAATCCACAACACTTGAGCACTACAACTACCAACTGCTATATACTCAGCTTCTATTGTGGATTGTGCTATGTTATTTTGTTTCTTAGAGAACCATGAGATCAATCTATTCCCTAAGAATTGACATGTTCTAGAAGTGCTTTTTCTATCTATTTTACAACCTCCAAAATCTCATCAGAAAAAGCATGAAGAGCAAAGGTGGAATCTTTAGGGTACCAAAGTCCTAGAGAGGGAGTGTCTTTAAGATACCTAAAGATCCTTTTTGTAGCTAGTAAGTGTGACTCTCTAGGAGAGGATTGAAATCTAGCACATAGACATACACTAAACAAAATATCAGGTTTACTTGCAGTAAGATAAAGCAATGAACCAATCATATACCTATATAGTTTAGTATCTACACACTTACCACTTTCATCTTTATCAAGCTTGATGTTGGTGCCCATTGGAGTTGATTGAGGTTTGCAGTTATCCATTCCAAATCGTTTGAGCAAATCCTTAGTATATTTAGCTTGATTGATGAAGATTCCATCTTTAGTTTGCTTCACTTGAAGTCCGAAGAAGTAGGTGAGCTCTCCTATCATGCTCATTTCAAATTCACCTTGCATGATCTTAACAAACTCTTGACATAGAGATTCATTAGTTAATCCAAAAATAATGTCATCTACATATACTTGAACAACTAGTAAATCTTTATTTTTATTTTTGATAAACAAAGCAGTATCTACTTTTCCTCTTGAAAATCCTTTTTCTATTAAGAACTTTGAAAGTCTTTCATACCAGGCTCTAGGGGCTTATTTCAAACCGTAAAGTGCTTTAGAAAGTTTGTATACATGTTCAGGAAATTCAGGACTTTCAAAACCGGGAGGTTACTCAACATAAACTTCTTCATTGATGAAGCCATTTAGAAATACACTCTTTACATCCATTTGATATAATTTGAAGTTTTTATAGCATGCAAAAGCAAGCAGCATTCTTATTGCTTCTAATCTAGCTACTGGTGCATAGGTTTCATCATAGTCAATTCCTTCCTCTTGCCTATAGCCTTGTGCAACTAGCCTAGCCTTGTTTCTTATGATCACACTATTTTCATTCATCTTGTTCTTAAAAATCCATTTAGTTAAAATTATAGAGTGATCACTAGGTCTAGGGACTAAATTCCATACTTTGCTTCTTTCAAATTGATTTAGTTCTTCTTGCATGGCTAAAAACCAGTTATTGTCATCTGAAGCTTCATTGACATTCTTTGGTTCAATTTGAGATACAAAGGCTATATATTGACATACATTTCTTAGAGATGACCTTGTTCTAACTCTAAGAGTTGGATCACCTACAATTTCACAATCTTTGACATATCCTGGTTCTCTTGGTGCTCTAGACTGTCTTTCTAATATTTCTAATTCTTCATTATCCTCTTTATTAATGTCAGGTTTTTCTAATAGATCATCTTCTATCTTTGAGGTATCTTTCAAGGTCTCATTAAATATTTCAATATCATCATCATTGGTTGAACCTTTAGATGCATCGTTTGTGTCACGACCCAATTCCATTCTCTTTAACCGAAAATCACTGAAAATTTTTCGCGTTTTACTGTTACCTTACCCGGTCGTGAACTAAACTCACCACACACTGTTGGGCTGTGAGCCAATAATAAACACCACATCTCATTCATTCTCAATTAATTAAAACGATGTCATACATGTGCATTTAATCGTGTACTTATACGAATACATGTTTTACTGACATCTACATCCCCCATAAGTACAACTCAAAAGAATACTGTGCTTTTACATTGTTTAGATACAAAAAGAATCACTGTGTATATATACCTCTTAGCGATGGAGATGCAGCGGAGTCCAAAATAATACGCCTCAGTCCTCACTGGGCTACTATGCACGCTCTGTAGGGGGGAAAAATAGAGTGGGATGAGCAACCACACGCTCAGTAAGGTAATAATGCAAGCATGGTAGATAACTACTCTATCTACATGCTGATAGTGTTATGCATAAATCCTTTATGGTAGGAGCATGAGGAATAAAACTATGCCATATGAGTATACATACATATCATGTATCAAAGTCATGTAAAATTGGCATATAAAACATGGTAAAACATCATGTATAAATCATCTCATGCTCGATCTCATTTAAATTCATAAAAAGGGCAATTCATTAAGAAACCTCCTTTTTAAACCCACGTCATAAAACTATTTTCCATCACATACAATCACATCACATCAACTCACAATCACAACCTCATTTTTATTTCACAAATCAAATCCACGAGGCTCGACCCCTCCTTCGGGTCTACCTTAAACAATCACAAATCACACTTAGAGATTTAAAATCATGTGGTAGTAAGTAATTCAAGCAAGGAGAGAGGTTACTATATCTCAAGTGACTACATTGGCCAATCGTCACATATCATCCCAGACCACATGGATTCCGGTGTGCGGGGTATCATGCTGGCACGAAGGTGGGTTAGTTCTCCGCCAAACTTTCTCAAATCAAGTAACCACCACGCGGTACATCGTACTCCATGTTATATACACGGTACATCGTACTCCGCGGACCCATAACACGATTGGGGGTGCCTGCCATAGGTCTTATCTACCCCATACCAAGTGTAACCTTTATAGTCTCAAGAGCGCGTGGGAGT
This sequence comes from Firmiana major, assembly GCA_033439115.1. NCBI lineage: Eukaryota > Viridiplantae > Streptophyta > Magnoliopsida > Malvales > Malvaceae > Firmiana > Firmiana major. The sequence goes on from CM065899.1 coordinate 44,083,233, forward strand.
AACCTCAATACCAGGTCCTAGCCCCTCATGGCCTTGCTCGCCCCTGTTGGGTTCCCTGATCCAAGTCCTAGCCCCTCACCCTCACCCCACCTAAGAGGTCTGTCAGGCCTGTTGGGTTCCCTGGATGGATTATGTCAGGTCCTAGCCCCTCACCCTCACCCCACCTAAGAGGTCTGTCAGGCCTGTTGGGTTCCCTGAGTTAATCCGTATCTCTCACCACGGCCTCATACATACCACAGTGTGAAAACCAGCGCGAGCTACGCTCTTAGCGCGAATTCATGCATCAAACCAATCATTTCGTACGAGCAACGCTTTGGTACGGCATTTATGCATAAAATATGAAGAAACCATGTACGAGCATAGCTCCAGTACAGTTATATGCATAAGAAAAACCACTCAAATCCACGTACGAGCGTAAGCTCCAGTACGGTTTATAAACATCATCACAATTCAATTTCAAAGTGCGAGCTAAGCTCAAGCACGTTTCACACAAGTGAAAACATAGAAATCTCGCGCGAGCGAGGCTCTAACGCGAATTATATCACATACACGCGATAGGCGGCTCACATGAATTCAAAACATCTCATAATATGCTTAGTGCCTCATATGGGCTATTTCACAACATCATTCAAGTACTAGCCAGCCTATCCTTTTATTTGCTCAAATCAAAGCATTGTGTTTTGTAAAAGCATTCAAAACACATGATTTATGCAATTATTAGCCTTACTATAGCTTTTTCAATAACCATCTCAAACCACCAAATCTCATACAAATACTCATACACCATCAAAACACATTTCTATAAGTCCATGCACATTTCCAAAGCCCTATATATACCCACGAGTTCAAAATACGAGCAGCTACCTCTATATACTTACAAAATTCCCTTACCTGGAATCGCGATGCGTGATTCCACTTCCTTAAGCTGCTTACTCGTACGGCTCGATTCGTTTTCAACGAACTCTTCGGGACTGCACAAAATCGTATCCCGCATTATATTCGATCCATACAATGCAACCCTTGTGCTTGCTATAGTCAATTTAACCTATAGCCTCTATTAACGCTTATATGGCCTCGTTTCATCACTTTACCCATAACTCGGGTCTATGGATCTTCTTAGGCCTATTAACTTATTCAAAATCGATGTTAAATCGACATTAAGCTCATAGTGTTCATATTCCATGAATTCACTCACTATGGCATTTATCAATCATATACATATCCATTTTCACAATTCCTCCAACTCACCATGTAATTCCATCTAACCATCTAAAATCATAAACATTACCCCAATAACAACTTAGCATGCCATAAACCATAAGCTCATTCAATCCCACATATCCTCACATTAAACCCATTTTAGATTTCTAGGTCACACCAATTCCACTACATTCCTAGGTAGTTTATCCATCAATACTCATATCAATCAACTCCAAAATCAATTAAATAGCTAATGCATTTGGATTGGAGTGTTAGAATCTTACCAATATGATTTCTCTTTTTGCTCCAAATGGTAATGCCCTTAACTCCTTCAATTCCAAGAATGGGAAAATGCCCTCTCACTATGTTGTTCTTCTCCTTGATAGGAACAACTTTGCCTCTAATGATCTCTCTTTAATTCTTACTGAAAATGGCTGATTTTAGAGAGGGAAAGTTAGGTTTTTGGGTTGAAAATGGGAGGTTAATATGTTTTTCCGAGATTTCCAGATTTTCAGCTCTCCTTATATAGAAATGACCTGAGGAGATCGATCTGGTCCAAGAGGAGATCGATCTGGTCCCTTAAAATCCCTATTTTTCACGGCATTTTTAAGCCTGAGATCGATCTATCGAAGCATCAGATCGATCTGTTGAAGCATGAGATCGATCTGTCTAAGCATGAGATCGATCTGGTCCCAAACAGAGAGCTAAGGAGATCGATCTGGGTGCTTGGGGATCGATCTTTCCACTACAGAATGCTTGGGAGATCGATCTGGCTCCATTGGAGATCGATCTGCTCTATTCTTTCGCCCAAATAAGAGCATTCTGGCTCTTCCAGATCGATCTCTCATCCTATGAGATCGATCTGGGCCTCATGTTTTCCAGATTTCCTGCAGTTTCCTTGCTGCAACTCATACCAACACATCCTTAATCTATTGCCATGGCCATTTTCTCATCCATCCACCTTTATAACTTGAAAATGGCATCCATTCATACCTTATGCACATTGAAACTTGTGTGCATTCATTGTATGTCCAAAGGTATGCTACATGAAACCAAATGGAAGCTTAACTCCATTCCCTTTTACCACACTACTCATTTTGAGTTTCAATCACATCCATCACTTGCCATAACTCATTCCTTCGTATTCATACTCAATGAAACTTGTATGTACGTTACAATTTATATTACGCATACATACATTGAATCCATGGACTTACATCAATCATACTTTACATTACAAGTCCATTCATATTATTGATCCAATTATACACATTACCATTATACATATACGGGATCTTACAATCTCCCCTCCTTCAAGGAATTTGGTCCTCCAAATTAGAACCAAGTCACTCTTCAAACAGTTGGGGGTACTTCTCCCGTATCAAGTTCTCCAATTCCCACGTGGCCTCTTCCGCCGTGTGGTGTTGCCAAAGCACTTTCACCAAGGGAATTGTCTTATTCCGCAACACTTTCTCTTTCCTGTCCAATATCCGAACCGGCTTCTCAACATACGTCATACTCTCATGGAGCTCCAACGGCTCATATCTTATCACGTGTGCCGGGTCCGGGTGATACTTCCGAAGCATCGAGACGTGAAAGACGTTGTGGACATTTGCCAAGTCCGGTGGCAATGCCAATCTATACGCCTTATCTCCCACTCTCTCCAAAATCTCGAAGGGTCCGATATATCTAGGGCTCAGCTTGCCCTTCTTACCGAATCTCATAATACCCTTCGATGGTGAAACTCTCAGAAATACCGACTCACCCTCATCAAACTCCAGTGGTCTTCGTCTCTTGTCAGCATAACTCTTTTGCCGGCTCTGAGTTGTCCGTAATCTCTCACATATCAACTGGACATCCTCAGATGCCTGCTGCACTAAGTCCGGAGCAAAAATCTGTCTGTCACCAACCTCTTCCCATCCAATAGGGGAACGACATCTACGCCCGTATAATGCCTCATAGGGTGCCATCCCGATACTCGCATGATAGCTATTATTATAAGCGAACTCGGCTAACTGCAGGTGGTCATCCCAGGAGCCTCTAAAATCCAGCACACACGCTCTCAACATATCCTCGAGGGTCTGTATAGTCCTCTCTGACTGCCCATCTGTCTGAGGATGAAAAGCGGTGCTAAAACTCAGTCGGGTCCCCAGCGCTTCCTAAATGTTTCCAGAAATGGGAAGTGAAGCGGGCATCCCTATCAGAAACAATGCTCACTGGTATACCATGTAGCCGTACTATCTCTCGAATATACAGGTTCACCAACTGACTCAGCGTATCGGTAGCTCTCATAGCCAAGAAATGGGCGGACTTAGTCAACCGGTCCACAATAACCCATATGGCATCATGACCTCTACGGGTCCTCGGCAACCCCATCACAAAATCCATGGTGACATGCTCCCACTTCCATGTCGGTATCGGTAGAGGCTGCAATAATCCTGCAGGCTTCTGATGCTCTACCTTCACTTGCTGACAAATGAGACACTTAGCGACATATTCCGCAATGTCTCTTTTCATTCCAGACCACCAATAAACCTTCCGAAGGTTTTGATACATCTTGGTACTTCCCGGATGTATCGTATATTTCGATGAGTGAGCCTCTGATAAAATCATTCTCCTGATCTCAGGATCCCTGGGAACGCATACTCTGCCTCTGAACCTCAACAAGCCATCAGCACTCTGCTCAAAATCAATACCCACACCTGTCTGTATCTGCCTCAGCCAATCGATACACCGTCGATCGCTCTGCTGGGCTTGCCGAATACGGCCAATCAACTCTGGCTCTAGTCTCAAACTAGCCATGATCTCAAGTCTCTCAGATCCAGGTGGGGTTACATCCAAACTGAGGTTCGCAAAGTGTTCTAACAATTCATGTTCCCGTACCATCATATAAGACACCAACCCAAGGTTCTTTCTACTTAAAGCATCGGCAACTACATTTACCTTACCCGGGTGGTACATAATTTCACAATCATAGTCTTTCAAGAGTTCGAGCCATCTCCTCTATCTCATATTCAGTTCTTTCTGCGAGAACAGGTACTTAAGGCTCTTATGATCTGTGAACACCTGAAATTTCTCACCATAGATATAGTGGCGCCATATTTTCAAAGCAAATACTACGGCCGCCAACTCCAAATCATGTGTCGGGTAGTTCCTCTCATGATCTTTCAACTGTCTAGATCCATAGGCAACTACCTTCCCATCCTGCATAAGCACACAGCCCAGTCCCTGGTGTGATGCATCCGTATATACCGAGAATCCTCCTGAGCTGGTAGGAATGGTGAGAACTGGAGCAGTCGTCAATCGACGCTTAAGCTCCTCAAAACTCCTCTCACATGCCTCATCCCACACAAACTTAACATCTTTTCGCGTGAGGCGTGTCAATGGAGCAGCTAGTCTGGAGAAACCCTCTACCAATCTCCGATAATATCCTGCCAATCCCAGGAAACTCCTGATCTCAGTTACTGTCTTAGGCTGTTCCCACTGCACAACTGCCTCTATCTTGGATGGATCCACGGATACCCCATCCTTTGACACAACATGCCCCAGAAATGAGATCTGTTCCAACCAAAAGTTACACTTGCTGAGTTTGGCATACAATTCTCTCTCTCGGAGGGTCTGCAGAACTATCCTCAAGTGTTCCCCATGATCTTCCCTGGACTTGGAATACACCAAAATATCATCTATGAAAACAATCACAAACTTGTCCAGGTATGGCTTGAATATGTCATTCATCAATGCCATAAATGCTGCGGGAGCATTCGTCAATCTGAATGGCATCACCAAAAACTCGTAGTGGCCATAACGGGTACGAAATGCTGTCTTGGGTATATCTCCACTCCTGATTCTCAATTGATGATACCCTGACCGCAGATCTATCTTAGAAAATACTTCGGCTCCCTGGAGCTGATCCAACAAATCATCGATTCTTGGAAGGGGGTACTTGTTCTTAATGGTGGCCTTGTTCAACAACCGGTAATCTATACACAGTCGGAGGCTTCCATCCTTCTTCCTTACAAATAGAACCGGTGCTCCCCAAGGTGAGACACTCGGTCTAATAAACCCCTTCTCCAGCAACTCTTGCAGCTGTTTCTTCAGCTCTTCCAATTCTATCGGAGCCATTCTATAGGGTGGTTTCGATATCGGCTCTGTACCAGGCACTAACTCAATGCAAAATTCCATTTCCCTTTCAGGTGGTAGTCCTGGTAATTCATCCGGAAAGACATCAGGGTAATCCGTAATTACGGGTATGTCCTTCAATTCCGGGTGTCCCTCATCTATATCGACCACATAGGCAATGAACCCTTCACAATATCCTCTCCATCGTTAGTAACATAAACCATCACTCCACATTCAATATTTATCATGAACAAATAATTTGTCTCTCAAGCAATATGCATTTAAAATCATGCCTCTTCATTTACAACAAACATGCTAGTTTCATATCATTTCTTTTCATCAAAATTTACAATAAGATTGTCTAATCCTGAAAACATCAATGTTTTGGCATGACAATCCATCACAACACGATTGGTAGCCAACCAATCCATTCCCAGAATTACATCAAAATTATTCATATTTAATAAAATCAGATTGGCTATCATTTCCTTCCCCTCTATCTTTATCTTACAATCTCTACATACATGCTCAGTCAATTGACTATCATTCATGGGTGTGGAAATCATCAACATTTTATCCAACAATGTTGGTTTCACATATTTCAACAATTTATGTGCAAAGGAAGGTGATATGAAAGAATGCGTGGCACCAGGATCAAATAATACCAATGCTTCTAAATCAAAGATTCGGATGGTACCTTTAATCACATCCGTCGAAGCATCTGCAGTGTCCTGGTCCAGTGCATGTAATCTTCCTCTGCTCACACCCGCAGCCTGTTTCCCTTTTTCCTCGGCTGTAGCCCTTCTCCTGGGGGCTGCTGTCTCAACTGGAGCTCCTTCAGGCTCCTTGCCCTTCTGTGGGGCAACCTCAATCATCTCAGTGCAGTACCTCGATATATGTCCTGGCCTCCCACACCTAAAACACGAAACAGGGGGCGCCTGACATGGCCTAGTCCCATGGTATCTCCCACATCTCCTACACTGATCTGTGGTAGGTCGTGGTCCTCCAATAGTTATACCCCTCGGCGCTGTCAAGGCTGGGTATACGGGAGGTCTGGCAGCTCTCTCCTGCACCTCCTCGATCTTAGGCCTCTTCTCGAAAAACCTTTGGCCCCCTCTCTTGGCCACTCTTCCAAACCTGGATCTCTTCCGGTCTCTGTCCTTCCTGACACTGACCCTTCCAAGCTCGGAGGCATTTCGCTTAAAGTCTTGCTCACATAACTGAGCCTTATGTACAGCCTCCTCATAAGTCACAATGTCGAAGGGAGCTAGCTTAGTCCGGATGGCCAATCTCAATCCATCCATGAACTTCTGAATCTTTCGGGTCTCACTACCCATTGTGTCAGGGTCATATCTCTCCAATGACATAAACTTGGACTCATACTCGTCCACAGTCCGGTTCCCCTGAACCAAATTCATAAATTCCATCCGCAATTTCCTCTGTGCGGTAGCTGGAATATACTGTCTCCTGAAGGCCTCTAGAAATATCTCCCATGAGATCTCAGAGTGTCTGGCCCTCAAAATAACCTCGGTGGACCTCCACCAATGCTCGGCCTCGCCTTTCAACATAAACACGGCAAAGGCAACCTTCTCACTTGAAGTGCATCGGAAAAACCTATACAGTTTCTCCATCTCATACACCCAATCCTCCGTAATCACTGGGTCCTTCACCCCTCTAAACACTGGGGGTTTTAGCGCTTGAAACTCTCACGGCCTGCTCAAGTCGCAGTCATAACCCAAATCACTACCGCTCTGCTGTGGAGCGATAGGAGAAGCTATATCCTGAGCTGGAGGTGGTGTAACTGTAGCTGTCTCAGCAGTCTGAGGTCTCTCTGCCTCTGCAGCTGCCTGTTCAGTAGTAGGCTGTGCCGCGGGACCTCGTCTGTCACCGGCGCCCAAGGCCTGCGTGACTATCTCCACCAAACTCTCAATACTCCGCTCTAATCTAGCGAAGCGAGCCTCAGTATCATCTGCTCTCTCAGCAGGGTTCTGTGGAGCCTGCTCAGTCGTGGCTCCGCACGGCTCTCAGGCCTGCCTCTACGGCCTCTAGCACGTGCTCTCGCCCCTCTACCTTGGTGTGTAACTGGCATAGTGCCTAACTTCCTGTATTATAATAATTCATTAAGCTCAATCCATCACGGTATACACAGTTATATCTAAACAAAAGCACAGTACTATGGGGATGTACTTTCCTACGTTTTATTAATGACTCACATCAGGCCAACACAGCTCTGATACTAATCTCTGTCACGACCCAATTCCATTCTCTTTAACCGAAAATCACTGAAAATTTTTCGCGTTTTACTGTTACCTTACCCGGTCGTGAACTAAACTCACCACACACTGTTGGGCTGTGAGCCAATAATAAACACCACATCTCATTCATTCTCAATTAATTAAAACGATGTCATACATGTGCATTTAATCGTGTACTTATACGAATACATGTTTTACTGACATCTACATCCCCCATAAGTACAACTCAAAAGAATACTGTGCTTTTACATTGTTTAGATACAAAAAGAATCGCTGTGTATATATACCTCTTAGCGATGGAGATGCAGCGGAGTCCAAAATAATACGCCTCAGTCCTCACTGGGCTACTATGCACGCTCTGTAGGGGGGAAAAATAGAGTGGGATGAGCAACCACACGCTCAGTAAGGCAATAATGCAAGCATGGTAGATAACTACTCTATCTACATGCTGATAGTGTTATGCATAAATCCTTTATGGTAGGAGCATGAGGAATAAAACTATGCCATATGAGTATACATACATATCATGTATCAAAGTCATGTAAAATTGGCATATAAAACATGGTAAAACATCATGTATAAATCATCTCATGCTCGATCTCATTTAAATTCATAAAAAGGGCAATTCATTAAGAAACCTCCTTTTTAAACCCACGTCATAAAACTATTTCCCATCACATACAATCACATCACATCAACTCACAATCACAACCTCATTTTCATTTCACAAATCAAATCCACGAGGCTCGACCCCTCCTTCGGGTCTACCTTAAACAATCACAAATCACACTTAGAGATTTAAAATCATGTGGTAGTAAGTAATTCAAGCAAGGAGAGAGGTTACTATATCTCAACTGACTACATTGGCCAATCGTCACATATCATCCCAGACCACACGGATTCCGGTGTGCGGGGTATCATGCTGGCACGAAGGTGTGTTAGTTCTCCGCCAGACTTTCTCAAATCAAGTAACCACCACGCGGTACATCGTACTCCATGTGATATACACGGTACATCGTACTCCGCGGACCCATAACACGGTTGGGGGTGCTTGCCATAGGTCTTATCTACCCCATACCAAGTGTAACCTTTATAGTCTCAAGAGCGCGTGGGAGTAACCTCAATACCAGGTCCTAGCCCCTCATGGCCTTGCTCGCCCCTGTTGGGTTCCCTGATCCAGGTCCTAGCCCCTCACCCTCACCCCACCTAAGAGGTCTGTCAGGCCTGTTGGGTTCCCTGGATGGATTATGTCAGGTCCTAGCCCCTCACCCTCACCCCACCTAAGAGGTCTGTCAGGCCTGTTGGGTTCCCTGAGTTAATCCGTATCTCTCACCACGGCCTCATACATACCACAGTGTGAAAACCAGCGCGAGCTACGCTCTTAGCACGAATTCATGCATCAAACCAATCATTTCGTATGAGCAACGCTCTGGTACGGCATTTATGCATAAAATATGAAGAAACCATGTACGAGCATAGCTCCAGTACAGTTATATGCATAAGAAAAACCACTCAAATCCACGTACGAGCGTAAGCTCCAGTACGGTTTATAAACATCATCACAATTCAATTTCAAAGTGCGAGCTAAGCTCAAGCACGTTTCACACAAGTGAAAACATAGAAATCTCGCGCGAGCGAGGCTCTAACGCGAATTATATCACATACACGCGATAGGCGGCTCACATGAATTCAAAACATCTCATAATATGCTTAGTGCCTCATATGGGCTATTTCACAACATCATTCAAGTACTAGCCAGCCTATCCTTTTATTTGCTCAAATCAAAGCATTGTGTTTTGTAAAAGCATTCAAAACACATGATTTATGCAATTATTAGCCTTACTATCCCTTTTTCAATAACCATCTCAAACCACCAAATCTCATACAAATACTCATACACCATCAAAACACATTTCTATAAGTCCATGCACATTTCCAAAGCCCTATATATACCCACGAGTTCAAAATACGAGCAGCTACCTCTATATACTTACAAAATTTCCTTACCTGGAATCGCGATGCGTGATTCCACTTCCTTAAGCTGCTTACTCGTACAGCTCGATTCGTCTTCAACGAACTCTTTGGGACTGCACAAAATCGTATCCCGCATTATATTCGATCCATACAATGCAACCCTTGTGCTTGCTATAGTCAATTTAACCTATAGCCTCTATTAACGCTTATATGGCCTCGTTTCATCACTTTACCCATAACTCGGGTCTATGGATCTTCTTAGGCCTATTAACTTATTCAAAATCGATGTTAAATCGACATTAAGCTCATAATGTTCATATTCCATGAATTCACTCACTATGGCATTTATCAATCACATACATATCCATTTTCACAATTCCTCCAACTCACCATGTAATTCCATCTAACCATCTAAAATCATAAACATTACCCCAATAACAACTTAGCATGCCATAAACCATAAGCTCATTCAATCCCACATATCCTCACATTAAACCCATTTTAGATTTCTAGGTCACACCAATTCCACTACATTCCTAGGTAGTTTATCCATCAATACTCATATCAATCAACTCCAAAATCAATTAAATAGCTAATGCATTTGGATTGGAGTGTTAGAATCTTACCAATATGATTTCTCTTTTTGCTCCAAATGGTAATGCCCTTAACTCCTTCAATTCCAAGAATGGGAAAATGCCCTCTCACTATGTTGTTCTTCTCCTTGATAGGAACAACTTTGCCTCTACTGATCTCTCTTTAATTCTTACTGAAAATGGCTGATTTTAGAGAGGGAAAGTTAGGTTTTTGGGTTGAAAATGGGAGGTTAATATGTTTTTTCGAGATTTCCAGATTTTCAGCTCTCCTTATATAGAAATGACCTGAGGAGATCGATCTGGTCCAAGAGGAGATCGATCTGGTCCCTTAAAATCCCCTTTTTCATGGCATTTTTAAGCCTGAGATCGATCTGTCGAAGCATCAGATCGATCTGTTGAAGCATGAGATCGATCTGTCTAAGCATGAGATCGATCTGGTCCCAAACAGAGAGCTAAGGAGATCGATCTGGGTGCTTGGGGATCGATCTTTCCACTACAGAATGCTTGGGAGATCGATCTGGCTCCATTGGAGATCGATCTGCTCTATTCTTTCGCCCAAATAAGAGCATTCTGGCTCTTCCAGATGGATCTCTCATCCTATGAGATCGATCTGGGCCTCATGTTTTCCAGATTTCCTGCAGTTTCCTTGCTGCAACTCATACCAACACATCCTTAATCTATTGCCATGGCCATTTTCTCATCCATCCACCTTTATAACTTGAAAATGGCATCCATTCATACCTTATGCATATTGAAACTTGTGTGCATTCATTGTATGTCCAAAGGTATGCTACATGAAACCAAATGGAAGCTTAACTCCATTCCCTTTTACCACACTACTCATTTTGAGTTTCAATCACATCCATCACTTGCCATAACTCATTCCTTCGTATTCATACTCAATGAAACTTGTATGTACGTTACAATTTATATTACGCATACATACATTGAATCCATGGACTTACATCAATCATACTTTACATTACAAGTCCATTCATATTATTGATCCAATTATACACATTACCATTATACATATACGGGATCTTACAGTTTGACTCATCAAATATTACATGTATTGATTCTTCAACCATCAAGGTTGTTTTGTTATATACTCTATATGCCTTTGAATTCAAGGAGTAGCCTAAAAAGATTCCCTTATCACTCTTGGCATCAAATTTTCCTAAGTTGTCTTTTTCATTATTTAAGACAAAACATCTACAACCAAAAGGGTGAAAATAGCTAATATTAGGCTTCTTTCCCTTGTAAAGCTCATAACGGGTTTTCTTTAAGATTGGTCTAATCATGGCTCTATTTGTCACGACCCAAAACTACCCAAAAATCAGAGTAAATTTTTCATTTTTATTTCATACTTATCTATCCTCCGAATCGTGACCACACTCCACTAATAATTGGGTTGTGCGTCAATGCCAGTTCCACCATTTAATCATCATATAACTTAATTTCTTATCACAAAAAAAAGGTAAACACATTCATTTTTCATTTATTCTTTTCCATTTATTTACAAGTGTTTACATTATCTATACATCCCTGGCAGTTACGTACAAACATGTTATTGTGCTATACTTATTTAGATACAATATGTACAAGTGTATATACCTTAACATGATGGGTAGCAACGGATATCAGGAATGCAGTACTCAGTCGCCTCAATGTCTACTGGAGGGAATCTGTGTTGGAAAATGAAAGGGGTGAGCACATCAAGCTCAGTAAGGCAATCCTACGAACAAGTAGGTAACCATACTACCTACATGAACGTGGCGCCATGCATAAGCCACCCTTTCTCCACACATTTCAAAATAGATGTTATAATTCATGATGTCATGATGTCATGTAAAACAAGTTCATATATGGATTCAAAAGCATAGAAAACTCGACATGCATATCCATTTAAAACATTTCATCATCGTTAAAATTTTACAATATTGTCAGAACCCATGAAATCAAATGCTTTTTAAAGCAACAGTGCCATGCGATATACTGAATGTCATGTAAAATCAGTTGACATCATTCATGGGTTTTAAATAGCATGGAAAATATCCTCATGCAAGTTTTCGTTTAAAATCCAGTTTAATTTTCATCAAAACCATGTCTCAGTCAAGATCCAACCCCTCCCTTGGGTGGTCCAAACTCACATAAAAATCCACAAATGAGTTTCTCAAAACATCAACAGGTGAGACTAGGCAATATATGTATATCTCAGGCAAATAACCAGGACTATGACCGTGTGTCCTCGTGAGCCCCTCTGCTACATGGATCCTAGTGTGCGGGGTCTCACCTTGATCGGGAACAGCCTGGGAGGTAGGTCAGTCCAACCCGTCAGTCTTATCCGATCCCATGCATCCGAAGATGCCACTCGTATCTGAAGATACCACGTATCCGAAGATACCTCGTATCCGAAGATACCACGTATCTGAAGATGCCACACGGTACAACGTACTCCATGCTACTTGCACGGTACAACGTACTCCGTGGACCCATATCATATCTCCATACTCATGCCCTGTCTCAAAACGCAAGTGCGAGCCTATTTAATCGGTGTGACACACAGTCTACCCGACGCTCCAAGCACGGCTCATCGCATGATTTCAGAAAAATAGTGCGAGCGATGCTCCAGCACTCTCATAAAATCAAGTAAAACTAGTGCGAGCTAAGCTCTAGCACTCTGTACACATTTCATGTGAAAATTGGGTACGAGTTAGACTCCAACACCATATTACGAAAATCATATAAAAATCTGGTGCGAGTTAGACTTTAGCACCGTGTTACGAAAATCATATAAAAATCCTGGTGCGAGTTAGACTCCAGCACCAATACATGTAAAACTCTAGTGCGAGCTCTCGCTCCAGCACTAAGGTATGCATCACACAAATCAAAACTCTTCGAGCTGAGCTCCAGCACGTCACATTTTCATAAAATCACGTAAGCGGCTACATTTCTCAAATCATTTTCAGAGAAAATCAACATTTGTTGAAATTATGCAATGCTGTGCATTTTTATTTAAAAGTTAGCCAGTCTACTCATGCATGTGTTTAAACATCTCAAGAAACGAGCAGGAACCTCTTGTCCTTGCTCCTCCCACATTTTTCCTAAAGTTGGAAATTTTACCCTTAACAAGGGTATCTTGGTAATTTGCCCATTCGGTGCACTAAAAATTTTATCTGAAATCTAGACCCTTCAGACCATTTAAAAGACTGCAAATGAAGTTGAAATTTCGTAAAGTTACCTCTAGCAGTCCGTAAAATTCCCTTACCTGGAATCATGCGCGAGCTTATCTCGTTTCGCCCATACCAGGTCTCTCAGTCCAATTTGCTCCAAACCAAGTCTACGGAATCGAGATTATGCGATATTACGCAAATCGAAGTTCAATCGGCTCACGTTCAAAATTTATCGTCGAACCGAAGTCCGGTGTATCTCCGAAAATTCTTTCCATTTTTCCTTTTTTCTCTTTTTCTTCGTTTTTATCCTTTTTTCCCTCTCTTTCTTGGCTGAACCGGTTCGGTGCCTCGCCGGCCGGTTCTCTGCCAGTTTTCGCTACCAGCAGCTCCGTTGGGTCGTCCGATTCTCGAATCTGGCCTCGATTTCGTCCAAGGTCGTCGGAAAGTGGCCGATCCGGTGTGTTCTCCCTTCGCTGTCGATACCCATTTCCTTTTTTGCCGTTTTCGGCGCCATCTATCGGTTTCGGCGGTCGTGGCCACCACTGATCGCGTCGTTTGGGCCTCGAGGACGTTCGGCGGTGGTCGGGTGGGGCTAGATCGGTGCCGTTCACCGCCGTTTCCTTTTGCTCCCTCACGGTTTCGTTTTTCTCACCGTTCCTCTCATCGGTCACCGTCGTTCCTGACTCCTTTAGGTCGGTGGTGGCCCGGCCCTCGTCAGGCTTCCTTCCTCGGCCTCCGTCGGCCGTCGATCGTAGGCAAGGGGCTTAGCCTCTGTTATTTTCTTCAAAAATCGCGTTTCGCGATTTTTCCGATTGTTGTTTTTTTATTTATTATTTATTTTTATTATTATTATATTCAATATTTTATTATTATTTGGCAAAAATATCTAAAAATATTCATATTTTATTCATTTAACCCATAAATAAATTTATCGGTATTATTTCGACTTTTCGGTATATTTTTTGATTATTTTCGGGATTATTTTTCGAAGTAAAAATCCCGATTAATTTCGATTAATTCCCATAAATTCATATCTTGATCAATTTAACCCGAAATTTAATTATTTCTTCGTTATTGATCAAGATTTCTCAATCTCATATTTTTAATTAATTTTTTTTATCGAAATTATACCGGATTTCGATCTTTTGACCGTTTTGCCCTTGCACGTGTTCGAGATTACTTTAACCTGACTGTCAGGACCCCAGTTTCAATCCTTGACTTTAACAAAAAACCACAATAAATTTTTCGCAATTTTAACTTACCTTTCATCTCTTCACTGGTTGGGCTGTATTCGATGTCAGAGTCTTCACTTACCATAATATCCATTCTCATACATACATGTCAATATATTAATTCTGACTGTAGTTGCTTTTATTATACATGTAAGATTTTATAAAATCTAATACAATTACATTTACATTCCCCATAATATATAACGTATACATCACTGTGCTGTTTCTATGTTTAGATACACAACTGTACATAATAAGTATACCTGACGAATCGATAGGAACTAGCAGTGGACTCTGGGACACTCTCCCACGATAACTCTCGCTCTACTGACGCTCTGTAGAGAGATGTAAAGAAAAGGGGTGAGCATAACGCGCTCAGTAAGGAAATCAGGCAAGCAAGTAGATATCCACACTATCTACTCAAAATAGTGCTATGCCTTGAAAACATTTATTTCCTTACTCACTTTAAAAGCATGTCTTGAAATATAATATATATGTACTTGTACAGAATAAATCCCATGTACAGAAATCATGCTTTATTTCTCAAATATAGGCATGTAGTGCAAAACAATGCATTGTATATAAATCATGCCTTTATGTAAATCATGCCATGTATATTTAAATCACAATAAATATGGCATCAAATGATTCACAACACAAATCGGAGTCCGACCCATCCCTCAGGTATGTCCGCAGTTTAAATAATTCAATCGATGTGATATATCATGTGAGACTCTGTGGTAAATGCAAATAGTATCCTGGAGTATGATCATATCCGAAAAGTGATCCCATGCGACACAGTACTTGGTGTGCGGCAATCACTGCTGTAACGGGAGGATGGTCAGTCCAATGTCAACCGCCAGCTACGTAACACACGGTACAGCGTACACCTCGTGTCCCAAACACGGTACAAAGTACACCCGTGGACCCTCACAGCCAGGGTGCCTCCCATAGGACTTAGCCCTCGAAACTATGGAAATAAGTATACCACGTCTATATCAACCTCATGCGGATATCCTCTCTAGCTATGACACACAATCACACAAAGATACAGGCATGGGTTTTAACATGTATTACATATCACATACAGTGTGCATCTTGAGTGCGACTCACAGTCATCACTCCGCTCAAACACTGTTTCACATCACAAAACTCAACTCTAGTGCGAGCAATCTCTAGCAACTAGGTCAATGCATAGTTTATGTATTAAATCAAGTACGAGCAATAGCTCCCAGTACTATGCTATGCACAATATCAAAATCAAGTACGAGCAATAGCTCCCAGTACTATGTCATGTATAAACCATGAAGAATCGAGTACGAGCAACGCTCTAGCACTCTGTCATGCATATATCATTCAAAGCTGAGTACGAGTAAAACTCCAGTACTCTATCATGCATGTCATGAAAATCTAGTGCGTATCAAAATCCAGCACTATGTATGTGGAAAACATATGAATCCCAGTGCGAGCTGTGCTCTAGCACGATTCATTCTCACATAATATGATAGATGGCTATTTAAAAGGGATTGTTTACAAAACATTAAAATCAGCACCATAAAGTGTGCTTAAGTCATATCAACCTTAAAATCATTAGCCCATCTATTTATTTTCATGCTAATAGGAATTAAACACTCACAATAGTATTTTCCATGCTTTTTGCAACTTCTCACAAAAGTTGACTTTTTGACTAACTAGGGGCAAAATCGTAATTTGCCACTATCGGGTCGCAATAATTATTATTCACTTTCTCTGACCCTCAGAGTTTTTAAGTGAATGCAGAAGCAGTTGAAAATACGTGCAGGTATCTCTAACTACTCGCAAAAGTCCCTTACCTCGGATCACGTCAAGTGACCTCGCTTCCTCGATGCTGCTAAATCCCGCAGTCCGATCAGCTCTTGATGTAAACTCCGGAGCTGTAAATAACCATTCCTCAGGTTAATTATAATTTTCCTACTGTATTACACATTAATACAATTTAATTTTCCTTAATGGGCCTTAAAAATCCTTAATGGGCCTAACTAGGCCTTATGTCCATTTTCATTTTACTATTCATTTTCGTTGGGTCTATTGGGCTTGTGGGGCTCACCAACTGTTATTGGGCTTGTCTTAGACCCATTACACCCTATTGGGCCTAAAAATATTGGGCTTGGCCCATTGGGCCTCTCGGCCACATGCCATGGCTGAGAGCTAGCCATTCTCGGTTTTCCACCATGGCATGCCATACATGCCTATTTCCTAGCCATTTTCACTTAGGCATTTTCACAAACACTTGGTAGGCAACATTACCAATCATCATATTGTTCATTTAGGCATTTTATCAAACACCTTGATTGCCAACAATTCACATGTATTAATTAATCAATTTGATTAATTCTAATTATACCATTAACATTAATACATGTGTACATTCCATTTATGTCTTAAAATCAAATTGACATATTTCAATATCCCATTGATCACTCTCGGCCTAACCCTCTTCATGGTGATTTAATATGTTTCAATGCTTAAAACATATATCAACATACTTAAAATCATTCATACATTAACATATATGAATTTGGAAATTAGAAAATATACCAATTGTTGTGTTCACCCTTTGGCCGAAACTTTGGAGGCTCTCGGTTTGCACTCTATGGCTCCTTGATAGCCAATTCCAACATATGTTAATCTCCTTTCAATTTGGAACAACTTCCATGAAGAATGCAAGTTCCAAATATGCCTAATTCCTAGTGATTTCTAGTGAGAGAAAGCTTGGATGGTTATGTTTCAATGGTGTTCTTCTCTAGCCGGAATTGTGTGATGAAGATGACAATGGTGTGGCTGCATTTATAAGCCACTTACTTAGCCATTAAGCCTTACTTTTCAGCCACTATGCTTGACTTTCCAAATCTGAACCATGAGTCACCTTATGAGTCATAGTTAACTTTAACTATGGTTAGATATTTATCTCATGGGCTTTTCCAATTGGGCTTCTCGGTTTGGGCTTTTCTAGTGGGCTTTCAGGCTGAAATATTTACTATACCTCGGGCCTTTTATTGTCTCAAAATTTGGCCGATCAATTGGTCCAACAATTCGGTCTAAAGGACCTAAAAATTTCGATATACTTTTAGTATACCTTAATGGGCTTTAAAATTTTCACCTTAGGCCCATTACGTTTTTAACCATTAAATTTATTCCGGAATCCTTCCGAATAAATTTTCCTTACTTCAGGGGATGATTATCTTGTATTCTGGCCAAGAATATTTTTCCCCAATTTTTTCTCCACACTTAGGTTAATTTTTAACCATGATTAGTCAACTATGGCAAAAGTCCACTTTCTTAACTATAGTTGACTTTTTCCTTAACCATTGACTAAGTTGACTTTTTCTCAAATTTTCGAAAGTGTTATATATTATGTCTTACACTCTCGTCTTTATATTCCAACCGCTCCCAGTGGATAATTTCACCCGAAACTCCTTTTCTCGTCGAAAAGGTCCATTTTACCCTTTTTAGCTTTTATTCTCGTTTTGTATGTTCGGGTCTAAATCAGGCTGACTTTCCTTCATGAGCTCTCTACGCTCTCTTATCTTAAGTTCTTATTTTCAGTCAAAATGATTTAGAATGGCTCGGTTTAGCCTGTGATACCCATCATCCACATTAGGCATTTTATGTAGCTTTTGCGTGTTAATTCATTTCAGTAACACTTTAAATCTAGTAAATACTCTTCTTATGATTCAATCATAATTACATAGTGTTCATACACATAGGAATCATAAGGAAATAAGCTACAAAAATTCGGGTCTGACAATCCTCCCCCACTCAAAAAATTTGGTCCTCCAAATTAGAACCAAGTCAGTCCTCAAATAGGTGAGGGTAATTCTCTCGCATCAGACTCTCTAGCTCCCAAGTAGCTTCCTCCGAAGTATGATGCTGCTAGAGAATCTTCACTAATCCGATGGTCTTCGATCTCAATACCTTCTCCTTCCTATCCAATATCCGAATCGGTCTCTCTACATATGAAAAGTCCTCTCGGAGCTCCAAAGGCTCATAACTAATCACATGTGACGGATCCGGGTGATACTTCCGAAGCATCGATATGTGGAAGACGTTGTGGACACCTGATAAGTCCGGTGGCAATGCCAACCTATACGCCTTATCTCCCACTCGATCAAGTATCTCAAAGGGTCCAATGTAGCAAGGATTTAGTTTCCCTCTCTTCCCAAATCTCGCTATGCCCTTGGAAGGAGAAACTCTCAAAAACACGGATTCACCAATTGCAAACTCTAGTGGCCTACGTCTCCTGTCAGCATAACTCTTATGTCTGCTCTGAGCTGTCCTCAGTCTCTCTACTATCAAGCGGACGTCCTCAGATGCTTGCGTAACCATGTCAGGAGCGAAAATCTTATGGTCACCCACTTCTTCCCATCCAATAGGGGAACAACATCTACGGCCATACAAAGCCTCATACGGTGCCATCCCGATACTCGAATGATGACTGTTGTTGTAGGCGAACTCGGCTAGTGGCAGGTGGTCATCCCAGGAGCCTTGATAGTCTAGCATACATGCTCTCAACATGTCCTCCAGAGTCTGTATAGTCCTCTCTGACTGACCATCTGTCTGAGGATGGAAAGCGGTGCTCAAACTCAACTGGGTTCCCATGGCTTCCTGAAAATGATCCCAAAAGTGGGATGTGAAGCAGGAATCCCTATCAGAGACTATGCTCACTGGTACACTGTGTAACCTCACTACCTCGCGTACATACAGTTCTGCTAATGAACTCAGAGTATCGGTAGCTCTCATAGCTAGGAAGTGGGCTGACTTCGTCAGTCTATCAACGATCACCCATATAGCATCGTGATTCCTGCGAGTCCTCGGTAATCCCATCACGAAATCTATGGTGATATGCTCCCATTTCCATGTTGGTATAGGTAGAGGCTGCAACAATCCTGCAGGTTTCTGATGGTCTACCTTCACCTGCTGACATATAAGACACTTTGCCATGAAGTCTGCTACATCTCTCTTCATACCCGACCACTAGTATACCTTCCGGAGGTTCTGATACATCTTGTTACTCCCCGGATGCAACGTATACCTCGACGAATGAGCTTTCGCCAATATCAATCTCCTGAGGCCTGGATCCTCGAGAACACATAATCTGCCTCTGAACCTCAGTAGTCCATCAGAACTCAACTCAAAATCAGTCACTGTGCCCCTCTGCATCTGACTACTCACATCCATACAAAATGGATCAGTCTGCTGAGCCACTCTGATCCTGTCCAACAGGTCCGGCTCCAAGCGTAGACTAGCTATCACATAGCCTATATCCATGTCAGAAGGCACGACTCCCAAACTGAGGCTAGCAAACTCTAGCAAATCATGCTCCCTAACCATCATATACGATACCATCCCCAGGCTCTTCCTGCTCAAGGCATCGGCTACAACGTTAGCCTTACCCGGATGATAAAGTATCTCACAATCGTAGTCCTTCAGAAGCTCTAGCCATCTTCTCTGTCTCATGTTCAGCTCCTTCTGCGAGAACAGATACTTAAGTCTCTTGTGGTCGGTAAATATCTGGAACTTCTCACCATACAAGTAGTGGCGCCATACCTTCAACGCAAACACTATTGCAGGTAGCTCCAAATCATGGGTCGGATAGTTTTTCTCATGATCCTTCAACTGTCTGGATCCATAAGCAACTACCTTCCCATCCTGCATCAATACGCAGCCCAGTCCCTGATGCGAAGCATCGGTATACACTGCAAATCCTCCTGAGCTGGTAGGGATAGTGAGAATCGGAGCGGTGGTCAATCGACGCTTCAACTCCTCAAAGCTCTTCTCACAATCCTCGTTCCATATGAACGGTGCACTCTTTCGAGTAAGACGTGTCAACGGAGCAGCCAACTTCGAAAATCCCTCGACGAATCTCTGATAGTATCCAGCTAAACCCAGAAAACTCCTGATCTCGGTGACTGTCCTTGGCTGTTCCCACTGAACTACAGCCTCTATCTTAGATGGATCAACTGATACACCATCTCTCGATATAACATGTCCCAAAAACGAGATCTGTGACAACCAAAAGTCACACTTGCTGAGCTTAGCATATAACTCATGCTCCCGTAACGTCTGCAACATGATCCTGAGGTGCTCCTCATGCTCCTCCTTGGATCTCGAATACACCAATATGTCATCGATGAAGACGATAACAAACTGGTCCAAGTATGGCTTGAACACATCGTTCATCAAAGCCATGAAAGCAGCTGGAGCATTCCTCAATCCGAATGCCATGACCAAGAACTCATAATGGCCATATCGGGTACGAAATGCTGTCTTGGGTACATCTCCACTCCGAACCTTCAGCTGATGATACCTAGACCTTAGGTCAATCTTGGAAAAGACCTGTGCTCCCTGTAGCTGATCTAGCAAGTCGTCAATGCGTGGAAAGGGGTATCTATTCTTGATGGTGGCCTTATTCAACAATCGGTAGTCTATACACAATCGGAGGCTCCCATCCTTCTTCCTCACAAACAGAACTGGTGCTCCCCAAGGTGAAACACTCGGTCGTACAAAACCCCTATCCAACAGCTTCTGTAACTGTCTCTTGAGCTCCTCCAGCTCAACTAAGGCCATGCGATAAGGTGGTCTCGAAATAGGCTCCGTACCAGGTACCAGATCTATACAGAACTCCATCTCTCTGTCTGGTGGTAACCCCGACAATTCATCCGGGAAAACATCTGGGTACTCACTGACCACAGTGATATCTGACAACTCCGGATGTGCCTTATCCATATCTACCACGTACGCAATGAAACCTTGATATGTTGAAGGTTTTCTAAATCAGTAATCATGTAATAATCATAACCACTCCTTTCATTTATTTTTATTAAACTTTACAACATATCTTGTAGGGTTAGGAAACATAACTGTCTTAGCGTAACAATCTAAAACAGCATGGTTTGCAGATAGCCAATCCATTCCTAATATTATATCAAAGTCACTCATACTTAGTAATATTAGATTGGCTGTTATCTCCTTATCCCCTACTCTCAACTTACAGTCATTATATACATATTCTACAACTTGACTACTATTCATAGGCGTACTTATTAACATCATCATACATAAACGTGTACGCTCTACATGTCTTGCCAATTTACATGCAAATGAAGGCGATACAAAAGAATGCGTGGCACCGGATCAATTAAAACATATGCTTCAATATCATAAATCAGGATGTTACCTCGAATCACATCCGATGAAGCATCAGCTGTTCCTTGGTCCAAAGCATGTACTCGCCCTTGACCCATCACTTGTTTCCCTTTCTCCTCTGCCGTCGCTCTACCTCTCTGAGCAGACGTACCAGCTGGAGCTCTATCAAACTCCCTGTCCCTCTGTGGTGCAGTCACAAATGGCGCTGAGCACTCTCTAGCCATGTGCCCCTGTTTCCCACATCGAAAACATACCATAGCACCCTGTGGACACGGTCTATCTCCATGTGATCTGCCGCATCTTCTACACTGATCTGCAGCAGGTCACGGTCCTCCCATGACAATGCCCTTCACTGGGGCTGCAGTCGGATAAGAAGGAGGTCTAGCATATCTATCTCGTGTCCCCTCTATCCGTGATCTCTTACCGAAGGATCTCTTTCCCCCTCGATAACTAAAATCTCTAGCGGGTCTCTTCTTCTGCAAGTCTAGGCTACGGCTAAACTTCCCAAACTCGGAAGCATTCCTCTCGTAGTCCTACTCACATAGTTGCGCCCTGCGCACTGCCTCCTCATAAGTCACTATGTCCAGCGGAACCAACTTGGACCGCAGCACTGGTCTCAACCCGTCGATAAATCTGTGGACCTTCCTGGTCTCACTATACATAGTATCCGGGTCATATCTTCCTAGGGATAGGAATCGAGTCTCATACTCGTCCACAGATAAACTCCCCTGGTTGAGTCTCAAAAACTCTGTCCGTAACTTCCGCTGTGCAGTGTCGGGAATAAACTGCCTCCTGAAGGCCTCCCGGAATATATCCCAACTAATATCTGTGTGTCGAGATCTCAATATAGGTCGGGTGGACTTCCACCAATGCTCTGCAGCTCCCTTCAGTAGGAACGCAGCAAATGCGGCCATCTCCGAGGTCGTGCACTCGAAGAATCCATAAAGCTTCTGCAGCTCTGCTAACCACTCCTCAGCAGCCACTGGGTCCTTGACCCCACTAAATGATGGAGGTCTAAACTTTTGGAATTCCCTCAACCGATGCAGATTACATCCATATCCTAATCCACTACCACTCGAAATCGGTGGGGGTGTAGGAGTATCTACTGTCCTTTGTGCATCAGCTGTCTGCGTAGGTGTATCAGGGACAACTGCCTCTCCTGTAGCAGCTCCTGCCTCCTGTCTCTGCCTATCTGGCATCGTCTGTGCCAGTATCTCAATAATAGTCTCGAGACCACGCTCTAATCTCGTGAAGCGCGTCTCAGCACACTCGGGTGCCTCAGTAGCACCTGCAGTCTCGTGCGTAGGTAATGGTTTGGCAGCGGCTCGTCCTTCGGGTCTACCTCCCCGGCCTCGAGCCCTACCTCTCATACCTCTACCACTACGCGTATTTGCCATATAGGCAAGGTTCCTGCATTTATAATAGTGAATCAGTCCATTTCCTATCTGGTATACACAGTTATATCTAAACATAGCACAGTACTATGGGGATGTACACTTTCCTATTTTCTAACACCGACTCACATCAGACCAACCTCTGCTCTGATACCATCCTGTCAGGACCCCAGTTTCAATCCTTGACTTTAACCAAAAACCACAATAAATTTTTCGCATTTTTAACTTACCTTTCCTCTCTTCACTGGTTGGGCTGTGATTCGATGTCAGAGTCTTCACTTACCATAATATCCATTCTCATACATACATGTCAATATATTAATTCTGACTGTAGTTGCTTTTATTATACATGTAAGATTTTATAAAATCTAATACAATTACATTTACATTCCCCATAATATATAACGTATACATCACTGTGCTGTTTCTATGTTTAGATACACAACTGTACATAATAAGTATACCTGGCGAATCGATAGGAACTAGCAGTGGACTCTGGGACACTCTCCCACGATAACTCTCGCTCTACTGACGCTCTGTAGAGAGATGTAAAGAAAAGGGGTGAGCATAACGCGCTCAGTAAGGAAATCAGGCAAGCAAGTAGATATCCACACTATCTACTCAAAATAGTGCTATGCCTTGAAAACATTTATTTCCTTACCCACTTTAAAAGCATGTCTTGAAATATAATATATATGTACTTGTACAGAATAAATCCCATGTACAGCAATCATGCTTTATTTCTCAAATATAGGCATGTAGTGCAAAACAATGCATTGTATATAAATCATGCCTTTATGTAAATCATGCCATGTATATTTAAATCACAATAAATATGGCATCAAATGATTCACAACACAAATCAGAGTCTGACCCATCCCTCAGGTCTGTCCGCAGTTTAAATAATTCAATCGATGTGATATATCATGTGAGACTCTGTGGTAAATGCAAATAGTATCCTGGAGTATGATCATATCCGAAAAGTGATCCCATGCGACACAGTACTCGGTGTGCGGCAATCACTGCTGTAACGGGAGGATGGTCAGTCCAATGTCAACCGCCAGCTACGTAACACATGGTACAGCGTACACCTCGTGTCCCAAACACGGTACAAAGTACACCCGTGGACCCTCACAGCCAGGGTGCCTCCCATAGGACTTAGCCCTCGAAACTATGGAAATAAGTATACCACGTCTATATCAACCTCATGCGGATATCCTCTCTAGCTATGACACACAGTCACATAAAGATACAGGCATGGGTTTTAACATGTATTACATATCACATACAGTGTGCATCTTGAGTGCGACTCACAGTCGTCACTCCGCTCAAACACTGTTTCACATCACAAAACTCAACTCTAGTGCGAGCAATCTCTAGCAACTAGGTCAATGCATAGTTTATGTATTAAATCAAGTACGAGCAATAGCTCCCAGTACTATGCTATGCACAATATCAAAATTAAGTACGAGCAATAGCTCCCAGTACTATGTCATGTATAAACCATGAAGAATCGAGTACGAGCAACGCTCTAGCACTTTGTCATGCATATATCATTCAAAGCTGAGTACGAGTAAAACTCCAGTACTCTATCATGCATGTCATGAAAATCTAGTGCGTATCAAAATCCAGCACTATGTATGTGGAAAACATATGAATCCCAGTGCGAGCTGTGCTCTAGCACGATTCATTCTTACATAATATGATAGATGGCTATTTAAAAGGGATTGTTTACAAAACATTAAAATCAGCACCATAAAGTGTGCTTAAGTCATATCAACCTTAAAATCATTAGCCCATCTATTTATTTTCATGCTAATAGCAATTAAACACTCACAATAGTATTTTCCATGCTTTTTGCAACTTCTCACAAAAGTTGACTTTTTGACTAACTAGGGGCAAAATCGTAATTTGCCACTATCGGGTCGCAATAATTATTATTCACTTTCTCTGACCCTCAGAGTTTTTAAGTGAATGCAGAAGCAGCTGAAAATACGTGCAGGTATCTCTAACTACACGCAAAAGTCCCTTACCTCGGATCACGTCAAGTGACCTCGCTTCCTCGGTGCTGCTAAATCCCGCAGTCCGATCAGCTCTCGATGTAAACTCCGGAGCTGTAAATAACCATTCCTCAGGTTAATTATAATTTTCCTACTGTATTACACATTAATACAGTTTAATTTCCCTTAATGGGCCTTAAAAATCCTTAATGGGCCTAACTAGGCCTTAAGTCCATTTTTATTTTACTATTCATTTTCGTTGGGCCTATTGGGCTTGTGGGGCCCACCAACTGTTATTGGGCTTGTCTTAGACCCATTACACCCTATTGGGCCTAAAAATATTGGGCTTGGCCAATTGGGCCTCTCGGCCACATGCCATGGCCGAGAGCTAGCCATTCTCGGTTTTCCACCATGGCATGCCATACATGCCTATTTCCTAGCCATTTTCACTTAGGCATTTTCACAAACACTTGGTAGGCAACATTACCAATCATCATATTGTTCATTTAGGCATTTTATCAAACACCTTGATTGCCAACAATTCACATGTATTAATTAATCAATTTGATTAATTCTAATTATACCATTAACATTAATACATGTGTACATTCCATTTATGTCTTAAAATCAAATTGACATATTTCAATATCCCATTGATCACTCTCGGCCTAACCCTCTTCATGGTGATTTAATATGTTTCAATGCTTAAAACATATATCAACATACTTAAAATCATTCATACATTAACATATATGAAATTGGAAATTAGAAAATATACCAATTGTTGTGTTCACCCTTTGGCCGAAACTTTGGAGGCTCTCGGTTTGCACTCTATGGCTCCTTGATAGCCAATTCCAACATATGTTAATCTCCTTTCAATTTGGAACAACTTCCATGAAGAATGCAAGTTCCAAATATGCCTAATTCCTAGTGATTTCTAGTGAGAGAAAGCTTGGATGGTTATGTTTCAATGGTGTTCTTCTCTAGCCGGAATTGTGTGATGAAGATGACAATGGTGTGGCTGCATTTATAAGCCACTTACTTAGCCATTAAGCCTTACTTTTCAGCCACTATGCTTGACTTTCCAAATCTGAACCATGAGTCACCTTATGAGTCACCTTATGAGTCATAGTTAACTTTAACTATGGTTAGATATTTATCTCATGGGCTTTTCCAATTGGGCTTCTCGGTTTGGGCTTTCCTAATGGGCTTTCGGGCTGAAATTTTTACTATACCTCGGGCCTTTTATTGTCTCAAAATTTGGCCGATCAATTGGTCCAACAATTCGGTCTAAAGGACCTAAAAATTTCGATATACTTTTAGTATACCTTAATGGGCTTTAAAATTTTCACCTTAGGCCCATTACGTTTTTAACCATTAAATTTATTCCAAAATCCTTCCGAATAAATTTTCCTTACTTCAGGGGATGATTATCTTGTATTCTGGCCAAGAATATTTTTCCCCAATTTTTTCTCCACACTTAGGTTAATTTTTAACCATGATTAGTCAACTATGGCAAAAGTCCACTTTCTTAACTATAGTTGACTTTTTCCTTAACCATTGACTAAGTTGACTTTTTCTCAAATTTTCGAAAGTGTTATATATTATGTCTTACACTCTCATCTTTATATTCCAACCGCTCCCGGTGGATAATTTCACCCGAAACTCCTTTTCTCGCCGAAAAGGTCCATTTTACCCTTTTTAGCTTTTATTCTCGTTTTGTATGTTCGGGTCTAAATCAGGCTGACTTTCCTTCATGAGCTCTCTACGCTCTCTTATCTTAAGTTCTTATTTTCAGTCAGAATGATTTAGAATGACTCGGTTTAGCCTGTGATACCCATCGTCCACATTAGGCATTTTATGTAGCTTTTGCGTGTTAATTCATTTCAGTAACACTTTAAATCTAGTAAATACTCTTATGATTCAATCATAATTACATAGTGTTCATACACATAGGGGTCATAAGGAAATAAGCTACAAAAATTTGGGTCTGACACTGACTTCCCTTGACAAATACTCATTCATTTCATATTTTAAATCCTTATCACCAGTCTGAATCCCATTTGTTTAAATTTGTGACCATTTTCATCTCTCATAAAAATTTACGATTTAATTTTGGGTCTTACACTATTAATGATATAGCAAGATGTATTTATAGCTTCAGCTCAAAAATATTTAGGCAAGTTATTTTCACACAACATTGTTCTAGCCATTTCTTCTAATCTTCTATTTCTTCTCTCAACTACCCCATTTTGTTGTGGTGTCCTAGACGCTGAAAAATTATGACTAATTCCTTGATCATTGCAATATTCATCAAAACCAATATTTTCAAATTCCTTGCCATGATCACTTCTAATGCTAGTTATAGTGTAACCTTTTTCATTTTGGGCTACTTTTGTATAGACAATGAATTTTTCTAAGGCTTCATTCTTTACTCTTAAGAAAAATACCCAAGTGAACCTAGTGTAATCATCTACAATCACAAACCTATAATGCTTACCACTTAGGCTTGTAGTTCTAGTTGGTCCAAATAGATCTAGGTGAAGTAATTGAAGAGGCCGAGTGGTTGATACACTATGTTTAGGTTTAAATGTTGTCCTTTTATGTTTTCCCTTGACACACGCTTCACAAATTTTGTCATAGTTAAATGACAACTTAGGTAATCCTACAACAAGGTCTTTTCTAGCTAGCTTAGATAATACATGCATGCTAGCATGACCTAGTCTTCTATGCCACAACCAAGGTTCTTTTTCTTTATCTACCATAAGGCATACATTTTCATTTTTAAGTTCATTTAGATAAACAATGTATATGTTACCTTGTCTATATCCTAGAAAAAGAACTTCATTTGATTTAGGATCATAACATGACACTTCAATCAATCAAAAATTACTTTGTAACCTTTGTCACAAAGTTGACTAATGCTTAGCAAATTATGTTTTAGACCTCTAACAAGTAAAACCTTTTCTAGTGAGAAATAGTTATTACCAATTGAACCACTTCCTTCAACTTGGCCTTTGGAGTTGTCCCCAAATGTGACGTCTCTACCAACTTTTGATTTGAATGAGTTGAAGTGGTTTCTATCACCGATCATGTGTCTTGAGCATCCACTATCCAAGTACCAAGCTTCCTTTATTTTTGCCTTGTAGCAATGCTCAATCACCTATAATCAACATTCAAACTTTTGTCTTAGGTACCCAAATTTTCTTAGGTCCTTTGGAGTTAGTGAATAGAATTCTTGATCCCTTTGGGATCTATTTTAATATTACATTAATGTCTTTTGAATTAACTACCTCTTTTGGGACCTAAATTCTTCTAACTAACCTTCCTTTAAATGTGGTCATCTTCACATTGCAACTATATGATGCATGCCCCTTTTTATTACAATGTGAGCAAGTAGTTGAGGGTTTATGCATATTCTTTCTAGCTAAGAAACTCTTGAGGTAAGTTTCCCCACTTTTTCCATCATATCCTAACCCATTCTTATCAAAGAAAGCCCTTTGAGTTTCTAGCATGTTATCTAGTGTTTGTTGACCCATGTAAAATCTAGTACTATTCTTTTGTTTTAGGTCTTGGATTTCAAGATTTGTACTTTCTAATCTCTTTTCACATTCTATCTTTTCCTTTAGTATTAATTCATTTTCTTTCTTTAGTTTAGAGATTAATTTTTTGTACTTCAAATTCATGCATCCATATTCTAATGCATGATCATCAAATGCATCTTGTAGTTCATCAAAAGAGTACTCATTGAGATCTGAAGTTACCTTTTCATCTTCAATTGCCATGAAGCATAGATTGACGATATCCTCATTTGAATCATCATCGGAGCTGTTACTGTCGCTCCATGTTGCCATCATTGTCTTCTTTTTGTGATTCCTATCACTTAATCTTTTGAGAAGAGGGTAATTAAATTTAATATGTCCAGGTTTTTTGCATTCATAGCATACAATAGTATCTTTTCTACCTAGTTCTTCTTATTCTTTCTTGTAGTTTCTCTTACCACTACCATTTGCTTTCATTCTCATAAATTTGTTAAATCTCTTGGCAAACATTGCCATTTTGAGATCTTCTTCATTACCACTCTCATTTTTATTCTCTTTCAAATCTTCTTGAGTAGTGGATTTGAGAGCTACTCCCACTTTCTTGGGCTGCTTTTCATTTTTCCTTAATTTCATTTCATATGTGAATAGTAACCCTATCAATTCATCTAATGATAGTGTGTGGGGGTCTTTGGACTCTTCAATTACTGTTACTTTAGCTTCCCATGATTTCCGTAGGCTATTCAAGATTTTCTTAACCATTTCTATATTTGAATAGATTTTACCTAAGGACTTTAGTCCATTTATTACATCAATAAATCTAGTGAACATGTCACTAATTGACTCTCCTTCTTTCATCCTAAATAGCTCATAATCATGTGTGAGCAATCCTACCTTAGTCTCCTTTACTTGAGTTGTGCCTTCATGAGTAATTACCAATTTGTCCCAAATTTGTTTGGCATTGTCACAACCGGAGACTCATTATACTCATTGGGCCCTAACGCACAAAATAAGTGTGCATGGCCTTTGCATTTAGCTGAGTACATTTGACATCATTAGAATCCCACTCATCTTCTTCTTTTGGGATATCTCTTCCTTCTATCCTTTTGGTTGGGATTTGAGGACCTTTAGTTATAATCCTCCATATCTCATAATCATTTGCTTGAATGAAAAGCATCATTCTAGTTTTCCTATAAGCATAATGTTCACCATTGAACATGGGAGGCCTAACTGTAGAGTGCCCCTCTCCTACTAGACTGGTTGCTACATTGTTATGAGCCATTAGATCATTTTTAACTCTTAGGAAGTTATTCATTTATGATCAAAGAGTCCGAGCTTTGATACCAATTGTTGGCTCTACCGAGAGGGGGGTGAATCGATTTTCTAATGATAATGCTAAATTTAAACTTAATTGAATCTTATTGCAAACAATCAAAGAATAATCAATAAAGTGCAGTGCAATAAATTAATAGAAGATAAGGGAAGGAAGCAGTAAACTCAGTAATTTATAGAGGTTCGACCAATCGCTTGCCTACGTCCTCTCTTCTTGAATTCCTTGTTAAGAGCTTTCTTTCACTATATCAATAGCTGATACAAACTCCATTTTTAAGGTTAAGGAATAACTCTCTACCCCTTTTTACAAAGACAAGTATTCACCCCTTACAAAATTATCTCACAGAGGAACTCTCCTCTTCTCTCTTGATTTTAGGATGAATACAAATAGAAGCTTTCTTTTGTGGGTAGAAAAAATAACTTCTACACAAGGTTTCTTTCACACAATACAATCAATGTGATATTGAAGACAAAGAGAATGTTAGAATAGATCTCTTGAGAATATACAGAATTTGCAGCACAAGTCTCTTGTTTTCCAGTGTCTTCAATACTTGATTTTATACAGTAGGATTGGTAGTTGAAGCATTTAATGCTATTTTTCCCGTTGAAGATTT
The DNA here is from genome assembly GCA_033439115.1 of Firmiana major. Lineage (NCBI taxonomy): Eukaryota > Viridiplantae > Streptophyta > Magnoliopsida > Malvales > Malvaceae > Firmiana > Firmiana major. The sequence continues at coordinate 44,113,846 of CM065899.1, forward strand.
TACAGAAAGAGCCATTGGGAACCTCCAGTAGAGTACCAGATCGATCTTTCATCATGACCAAATCGATCTCTTAGTTTAAATTCCTGCAATTACAAAGCAACATGAAGCATGGAGATCGATCTCATATTTGTAGAGATCGATCTTATAGTTTGAAAAATGTTAGTAAAGATCGATCTTCTAATCTCTCTGTTTGAAGTAAGATCGATCCCCAGATCGATCTGACAAGCATTCTTGTAGAGAGGAGATCGATCTCTAATCACCCTAGATCAATCTTCTAAACTCTTTGACTTTGAGGAGATCGATCTCTATCCACAGAAGATCGATCTCATAAACTCTCTGTTTGAACATAGATCGATCTACAGATCGATCTAATACCTTTAACATTTGTCTTATAGGAGATTGATCTCTTTCTAGACCAGATCAATCTCTTAGGCATTCTGTAATTTAAAGATCGATCTCATAACCTCTACAGATCGATCTCTGCTTCCTCAACATCCTATACATGCTCTTTGAGTTTTTTTAATCCTTTAGCAGATCGATCTCATATTCTCATGAGATCGATCTCTCATACTTGAAAACCCAGGAGATCGATCTCTCATCTCAAGAGATCGATCTCTCATCCTTTAATACTTAGTTTCTGGAAATGACATGTATTTAAATAAACTCTAAACATGTTTAAAACATCTCTAGATTTATAATATCCATTATTGAATTACTGTTTTGTTATTTCAAAATATATTAACTTAACAGGCTTCTCGGCTCCCATACTCCTCGAGCCCTACAACGAATATTCGCACTTCCATTAAAACATATTATTGTTGTTTTTCTATAGTCTAACTAAATATAAAAATTTTGTGGTGTTTACACGTGGTCAGAGCTATTATCGGCGCTGGATAAAAAGAAAATCATGGTAGGAAGGAGGTTGTCACACCTGGAAAATTAGAAGAAAAGAAGATGGTGAACAAGAGAAAAGAAGAAGAAAAAGAAAAGTGGCAGGAAAGATAATTAAATTCAATATATATATATATATATATAATGAATAAGAAGAAAGTAATATATATATATATATATATTTATTAATATATATATATATATATTATAGAAAATTGAGGAAAAATTGAGGAAGGAAAATAAGTGTACTAAATTTTGGAAATCCTCGGGAAGAGCTCCAAAAAAATTAATCGAGGGGATCGAACCCGTCGACTCGCTACATCGAGATAATTAAGGACTGCAGACAGACATTGAGGTAAGAAAAATTCTCGTCCCTGCTGGAGATAAATATGTGTAATTTTCATATATTTTTAGATATAAAATTTAGGTTGAATTTCGCAGTACCGAAAATACTAGGTCAAGTTTTATGACTCTGAAAATTAGAGATTTTAGCTTAATTGAACAATCAAATTTTATGAATTGAATTTAAATGGTTTGCATAAATTATGATATGATTTGAATTCTATTTTAAATATCAAAAATTCTAAATTTTGAATTTTCATATACTGTTTTCTGAGATTTTTTCGAAAAAGGGGCTAATCAGCCTGTTTTGAACGATTTTATAAAGCAAATGAATTTATATGTGATTTAAGGAAAAATGATCTGTTATAAAGTTTTTCTGATGAAATGTGCTTGAGCGCGTACTGACTGTGTGTCGTACAGTCTGTCTCACACTAATTTTGAGACAAAGGCGTTGGTGAGATCATACTGCATTTCTGTCTGTTTCTGTATTTGATTCTATATCTGTGGTCCACGGGTACGATGTATTGTGCTTCTGATTTTGTTTTTGGTCTTTGTACATTCTGATCTGTGAGCTGTTTGGGTAGCTGACCACTCCCACGACGATTGGCATCCCGACACATCTGGCCCGTGAATTGCTCGGAGTCACCGACATTGACCAATAGTCATTTTTGATATCTGATATAGCATGTCTACCTTGTCTCGTCTATTTGCAGTTCTAAATTGACTCATGATTTTATATCATATGGAACTGATTATTTTAATGCATAAAAGATCATGGGGGCCACCTCTTGAGTCATGCGAGAGCAAAGTGTCACATCGTCGTCGCTTTTAAAAGCTGTTTAAGGTTTTAAAAACGGTATTGATTTCAGTTCAATTTTCATACTGAATTTGCCATGGATTTTTCGACTTTGATTTTTCGGAATAGGCAGTGCTTCTGTGTCTATTTGAAATATTTTTCTGAATTTGTCTCCTTGAATTGAGATATCTAAAAATCTCTTTGGTTTACTACTGGAGAATTCTGAACTTTCTGGATTTACAACAGTAACTAAATGTATTACCGATACATATTCTGTTTCTAAAAATCTGTTCCTGGTATTTGTGCTTTTGCTGATACTAAATTTGTTTTCCGTATTCTAAATCTGGTATATGAGAAATTACCAAATCATTTGTATACTTTTTGAAAATATTTCGGATTTGGAAATATAAAAAAAATATATTTTATAGGTAGTGTATTTATCTACCTGCTACGGGGTTTTTCTTATTGAGCATGTTGAGTTCACCCCCTTACTTTCCTCCACAGAGTCCCTCTATAGCTGGGATCGCTTTTGTTAGTAAAGTATTCCGCATAGTTATGATCTCGCGGAGCGTGTTTCTGCATTGAAGGTATACCCAGTTATAAAAAATTCTTTTGTATCTAAATTTTTTTGTAAGTACAGTAATGCAATACAAGATGTTTCTGGGGAATGTGAACATATTTTATTTAAATTTTGTTACTAAGAAAATAAATTAATCAGACCGAGTATTATTCTGACCTAAAAATTGACTTGTAGCCTAACTGAAATATTATTAAATTTGGGTCGTTACAGAGTTGGTATCAGAGCAAGGTTGGCCTGATATGAGCCGATATTAAAAGTGAGAGAAATTTGAAAAGTTCACATTCCCAGCATTACTGTACATTGTTTAGATACAAGTGGGTATACCTGACTGTACTTTATTAAAAATTGTGTCATTAAAGGAAGAGAAACTAATAGATATGATTGGTAGGTATTACAACCGTACAAGTAGACGAGAGGGAAACTAATAGATAAGACTGATTAGTATGACAGCCACACTGGCAGATGAAAATGAACCGTTCCTCGAGGCCGTAGAGGTAGACCCGAGAGGTGTAGCGAACCCTCGTCTTAGTGTACACCTTATAGTTTCACTGGAAATTTTGGAGTCTGCTACATAAGATTTGAGCGAGACATGGAAATAATGATGACATGGTCGGGTCAAGTGATAGTGGCCCCGTGATAAAGATGATGATTGAGGTGTGATTGAGAGAAAGATCGAGCTAATTTCAAAAGATAGTATGCTATTACATACTGGAGTCAAGAATCCAATTGTAATAGAAAACTGAAAAAAAAATTGCATGGATTCTTAGAGTATAACTGTGAACTTAATTGACTGGGGGCAGTTTAAAGAGTTTAAGCCTCCGTTTTTTTATAAGATTAAGAATTTAGTGATTCAGAGGGTTGGATGAATGAGATAGAAAAGTTTGATGATTTTAGAAATAACTCTACCGAGAAAGTTGCTTTTGCAACTTTTGTGTTAAAGAATTGGAGAAGCTAAACAGATTTTCAGAGTGTGCTACTATAAAGAAAGTAGCATTTGTAGCATCAGTATTGAAATGGAAAGTCGAACTCGGAGGGAAGTTCCCCGACTTAATCCAAGAGCCGACATCAGAGAATTACATGGATATGTTTTTGGAAGCCCTCAGACGGTAACACATTCTGGATAAAGCATATTGGAAATTATAATTGAAATGATTAAATCGGACATGAGAAAACAAGTCCGAGAATTAATACAAAATTAAGTAGATTTTGAAAGAGCATAATCCGGATAAGTAGAGATGTGAAACGGAGGAAGTCCAGGAAACTCATAGGAGGTATTGGAATCCTCAATCGAGCTAAATTAGCTCCACTAGAGGTTATTTTGAGGAAGCAATGTAAGACCTATATTTTTTGTATATAAACCTTATGAAATGCATAAGTATATACATGTACATGCTATGTGAAGCATAAATGATATAAGTCCATAAGTTGGTGTACTCACTTGTGATATAAGCTTGTGATGTACACACAAGTTTCATTATGTATGAATGTGAAGAAATGGACTTTTCTCAATGATGAATGTGAATAGAACTCAAAATGAGTAGTGTGGTAAAATGGAAGGAAGTTGCATGAGTTGCATAAAGCCTTATACTTCCATTTGATATATATATATATATATTGTATACCTTTGGTTATACAATGAATGCATACAAGTTTTAATATGCATAAAGGATAAATGGATGTCATTTTCAAGCCTTAAAGATGGTTGAATGAGAAAATGACTATGGCAGCAAAATCAAGTATGTTTGGTGCGAGTTACTGCAAAAAAGTGCAGTAAAATCTAGAAAATATGAATGCCAGATCGATCTAATCGGAGGAAAGATTGATCTGGAAGAGCCAAAACTGCTTCTGTTCAAGCAATGGAACAGGGCAGATTGATCTCCAATGGAACCAGATCAATCTCCTTAAACTACTGACTTGCAACAGATCGATCTCATGCAAGAGAAGATCGATCTCCTTAAGGTTCTGTGTTGTGCAGATTGATCTCATTAAGCCTGGAAGGTCGGTTTAAAGATGAAAAATGCTAAGAAGATCGATCTCTTGGGGTAGTAGATCGATCTCATTAAGGCAATTTCTATAAAATAGGACCTGCTGACCTGCATTCATGGGAAAAACCAAAACCTTTCCAGATTTTGACACCAAGTGACCTAAATCCCCTTCTAAACTATAAACACTTTCCATAGAGGTTAGAGACAAGTTTGTTTTATCAAAGTTATTCATAGATTGGAGAAGAACAACATAGTTGGGAGCTAGAAGTTGAGGTGATCCATTTAAGGGAGAGAAGGAGTTTTCCCCCCAAAGTGTGCTAAGTGGAGAAAAGCTGAGATTGGTAAGATTTCAATATCCCAATCTCATATATGTTAATTTATATACTTGTGTGAGTAGATTGGTATATAAATTAATGGTTGAAACATCTTAGAAGTGCTAAACTATCCATGACCTAGAAAATGGCTAAATGAGCCAAAATGAAGAGTTATTGAGTAGGCATGGATTTGATGATGATTTAAGCATGCCTAGAGGTTATTAAGCATATATAGATACTTATAAAATGATTTGATGAAGTTCATGTTCTAGAAACAAAAGTAGCTCAAATTGACTATAAGTGGTGTTTGATGAAATGCCACAATGAAGTGAAAATCATGAACTTGAGGTATTAAGAGTGTAATACCGATTTAAGATGAATCGATAGACTCGAGGAGTCTAAGGGATTCTTGGAAAAGAGTTATAGACTCGAAATGGACTTGTAAGAGGATAAAGTCCACTAAGGCATAAAAAAGGGCGATTGAGATGTAAATGGCTAAATGCATTGATTTGAATATCATGCATGTGAAATAAAGTATATGACAGTATACTGATGTGTGTGGTACACAATTTCAGCTACGAAAGATAAAGGTGGAGTTGATATGACTGGATCACAAGCGAGTGGAATCAAAGAAAAATATTCAAGCGTGATTCGAGGTAAGGGACTTATGTAAGCTATAGAGATAGGTATACGTATGTTTTCTTATCTGCTGTGTGAATTGTATGTGATGATAGATAGATATCGATATATCGAGAAGAAAACTACGTATGAAAATAAGTCGATAAGCATGTGTTGTATGACTTTTGTGATTGTTGTGAAAAGAGATTTTTCAAATGTTTTGAAAAAGAACAATAACAGATAGGCTCCGGTTTTAACCAATTGTATGAAATGTGTAGACAGAGTGATCGAAGGGAGTTTACCCTCTCACTCATACTTAGTGAAAAGAGTCGTTCTATTTCTTTACTGTGTGAAGTTGTGCTGAGCATGAGAGGCAAAGGTAGATTGACCAGCCCTGCTCGCACATTTTTTTCAAAGGGATTTTGAGAAAGTAAATGAGTGCTTGATGCCTCGAGGATATTTTGTATTCCACTCGAGAGCTCACACGTGATTTTGAGACAATAGAAATGGGTGATAAGGATCCATGGGAGCACGATGTACCATGAGCGTTAGCCATAGGGTACGATGTGTCGTGACTATCTGTGTGATAACTGTGTGATGCTGAAGGGATGGTTGATCCACCTCCCTAAGCATGGGGTTCTGTACACCTGATCAGTGTAGCCTGGAATCCGATTGTGGCTATAAGTCTGCAAAAGTTACAGAAGTCTCTATCTGTGTGATACGATATTGTCACTACTGTGTGAAGTGATGGACATCCTCCTTTGCTATGTGTCTGGGGATGGGTTGACCCATGATTTATGTCTCAACGTGTAACTGATTTATAAAGTATAAAGTATTTTCTATATGTGATTTGTGTGAATCGAGTATGTTGTGTAAACCTGTGTGGTATTGAAAGATGATCTACGTGAAGCTATGTGTTTACTGTGTGAAAAGTGATTTCAAGTGTGAACTATCACGACCCAATACTACTAAAATCAGTACAAATTTTTCGCTTTTGGAAAATCTTTCTTACCTCCTTGTGACATATTCCTCTAAACTGGTTGGGCTGTGAATCAATATCGATATACCATTCAAACCATTAAGAAATATCACATGTAAACATACATACTGATATCATTTATCATATAATAGAGTGGTCGGTATGTTTATACATCATATGATTCTATATTTACATCCCCAAATATTCTTTATATATACAATATTGTGCTGTAAGCATACTAATACAAAATTCAGTACGTGGTGTATACCTGACAGTCGATGGGAAACAAAGATATCAGCTGTGCCGTCTACTCTCTACACCCGCTATCTCTATGGTGGAAACAATGAAAGTGGGTGGAAAATGAAAGGGTGAGCTCCACATGCTCAGTAAGGCAATAATACAAACGGGTAGATAGCTATACTATCTATATGCTGATAAGAAATCAGGATATATGTGAGCATGAGGTAAAAATAATGATATGCCATATATATAATATCATCTGTTCTAAAACAGGAAATCGGCATATTAAAACATGGAATAATTCTCATGTGAAAACATCTCATGCTCAATGAAACAACACGTTTTAAAATACCCCATCTGGGTCAAAATACGATACACTCACAAATCAAAATCCATTTCAACAAAAATCTTTATTTTCAAATCTCTGATATAAAATCACCCTTCTCAAAGGGTTACAAATCAATGAAAGTCTCATAAAATCCCTCCATGGGAATAATCAAAACTCAATTGAAATCATAAGAAAATCGGGGCCTGACCCCTCCATCGGGTCTCCCCGGTCTATTAAGACCAATAGTTATATCATGTGAGACATGTAAGCGACTATATCGGTAATATCCAGGACTATGGCCATAACCTCGTGATCCCTGGCACACGGATCCTAGTGTGCGGGGTATCACACCTGAAACGGGAGGTGGGTCATCCTACCCGCCAGAACAGCATAATATCAGGATTGCGAGGGCAAGACTTGCTGTCTCGTGGCTAATGCCACTCCATCCAACAATACCCACGGTACAGCGTACTCGCATGACATACACGGTACATCGTACTCCGTGAACCCAAGCTCAATCAGGGGTGCCTGTAATAGGTCTTATCCACCCATGTCAAGTATGTCTCAGTATGCACGTGTGAGCATATCATCTCACTGTGACACACAGTCAATAGGAGGCTCCAACACGGCTATATGCATGTCATATAAATTCCTGTGCAAGCGAAGCTCCAGCATGGCTCCATGCATATTCATGATATCTGAAAACCTCGTGCGAGCGAAGCTCTAGCACGGTTTCATAAAAATCAATAAAAATCTGCGTACGAGCAGCGCTCCAGTACAACTTAAACTAATTATAAATTCAATTCAAATCCACGTACGAGCATTGCTCCAGTACGGATAGGTATTAAAACTTAGTGAAAACCTCATACGAGAAAAACTCCAGTACGGTAGTCATATAAACAAATCTGTAAAATAGTGCGAGTAATGCTCCAGCACTCTGTGTATGAGTTAAAATATAAAATCCAGTGCGAGCGGTGCTCAAGCATGGTTACAACTCATATAACACTGATAGGTGACTCAATTTTATCAAAACATGAAAATAATAGCCAACCTACCCATAAATTGCTTGAATTAAAGCAATATCATCATGAAAACATTAAAATCATGAAATTCATGCAATTTCATAGCCTTACTACCCTTTTTGAAATTTTCCTAACTGGGGGCAAAATAGTTATTTATCACTATTTCCATGTTTTTTCACAAAAATTATTATTCTGTTTTCAGGTAGCCTATTGAATTTAACGTAATGTAAATCCCCTCAAAATTACGTACAGCTACCTCTAAGTGTTCATAAAATTCCCTTACTTGGAATCACGCGCGAACTTATCCCGACTCGGCCGTACCAGGTTTCTCAGTCTAATTCGCTCGTCTACGGAGCTGCATATAACCACATATGGGTTCAATTCAAATATACAGATCAGTATTTCACTCTTACTGATCGAATCTAAAGCTCTGGGCTTGTTTTACTCTATTGGGCTCGATTGCACTTTAATGGGCCTCGAACCCCTTTTTTCAGCCCGTTTCCACCTTTTAAATCCCTTCTTCGGGTTTACTGGGCTCATTTGATTTATCAATAATCATCGGGCTTCGTTCCAAACTCAGTGGATAGCCCGGATACTGTTTACGATAATTACTTTGAAATTTCAAATAAATTTCCTTTTTTTATGCAGAATTAATCCGTAAATCCGTAAAATAATCGAAACTCTGCATTAAAGGACTCATATTATCATAATTAAAATGTACTTACCCAATATGGTGCGGGGTACAAAAATCGGAGCTAAATCGACTCTCGTTCGTGCTCTGTAGTGACACTACACAATTATGCAATTTCGGGTCATTTTCTAATAAAATAATATTAAATTGAATTCTCGGGATTTATCCGCAGGTCAATCCCGACCCTCGGTCACTTACCTGAATTTTTAAGTCGTCCTCGGGTACACTTTCTTCCTTTTTCCCTTTTTTTTCTTTTTCTTTTTCCTTTTCTTCCCCTTATCGGCTACGGTGCTGTTTTGGGCATTTCACCGTCGCCGGCGTTTCCGGCCTTCTCGCCGGCCGCCAGTGGGTTCAACAGAACCGCCTTGGCCTGGGGATCATTCTGCCGGGTTGAATCGACACTAAGAAGCCGCCGTTCGTCGGGACAGAGGCGATTTCTCCCCGGAACTTCCGTCGGTCGATTCGTCGAAAATAGCTAATGTCGGTGCGCGTCACCAGTACCGTTGGAACCATCGGGCGTTACTCTATCTTCTCCGACCTTCGCCTAGCTCGTCAGACGCCGGTGGCTGGTCGAGGGTGTCGAGTTGCAGATGGGTTCTTTGGGTGCGTTTTCGAGTTTCTCTCTCCCCGAAATCAGATTTCCAATTTTCGTTGTTTTTAATTAATTGATTTATTATTATTTTAATCAATTAAATTATATAAAATAATCCAAATATCTCTAAAAAAATCTTTAAAAAATATTATTAAATTCATTTAATCAATAAATGAATTTATCAGTGTATTTTTATCTTTCTCGGTATATTTTTTGATTCTTTTCGGGATAAATTTTCGAATTAAAAATCCCGATTAATTCCAAATTAATTTCCGTAAATTTCAATAAATTAATATCTAGATCAATCGGCCTCGAATTTAAATATTTTCCTCGGTATTGATCCAGATTTCACAAATTCCATAATTTTAACAAAAATTACTTATCGAATTTATACCGAATTTTGATCTTTTGACCATTTTACCCTTGCACGTGTTCGGGACCAAATTGAATCGATTTTCTTTCATCAATCCACAATCTTTTCCCTATTTTCAATTCCTTATTTTCAGTCACCTCGATTTAATTCCTTAGACAAACTTGTTGCTTCTTTGTTTTCCCGATTTATCCATACTCGATTTTTTTACGTAATTTATTTCGTTTCATCCACATTTTTCAAATCCGAATCAACCATCTTATGAATCCATTAACATATAATAATGTCATACAATATGGAAATCATAAGGAATATCATACAAAAATTACAGATCTCACAATCTCCCCCACTAAGAGAATTTGATCCTCCAAATTAGAACCAAATCAATCGGTAAACAACTCCGGGTACTTCTCCTGTATCATGCTCTCTAGCTCCCAGGTAGCTTCCTCCGGAGTGTGATACTGCCATTGAACCTTCACCAGGGAGATCGTCTTGGATCGCAATACATTCTCCTTCCTATCCAAAATTTGAACCGGTCTCTCAACATATGTCATACTGTCACTGAGCTCTAACGGCTCGTAGTGAATCACATGTGACAGATCCGGATGGTACTTCCGAAGCATAGAAACGTGAAAGACATTGTGTACACCTGCTAACTCTGGTGGCAATGCCAATCTATAGGCTTTATCTCCTACTCGCTCCAGAATCTCAAAGGGTCCAATGAAACGAGGGCTCAGTTTACCTTTCTTACCGAACCTCATGATACCCTTGGAAGGAGAAACTCTCAAAAACACCGACTCACCCTCTGCAAACTCTAGTGGTCTGCGTCTCCTGTCAGCATAACTCTTCTGTCGACTCTGAGCTGTCCGCAATCTATCGCATATCAACCTGACATCTTCAGTAGCCTACTGTACCAAGTCAGGAGCAAATAACAGCCTGTCACCAATCTCTTCCCATCCAATAGGGGAGCGGCATCTGCGCCCATACAGTCCCTCATACGGTGCCATCCCGATACTCGAGTGATAATTGTTATTATAGGCGAACTCGGCTAATGGCAAATGATCATCCCAGGAGCCTCTAAAATCCAACACACACGCTCTCAACATATCCTCCAGAGTCTGTATAGTCCTCTCTGACTAACCATCTGTCTGAGGATGGAAAGCGGTGCTAAATCTCAACTAGGTCCCCAACACTTCTTGAAAATGTTCCCAAAAATGGGAAGTGAAGCGGGCATCCCTATCAGGAACAACGTTCACTGGAACGCCATGTAGCCTGACAATCTCTCGAACATATAGGTTTGCTAACGTACTCAGAGCATCTGTAGCTCTCATAGCTAAGAAATGAGCTGACTTCGTCAGTCTATCCACAATCACCCAGATGGCATCGTGACCTCTGCGGGTCCTCGGTAATCGCATCACAAAATCCATGGTGATATGCTCCCACTTCCATGTCGGTATCGGTAGAGGCTGCAATAATCCTGCAGGCTTTTGATGCTCTACCTTTACCTGCTGACAGACGAGACATCTCGTAACATACTCTGCTATATCTCTCTTCATCCCAGACCACTAATAAACTCTCCGAAGATTCTGATACATCTTCGTACTCCCCGGATGTACTGTATACCTCGCTGAGTGAGCCTCTGATAAAATCATCCTCTTGATCTCAGGATCCTCGGGAACACATATCCTACCGCGAAACCTCAGTAATCCATCGGTACTCAGTACAAAATCTGTATCGGCACCTGCTTGTACCTGCCTCATCAACTGAATACATCCCTGATCACTCTGCTGAGCCTGTCGGATACGATCAATCAACTTCGGCTCCAATCTCAGGCTCGCAATGATCTCAACTCTGTCAATCTCAGGGGGTGCTATGTCCAAACTGAGGCTTGCGAACTGCTTTAACAGGTCATATTCCCGAACCATCTTAAATTAAAACCAACCCTAGGCTCTTCATGCTCAAAGCATTAGCAACTACATTAGCCTTACCCGGGTGGTATAGTATCTCGCAATCATAATCCTTCAGGAGCTCGAGCCATCTCCTCTGTCTCATGTTCAGCTCCTTCTGCGAGAATAAATACTTCAGACTCTTATGCTCTGTAAAAATCTGAAACTGCTCACTATATAAGTAATGGCGCCATATCTTCAGTGCAAACACTATGGCTGCCAACTCCAAATCGTGGGTCAGATAGTTCCTCTCTTGATCTTTTAGCTGTCTAGATCCATAGGCAACTACCCTCCCATCCTGCATCAATACACAACCCAATCCCTGATGCGATGCATCTGTATATACCAAGAAACCTCCTGAGTTGGTAGGTATGGTGAGAACTGGAGCAGTGGTCAATCGACGCTTCAGCTCCTGAAAACTCCTCTCACAGGCATCATCCTACACAAACTCAACATCCTTCCGTGTGAGACGTGTCAACGAAGCAGCTAATTTGGAGAAACCCTCTACAAATCTCCTGTAGTATCCTGCCAAACCTAGAAAACTCCAAATCTCTGTGATTGTCCTAGGGCGCTCGCACTGAACAACTGTCTCTATCTTGGATAGGTCCACTGACACTCCATCCCTCGATATTACATGGCCCAGAAAAGAAATATGCTCCAACCAGAAGTCACACTTACTAAGTTTGGCATACAACTGTCTCTCTCTGAGGGTCTGTAACATTATCCTCAAGTGCTGCTCGTGGTCCTCCCTGGATCTGGAGTATACCAAAATATCATCGATAAATACAATCACAAATCGATCCAGGTATGGCTTGAACACATCGTTCATCAAAGCCATGAATGCTGCGGGGGCATTGTCAACCCGAATGGCATAACTAAAAACTCATAATGACCATAACGGGTCTTAAATGCTGTCTTGGGTACATCCTCCCTCCGTATCCTCAGCTGATGATACCCAGACCTCAGATCAATCTTAGAAAAGATCTGTGCTCCCCAAAACTGATCCAACAAATCGTCAATGCGTGGAAGGGGATATCTGTTCTTAATGGTAGCCTTATTCAACAATATGTAATCCATACACAATCGGAGACTGCCATACTTCTTCCTCACAAACAAGATCGGAGCTCCCCAAGGTGATACGCTCGATCTCACAAACCCCTTCTCAAGCAAATCCTGTAATTGCTTCCTTAGCTCCTCCAACTCAATCGGAGCCATCCTATATGGTGGTCTCGAAATCGGTTCTGTACCAGGTACTAAATCTATCCCAAACTCCATCTCTCTGGCTGGAGGTAATCCTGGTAAATCGTCTGGAAAGACGTCAGGAAACTCCCTAACCACTGGAATATCTCTCAAATTTGGTCGTACCTGATCCGTATCAACCACATATGCGATGAATCCTTCAAAACATAAATCATAAAATCAGCAAAATTTATTGCTCCACTTAGAACAACCATTGATTTCATTACTTTTTAAGAAAATTTTACAACACATTTTTCGGGGGTATTAAACGTTAACGTCTTATAAAAACAATCTAATACAACACGATTGGCAGCCAACCAATCCATTCCTAATATGACATCAAAGTCCCTCATATACATCATAATAAGGTCGGCTGACATTTCTTTTTCCCCGACTTTCAACTTACAATCCCTGACTACACACTCTACTAGCTGACTAGTGTTTATAGGGGTAAGTATTAACAATTTACTACTCAGAGGAATATGCTTTACATATCTAGACAATTTACATGCAAATGAAGGCGATACAAATGAATGTGTGGCACCAGGATCAATCAAAACATATACTTCTAAATCAAAGATCAGGATGGTACCTTTCACCACATCAGACGACTGATCTGCCGTATCCTGGTCCAAAGCATGAACTCGCCCTGTACCCATCACTTGCTTCCCTTTCTCTTCTGCAGTAGCTCTCCTCCTCTGAGCAGGAACCTAAACTGGAGCTCTCTCCGGCTCTTTGCCCTTCTGTGGGGCAGTGTCCTGTCTCTCTAGGCAATCTCTCATCACATGCCCTGGCCTCCCACATCGATAACATACTACAGTAGTAGCTATAGGCACTGGACAAGGTCTGGTACCATGATATCTGCCACATCGCCTACATCAATCAGTAGTAGGACATGGTCCTCCAATGACAATGCCTCTAACTGGTGGTAAAGTTGGATGAACAAGGGGTCTATCTGTCCTCTCCTGAACCTCCTTAATCTTTGGCCTCTTATCAGAGAGTCGTACCCCTCTCCTAACAAATCTGTCTCTGCCGAATATCTTTCGGTCTCTGTCTCGACTCCTACTGAACTTTTCTGTCTCGGAGACGTTCCGCTCATAATCCTGCTCACACAGCTGAGCTCTATGTACTACCTCCTCATAAGTCGAAACATCAAAGGGAGCCAACCGAGATCTGATGGCTGGTCTCAGTCCATCTATAAACTTTTGGACCTTTCGATCCTCACTGTCCATCGTCTCCAAATCATATCTCCCCAAAGAGATGAATCGAGTCTCATACTCATCAATAGATTGGTTCCCCTGAACCAACCTCAAAAACTCCATCCTCAAATTTCGCTGTGCAGTAGCGGGAACATACTGCCTCCTAAAGGCATCCAAAAATATCTCCCATGTGACCTCAGCATGTCGAGCTCTCAATATTATTAAATTTATTTAATCAATAAATGAATTTATCAATGTATTTTTATCTTTCTCGGTATATTTTTTGATTCTTTTCGGGATAAATTTTTGAATTAAAAATCTCGATTAATTCCAAATTAATTCCCGTAAATTTCAATAAATTAATATCTAGATCAATCGGCCTCTAATTTAAATATTTTCCTCGGTATTGATCCAGATTTCACAAATTCCATAATTTTAACTAAAATTACTTATCGAATTTATACCGAATTTTGGTCTTTTGACCATTTTACCCTTGCACGTGTTCGGGACCAAATTGAATCAACTTTCTTTCATCAATCCACAATCTTTTCCCTATTTTCAATTCCTTATTTTTAGTCACCTCGATTTAATTCCTTAGACAAACTTGTTGCTTCTTTGTTTTCCCGATTTATATATACTCGAATTTTTTACGTAATTTATTTCATTTCATCCACATTTTTCAAATCCGAATCAACCATCTTATGAATCCATTAACATATAATAATGTCATACAATATGAAAATCATAAGGAATATCATACAAAAATTACGGATCTCACATGAACTGTGTGCGGTTTTAAACTCAGTGGTTTTGTATGATAAACTGTGTGAATATGCACATACCCATTTGGCGAATTAATAGTTTCGCATTGATGGAAATTGATTTAAAGAACATGCATATTAATTTATAAGGAAATGTGAGTATGTATTTTAGCATGTAAATAGTGTAGTTATCTACCTGCTTGCACATTTTACTTACTGAGCGTGTTAAGCTCACCCCCTTATTTCCTCGTCCACAAATACTACTCAGTAGTGAGTACTGCAGTCGTCCCTGCTACGGTATTCTCTAATCATCTAGCCGTACAAAGAGGTATACATTATGTGATGATATGAAGAGATATTTTGTATGCTGTAAATTAATACACAGTCTAGTAATGTGTTGTACAAAAGGGGATGTATAGTTAATAGGAATTGATGTAAACGCTTCCGCATATGTTATAAAAGTCCAGTTTCTATTTCAAATTTGTTTAATTACATTAATTAAACTATAAATGAGTAAGATATGGATTGGATTTGACTCACAGCCCAACTGTAATTGGTAAGTGTTAAGGTAAAAGGTTGCGAAAGAGGGTCGTGAGAAGCAGTACACAAGACGCAACTGTGATGATATGAAATGTATATTTCGAGGTCACTGAGAAAATGAAAAGGTAAAGAGAGTGACAGAAAAGAGATGTAATAAGGAAGCAGTGAGAGCGATAGAGTAAAGTCACTGAAAAGATGAATTACAGAATTAAAAGTATAAGTGAAGGTTACACTGCTTACATGATTGATAAAGTTAGGACGTGTTCGGAGTAAAAAGACACCCCAGTAGACAGAGGAATTTTTGACACATATTCGGATGATCTATCAGAATTACCAGTAAATTGAAAGATGAAGTTTGGAATTGATTCAGTAGTGGTATCGAATTAATTATTCAGACTACTGTACTTAGTGGCTTTGATTGAATTAGAAATGCTGAAGAAGAAAATACAATGATTGCATGAAAATGAGGTTATCGGACCAAGTGATCCACTTTGGAGTGTACCGGCATTAATTATTAAGAAGATCCGGAGCTTTTTGGGTCACGATATGTCAAGAACGAGAGTTAATTGGATTCTCCCAAAACAGAGTTATGGATCAGTGGAAAAGACCTAAAACTCTTAAAGATGATTCAGAGTTTGAGATATATGGAAACTTTGAAATATGAATTACCTATCGAGTTTAAGGATTGTAAATTGTTTATGCTTATGTTTTGAATGCGAGACTCAATTTAAGTAAGAAAATGATTTCGTTATAATTGATAAACAAAATGAGACAAGCGTTGAAGTGTGATAAATTTTGAATGCAAGTTATATTGGAATAAGAGGTGTTTATAAGGTAAGAATATCTCTGGTATGTGAAGTGATTCAGATCAAGTAATATGAACTGAAAATGAATTGTGACTAAGGATAAATGAGAATATCGATAAATTCTGGTATCCTACTTCTTATTGAGACTGAACCTTAAACCCTTATATCCATAACCAGTTTATGTGGTCAAGTCTGATGGCTAATAAAGGTATTTCAAAATACCTCCCTGCCTGAGAGACTTGACAGCGTCTAGAAGTACCCGATCCTTAACCAATAAATTGAAATTGATAGTCGTCATATACGCGTTCGAAGTCGGGATACCATTACTTATGTAGTGGAGAATTATGGAATTCTACTGATCATGAAGGTTTAAGTATTTAATTTTACCAAAGCTGTCAAATAAAAGAAAAACAAGAAATGATTCGAGTTAGTGCTTTGAGCAGAAGTGATTTCAGGATGGCGTTATGTATATTGGTCAAGGACATGGGTTTTTGAAATATTTAGTGAACCTCAACTGGATGTGGTTCCTTTTTTATACTAATATTTATTTCGTGGTAACGAGACTGAGAGTGGAAAACTTGACTTGATTGATCAAATCGAACAGACACAACGAAATGATAAATACTGCATTGATGTGGCTGGTCAGACGCAGATGGGTGCTGCAACTAGTTTGAGTATTGGTACTGATAAATTATTGAGATTTAAAAAAAAGAATTTCGTACCAAATGATCGATAGTTAAAGGAATTGATGTCGTCAGAGGCTTTTTTATCGAGATATACTCTATATCCGAAGAGTACTAAGTCACATCAAAATCTTCGAAAAGTGTATTGGTAATCAGGTTCAATAAGAGATATAATTGGAATCGTGACTAACCGCCTCATATGTCAGCAGCTTAAAGATAAAGTATAACAAGATTTACAAAGAAAGGAAAACTGAGTCCCCGATACATTGGACCTTTCAAGGTTTTAAATCGAGTGGGAGATGAGCTAGGATATTGGCATTGCCGCCAGAATTATCGAGTACCCATAGCGTTTTTCACGCTTTAATACTTCGCAAGTATCATCCAGATCCAATGTATGTGGTAAATTATGAACCACTAGAGTTGAAAGAGGATATGACGTATATGGAGAAATCGGTTCGGATACTGGATAGAAAAGAAAAAGATTTGAGGTTTAAGATAATTTCTTGCGTCAAGGGTTTATGGCAGTACCCCACTTCGGCAGAGGCCACGAGGGAATTGGAGAGCTTAATGCTAGAGAAGTACCCATATTTTTTTGAGGACTTACGTAACTTCTAAATTTGGGGACCAAATTTTCCAAGGTGGAGAGAATGTAAACACCGTAAATTTTCATGTACTTGGTCTTGTCAATGAATACCAATTTAAACTATTGGAATGAAAAGTGTGCATTTGGTAAAAATTTACTGAGGTTATATTTTAACAGGAGAAACTGGGATGAATATAATTAATTTGAATATTTTGACTCGAAGAATAAATAAATAAATATGAGGTATAAAAATAATTTTTATGAGCTAGATAAATATATAAATATTTTTCCATGTTAGGTAAGTGTAAATATTGGACTAAATATACTTTGAACAATATATGATAAATTATTAAGTGTGTGTATATATATATATATATATATATAAAAGTGTGTGAGCTGAAGAAGTCCATGGATTGGCTTCTAAATGAAGCCAATCTCGAAGACTTCTATTTACTGCTGTTTGCAGTAGCAATAAGAAAAGAAGAAGGAAAAGAAACAAAAGTCTTAAGACTACCATTAGGAATAATGTCCATCGGTAGAAAAGAAATTTTATAATAATATATGTATATATATATGTGGAAATGATGAATGATGTAGTGATAGCCAATCCCGAACCCATGTTTGCTGCTCTCAATAGTAGCTGTGGGAAATGAGAAATGATAGGAATTTGGTTGTCTCCATCGACTGCATATATTTGTTTAGATATATATTAAGGGAAAAGTCAAAGGAAGATAGGATGGCCATTTGGTGAAAAGGAAATAGGAAATGAATGAAGATGATGCCTTGGTAGCAAAGAAAAACGTGAGGAAACTGAAACAGGTATGGTACATGCTGAAAATTACCCGGTTGGTGGAGAACTGAAACAAGAAAAGATGTCAGAAGAGAGAAGAAACATGGAAGCACAAGGAAACCGAAAGACAAAGACTCGAAACAGAGGATATTAGGGTGGCCTGATATTCAGAATCTTGGGTTGAAACATATATATCTATTCATGCTATTGAAATGGCAGTAGGAACGATAGGTTAGAAAGAGGTTAAAAAAACCTGCAAGAGGTCTGTCACAAAGAAGAAATAAAGGCAGACGCAAAGCATGGGGAAGATCAGAGGGACAGAGTTGAAAGGAAACATGAAGCTGGAAAACATGAAACAAAGCTGAGTTGGTTGGATGTTAATGTCTGGAAGGAGGAAAGAATAATTATAATATTAATTGTGCCTGAAACTGCAGAAAGTGGTAGGGTAGTAGGCCGAGGAAGGAGGGAAGTCAGTAGGAACATAAGACATCGGTAGGAAGAAGGTAAGGCATGATCAAGGAAGTCATTAAATGACTGAAATCAAATCTGAAGTAAGGGACGAGAGCTGAAGTATGTATAAATAATATATAATTATATAAATATATATTCAGTACAAATGCTGGTGAAGATAGCGAAGAATGGAAAGGCTACAGCTGTGGGAAATAAAAGGAATAGAGGGAGGAGCGTGAAGCATGAAAGAGAGCAAGGATGAGAACCAGCTACCCGAGAGCTTGAAGTATTGAGCGAAAACAAAGGCCTGTACGGGAGACTGAGTTGAAGCAGAGAAGAGAGGGGAGAACTACCGAGCTTCACTGCCACTACTTCCAACAACTGTCCTTGTTTCCTACCACATGCCGAACCTTGTTCTTGTCCAGCCCCGTGCCCCCCTGTTTATAGCAACCTGTGAGGAGAATAGAACAGAAGCAGCAGCTGGGCACTCGGGTTAAAGGCAATCGAGAAAGGCAGAATAGGGGAGAGCAGGGGAAGGGAGAGAGGCTAGAGGGAGGTGTTCAGGTTGATGGTGAAGATGATGATGATGGCGATGGTGATGATGCCGAGACCGAGGGTGGAGATGGTGGTGTCCGAAAAATGGAAAAAATGAAGGTACCGAGAAGGTGCGGTGGAAATCGAGAAGGAGAAGAAGAGGAAGAAGGAAACCATGAACAGGGGATGAGCCTCGGTTTGAAGATGGAAAATGGGAGACTAGGAGGAAGAACGGAGGAGGTCGGACGAGGGATCTAGAAGCGGGTGGTTGGAAGAGGCGTGGTCAGAGCCATTACCGGCGCCGAATAGAAAGAAAATCATGGCAGAAAGGAGGTTGTTGTGCCTGGAAAATTAGAAGAAAAGAAGATAGTGAACAGGAGAAAAGAATAAGAAAAAGAAAGTTGCGGGAAAGATAATTGAATTCAAAAAAAATAAAAATAAAAATAAAAATAATATATATATAAAAAGAAGAAGAAGAAAGTAATATAAATATATATATATATATATTAATATATATATATATTAATATATATATATATATTATAGAAAATAGAGGAAAAATTGAGGAAGGAAAATAAGTGTACTAAATTTTGAAAATCCCCGGGAAGAGCTCCGAAAAAATTAATCGAGGGGACCAGAGTCACCGACTCGCTATGTTGAGACAATCGAAGACTACGGACATACATCGAGGTAAGGAAAATTCTCGTCGCTGCTAGAGATAAATATGCGTAATTTTCGTATATTTGTAGATATAAAATTTATGTTTAATTTCGCAGTACCGAAAATAATAGGTCAAATTTTATGACTTTGAAAATCAAAGATTTTAGCATAGTTGAACAATCAAATTTTACGAATTGAATTTAAATGGTTTGCATAAATTATGATATGACTTAAATTCTATTTTAAATATCGAAAATTCTAAATTTTGAATTTTCATAAACTGTTTTCTGAGATTTTTTCGGAAAAAGGGCTAGTCAGCCTGTTTTGAACGATTTTATAAAGCAAATGAATTTATATGTGATTTAAGGAAAAACGATTTGTTATAAAGTTATTCTGATGAAATGTGCTTGAGCGCGTACTAACTGTGTGTTGTACGGTCCGTCTTGCACTAATTTTGAGACAAAGGTGTTGGTGAGATCATGCTGCATTTTCTGTCTGTTTCTGTATCTGATTTTGTATCTGTGTTCCATGGGTACGATGTACCGTGCTTTTGATTCTATTTCTGGCTTTGGACATTCTGATCTGTGAGCCGTTTGGGTAGCTGACCACTCCCACGGCAATTGACATCCCGACACACCTGGCTCGTGAGTTGCCCGGAGTCACCGACATTGGCCTATAGTCATTTCTGATATCTGATATAGCATGTTTGTCTTGTCTCGTCTATTTGAACTTATGAATTGACTCATGAATTTATATCATATGAAATTGATTATTTTAATGCACAAAAGACCATGGGGGCCACCTCTTGAATCTTGCGGGAGCAAAGTGCCATACCGTCGTCGTTTTTAAAGTTGTTTAAGGTTTTAAAAACGGTATTGATTTCAGTTCCATTTTCATACTGAATTTGCCATGGATTTTTCGACTTTGATTTTTTTAAACTGGCAGTGCTTCTGTGTCTATTTGAAATATTTTTCTGAATTTTTCTGCTTGAATTGAGATATCTGCAAATCTATTTGTTTTACTACTGGAGAATTCTGAACTTTCTGGATTTACAACAGTAGCTAAATGTATTACCGATACATATTCTGTTTCTGAAAATCTGTTATTGGTATTTGTGCTTTTGCTCATACTAAATCTATTTTCCGTATTCTGAATCTGGTATCTGAGAAATTACCAAATCATCTGTATACTTTGTGAAAATATTTCGGATTTGGTAAATATAGAAAAATATATATTTTTATAGGTAGTGTATTTATCTACCTGCTATGGGGTTTTTCTTACTGAGCATGTTGAGCTCACCTCCCTTACTTTCTCCCACAGAGTCCCTCTGTAGCTGGGATCGCTTTCGTTAGTAAGGCATTCCGCACAGTTATGATCTCGCGGAACGTGTTTCTGCATCGAAGGTATACCCAGTTGTAAGAAATTCTTTTGTATCTAAATTTGTTTGAAGGACAGTAATGCAATACAAGATGTTTATGGGGAATGTGAACATATTTTATTTAAATTTTGTTCCTAAGAAAGTGAATTAATTAGACTGAGTATTATTCTGACCTAAAAATCGACTTATAGCCCAACCAAAATATCAGTAAATTTGGGTTGTTACATGAAATGTGTTTGTGGGTCAAGATAGTCCATTGGAGGGGTTGAGTCTTGACGAGTGATGATTTTGTATCGGTTTGTGTGCACTTTGCATGATGCGTTACCATGCCATGATTTTGATTTACGCATGATGATTTTCCATGCTATGTTTTGAGAACTGTGCACTGATTTAAATAGCATGAATTGCTTTACATGTCATGAACACAAGCATGAGCATACGTTTTGGAGTATGACAAATAAATATATGATTTTAGCATGGCATCACGATCACGTAGATAGTACAGTTATCTACCTGCTCGCATGATTGCCTTACTGAGTGCGTGGTTTGCTCACCCCCTTATTTCCCCCTCTTTTTCAGAGCACTGGTAGTAGTTAGTAAGCGGCTGAGGACTTGCATTCTTGGTATCCATTGTTTCCCATTATCGAAAGGTATACACGCTGGTATCATTTTGTTTCTAAACATGTAATAGCACAGTAATCATTTTGGAATGTAATATAGGAGATGTAAATATTAGTAAACACGTACAAGTATAGAACCTCAATTATAAAGTATACGTGTTTGTTTTTGAATAAATTAATAGATAGATGACATGGTAGATGGTAAACGGTGACTAATACTGACTCATAGCCCAACTGTTTGGTGGTGAGAATGTTCATGATCGGGAAAGGAAAGGAAAAAGCGAAAAATTTGTAGCGATTTTTTATAAAAAGGGGGTTGTGACATAAAGCTAGTAACATTAGATAATTAATTAATTATACAGTCTCTTATGGTAGAAACAAGATTTATATTTTTATATTATAATAAAATATCATATATATTTATACATTATTATAGTATCATATGTGTAAGTTGTAAAACCCTGAATTTCTCCGAATTTGGCTTGGACTTTATCCGATTTAAATTTAATTCACAGTTTGTATGACGATAATTAAATTAATTATGTCAGAAGGAAAGATTAGGTTGAGCCGAAAATTTAAGTTAAAAAATCGATTTATGAAAATAAACTAATAATAATAATGATTGTAATGATAGTATAAATAATATGTATATATAAATATACATTTATTTTGATTATATAAATGAATATATAAATGTATATATAATATTTATTTTGAGTATATAAATGTATATATATAAATATAAAAATATTTTGATTATATTAAAATACATTTATTTGATGTGTATATATAAACGTGTATATATATATATATATATATATATATATATATATATATATGTAGAAATACTTTGATTATATAATTATACATTTATTTTAATGTATAAAGGTATATATAAATGAATTATTTTGATTATATTTTGATTTTATAAATATACATTTATTTTTATATATATAGATGTCTATATATATAAATAGATTTATTATTTTGATTTTATAAAATGTATATATATATATATAAATATAAAAAATATAAATATTTTGAATTATACTTTAATTTTGTAATATATATATATATTTGTATTGATTATATAAATATATATATATATATATTAATATAAAAATAAAAATAAAAATTTAAATATATATAAAAAAAACAAAAGCCAGAACGGTGCATTTTGAAGAAAGGCTTCCTTCTGTACCCGAGGCTCGCGCGCCTGTCTTCTTCCCTGCACCAGAAGCGCACCCTACCCTGCCTCTGCACTGCCCCTCCGCGCCTACCGGCCTCAGCCTGTAACGCTAGCTGCACATGCACCGAGCCTGCATCGTCCGCACACCAAGTCGCGCCAAACCCTACACCCTGTTGCGCCCTGCCTACACCCAGTTTGCACCATCCAGCCTGCATGCCAGGGCACCCTGCACACACCAGGCCTTGCACCATGCGAGGCATCTGCCACTAGTCCCGCACCCTGCACCCCCAGCCCCACACCACCACCTCACGCTGCCAGCCTGCCTGTACGTGGAAGAAGACAAGGAAAATGGTAAGGCAGAATTAATCCTACCCTGAAATTTATAGGAAGTGTGTATGTGTGTGTGTGTGTGTGTCTATATATATACGGGTTGGCTATTTGGAAGAGAGGGGTGATTGAACAGTAGAGGGAAGCTAAAATAGGGGGAAACATAGGTTATCGAAAATGGTGAAGAAGACGATGATGATGTGAGGAAGGTGAGGGCTGAAAGGGAAGGAGCAGGGAGACCACCACCATGATCATACCTGATGCTGGAAACTAGGTGAAGGAACCAGCAGCTGAGAAAACCAGAGATGACGATGACAATGAAGATGGTGCTGGAAACAGGATGGGTGATGATGATGGCAGTTGGAGATAGAATGGTAAAGAGAATGGTGGAGATGAAGGTGATGACCGAGGGTGGCCGAGGGGAATGAGGAGGGAAAGAGAAACCGAGAGAGGGAAGGATGGACCGAGAGGAAACAGACAAACGAGGGAAAACAAAAGTGAGCAGAGAAGGGAGAGAAGCTGGAGAGAGGCTCGGGAAGATGGTGATGGTGAAGATGATGATGGTAATGAAGGTGATGGTGCCCGAGAGATGGTAAGGGAGGAGTTGCCGAGAGAAGAGGAAGGAAGAGAAGGGGAGGTTCGGGAGAGGAAGAAGATCCAGGAAAGGGAAGAAAAGAATTTGGTGCCTTGGCACCAAATTTAAAAAGAAACAAAAAAGAGAGGATATATATATATATATATGTATTTGGAAATAGAGAAAAAGGTGAGGAGGAAAAATTTGGAAACCCGGGGAAGGAGCTCCAGTGGAAAATACCCGATTTGGTTCGGACTCACCGACTCTCAACGTCAAGGTAAGGAGCTGTCGAGAGATGGTGATAAAGGTGATGGTGCCCGAGAGATGGTGAGGGAGGAGCTGCCGAGAGAAGATCCAGGAAAGGGAAGAAAAGAATTTGGCACCTTGGCGCCAAATTTAAAAAGAAACAAAAAAAGAGGATATATATATATATATATATATATATTTGGAAATAGTGAAAAAGGTGAGGAGGAAAAATTTGGAAACCCGGGGAAGGAGCTCCGGTGGAAAATACCCGATTTGGTCTGGACTCACCGACTCTCAACGTCAAGGCAATTGAGGATTACGTGCAGACACCGAGGTAAGGAAAATTACAGTGTGCTATAGAGATGAATGCACGTATTTTTCGATCATTTTTTATGGATACGAATTTAGGAAATTATATATATATATTTATTTATGCTGCAGAAAAATTACCTGTGAATTGTCAAAATTATACTGCGTATATTTATTGTGTATTTGAAGATTGCGAACCTTAGGATGAAATTTTGATACGCTGAACATAGAAAATCCCTAGGCAAATTAGACTGCCCGAAATTTAGAAATAAGTTTTAAGGAACCTTGAAATTTGCCTGATTTACAAAATAGCCCTATTTAGTGTATTTAAATAATTATTGAGTACTTTTAAAATTATCGCGGAAAAACCCCAAACTTTGGATTTTGCACTGAGACTTTGTTTTATGAATTTTTAGCTGAAAAAGGCAAGACCAACCCCTTTTAATCTATTTGAAACACTAAAAATGAGATTTAAGTGCTTTAAAGTTAAAACTGTATTAAACAACCTATTTTGAACTGTTTCGTGAAACAAATGGAATTTTATATGTATTTTAAGAAAAAATTTAAATGAGATGTGCTAGAGCGCGTGCTGAGTGTATCGTACGGACCAACTCGCACTGACAAGATGTGCTTGAGCGCGTGCTGACTGTGTGTCATACGGCCTGACTCGTACTAACGAGACGTGCTTGAGCGCATGCTGATTATATTGCACGGACCGACTCACACTGACAAGATGTGCTTGAGCGCGTTCTGACTGTGTGTCGTGCGGCCTGACTCGCACTGACGAGATGTGCTTGAGCGCGTGCAGACTGTGTCGCACGGACCGACTCGCACTGGATTTTGATCTAAGTCATGAAGTAAAACCGTGCCAGCCGTCGTGTATTGCTGTGTAATCATGCACTGACCTGCTCGTACGTGATTTTAAAGTGTTTTGATAAATTGTACCTATCAGACGTGTATTACTGTGTCATCTTGCATGTATCTGCTCGCACGTGATTAGAGGCAAAGAAAGCGATGAAAATTATATGGAAATGTGAATGATGTCGAGGTCCATGGAGTACGATGTACCGTGCTGTGTGCACGTGAGTACGATATACCGTGTGAGTGGAAATGAAATTATATGGAAATGTGAATTTAGAATGATGCCTGGTCCATGGAGTGCGATGTACCGTGTTGTGTGCACGAGAGTATGATGTACAATATTATTGAGAAATAGAGAAATGAGTAAGCCGATTGGGTAGCTGACCACTCCTACGACACTTGACATCCCGACACACCTGGCCCGTGATTGCCCGGAGTCACTGACATTGACTAATTGTCGTATTGATTGATTAATTATTAATGATGAATATTCCGCCATGCCTCACTTATTTGATTTATCTGAACTGAGTTTTGATGAAGTGAATTTTTGATATGAAATGAGTTTTATTTTATTGCATTTGATTTAAATGATATTTTGTAGAATTATTTTCTGTGATATCGATACTGTGGGAAAATGGTAATTTTGTGATATCGATATTGTGAGAAAATGGTAATTTTCACTATATAACACTGAACTTATAGTATTACTTCAAGCTCGTATTTTGTAGATAGTGTATTTATCTATCCACTGCTTGATTTTTTTACTGAGCATGTTGAGCTCATCCCTTATTTTACATCCACAAAGTTCCCTCAGTAACAGAGGTTGATGGGTAGATTTTAATATGCGGCCATACGTCAGAGGGACACCTATCTACGCAAAAAGGTATACCCTGTTTAGACATGTAATTGGTGTCTAATTTTGTAGGTATAGTAATGCAGTATTGTATCCGAGTCTGGGGGAAATATAATGTCACGACCCAAATTACCTAAAAATCAGAGTAAATTTTTCATTTTTTCATTTATTATTTAATTCTTACCTTTCTCTCGTCGTGACCATCCTACAAACACAGTTGGGCTATGATTCGGTGTTAGTCACCTCTCACCTATTTACCATTTCATTTCCATAATCATATTCATATATCAGAGTTTACTATCTTTTGACTTTTAAATAAATACATACACAATGGTATTTATAACTCTACATCCCCGACATCAATGTCTGTTTACAGTACTGTGCATTACATATTTAGATACAAAACCATACAAATGTGTATACCTGTCTCTCGATAGGAAGCAGCGGATACAAAGCATACAAGTCCTCAGCCGCTCAATAACTATTACGAGTGCTCTAAAAAGATGGGAAAATAAGGGGGGGTGAGCAAACCACACGCTCAGTAAGGCAATTATGCAAGTAAGTAGATAGCTCCACTATCTATATGCTCATAATGCCATGCCCTTAAATCCATTTATTTTCATTAAAATCATCAAGCACAAAGTCATGCAAACATTAATGACTTAGTTTATAAAACTGTTCGTGCATATATAAATCATACTACTTATGCATCATAGCATTTTATGTGACATCATTAAATCATAATAAGCATGAATTAAATCAAGATCATGCAGTCTTTCATGTCATGTAAGACAATTTATGGATTTCAAATGAAAGCATGGAAAACTTCACATGCTACTGCATTTAAATCAATTCATTAAAACTGCAGTAAAACTAACCCTTCTGGGTCAATCATCTCATAAAACAATTCATTTAAAATTCATTATAAAACTTCGGTTATAAAACCACCCTTCTTTCAGGGTCACAAATCATAAAATCATTTAATCATAAAATCGTCAAATCGGGGGCTTGACCCCTCCTTCGGGTCTACCCTGGTCTAACAGACCACAAGTTATATCATGTGAGACAATCAGGTAATCATCAGTAACATCGAGGACTATGGCCATATCCTAGTGATCCCTGGCAACACGGTACCTAGTGTGCGAGGTATCACACCTGAAACGGGAGGTGGGTCGTCCTACCCGCCAGAACAGTATAACACCAGGATTGCGAGGGCAAGGCTTGCTGCCTCGTGGCTAATGCCACTCCACTCTACTCCAACAATCCCCACGGTACAGTGTACTCCGCGTGACATACATGATACAACGTACTCCGTGAACCCAAGCTCAATCAGGGGTGCCTGTAATAGGTCTTATCCACCCATATCATCTCTGTCTCAATATGCACGTGTGATCATATCATCTCACTGTGACACACAGTCTACAGGAGGCTCCAACACGGCTATATGCATGTAATATAAATCCCTGTGTGAGCGAAGCTCAAGCACGGCTCCATGCTTATTCATGATATCAGAAAACCTCGTGCGAGCGAAGCTCTAGCACGGTTTCATAGAAATCAATGAAATCTGCGTACGAGCAGCGCTCCAGTACGACTTAAACTGATTATAATTTCAAGTAAAATCCACGTACGAGCAATGCTCTAGTACGAATATGTATAAAAACTCAATGAAAACCTCGTACGAGAAAAACTCCAGTACGACATTCAAATGAATTATGAAAACCATATAAAACTTTATGCGAGCAACGCTCCAACACAAATGAATGCTCAAGTAAATCAAATCTCATGCGAGTTACACTCCAGCACGGCTTTATGCATAATTAAATCAAATCTCGTGCGAGTTACACTCCAGCACGGCTTTATGCAATATCAAATCAAAACAGGATGCGAGCTAAGCTCTAGCACCTCTCATACATATCAAATCGGTAAAACTAGTGCGAGCAATCGCTCCAGCACCTTTTTATGCATATCAAGTCAAAACACAATCAAAACATGTCAAAACGGAGTGCAAGCTAGGCTCCAGCAGCTCTCATTTCACAATAATAAAAATCAGTGCGAGCACCATGCTCTAGCACATTTCATGCATATGATGTCACACAAGTCGGTGCGAGCAAGCGCTCAAGCACAATTATGCACATTCACAAACGCAGATATAATGCGAACTACGTGTTGGCATTATCTGTTTTTATATAAACTTGATAGTTGGCCTATTTTCCAAAGAAATTTCCATTTAAATGTAAATAACACCTATGTAGTGTTATCTTGTGAAATTATACAATTTCTGGCCAATCTACCGATTTGCTTTGATTAAAACTAATCAAATCTTTAATTCAGAAAATTCCTTAAATCATGCATTTCATGCATGTCATGCTTTCACCATCCTTAGGTGAACTTCCCTCAATAGGGGTAAAATAGACTTTTCACCTATTTCGATCCTTAAAATCATTTAAACCACTTTTCGGATCATTATACATAATCAAGGTATACATACATATTCAGTGTACAGAAAAACTATTAAAATACGCGTAGCTACCTCTAGCTACTTACACAATTCCCTTACCTCATTTTTCTGTACAGTCTGACCTTTCCATTGATGACTTGTCACGCAGTCCGATTTGCTCCCAATCCAATCTCCGAAACTGCGGATACACATTCATCATGTAAAATACAATACAATTTAATGTATTTCATATTTTCTGGGCTTAATTTAAATCATTGGGCCCGTTTACCCATATTGGGCCCGATTGCACCTTAATGGGCCTTAATCGGCCTTAAGCCCGTTTTCCACACTTTATCGAGGCCTATTGGGCTCATTGGGCCCATCAGTAATTTATTTAGCCTCGTTCTAAATTTTCGGATATCTCAATTTAATATTTACGACAATTTATCCAATTTTTCAGAATTTAATTCATTTATGCGGAAATTAAATCCGTAATTTATGCGTTAAATATCAATCACGCATAACGATATAAAATTATCGTAAATAAGGGTTACTTACCCGTTATTCCATGATCGTACACATATCGAGGCTGCCTCGAGCTCTCGGTTGATGCCAATTGTCGAGCTACACAATTAAATATATTGTTGGGTAAACTTTCAGTTGATTATTTATCAAATTAAATATTTCAAAAATTAAATCGGTCAATTTGACCACTTACCGACTTACTCGAAGCTCGATTGCATCACTGGAATTTTTTTCAATTTTTTCTCTTTTTCTTTTTCCCTTTTTCTTCCTTTTTTTCCCTCTCTTTTTGGCTGAACCGGTCCGGTCCGGTTCAACCCGATTCAGACCGCCGGTTCAGCTCGGTCCGGTTCGGTCGGTTTAGTCCGGTTCGATCGGTTCAGGCAACATTTGGTCGTGCCGGTGCCGTCCGGTCGGTTCCCGGTGCGATTCCACCGCCGTTCGGTGCGCCATGGCCTGGGCTTCCTAAATCAGGCCTCGGCTGGGGTTGAATCGGCGCCATCGCCGGCGAATCTACGTTTCTTCCCCGCGGCTTCCTCCTCCGTTTTCAGCGTTTTTCGATGACATCGGGGCGCGTCCTGACCGCTGGTGGTTCGCCTGGTGTGGGGCTATGTCACGACCCAAACTACCCAAAAATCAGAGTTAATTTTTTTCGTTTTATTTTTTTCTTACTTAAATTCTTACCTGTCCTAGAATCGTGACCAACACTCCACTAATAATTGGGTTGTGCGTCAATGCCAGTCCCACCATTCAATTACCATCTAACTTATTTATTCTCCAGTCATTTATAATTGTTTATATTATTTATACATCCCCTAAAGTTACTTACAAACATGTTACTGTGCTATGCTTATGTAGATACAATATGTACAAGTGTATATATACCTTATGTCGATGGGTAGCAGCGGATATCCGGAATGCAGTACTGAGTCACCTCAACTTCAACTGGAGATTATCTGTGGGAGAAAATGAAAGGGGTGAGCACATCAAGCTCAGTAAGGCAATCCTACGAACAAGTAGGTAACCATATTACCTACATGAACGTAGTGCCATGCATAAACCACCCTTTCTCCACACATTTTAAAACAATGCTATGCATTATGATGATATGTAAAACACATTTGCACGGAAAATCAACATGCAATTATTATAAATCATTTCTTTCTCAATTAAGATTTTCACAATAAAGTCAGGACTCGACCCCTCCTGCGGGTGATCCTGACTCACACAAAATCATGAAAACGTTTACATCACACGTGGGTTTTGAAAAGCATGGAAATACCATCATGCAATTTAGTTTTAAAACCCAGTTTAAATCATCATAAAAGTCATCAACATGCGAGACTAGGTAACGTCTGTATATAGGTAAATAACTAGGACTATGGCCATATCTGTCCTCGGGAGTTCCTCAGCTACACGGATCCTAGTGTGCGGGTTCTCACCATGATCGGGAACCGCCTGGGAGGTGGGTCAATCCAACCCGTCAGTCTTATCCGATCTCACGCATCCGAAGATGCCGTATCCGAAGATACCCCGTATCACAAAGATACCGTATCACAAAGATACCCCGTATCACAAAGATACCGTATCCGAAGATACCCCACGGTACATCGTACTCCATGCTACTTGCACGGTACATCGTACTCCGTGAACCCATATAATCTCTATACTCATGCCATGTCTCAAAACGCACGTGCGAGCCTATTAAATCGGTGACACACAGTCTACCCGATGCTCCAAGCACGGCTCATCGCATGTTCTCATAAAATCAGTGTGAGCGATGCTCAGCACTCTCATCAAATCAAGTAAACTTGGCAGAGCCCGCTTTACATCTCCACAAGGCCGCCAACCTCATCCCTCACTCTCACCCCACCTAAGAGGTCTCTTGAGCCTGTTGGGCCTTTTGGCTGACTCCAAGGGCAGACAGCGGTACTCCACAAATCCGGTAAAACTAGTGCGAGCTAAGCTCAGCACTCTGTATATAAATCTCATGAAAATTTTATAAAATCTGGTGCGAGTTAGACTCTAGCACCGTGTCACGAAAAAGCATGTGAAATCTGGTGCGAGTTATACTCTAGCACCTATGCATGTAAAACTCTAGTGCGAGCTCTCGCTCCAGCACTAATGCATGCATCACGCAAATCAAACATCGTGCGAGCTGAGCTCTAGCACGTCACATGTAAATGAAAACACGTAGGCGGCTCTGTTTCCTCAAAACAGTTTTCAAAACAATATCACGTTGAAAGTATGCAATGCTGTGCATTTTCTTTCAAGGTGAGCCAGCCTACTCATGCATGCATCAAAACACCTCCAGAATGAGCAGGAACCTTTTGTTCTTGCTCCTCCTAATTTTTCCTAACTTTGTAAATTTTACCCTTAACAAGGGTATTTTAGTAATTTTGCCCATTCGGGGCACTAAAATTATTAATTGACCTCTAGACCCTTCAGATAATTTTAAAGGACTGCATATGAATTTAAAATTGCGTAAAGTTACCTCTAGCAGTCCGCAGAATTCCCTTACCTTATTTTCCTGTCGAGTCTGACCTTTTCTTTTCCACTGTTGTCTCGTCGCGCAGTCCGTTATGCTCCCAATCAAATGCCCGGAACTGCGTATTAATATTCCTCAGGTCAGATATCATACAATTTAATTGTATTTAATACTTTCTTGGCTTAATTTAAATCATTGGGCCCGTTCACCCCTATTGGGCCCGATTGCACCTTATGGGCCTTAATCGGCCTTAAGCCCGTTTACCACTTAATTTTCACTTTATCGAGGCCTATTGGGCTCATTGGGCCCACCAATAATTTATCGGGCCTCGTTCTAATTCTCGAATAGCTAAATTCACTATTTACAACAATTTATCTAAATTTCCATAAATTAATTCAATTCATGCGTAAATTAAATCAATATCACGCATAACGAGAAAATTATCGTAAATAGGGATCACTTACCCGAGATTCCATGCTAGTCCGCAAATCGAGACTGTCTCGAGCCCTCGGTGGATGTCAATCGTCGAGCTACACAATTAATTACATTTTCGGGTAAACTTTTCGGTCGAAATTTAATTAAATAAAATATTCCAAATTTAAATCGGGTCAATTTGACCGCTTATCGACTTACCCGAAGCTCGATTGCATCACCGAAATTTTCTCCAATTTTTTTCTCTTTTTCCTTTTCCCTTTTTCTCCCTTTTTCTCCTCTTTTTGGCTGAACCGGTTCAGTCCGGTTCGGACCGGTTCAGACCGCCGGTTCACCCCGGTTTGGCCGGTTCACCGCCGGTTCACTGCCTTGCCGGCTGGTTCTCCGCCAGCTTCCACAACCAATCGCTCCGCTGGGTCGTCCGCATCACGAATCTGCCCTCGGTTTGGGTCGAGGTCGCCGGAATGCCGCCGGTCCGGCTGTTCTCCTCTTCGCCGTCGGACCCATTTTCCTCTTTTGCTGTTTCCGGCGCCGTCCGCCGGTTTCGGTGGCTACCACCACCACCAATCGCATCGTCTAGGCTTGATGATCATTTTGCGGGGTCGGATCGGGGTCAAGGCGCCGCCGTTTGCTGCCGGTGGCCACTTCTTTCCCGCGGCCTTTCTCCTCCCGATTCGCCGAATTTCGGCGCCGGTAGGCTGCACCGCCGGTACCATCTTGCTCACCGGCCTCCCCTCTTCGATTTTCGACCCTTGGCCTGGCTATCGGCCGCCGGACGGTGGTCGGGTCTTCTTCGATTCTTCTGCTTCCGTTTTCTTCGTCTCTGATTCTCTCTCCCCGACCCGTTTTCCCCTTTTTTTTTTCAATTCTTTTTTTTCAGATTTATTTAACAATTTATTTTATTCATTAAAATACACTAAAAATACCCAAATATCCCTTAAAATTATTATTTTATTCTAATTTAATTAATTTAATTTTTATTTAATTTATTTATTATATTTTAACCTCTTTTTCGGGTATAATTTCCCCGTATTTTCGGGATATTGTCCCGGGTGACTTTTCGATATATTTTTCGATTATTTTCGGGATTATTTCTCCGAACTAAAAATCCCGATTAATCCCGATTAATTCCCATAAATTAATATCTTGATCAATTTAATCCAGAATAATTATATTTCATCTTTATTGACCAAGATTTCTCAAATCCATATTTTTAATTAAATTTCCTTATTGAAATTATACCGGCCTTTAGTCTTTTGACCGTTTTACCCTTACACGTGTTCGGGATTAATTTAACCCGACTTCCTTCATACTTCCCCCATCTTTTCTTATTTAATTTCCGTGTTTTAATTAAATTCGGGTCTTACAACTCTCCCCCACTTAAAGAATTTGGTCCTCCAAATTAGAACCAATTCATATGAGTCCATATACAACTCCGGTTACATCGATCGTATCATACTCTTAAATTCTTATATGACCTTCTCCGGAGTGTATTACTACCAAAGGACTCTAATTAGGGAGATCGTCTTAAACCTCAATACTTTCTCTTTCCTGTTTAATACCCGAATCAACTTCTCAATATACTTATATTTTCATTATGCTGAACTATTGGATCTCATATCCTATACCTATGCTGGATTCTGAATAGTATTCCCGAAGCATCAAAAGCTGAGACACATTGTGGGTGCCTGTTAATTCAGGTGATAACACTAACCTACAGGTCTTATCTCCCACTTGTCCAATTTCTCAAAATATTCCATCCAGCGTAACTTATTTTACCTTCTTCCAAAAGTTCGCTATGTCATTATTCTCTTAAGACAGTAAACATTTTAATCATACTAATTCACCAAGGGTGAATTCCGATGCTTGTCTATCTGCTCTGAGGTGTGCTTAATCTCTCATCCTTAACTAAACATCCTCAGAGACTTATTATCCAAAGTCGTAAATAATTCTATTTGTCACCCACTTTTTCTTATCCAATTTGGGGAGCAACCCCTACAGCCATACACTCATATCTTGTTATCCTGATACTCAACTGCCAACTGTCGTTATTGGCGACTTCAATTAGAAATCAACTGATCATTCCAGGAGCTTATAAAATTAACGGCACACGCTTTCATCGGATCCTCCAGAACTTGTACAGTCTTCTCTGACTGACCATCTGTCTGAGGATGGAAAGCTGTGCTAATACTCAGTCGGGTTCCCATAGCTTCCTCAAAATATCCTCAGAGGTAGGAAGTGAAGCGGGAATCCCTATATGATACCATGCTCACTGGAACGCTACTAAATGCTCCACAAACTGCCTTACACATAAATCCTCATACACACTCTGAGTATCTGGGGAGTTCATAACCAGAAGGTGGGTGGACTTAGTCATTCTGTCGGCTATCATCCAAATAGCCTCGTAATTCACCTCGGTTCTCTGTAACCCATCATAAAATTCATGGAGACTTGTTCTCATTTTTCGTGCCGTGTCGATATAGGTAGGTGCTGCAATAACTCTGCAGCCTTTTAATACTCTACCTTACTCTGCTAACACACTAGGCACTTTTCCACAATTTCCACAAATATCTCTTTCCACATCTGACCACCCATACCCTTTTTGAGATTTTAATATATTATTATTACCTTCCGTATGCACTGTATATCCCGAAGAGTGAGCTTCTGGCAATATCACTATTTCATCAACTGTGGTCTTGGGGAGTACTTATACTGTCTCTGAACCTCTCTGTAAATCATTAACATACTCTGTGAACTTTGTCACTGTACCCTTCTGAATCTGACCAAACTATCGACATCCTGTCGATCATCACGCTAAGCCTGGCAAATCCGGGTACTCTCATCCGGTTCTAATCATCAGGCTAGCCGTCACATAGTCATACCAATCACTGTCATCATCAGAAGGGATCACATCAATACTGAGGTTCACAACTGCATCTAGCAGCTCACGCTCCCTGACCATCATAATGTAATACCATTCCGAGGCTCTTTCTGCTCAAAGCATCAGCCTTTCCTTGGGTGGTACAATTTTCATAAATCAAAATCTCTCAGAAGCTCTAACCCAATATGTATTTTCATATTCGCCCCTTTCTGTGAAAACAGATACTCGGGCTCTATGATCAGTGCATATCCATAATTCCTCATCGTGTACCTAATAGTACCATATCCTCGGTACAAATACTGTTGCCAACTTTAAATCATGGGTCAGATAGTTTATTTCATGATCAAGGAGTTGTCTGACTCCAAAATTGACTATCTTCCCATTATACATCAATACACAGCTCATTCATTATTTCGAGGTATTCATACTCACTGAGAACCTCTTGAGCTGTTGGGTATGGTGAAATTAATCACGGTGGTCAGTTCATACTTCATCACGCCAAATTCACGTCACAACAATAATCTTATTTATCATCTCTTTCTGAGACCACGTTTCTTAGTTAAACGTGTCAACAAGGTAAATCCTTTTAGAACTTGCAGCAACCCATTGCAAAAGCAATTTCCCCAATTGTTGCTTATAAATCGCCCTAGACTTTAACTATACCCAATATATCATCGATAATGATGATTACAAATCGATATAATCCTTGACTTATTTACGCATAAGCGTATAAGATCCTTCTCAACCGCTTACGTTTTCAGGTACTAACCTGCGTCATTTCCTTTTCTTATCTCAACGGTTCTTATTAAATTTTTACTATGATAATCTTTATGATTTGTCGAATTTTAATATTCTTATCGTCTTAGTAAGGGTATCCTAATGCTAACGGTATTTCTTACGGTGATCGATTTTCCGTTATAGGTTATATATATCTAGACGCTGTCAAGTCTTCAGGCGGGGAGGTATTTTGAAATACCTTTATTAACCTTCAGACTTAACCACAACTACTGGTTATGGTTATACCCATCTATATCCTTGGTTATAATTTATATTCGCTACTAATTGCTTTAATCCTAATTACTTCATATCGTAAGGATGTTCTTACCTAGCATACGCCTCTTACTCCGATACATCTTGTATTTAGGATCTATCTTATCTTAAAGATTTTCTCCTTTGCGTATCAATTATAATAAAACTCTTGTCTTTATTCATTCTGTGAGTACAATCCCTTCCTCCTGTAAATTCAACTGTTGCACCCCTGTTTTTAACTTAAAGTCTCAATATCCCTATTCCGTTTATTAATCCTCCTCTATTGGGATACTCATTTATCTGTATTGCGCCCAATGATGTAGGCATTCATGCCTTTTACTCACTTATATGCGAATGAAGGCGGTATGAATAAATATGTGGCACCAGGATCAATAAACATATGTACTTTATTATTCATAACAAGTGTGGTATCTCACACCACATCCATGAAACATCAATAGTGTCCTGGTCCAAGACATCCTCTCGCCTTCGTCCAACAACCTACTTTCCTTTTTCTTTTCGGCTAGTGCCTCTCTTTTCGTTGCGGCTATACCAACGAAGTTATTCTGTCTCTTTACTTTTCTGTGGGAAAATCTCGCTCAACTCTGAGCAATCAAAATCAATGGTCTGTCTTACCACACTTGACGACCATTTTCACCAATACCGTGTAGGTATAGACCCTCCTTTCGTGGTATCCACCACACATTCACACTGCTTACAGTGCTTACACTGCTACCTAATTCGTAGCAGGTCGGGGTCCTCCAATCGTAATGCCCCTCAAGAGTGCCAAACTTAGATGCACTGAGGCCTTACCAATTATCTTACTCCATAACTCATCAAATCAGATCTTTTTACCAATTACCATTTTCCCATTTTAACATCTCTGACATTTCTCGATTCTCTTTTATGTCTCTATTTCAGCCCTCATTACCTTTCCCAATCTCAGAGGCGTGCAGTTCATGTTCTTATTTACCCAACTGCAATTCTGCGCACTGCCTCGGTATAAGTAATATCTCACGGACCAATTGGACTCTAATTGAAAAGTTGAGTCATTTCATGAACTTTTAAACATCTCGACTGTCACTTGTTCATAGTGTCGAGGTAATATCTACCCAGAATGTAATCGAGTCTCCATACTCGTCAACAAATCAAATCCTCTGGTCAAAGCAAGGACTTTAATCCGAAATTTCCTTTAAATCATGTCCGGGATATCCTGTCACCGGAATACATCCAAAAAGATTTCTCATATTAACTCTGGATGTTTAACACTTAAGATGGGTCAAGCGGGTTTCCACCAATGCTCCGACTCGCCCTCTGATCTTATTCATAAT
Organism: Firmiana major; assembly: GCA_033439115.1. Classification (NCBI taxonomy): domain Eukaryota; kingdom Viridiplantae; phylum Streptophyta; class Magnoliopsida; order Malvales; family Malvaceae; genus Firmiana; species Firmiana major. The sequence goes on from CM065899.1 coordinate 44,151,262, forward strand.
CTGAGCAATTAGCTCCTTAAAATAATCTCCACACTCCGCTCCAACATCGCGAAGCGTGTCTCAATACTATCCGATCTCTCTGTCGGACTCTGTGAGGCATGCTTAACATTAGCCTCTATTCCAATCTCATACTGATTCTCATAGTCAAACTCAGCACGACTTAGCAAACTCAGGTCTATCTCTATGACCTCTGCCTCGTGCACTATCTCATCTAATGCGACTCATATTAAGCATTCCTGCATTCTCAACCATTTCTTAGTCAAGCCCATCTCGATATACACTGTTGTATCTAACTAAGCACAGTAACACGGGGATGTAATTTCCTAATTAATGACACTGACACACATCAGACCAATTGTGCTCTGATACCACATTAATTGTCACGACCCAAACTACCCAAAAATCAGAGTTAATTTTTTTCGTTTTATTTTTTTCTTACTTAAATTCTTACTTGTCCTAGAATCGTGACCAACACTCCACTAATAATTGGGCTGTGCGTCAATGCCAGTCCCACCATTCAATTACCATCTAACTTATTTATTCTCCAGTCATTTATAATTGTTTATATTATTTATACATCCCCTAAAGTTACTTACAAACATGTTACTGTGCTATGCTTATGTAGATACAATATGTACAAGTGTATATATACCTTATGTCGATGGGTAGCAGCGGATATCCGGAATGCAGTACTGAGTCACCTCAACTTCAACTGGAGATTATCTGTGGGAGAAAATGAAAGGGGTGAGCACATCAAGCTCAGTAAGGCAATCCTACGAACAAGTAGGTAACCATACTACCTACATGAACGTAGTGCCATGCATAAACCACCCTTTCTCCACACATTTTAAAACAATGCTATGCATTATGATGATATGAAAAAACACATTTGCACGGAAAATCAACATGCAATTATTATAAATCATTTCTTTCTCAATTAAGATTTTCACAATAAAGTCAGGACTCGACCCCTCCTGCGGGTGATCCTGACTCACACAAAATCATGAAAACGTTTACATCACACGTGGGTTTTGAAAAGCATGGAAATACCATCATGCAATTTAGTTTTAAAACCCAGTTTAAATCATCATAAAAGTCATCAACATGCGAGACTAGGCAACGTCTGTATATAGGTAAATAACTAGGACTATGGCCATATCTGTCCTCGGGAGTTCCTCAGCTACACGGATCCTAGTGTGCGGGTTCTCACCATGATCGGGAACCGCCCGGGAGGTGGGTCAATCCAACCCGTCAGTCTTATCCGATCTCACGCATCCGAAGATGCCGTATCCGAAGATACCCCGTATCACAAAGATACCGTATCACAAAGATACCCCGTATCACAAAGATACCCCGTATCACAAAGATACCGTATCCGAAGATACGCCACGGTACATCGTACTCCATGCTACTTGCACGGTACATTGTACTCCGTGAACCCATATAATCTCTATACTCATGCCATGTCTCAAAACGCACGTGCGAGCCTATTAAATCGGTGACACACAGTCTACCCGATGCTCCAAGCACGGCTCATCGCATGTTCTCATAAAATCAGTGTGAGCGATGCTCAGCACTCTCATCAAATCAAGTAAACTTGGCAGAGCCCGCTTTACATCTCCACAAGGCCGCCAACCTCATCCCTCACTCTCACCCCACCTAAGAGGTCTCTTGAGCCTGTTGGGCCTTTTGGCTGACTCCAAGGGCAGACAGCGGTACTCCACAAATTCGGTAAAACTAGTGCGAGCTAAGCTCAGCACTCTGTATATAAATCTCATGAAAATTTTATAAAATCTGGTGCGAGTTAGACTCTAGCACCGTGTCACGAAAAAGCATGTGAAATCTGGTGCGAGTTATACTCTAGCACCTATGCATGTAAAACTCTAGTACGAGCTCTCGCTCCAGCACTAATGCATGCATCACGCAAATCAAACATCGTGCGAGCTGAGCTCTAGCACGTCACATGTAAATGAAAACACGTAGGCGGCTCTGTTTCCTCAAAACAGTTTTCAAAACAATATCACGTTGAAAGTATGCAATGCTGTGCATTTTCTTTCAAGGTGAGCCAGCCTACTCATGCATGCATCAAAACACCTCCAGAATGAGCAGGAACCTTTTGTTCTTGCTCCTCCTAATTTTTCCTAACTTTGTAAATTTTACCCTTAACAAGGGTATTTTAGTAATTTTGCCCATTCAGGGCACTAAAATTATTAATTGACCTCTAGACCCTTCAGATAATTTTAAAGGACTGCATATGAATTTAAAATTGCGTAAAGTTACCTCTAGCAGTCCGCAGAATTCCCTTACCTTATTTTCCTGTCGAGTCTGACCTTTTCTTTTCCACTGTTGTCTCGTCGCGCAGTCCGTTATGCTCCCAATCAAATGCCCGGAACTGCGTATTAATATTCCTCAAGTCAGATATCATACAATTTAATTGTATTTAATACTTTCTTGGCTTAATTTAAATCATTGGGCCCGTTCACCCCTATTGGGCCCGATTGCACCTTAATGGGCCTTAATCGGCCTTAAGCCCGTTTACCAGTTAATTTTCACTTTATCGAGGCCTATTGGGCTCATTGGGCCCACCAATAATTTATCGGGCCTCGTTCTAATTCTCGAATAGCTAAATTTACTATTTACGACAATTTATCTAAATTTCCATAAATTAATTCAATTCATGCGTAAATTAAATCAATATCACGCATAACGAGAAAATTGTCGTAAATAGGGATCACTTACCCGAGATTCCATGCTAGTCCGCAAATCGAGACTATCTCGAGCCCTCGGTGGATGCCAATCGTCGAGCTACACAATTAATTACATTTTCGGGTAAACTTTTCGGTCGAAATTTAATTAAATAAAATATTCCAAATTTAAATCGGGTCAATTTGACCGCTTATCGACTTACCCGAAGCTCGATTGCATCATCGGAATTTTCCCCAATTTTTTTCTCTTTTTCCTTTTCCCTTTTTCTCCCTTTTTCTCCTCTTTTTGGCTGAACCGGTTCAGTCCGGTTCGGACCAGTTCAGACCGCCGGTTCACCCCGGTTTGGCCGGTTCACCGCCGGTTCACTGCCTTGCCGACCGGTTCTCCGCCGGCTTCCACCACCAATCGCTCCGCTGGGTCGTCCGCATCACGAATCTGCCCTCGGTTTGGGTCGAGGTCGCCGGAATGCCGCCGGTCCGGCTGTTCTCCTCTTCGCCGTCGGACCCATTTTCCTCTTTTGCTGTTTCCGGCGCCGTCCGCCGGTTTCGGTGGCTACCACCACCACCAATCGCATCGTCTAGGCTTGGGGATCATTTTGCGGGGTCGGATCGGGGTCAAGGCGCCGCCATTTGCCGTCGGTGGCCACTTCTTTCCCGCGGCCTTTCTCCTCCCGATTCGTCGAATTTCGGCGCCGGTAGGCTGCACCGCCGGTACCATCTTGCTCACCGGCCTCCCCTCTTTGATTTTCGACCCTTGGCCTGGCCATCGGCCGCCGGACGGTGGTCGGGTCTTCTTCGGTTCTTCTGCTTCCGTTTTCTTCGTCTCTGCTTCTCTCTCCCCGACCCGTTTTCCCCTTTTTTTTTTCAATTCTTTTTTTTTTTCAGATTTATTTAACAATTTATTTTATTCATTAAAATACACTAAAAATACCCAAATATCCCTTAAAATTATTATTTTATTCTAATTTAATTAATTTAATTTTTATTTAATTTATTTATTATATTTTAACCTCTTTTTCGGGTATAATTTCCCCGTATTTTCGGGATATTGTCCCGGGTGACTTTTCGATATATTTTTCGATTATTTTTGGGATTATTTCTCCGAACTAAAAATCCCAATTAATCCCGATTAATTCCCATAAATTAATATCTTGATCAATTTAATCCAGAATAATTATATTTCATCTTTATTGACCAAGATTTCTCAAATCCATATTTTTAATTAAATTTCCTTATTGAAATTATACCGGCCTTTAGTCTTTTGACCGTTTTGCCCTTACACGTGTTCGGGATTAATTTAACCCGACTTCCTTCATACTTCCCCCATCTTTTCTTATTTAATTTCCGTGTTTTAATTAAATTCGGGTCTTACAGGCTACCTTCGCCGGTCCTCGCCGACGCCTCAGCCCCGCCGGTGGTGTCGGATCGGAGGGAAACCGACTCCCTCGGTTTCCTGCTTCGCGTTTCACCTTTTGCTTTCGTTTCTTCTCTGTTTCTTTCTCCAGAAATTCGCAAATTGCGATTTTTCTATTTTATTTATTTATTTATAATTAACTTTTATTATTATTTTAATCAATTAAAATATATTAAAATTGCCAAAATATCTTTAAAAATTATTATTTAATTCATTTAATCTATAAATGAATTTATCAGTCCGATTTTACCTTTTCGATATATTTTTCGATTATTTTCGGGATTATTTTTCGATGCGAAAATTTCGATTTATTCCAATATATTCATATCTTGATCAATTTAATCCAAAATTTAATTATTTCTTCGTTATTGATCAAGATTTCTCAAGCCATTATTTTTAATTAAATTTTCTTGTCCCGATTAATACCGAATTTTAATCTTTTGACCGTTATGCCCTTGCACGATTTCGAGAATACCATTTTAATCCTTTTGCATTTTTAAATGCACTCGAAAATATCGGGTCTTACAATCTCCGCCACTTAAGAAATTTGGTCCTCCAAATTAGAACCAAGTCATATAAGTCCATAACAACTCTGGGTACATCTATCGTATCATATACTGTCATCCTCAAGTGACTTTGTTCGGAGTGTATTACTACCATCATGCTTAACTAGGGAGATCACTTAAACCTTAACACTTTCTCTTTCCTTCTAATGCTCGAATCGATTTTCCAACATACGTTATACTTTCATTGAGCTAAGCCGTTGGAGCTCATATCCAATTACATATATCGGGTTCGGATAATATTTTTGAAACATCAAAAGAAAGAACACATTGTGGATGCCTGTTAATTCAAGTGGTAATGTCAACTTACAGGTCTTACCCTCCACTCCGTCCTATATCTCTATCTGAATCTCGTTACATCCTTATACTCTTAGGACAAGTAACTGTTAACAATACTGATTCACCCTCGGTGAATTTCCAATGATTTCTGTCTCTTGTCAGCATAGCTTTTCTATCTGCTTTGAGGTGTTCTTAATCTCTCATAAATCAACTGAACATCCTTAGAGGTTTATCTTCCTAATGAGGGAATAATTCTCTATCAGTCACCCACTTCTTCTTATCCAAGTCAGGGAACAACTCCCTACGGCCATACCATGCCTCATATAATGTCATCCCGATACTCAAGTGACAACTATCATCACTGGTGAATTTGATTAGTAGCAACTGATCATTCCATGAGCTCATAAAATCAATGGCACACACTCTCATCACATCCTCCAGAACCTGTACAGTCGTCTCTGACTGACCATCTGTCTGAGGATGGAAGCTGTGCTAATACACAATCGGTTTCCCATAGCTTCCTGAAAAACATTCCCAGAAGTGGGAAGTGAAGCGGGAATCCCCATCTGATATCATGCTCCCTGGAACGCTACATATTATTCCATAATTTTCCATACATAAAAATCCGCCTACACACTCAGAGTATTTGGGGATTTCCATAGCCAGAAGGTGGGTAAACTAAATCAATATATCGACTATCACCCAGATAGCCTCGTGATTTATTCGGGTCCTCTGTAACCCATCACGCAATTCATGATAACTTATTCCCATTTTCGTGTCAATATAGGTAGAGGCTGCAATAACTCTGCAGACTCCTCGTACTCTACCTTACTCTGCTGACATACGAGACACTTATCCACAATCTCTACAATATCGCTTTTCATACCTGACCACCAATACCCTTATTAGAGATCTCGATATATTTATTACTTCCCGGATGCACTGTATATCCCGAAGAGTGAGCTTCTGATAATAACACTATCTCATCAACTGTGGTCCTGGGGAGCACTTATATTGTGTCTGAACCTCTGTAAGTTATCATCACTCACTGTGACCTCTGTCACTGTACCCTTCTGAATCTGACGCACACTATCGACATCATGCCGATCATCACACTAAACCTGGCAAATCCGATCACACAAATTTGGTTCTAACCTCAGGCTAGCTGTCACCCAATCACTGTCATCATCAGAAGGGATCACATCACTACTGAGGTTCACAACTGCTCTAGCAGCTCTTGCTCCCTGACCATTATATGTGATACCATCCCGAGGCTCTTTCTGTTCAAGGCATCAGCCATTACAATAACCTTTCCTGGGTGGTACTATTTCCATAATCATAATCCCTCAGAAGCTCTAACCCTCTTGGTTAGCATATCCGACTCTTTCTGTTAAAATAGATACTCGGGGCTTTTACGATCAGTGCATACCCAAAATTTCTTACCATTTAAGTGGCGGCGCCATACTTTTAACATAAACGCTATGGCTGCCAACTCTAAATCATGGGTCAGATAGTTTCTCTTATGGTCCTTGAACTATCTGGATCCATAAATGACTATCTCCCCATTTTACATCAATACACAGCCCAATCCTTATACATTAGAAACCTCTTGAGCTGTTGGTTATAGTGAGAATACTTACGGTGGTTAGTCTATTACTTCAATATACTAAAACTCACCGAAGCCATTTACATACTTATCATAACACTTGTATGAAATCTTTTTCCAAACGAGACGTGTCAACTGAGCAGCTCATTTCAAGAAACTCATAACACCTCGTCTGTAAGACAGTTTCCTATTGCTACTCATGCTCTTCCCTGGACTTCGAATACATCAAAATATCATCACTAAAGATGACAACCAATCAGTTTAGGTAAAGTTTAAATATCTTTTCGTAGTTGAGTTTCACTCATTATTTCAATCATTCATATCTTGACTTATGTACGCACAAACGTATAAAGTCATTTCGAAATTGCTTCTGTTCAGGATACTAATTCGCGTCGTTTCCTTTTTCTTATATTGACGATTTTTATAAAATTTTAAATTTTAAAAACTTCATGGTTAATCAAATTTTATATCTCTTTATCGTACCAGTAAAGGTACCCAAATTTTAAATGTATAACTTACAACTGTCGATTTCAATTTATAAATTATATGTGCGCTTCTAGACGCTGTCAAATCTTCAGGCAGGGAATATTTTAAAATACCTTTATTAACCCTCAGACTTGACTACATACCGCTTAATTCAAATTACTTTGCATATCAAGGACATCCTTACCTTGCATACGTCTCTTATTCCAATATATCTCCTTTAATATATCACTTATAACAAACTCTTTCATTATTTGTCAAACTTACAATCCCTATACCCATATTCAGTTAGTGAAAATCAGTTAACCATCATCCTCATGCCTAAGGGTACAGGCTTCACATTTTTCACTAGCTTATAAGTAACTGAAGGCGGTATGAATAAATGCGTGGCACCAGGATCAATTAAAATAATTACTTCATTATTCACAACCAGTGTGGTATCTTCCACCACATCCTATGAAACATCAAAAGTGTCCTGGTCCATGGCATACACTCGCCCTCGTCTAACATCTTATATCCGTGGTAACTACCACATATTCTACACTGTTTACACTGCTACACTGCTACGTAGCAGGTCGAGGTCCTTAAATCATAATACCCCTCAAAAGTATTGAAATTAGATATACTGGGGTTTATCAATCAACTTACCCCGTGACTCATCATCTCAAATCTTTTACCAAACTACCCTTTTTTTTTCCATTCTGACATCTTTGTCATTCTCTATTCTTTTTTGTCTCTATTTCGGCCCTTACTACCTTTTTCAATCTCAGAGGCATGCAACTCATGATCTTATTCACACAACTGTAGTTTGCACACTGCCTCGACATAGGTAGCGATATCTAACGGGCTAATCGGACTCTAATTGACAATCTGAGTTCTTCCATGAACTTTCAAACATATCGACTCTCATTGTTCATCGTGTCCGAGTCACATCTGCCCAGGAATATAAACTGAGTATCATACTCATTAATTAACATGTTCCTCTGGGTCAAAGTAAATAATTTTATCAATAATTTCCTTTAAGTAGTGTCCGGGATATTCTGTCATCAGAATACACATAGAATTATTTTTCATGTCCATTCTGGACGTCTAACTCTTAAGATGGGTCGAGCGGACTTCCATTAATGCTCCAACTCGCCCTCAAATACCATACATACTCTGAGCAATTAGCTCGCAAAATATTCTCCACACTCCGCGCCAACCTCGCGAAGCGTATCTCAATATGGTCTGATCTCTCTGTCAGACTATATCCAGTCTCTCTGTCAGACTCTGTCCGATCTCTCTGTCGAACTCTGTGGGGCATGCTCAATACCAGCCTCCACGTCAATCTCATCTCGAGTCTCATGTGGTGACTCAGTACTACTCTCAGGCCTACCTCTACAGCCTCGAGCTCATGTACTCGCCCTTTCTGTCATAGCGGCTATCAGTCAATGAGTCTATTCTTGCATTTAAAACCAAATTCTTAGCTGCACTTCCATCTCGATATACACAATTGTATCTAATCAATGCACAGTACATGGGGATGTAATTTCTTAACCACTAACACCGACTCATTTCAGGCCAACTCAGCTCTGATACCATTAAACCTGTCACGACCCAAATTACCTAAAAATCATAGTAAATTTTTCACTTTTTCATTTATTATTTAATTCTTACCTTTCTCTCGTCGTGACCATCCTACAAACACAGTTGGGCTATGATTCGGTGTTAGTCACCTCTCACCTATTTACCATTTCATTTCCATAATCATATTCATATATCAGAGTTTACTATCTTTTGACTTTTAAATAAATACATACACAATGGTATTTATAACTCTACATCCCCGACATCAATGTCTGTTTACAGTACTGTGCATTACATATTTAGATACAAAACCATACAAATGTGTATACCTATCTCTCGATGGGAAGTAGCGGATACCAAGCATGCAAGTCCTCAGTCGCTCAATAACTATTACGAGTGCTCTAAAAAGATGAGAAAATAAGGGGGGGTGAGTAAACCACACGCTCAGTAAGGCAATTAGGCAAGTAAGTAGATAGCTCCACTATCTACATGCTCATAATGCCATGCCCTTAAATCCATTTCTTTTCATTAAAATCATCAAGCACAAAGTCATGCAAACATTAATGACTTAGTTTATAAAACTGTTTGTGCATATATAAATCATACTACTTATGCATCATAGCCTTTTATGTGACATCATTAAATCATAATAAGCATAAATTAAATCAAGATCATGCAGTTTTTCATGTCATGTAAGACAATTTATGGATTTCAAATGAAAGCATGGAAAACTTCACATCCTACTGCATTTAAATCAATTCATTAAAACTGCAGTAAAACTAACCCTTCCGGGTCAATCATCTCATAAAACAATTCATTTAAAATTCATTATAAAACTTCGGTTATAAAACCATCATTCTTTCAAGGTCACAAATCATAAAATCATTTAATCATAAAATCGTCAAATCGGGGGCCTGACCCCTCCTTCGGGTCTACCCTGGTCTAACAGACCACAAGTTATATCATGTGAGACAATCAGGTAATTATCAGTAACATCGAGGACTATGGCCATATCCTAGTGATCCCTGGCAACACGGTACCTAGTGTGCGGGGTATCACACCTGAAACGGGAGGTGGGTCGTCCTACCCGCCAGAACAGCATAACACCAGGATTGCGTGGGCAAGGCTTGCTGCCTCGTGGCTAATGGCACTCCACTCCAACAATCCCCACGGTATAGCGTACTCCACGTGACATACACGGTATAACGTACTCCGTGAACCTAAGCTCAATCAGGGGTGCCTGTAATAGGTCTTATCCACCCATATCATCTCTGTCTCAATATGCACGTGTGAGCATATCATCTCACTGTGAAACACAGTCTACAGGAGGCTCCAACACGGCTATATGCATATAATATAAATCCATGTGCGAGCGAAGCTCAAGCATGGCTCCATGCATATTCATGATATCAGAAAACCTCGTGCGAGCGAAGCTCTAGCACGGTTTCATAGAAATCAATGAAATCTGCGTACGAGCAGCGCTCCAGTACGACTTAAACTGATTATAATTTCAAGTAAAATCCACGTACGAGCAATGCTCTAGTACGAATATGTATAAAAACTCAATGAAAACCTCGTACGAGAAAAACTCCAGTACGACATTCAAATGAATTATGAAAACCATATAAAACTTTGTGCGAGCAACGCTCCAGCACAAATGAATGCTCAAGTAAATCAAATCTCGTGCGAGGTACACTCCAGCACGGCTTTATGCATAATTAAATCAAATCTCATGCGAGTTACACTCCAACACGGCTTTATGCAATCAAATCAAAACAGGATGCGAGCTAAGCTCTAGCACCTCTCATGCATATCAAATCGGTAAAACTAGTGCGAGCAATCGCTCCAGCACCTTTTTATGCATATCAAGTCAAAACCAGTCAAAACATGTCAAAACAGAGTGCGAGCTAGGGTCCAGCAGCTCTCATTTCATAATAATAAAAATCAGTGCGAGCACCATGCTCTAGCACATTTCATGCATATGATGTCACACAAGTCGGTGCGAGCAAGCGCTCAAGCACAATTATGCACATTCACAAATGTAGATATAGTGCGAACTACGCGCCGACACTATCTATTTTTATATAAACTTGATAGTTGGCCTATTTTCCAAAGAAATTTCCATTTAAATGTAAATAACACCTATGTAGTGTTATCTTGTGAAATTATACAATTTCTGGCCAATCTACCGATTTGCTTTGATTAAAACCAATCAAATCTTTAATTCAGAAAAGTCCTTAAATCATGCATTTCATGCATGTCATGCTTTCACCATCCTTAGGTGAACTTCCCTCAATAGGGGTAAAATAGACTTTTCACCTATTTCGATCCTTAAAATAATTTAAACCACTTTTAGGATCATTATACATAATCAAGGTATACATACATATTCAGTGTATAGAAAAACTATTAAAATACGCGTAGCTACCTCTAGCTACTCACACAATTCCCTTACCTCATTTTTCTGTACAGTCTGACCTTTCCACTGATGACTCGTCACGCAGTCCGATTTGCTCCCAATCCAATCTCCGAAACTGCAGATACACATTCATCATGTCAAATACAATACAATTTAATGTATTTCATATTTTCTGGGCTTAATTTAAATCATTGGGCTCGTTTACCCATATTGGGCCCGATTGCACCTTAATGGGCCTTAATCGGCCTTAAGCCCGTTTTCCACACTTTATCGAGGTTTATTGGGCTCATTGGGCCCATCAGTGATTTATTTAGCCTCGTTCTAAATTTTCGGATATCTCAATTTAATATTTACGACAATTTATCCAATTTTTCAGAATTTAATTCATTTATGCGGAAATTAAATCCGTAATTTATGCGTTAAATATCAATCACGCATAACGATATAAAATTGTCGTAAATAAGGGTTACTTACCCGTTATTCCATGATCGTACACAAATCGAGGCTGTCTCGAGCTCTCGGTTGATGCCAATTGTCGAGCTACACAATTAAATATATTTTCGAGTAAACTTTCAGTTGATTATTTATCAAATTAAATATTTCAAAAATTAAATCGGTCAATTTGATCGCTTACCGACTTACCCGAAGCTCGATTGCATCTTTGGAATTTTTTTCAATTTTTCCTCTTTTTCTTTTTCCCTTTTTCTTCCTTTTTCCCTCTCTTTTTGGCTGAACCGGTCCGGTCCGGTTCAACCCGGTTCAGACAGTCGGTTCAGCTCGGTCTGGTTCGGTCGGTTCAGTCCGGTTCGGTCGGTTCAGGTAACATTTGGTCGTGCCGGTGCCGTCCGGTCGGTTCCCGGTGCAATTCCACCGCCGTTCGGTGTGCCATGGCCTGGGCTTCCTAAATCAGGCCTCGGCTGGGGTTGAATCGGCGCCATCGCAGGCGAATCGACATTTCTTCCCCGCGGCTTCCTCCTCCGTTTTTAGCGTTTTTCGATGACATCGGGGCGCGTCCTGACCGCTGGTGGTTCACCTGGTGTGGGGCTACCTTCGCCGGTCCTCGCCGACGCCTCAGCCCCGCCGGTGTTGTCGGATCGGAGGGAAACCGACTCCCTCAGTTTCCTGCTTCGCGTTTCGCCTTTTGCTTTCGTTTCTTCTCTGTTTCTTTCTCCAAAAATTCGCAAATTGCGATTTTTCTGTTTTTTATTTATTTATTTATAATTAACTTTTATTATTATTTTAATCAATTAAAATATATTAAAATTGCCAAAATATCTTCAAAAATTATTATTTAATTCATTTAATCTATAAATGAATTTATCAGTCCGATTTTACCTTTCCGGTATATTTTTCGATTACTTTCGGGATTATTTTCCGATGCGAAAATTTCGATTTATTCCAATATATTCATATCTTGATCAATTTAATCTGAAATTTAATTATTTCTTCGTTATTTATCAAGATTTCTCAAGCCATTATTTTTAATTAAATTTTCTTGTCCCGATTAATATCGAATTTTGATCTTTTGACCGTTATGCGCTTGCACGTTTTCGAAAATACCATTTTAATCCTTTTGCATTTTTAAATGCACTCGAAAATATCGGGTCTTACATATAAGAACTTAATCATGTGTAACAAACATTTATCCTGTTTAATTACAAAAAAAAAAAAAATTACTCAAATTTTATATTCAATTTGTTACCATAAAATACATAAAAATGATAATTTACTATGGGAAATAATCATCAACTCATAGCCCAACTAAGGAAAGAGTAGGAAATTCGAGTCGTTACATAAGTAAAGAATTGTCAATTTTATCTTAGCTTAAAATAATTTTTTTTTTATAATTTCAATGCTTTATCTTCACAATTTAAAAATTTTATTATCTTAACCATAATTAACTAATTTGATTTCATATTTAAGACTATTAAATATTTATCTTGTAATATTTATTAAAGCATTAATGTATTTTAAAATATAAATTAATTTTCATAACATATTATTTCAATACAGAGTAATGGTTCACTTTGTAAAACATTTAGTTACTTACCTCTTCTGGCCAAAGTTCACTAATTAGTTAACTAATTATTCATATTAAGTATTTTTTTTAATGATAATTAGTACTTTTCCTTTCATAATATCTATATATAATATATTTTTCAAATTATGAATATAATTATATCTATTATTTTATAGAAAATATTGTAGAAAATTTAAAAAATAAATAAATTTTGACAATAATAAATATTAAAAAGAAACAATTTGTATTATATAAATATTTATTAAATTTTAAAATTATATAAAAATTAAATTAATTATTACATTCAAATTTTTTTAAAAACAATTTATAATTTATAAAATTTCAAAATAATTTGAAATCAGTTAAGTAAACCCATTCGACTCGAATTGGGACTAAACTCGACGGAACTAAAAAAATTTAAACATGAAAAAGCCCAATTCCAAAAAACTCAAATCCGAAAAAATCTAAATCCAAAAAAATTTAAAAAAAATTAAACTTAAAAATACTCAAACTTAAAAATATTCAAATCTAAAAAAATTCGAATCTAAAAATAATTAGAACTAAACTTAACTGAAACCACTCGTTTGGTATCTCTATCCATGTTTAAGGCAAAAAGACAATGGTTATTTGCTCGAACCGTAACATACATCCCTCGAGATTGCTGCCCAATTCCAGTTACACTTAGATGGCATTCGGTATCATGCATGTAATCACTTTGCGTTGAAATTTAATTGAGCGTAAAGTAATTACAACGTTTGGTATCAAGAAAATTGGATGTAAAGTGATTGCAGTTGCAATCACTTTACATCCAAAAGCTACAAAGTTAATTTTACCCGAGTTGCCCTTTTAACAAAACACCTAAATTTTTTTTCCCATCTCGACTCTCTTTTGTTCTCTAATCACGCTGCAACTCGACTTCCCTTAATCAGAAGATCTACTACAACCACCGTCTCTTTTGTTCTCTCATCCACTACACCTCGACTTCACAATCATTGTCTCTGTGAGACCCCGTATATGTATAGTTGTAATGTGTGTAATTGGATCAGTGAATGCTAAAGGATTTGTAATGTAAAGTATAATTGATGTAAGTCCATGGATTCAATTTACATATTGGTAGTATGATTTTGTAATGTACACACAAGGTCCATTTTATTTGAATATGAAGAAATAGACTTTTATAAGTAAGGAATGTGAATGGAACTCAAAATGAATAGTGTGGTAAAAGGAAGGAACTTGCATGAATATAAATGCTCCAATTTGGTTTGATATAGTAGACCTTTGGATATACAAGTAATGCACATAAGTTTCAATGTGTATAAGGTATGAATAGATGCAATTTTCAAGTCATAAAGGTGGATGGATGAGAAAATGACTATGGCAGCAGATTAAGGATGTTTTGGTGTGAGTTGCTGTAGAAAAACTGCAGAAAATCTGGAAAGTATGAAGGCCAGATCGATCTCATAGGATGAGAGATCGATCTGGAAGAGCTAGAATGCTCTTATTTAGGCATTGAAATAAAACAGATCAATCTCTAATGGGGCCAGATCGATCTCCTAACCATTCTGTAATGAAAAGATCGATCCTCGAGCACACAGATTGATCTCCTTAGCTCTCTGTTTGGGAGCAGATCGATCTCAAGCTTCGACAGATCGATCTCATGCTTAAATTACCGTGAAAAAAAGGGATTTAAGGGGACCAGATCGATCTCCTCTTGGTGCAGATCGATCTCCTCAAGTGATTTCTATAAAATGAGCATTGAAAATCTAAAAATTTTGGAAAAAACACAGTCCTTCCATTTTCAACCTAAAAACCTAACTTTCTCTCTCTAAAATCAGCCATTTTTAATAAGAATTGAGGGGAGGCCATTAGACACTAAGTTGTTCATCTTGAGGAAGAGAATAACATAGTTAGAACCCAAAATCCCATTGTTGGTATTAAAGGAGCTAAGGGTATTGACATTTGAAGCAAGAAGAGAAATTAGATTTGGTAAGATTCTAACATTCCAACTCTGGAACATTGTTTATTTAATTGATTTTGGAGTTGTTTGGCATGAGTATGGATGGCTGGAAACACCTAGGTTATTTTAGAAACAAATGTAACCTAGAGAATGGATTGAACCTAGTGTGAGAAAGTGAAAGTCAAATGAGTTGAAGAATTGTGGGTATGCTAAAGTAGCTATTGAAGCAATATGAATGATGTGGAGTGGTTAAATGAAACCACATTGTGAGTTTGGAGGAAATTGTGAAAATGAGTATGTAAATGCTTGATAAATACCATAGTGAGGGAATTCATGAAAAATGAACATTATGAGCTTAACATCGATTTAATATCGATTTAGAATGAGTTAATGGGCCTTATGAGCGTTAATAGAAACTAAAGGTCGAATCGACTATAGTGAGCGCACGATGTTCTGTTATATGGATCAAATATAATGTGAAATATGATTGTGTGCAGTCCCGAAGAGTTCGTTGAAGACGAATCGGACCGCACGAGTGAGCAGTGCTAAAGAAACGAAATCACGTGTCGCGATTCCAGGTAAGAGAATTTTGTAAGTATATGGAGGTAGCTGCTCGTATTCTTAACTCATGGGTATATAAGGCTTTGGAAATGTGCATGGATTTATATAAATGTATTTTGACGATGTATGGATGTGACTATGAGTAATTGTATGAGATTTTGTGGTTGAAATGGTATTGTAAAGAAAAGGGATAGTAAGGCTAATAATTGCATAAATCACGTGTTTTGAATATTTTTCACAAAACACAATGCTTTAATTTGAGCAAATAAAAGGATAGGCTGGCTAGTGTTGATTTATGTTATTGAATAGCACGTGTGAGGTGTTAAATGTGTTTGTTATGTGTTTTGAATGCATATGAGCCACCTATCGAGCTATGTGAATTAAATCGCGCTGGAGCCTCGCCCGCGCTAGATTTTGATGCTTTGATTTACATGAAATGTGCTGGAGCTTAGCTCGCACCTTGATTTGGAAACTATGATGATGTTTATAAACCGTACTGGAGCTTCTACTCGTATGTGTCTTTTGAGTGGTTTTTCTTTTGAGTATAATCGTACTAGAGCTATGCTCGTACGTGGCCTCTTTATGGTAGGATGCATGAGTCGTGCTAGAGCTTTGCTCGCACAAGTTTGCACATTGTGATACATATGAGGTCATGAAAGTTGGTAAAATCCTCAAACCCTACATCCTTAAGCCAACATCCTTAAGCTCGAGGAGGCGGGGAGGCTCTATTAGGTGGGGAGGCTCTGTTTGGTGGGGATGCTCTCTTACGGTAATATCCTTAAGCCCTACATCCTTATGCCCGAGGAGGCAGGGAGGCTCTGTTAGGCGGGGAGGCTCTGTTCGGTGGGGAGGCTCTCTTACTGAAGATCCTTAAGCCAACATCCTTAAGCCCTGGAGGGACGGGGAGGCTCTGTTCGGCAGAAAGGCTCTCTTACATGGGTACAAGAGGAGCCTTAAGCCAACATCCTTAAGTCCTAGAGGGGCGGGGAGGCTCTGTTCGGTAGAGAGGCTCTCCTACATGGATATGAAAAATTCTTGTTATGGGGTAGGTAAGACCTAGGAATGGCACTCCCAATCACGATATGAGTCCACGGAGTACGCTGTACCATGTATGTCACATGGAGTACGATGTACCGCGCGATGGTTATGTGATGAGAAAGTCTGGTGAGGTATAATCTACCTTCGTGCCAGCACGATACCCCGCACACCTGGATGCGTGTGGTCTGAGATGATTTATGATGTAGTTGGTCCACATAGTCACTTGTGATATAGTGACCTGGTTTTTATACATATGTGTGATTGTGATTGTTCAAGGTAGACCCGAAGGAGGGGTCGATCCTTGTGAAATTGATTTATGAAATGAAAATGAGGTTGTGATTGTGAATTGATTTGATGGGATTTACGTATTTGAGATAGAGATGTAATTTAAAAATGAGGTTTCTTAAATGAATGGCCCTCTTTATGAGTTTAATGAGATGAGCATGAGATGTTTTCACATGTTGATATTCCATGTTTTATATGCCAATTTTACATGATTTTGATACATGATATATATGTATACTCATATGGCATAGTTTTATTCCTCATGCTCCTATTATAAACAATTTATGCATAACACTATTAGCATGTAGATAGAGTAGTTATCTACCATGCTTGCATTATTGCCTTACTGAGCGTGTGGTTGCTTATCCCTCTCTAATTTCTCCTCCTACAGAGCGTGCATAGTAGCCTAGTGAGGACTGAGGCATTGTGTTTTTGGACATCCGTTGCTTCCATTGCTGAAAGGTATATACACAGGATTCTTTTAGTATCTAAACAATGTAATGGCACAGTAATTATTGAGTTGTAATTATGAGGGATGTAGATGTCAGTCAACATAACTTGTGTAAGTTAATGATTAACTTTCAAATGTATGACATCGCTTTAATTAACTAAGAATGAATGAGATGTGATGTTTATTATTGACTCACAGCCCAACAGTGTGGTGGTAAGTTAGTTCATGACCGGGAAAGGTAACAGTAAAACATAAAAAATTTATTGAGATTTTAGATTATAGGGAATGAAAAAGGATCGTGACAGAGATTGGTATCAGAGCTGTGTTGGCCTGATGTGAGTTAGTAATAAAATGTAGGAAAAGTACATCCCTATGTTACTGTGCTTTTGTTTAGATATAACTGTGTATACCGTGATGGATTGAGCTTGATAAATGATTTTAAATACAGGAAGTTAGGCATTATGCCAATAACGCGCCAAGGTAGAAGGGCGAGGGCACGTGCTAGAGGCCATAGAGGTAGGCCTGAGAGCCGTGCGGAGCCACAGATTGATCAGGCTCCACAGAACCTTACTGGGAGAGCAGAAGATACTGAGGCTCGCTTTGCTAGGTTAGAGCGGAGTATTGAGAACCTGGTGGAGATAGTCACGCAGGCCTTGGGTGTCGGTGATAGACGAGGTCCCGCAGCACAGCCTACGACTAGACAGACAGCTGCAGAGGCGGCGAGACCTTAGACTGCAGAGAGAGCTACAGTTACACCACCTCCGGCCCAGGATATAGCTTCTCCTATCGCTCCACAGCAGAGCGGTAGTGATTTGGGTTATCATTACCACTTGAGCAGGTTGCAGGAGTTCCAAGCATTGAAACCCCCAGTGTTCAGAGGGGTGAAGGACCCGATTATTACGGAGGACTGGGTGTATGAGATGGAAAAGCTGCACCGATTTTTCGAATGCACTTCAGCTGAGAAGGTTGCCTTTGCCGTGTTTATGCTTAAAGGTGAGACAGAGTACTGGTGGAGATCCACCGAAGTTCTATTGAGGGCTAGACACTCTGAGATCTCATTGGAGATATTTATAGAGGCCTTCAGGAGATAGTACATTTCAGCTGTGCGGATGGAATTTATGAATCTGGTTCAGGGGAACTGTACTGTGGACGAGTATGAGTCCAAGTTTATATCCTTGGGGAGATATGACTCGGACACGATGGGTAGTGAGACCCGAAAGATTTAAAAGTTCATGGATGGACCGAGATTGGCCATCCGAACTAAGCTAGCCCCATTTGATATTTAGACTTATGAGGAAGCTATACATAAAGCTCAGCTCTATGGGCAAGACTTTGAGCGAAATGCCTCTGAGCTTGGGAGGATTAGTGTCTGGAAGGATAGAGACCGGAAGAGATTCGGGTTTGATAGAATGGCCAAGAGAGGAGGCCAAAGGTTTTTTGAGAAAAGGCCTAAGATTGAAGAGGTACAGGAGAGAGCTGCTAGACCTCCCGTATACCCGACCTTGACTGCACCGAGGGGTATGGTTATTGGAGGACCACGACCTACTACTGATCAGTGTAGGAGATGTGACGGATACCATGGGACTAGGCCTTGTCTGATGACCCCTATGGTGTGTTTAAGATGTGAGAGACCAGGACATATAGCTAAGTATTGTCTCGAGAAGATGGAGATTACCCCACAGAAGGGCAAGGAGCCAGAGAGAGCTCCAGTTGAGGTAGTTGCCCCGAGGAGGAGGGCTACAGCTGAGGAGAAAGGGAAGCAGGCAGCGGGTGTGAGAAGAGGAAGGGTGCTCGCACTGGACCAGGACACTGCAAACGGATCGACGGATGTGATTAAAGGTACCATCCGAATCTTTGATTTAGAAACATTGGTATTATTTGATCCTGGTGCCACACATTCCTTCATATCACCTTCCTTTGCACATAAATTATTAAAGCATGTGAAACCTACATTGATGGATAAAATGTTGATGATTTCCACACCCATGAATGATAGTCAATTAACTGAGCATGTATGTAGAGATTATAAGTTAAACATAGAGGGAAAGGAAATGACAGCCAATTTAATTTTATTAAATATGGTTGATTTTGATGTAATTTTGGGAATGGATTGGCTGGCTACCAATCGGGTTGTGATGGATTGTCATGCAAAAACTTTGATGTTTCCAGAGATAGAAAACCATGTTGTAAGATTTATGAAATGAAACGAAATCACATGATTATGATGAATGAAATGAGTATGATCTTAACTTATAATGTTGAGAGATGAATTCATTGTTTACTTTGAATGTGAATGTGATGACTTGTGATACTAACGATGGAAAGGATAACATGAAGGGTTCATTGCCTACGTGGTTGATATAAATGAGGCACACCCGGAATTGAAGGACATCCCCATGATTACAGATTATCCTGATATCTTTCCGGATGAATTACCAGGACTACCACCTGAAAGGGAAATGAAATTTTGCATAGAGTTAGTGCCTGGTACAGAGCCGATATCAAAACCACCTTATAGAATGGTTTTGATAGAGTTGGAAGAGCTAAAGAAGCAGTTGTAAGAGTTGCTGGAGAAGGGGTTTATAAGACATAGTGTCTCACCTTGGGGAGCACCGGTATTATTTGTAAGGAAGAAGGATGGAAGCCTCCGACTGTGTATAGATTATCGGTTGTTGAATAAGGCAACCATTAAGAACAAATACCCCCTTCCACACATAGATGATTTGCTGGATCAGCTCCAGGGAGCCCAAGTATTTTCTAAGATAGATCTGCGGTCAGCGTATCATCAGTTGAGGATCAGGAGTGGAGATGTACCCAAGACAGCATTTCGTACCCGTTATGGCCACTACGAGTTTTTGGTGATGCCATTCGGATTGACAAATTCTCCCGCAGCATTTATGGCACTGATGAATGATATATTCAAGCCATACTTGGACAAGTTTGTGATTGTGTTCATTGATGACATTTTGGTATATTCCAAGTCCAGGGAAGATCATGAGGAGTACTTAAGGATAGTTCTGCAGACCCTTCGAGAGGAAGAATTATATGCCAAACTCTGCAAGTTAACTTTTGGTTAGAGCAGATCTCATTTTTGGGCCATGTTGTGTCGAAGGATGGAGTATCGATGGATCCATCCAAGATAGAGGCAGTTGTACAGTGGGAATAGCCTAAGACAGTCACTAAGATCAGAAGTTTTTTGGGATTGGCAGGGTATTATCGTAGATTTATAGAGGATTTCTCTAGACTAGCTGCTCCATTGACACGCCTCACGCGTAAGGATGTTAAGTTTGTATGGGATGAGGCATTTGAGAGGAGTTTTGAGGAGCTTAAGCATCGATTGACCACTGCTCTAGTTCTCACCATTCCTACCAGCTCAGGAGGATTTATGGTGTATACAGATGCATCACACCAGGGACTGGGCTATGTGCATATGCAGGATGGGAAGGTAGTTGCCTATGGATCTAGACAGTTGAAAGACCATGAGAGGAACTACCCGACACATGATTTGGAGTTGGCAGTCGTGGTATTTGTTTTGAAAATATGGCGCCATTATCTCTATGGTGAGAAATTTTAGGTGTTCACAGATCATAAGAGCCTTAAGTACCTGTTCTCGCAGAAAGAGCTGAATATGAGACAGAGGAGATGGCTCGAACTCCTGAAGGACTATGATTGTGAAATCATGTACTACCCGGGTAAGGTAAATGTAGTTGCTGATTCTTTGAGCAGGAAGAACCTTGGGTTGGTGTCTTATATGATGGTACGGGAACATGAATTGTTGGAACAATTTACGGACCTCAGTTTGGATGTAACCCCACCTGAATCTGAGAGACTTAAGATCATGGCCAGTTTGAGACTAGAGCCAGAGTTGATTGGCCGTATTCGACAGGCCCAGCAGAGCGATCGACGGTGCATCGATTGGCTGTGGCAGATACAAACAAGTGTGGGTAGTGATTTTGAGCTGAGTACAGATGGCTTATTGAGGTTTAGAAGCAGAGTATGTGTTCCCGAGGATCCTGAGATCAGGAGGTTAATTTTATTAGAGGCTCACTCATTGAAGTATACAATACATCCGGGAAGCACCAAGATGTATCAAAACCTTCTGAAGGTTTATTGGTGGTCTGGAATGACAAGAGACATTGCTGAATATGTCGCTAAGTGTCTCGTTTGTCAGCAAGTGAAGGTAGAGCATTAGAAACTTGCAAGATTATTGCAGCCTCTACCGATACCGACTTGGATGTGGGAGCATATCACCATGGATTATATGATGGGGTTACCGAGGGCCCGCAGAGGTCATGATGCCATATGGGTTATTATGGACCGGTTGACTAAGTCTACCCATTTCTTAGCTATGAGAGCTACCGATACACTGAGTCAGTTGGTGAACCTATATATTCGAGAGATAGTATGGCTACACGGTGTTCCAGTGAGCATTATTTCTGTAGGGATGCCCGCTTTACTTCCCATTTTTTAGAACATTTTCAGGAAGCGTTGGGGACCCGACTAAGGTTTAGCATCACTTTTCATCGTCAAACAGATGGGTAGTCAGAGAGGACTATACAGACCCTGGAGGATATGTTGAGAGCATGTGTGCTGGATTTTAGAGGCTCCTGGGATGATCACCTACAGTTAGCCGAGTTCGCTTATAATAATAGCTATCATACGAGTATCGGGATGGCACCCTATGAGGCACTATATGGACGCAGATGTCGATCCCCCATTGGATGGGAAGAGGTTGGTGATAGACAAATCTTTGCTCCGGACTTAGTGCTGTAGACATCTGAGGATGTCCAGTTGATATGTGAGAGATTACAGACAGTTCAGAGCCGGCAAAAGAGTTATGCTAACAAGAGATGGAGACCACTAGAGTTTGATGTGGGTGAGTCGGTATTTCTGAGAGTTTCACTATCGAAGGGTCATATGAGATTCGGTAAGAAGGGCAAGCTAAGCCCTAGATATATTGAACCCTTCGAGATTTTGGAGAGAGTGGGAGACAAGGCGTATAGGTTGGCATTGCCACTGGACTTGGCAAATGTTCATAACGTCTTCCATGTCTCGATGCTTCGAAAGTATCACCCGGACCCAGCACACGTGATAAGATATGAGCCATTGGAGCTCAATGAGAGCATGATATATGTTGATAAGCCGGTTCAGATATTGGATAGAAAATAGAAGGTGCTACGGAATAAAACAATTCCCTTGGTGAAAGTTCTTTGGCAACATCACACGGTGGAAGAGGCCACATGGGAATTGGAGAACTTGATATGGGAGAAGTACCCCCATCTTTTTGAAGAGTGACTTGGTTCAAATTTGGAGGACCAAATTCCTTGAAGGAGGGAAGAATGTGAGACCCCGTATATATATAGTTGTAATGTGTGTAATTGGATCAATGAATGCTAATGGACATGTAATGTAAAGTATAATTGATGTAAGTCCATGGATTCAATGTACATAATGGTAGTATGATTTTATAATGTACACACAAGGTCCATTTTATTGGAATATAAAGAAATAGACTTTTATAAGTAAGGAATGTGATCGGAACTCAAAATGAATAGTGTGGTAAATAGAAAGAAGTTGTATGAATATAAATGCTCTAATTTGGTTTGATATAGTAGACCTTTGGATATACAAGTAATGTACACAAGTTTCAATGTGTATAAGGTATGAATAGATGCCATTTTCAAGTCATAAAGGTGGATGGATGAGAAAATGACTTTGGCAGCAAATTAAGGATGTTTTGGTGTGAGTTGCTGTAGAAAAATTGTAGAACATCTGGAAAGTATGAAGGCCAGATCGATCTCATAGGATGAGAGATCGATCTGGAAGAGCCAGAATGCTCTTATTTGGGCAATGGAATAGAGCAGATCGATCTCCAATGGGGCCAGATCGATGTCCTAACCATTCTGTAATGAAAAGATCGATCCTCAAGCACACAGATTGATCTCCTTAGCTCTCTGTTTGGGAGCAGATCGATCTCAAGCTTCGACAGATCGATCTCGTGCTTAAATTATCGTGAAAAAGAGGGATTTAAGGGGACTAGATTGATCTTCTCTTGGTGCAGATCGATCCCCTCAAGTGATTTCTATAAAAGGAGTGCTGAAAATCTAAAAATTTCGAGAAAAACACCATCCTTCCATTTTCAACCCAAAAGCCTAACTTTCTCTCTCTAAAATCAGCCATTTCTAGTAAGAATTGAGGGAGGCCATTAGACACTAAGTTGTTCATCTTGAGGAAGAGAACAACATAGTTAGAACCCAAAATCCCATTGTTGGTATTGAAGGAGCTAAAGGCATTGACATTTGGAGCAAGAAGAGAAATTGGATTTGGTAAGATTCTAACACTCCAACTCCGTTACATTGTTTATTTAATTGATTTTGGAGTTGTTTGGCATGAGTATGGATGGCTGGAAACACCTAGGTTATGTTAGAAACAAATGTAACCTAGAAAATGGATTGAACCTAGTGTGAGAAAGTGAAAGTCAAATGAGTTGATAAATTGTGGGTATGCTAAAGTAGCTACTGAAGCAATATGAATGATGTGGAGTGGTTAAATGAAACCACATTGTGAGTTTGGAGGAAATTGTGAAAATGAGTATGTAAATGCTTGATAAATGCCATAGTGAGGGAATTCATGAAAAAATGAACATTATGAGCTTAACATCGATTTAATATTGATTTAGAATGAGTTAATGGGCCTAAAAAGGAATCCATAGACTCGAGAAATGAAACGAGGCCTTATGAGCATTAATAGAAACTATAGGTTGAATCGACTATAGTGAGCGCACGATGTTCTGTTATATGGATAGAATATAATGTGAAATATGATTGTGTGTAGTCCCGAAGAGTTCATTGAAGACGAATCGGACCGCACAAGTGAGCAACGCTAAGAAAATGAAATCACGCGTCGCGATTCCAGGTAAGGGAATTTTGTAAGTATATAGAGGTAGCTGCTCGTATTTTTAACTCGTGGGTATATAGGGCTTTGGAAATGTGCATAGATTTATAGAAATGTATTTTGATGATGTATGGATGTGACTATGAGTAATTGTATGAGATTTGGTGGTTGAAATGGTATTTTAAAGAAAAGGGATAGTAAGGCTAATAATTGCAAAAATCACGTATTTTGAATGTTTTTCACAAAACACAATGCTTTAATTTGAGCAAATAAAAGGATAGGCTAGCTAGTGTTTGATTTATGTTATTGAATAGCACATGTGAGGTGCCAAATGTGTTTGTGATGTGTTTTGATTGCATATGAGTCGCCTATCGAGCTATGTGAATTAAATCGCGCTGAAGCCTCACCCGCGCTAGATTTTGATGCTTTGATTTATGTGAAACGTACTAGAGCTTAGCTCGCACCTTGATTTGGAAACTATGATGATGTTTATAAACCGTATTGGAGCTTCTGCTCGTACGTGGCTTTTGAGTGGCTTTTGAGTGGCTTTGCTCGCACAAGTTTGCACATTGTGATATGTATGAGGTCATGAAAGTTGGTAAGATCCTCAAGCCCTACATCCTTAAGCTAACATCCTTAAGCTCGAGAAGGCGGGGAGGCTTTGTTCTGTGGGGATGCTCTCTTACGGTAAGATCCTTAAACCCTACATCCTTATGCCTAAGGAGGCATGGAGGCTCTGTTAGGCGGGGAGGCTCTATTCAGTGGGGAGGCTCTCTTACGAAAGATCCTTAAGCTAACATCCTTAAGCCCTGGAGGGGGAGGGAGGCATTGTTCGGCAGAGAGCCTCTCCTACATGGGTACGGAAGGATCCTTAAGCCAACATCCTTAAGCCCTTGAGGGGCGGGGAGGCTCTGTTCGGCAGAGAGCCTCTCCTACATGGATACAAAAAATTCTTGTTATGGGGTCGGTAAGACCTAGGAATGGCACCCCCAATCACGATATGAGTCCGTGGAGTACGTTGTACAGTGTATATCACATGGAGTACGATGTACCGCGTGATGGTTATGTGATGAGAAAGTCTGGTGAGGTATAATCCACCTTCGTGCCAGCACGATACCCCGCACACCTGGATGCGTGTGGTCTGGGACGATTTATGATGTAGTTGGTCCACATAGTCACTTGTGATATAGTGACCTAGTTTTTATACATATGTGTGATTGTGATTGTTCAAGGTAGACCCGAAGGAGGGGTCGATCCTTGTGAAATTGATTTGTCAAATGAAAATGAGGTTGTGATTGTGAATTGATTTGATGGGATTTACGTATTTGAGATAGAGATGTAATTTAAAAATGAGGTTTCTTAAATGAATTGCCCTTTTTATGAGTTTAATGAGATGAGCATGAGATGTTTTCACATGTTGATATTCCTTTTATATGCCAATTTTACATGATTTTGATACATGATATATATGTATACTCATATGGCATAGTTTTATTCCTCATGCTCCTATTATAAATGATTTATGCATAACACTATCAGCATGTAGATAGAGTAGTTATCTACCATGCTTGCATTATTGCCTTACTGAGCGTGTGGTTGCTCATCCCTCTCTAATTTCTCCTCCTACAGAGCGTGCATAGTAACCCAGTGAGGACTGAGGCATTGTGTTTTTGGACATCCGCCGCTTCCATTGCTGAATGGTATATACACAGGATTCTTTTTGTATCTAAACAATGTAATGGAACAGTAATTATTGAGTTGTAATTATGGGGGATGTAGATGTCAGTGAACATAACTTGTGTAAGTTAATGATTAACTTTCAAATGTATGACATCGCTTTAATTAACTGAGAATGAATGAGATATGATGTTTATTATTGACTCACAACCCAACTGTCACGCCCCAGAAGCGCAGAAAAATTGGGCTAATTTAAAATTTTTATCCATTAACTATGTTGTTTTCCTGTCCATGTCTAGATTTAAAATCTTTTTCATTTTTTAGGATCTCATTACATTACATACATTCTGTATATATAAAATCATTTACAACTATTACATCCCGACTATTATATACAATAGTGTCTATTATGTATCACATGTCTGGAATATAAGTAAGACTGTACCTCAAGGTTACGAAAGTATCTGATAAAAGGTCGGACTACCTTGTCAACGACCATAGTCTCGTATGTGCAGTAGACTCTCTATAGATAATCTGGGAGATGGAAAGGAGGGGGTGTGTTTTTCAGACTCAGTAAGAGATACATTTAAAATAGCTTTAAATACTCAAAACATGGTAAAACTCATGGTTTTACAAATCAGCATAAATATGTAATGGAGTAGAGATGCTTACATTTCATAAAAGCAGTAAAAACATGCTTAAATCATAAGTTTACACACCATGCATCTTTTTAGTAAAACTCATATATAGTATGCATATCACGTCGTGTAAACAAGTAAAAAACATCTCAAAACTTCATCATGCATATCATAACATGCTTATCACTTTAAAATGAAATCGTATTATCATATGCACATTTCGTAAAACATACTCATGGCTACCTTTAAAATCTCATCATAGAAAATATGAGCTCAATAAAATCATAAAATAGGTAGCATGAAATGTGTGAAAACATATATATATATATCATTCCGTCAATTCATCGTGTAGGGTCAGGCAATCGTCTCATATACTAGTCCCGAAGGACATCATACATCTGGTCCCGTAGGACATTTATCATAGGTACATATGGCCATCGTACAGGGGAGCCGTAGGACTGGATCAGGATCGTACGCTACCCTATCTCTCGTGCACCACTAAATGGGGACTATACGCACGAACTCACGTGCATCACCAAGTGTGGACTATGCGCACGTTTCTCATATCAAGTCAGAGCCTGCCCGTTCTCTGGCCGTCGGCTAGGTAGATCCTCGATCGTCTCCATACGAGATCGACCCCAGATCCTCTGACTATCGTCATATCATGCCTTTTTACCCCACAAAATCATTTTAGGCCTCTTACCCATTTTATCAAAATCATTTCGGGCCTCATACCCGTGTATTAAAAATCATTACGGGACTTTAACCCGATTCTCAAAATCGTTATGGGACTCTAACCCGTTTTTCATAGAAAACATGATTTTCATAAATCATTGCGGGACTCTAGCCCGTGTAAATATGGAAAGCATAGTTATAATAGTTATTTCTTGGGACTCATACCCGTACCGTGAAAATATAGCTTAAAAGCTGTCTCGAGACCTTAACCCGTATCATGAAGATATGGTTTCGTAAAACATATCGGGACTTTAACCCGTAATCTCAAATGAAAATACTATGCTTTCGTTTCAGAAGTGAAAATCACTTTTATAAACATGTATGCTGTAAAATGTATCTCAAATATATAAAACATGCTGGAAACTCGAGAAATGGTTTTGGCTTCGGTTTAAATACCGTTGAAATCCATTTCGTAAAATCTCATCCAATTCTCATACATAAACAGTTGGTAAGGATGAAGGAGTACTAACGCTACTCTAAATTATATCCCTTACCTCTTAGCGACTGATGTAGAGCACTTTTCTCGATGCTCGAATTTACCTCGTAAAACATGTCGATAGACCGAGCTACTGCAAAACAAGTTCAACTTATCACATATGGCTTAAATTCATTTCAACATATCCAAATATGTGAATATATCGAAGCTTTAGCCAAAAGTTGACTTTTATCGATTTTACTTTTTTTGCTCGGTTTTATCAGTATAAACCTCGATTTAATCGTATTTAACTCAATAAATATTTTCCTCATATTTATTAGGTCGATTTAGCTAATTGGACCAATTTCTCTCTTATTGGGCCCGATTGCACCTTAATGGGCCTTAATTCGTTTTAAGCCCGTTTCTACTTATTAATTCTTTCATCGAGGCTTATTGGGCTCATTGGGCCCATCAGTACTTATTGGGCCTTTTTCTAGACTCTTTGAATAGTCGTATATCATTTACGATAATTTAATTAAAAATCTCGATTTAATCCATGAAATGCGCAATTTAATCCGTAACTCGTAAAATAAACTTTTAATGCGCAATAATTACATAGATTGTCGTAAATGAGCTTTACTTACCCGAGATTTTGCGATAGTGCGCAATTCGAAGTTCGATCAGGCTCAGGTACTCGATTTATCGTCGAACTGCATAATTTTATATATTTAATTTCGGGTAAATTTTCGATCAAATATAATTTAAATAAATTTCTCAAAAATTAAATCGGTCACTTTTGACCTCCTACCAACTTACCCGAAGTCCGATGTATCCCCGAGATGTTTTTCCCTTTTTCCTTTTCCTCTTTTTCTTCCCTTTTTCTCTTTTTCCCCTCTCTTTCTTGGCTGAACCGGTTCGGTCCGGTTCAGACCGGTTCAGACCGGTCCGGTTCAGTCCGGTTCAGTTCGGTTCAACTGGTTCAGTGCTTCACCGGCCGTTTCCTCGCCGGCTTCCATCGCCAGTAGCTCCGTTGGACCTCGCGAAGCTCGGATCTGGCCTCGGTTTCGTCGTGGCTGAACGAAAAGTAGCCGGTCCGGCTTCTTCTCCCTCGGCGTCGGTGGTGTCTTCCGTTACCGTCGTTTTCGACCGTTTCCGGCGCCGATGGTGGCAGATCGGACCTCCTCCTAGCTGGTGGCGAGGTCCTCTCTCTTCCTCCAGCCTCCGTCCGCCATCGTTCTCTCTCTTTCTCCCTCTTTCTCTCGGTTTGACTCTTTCTCTCTCTTTCTCTCTCCTTCTCTCGCCGGTCACCGTTTCTCCTCACTTGTCGGTGCCGACGAGCTCGTGCGATCTGCTAGGTCACTTCTACGCTGGTGTTCTCGTCGGGAAATGAAGGATTTAGGAGGATCGATTTTTCCCGATCCTCCATTGCTCCTCTGTCGCGCGACTCTATTTCGCGCGACAGAGCTTCAATTTTTTTTTTAACTTTATTATTATTTTATTATATTTTATTATTATTAATTTATTATATTTTATTATATTTTATTTTAATCAAATAAAATATAATAAACTACCCAAAATATCTCAAAAATCATATTTTATTTTATTAATTAATTACTTTAATTTATTTTAACTATTTCGGTTTATTTTTTGCATATTTTCGGGATAATGTCCCGGGTGAAAATTACAAAAATTCGTAATATCTTCGTATCTTGACCAATTGGACTCGAAATTCCATAATTTCTTCTTTATTGATCAAGATTTCCTAAATCCATATTTTTAATGAAATTTTCTTATCAAATTTACATCGAAATTAGGATCTTTTGACCATTTTACCCTTCTACACGTTCGGGAATAATTTAGACTGATTTTCCTCCTCGGACTCACTATCTTTTCTCATTTAAATTCAGTATCTTTCGTCTAACGATTTAAATCCCTTTTAATTTAAATTATGGTCCCAAATAATGAACATAGTGTGAAAAATCTGGGTTTCACACCAACAATGTGGTGGTAAGTTAGTTCACGACTAGGAAAGGTAACAGTAAAACGCGAAAAATTTATTTAGATAAAGTTAAAAGGAATAAGAAAGATCGTGACAGTCTCATCCCGATCTTTCTTTTCCTCTCTATCTTTCCACTCCTATCCCAGCCGAGTTGCCCTTCACTACAGCTTTTGCCCGTTTCATCTTTTGTACAGGTAAGCCTCATCTCTTTCGATTATTTCCAAAATGCACTATTAGTGTGACATAGTGTGAATGGGTTGCAGATATGTTAGGTTTATAGTAATTTTTGTAGATTTTCTTCATTGTTTACATTTTTATGGAATTTAGTACTGGGTTTCGATTGATTTAAGGGTTGCAATGCTGAAAAATGATTGGTGATTTTGATTGATATTGGGTTAGTTTTTCTGGCATTTAGGATTTATATTGTTTGATTTTTGGGTTTAAGTAGCTATATTTCGATAGGAAGGAAAGCCATCGATATAAATTTTTTGCCCTGTTGTTTCTGTTTTTTTTTTCATTAGAGTAATTTCCCCACAGACCAAGGTCGTTGATTTCCTTTTCACCTGTTCATCTTCGCAGGTTAGTGTCAGATTATTTTAGCACTATCACTACTTGTCTATGCTAGATTTCTTAACTCTTAGATATAAATTATGAAGCGAATAACATTTATTTCCTAGCCCCAACAGAGTAGAAACAAGAATGACATGATATTATTGCAGACTTTAGGAACATAGTACAACAGAATTGATAATTATTTTTCATCAACATTTATAAATGAGCTTGGATTTATTGTTCCAACACTACTGGAAAATCCTGTCATAATGAATTAAGAATAAAGGATTTATCATATATGGACTTCCTTTTTTTCTCTTCTATGTTGTTACATAACATGAAAATATTCTTAACATGATTTCACATACCAGTTGATGTAAAAATAGCACTAGTATAAAAGTTAATTCCATTGACTCCTCTAAATTGTTGTAGAACCATCAGGCCAACTCCAACCTTAACGAGTTTCACTTTAATTAAAAGAACAAATCATAGCAAGCAAAAATGAAACTCAGACCAGGTTTGATGTTAATTCTTACAGTGAGGGACCAAGCATATTTCCTCTGGAACAAGTAAAAAATGCTAGCTTCAGAAAATTGTTGAAGTTGTTCTGTGTAATCCTGCAAAAAAAAAGTATAAACCATTTTTTTATTGTTCCAAGTTAAGATATTAAGGTATTAGGTAGAGGTCTATGAATCCAAAGAACTGAAATCGAAACTTGGATGCAATTAAAAGTTAAAAAATTACTCTAATCTCACTTGCTTCATTATACCCCCTTAAACTACTCT
Source organism: Firmiana major (assembly GCA_033439115.1). Lineage (NCBI taxonomy): Eukaryota > Viridiplantae > Streptophyta > Magnoliopsida > Malvales > Malvaceae > Firmiana > Firmiana major. The sequence goes on from CM065899.1 coordinate 44,182,304, forward strand.
ATAAAAAATTACCAGCCATCTAAGAGACTCGAGGATGAAGAATAGACCCAGAAGTTGCATAAGACATGGAATAGTTCATCTCATGAAGTTAAGTTTATGTATTGACTAAGGAAACTGAACCGCATTGATACATTCATTTGTTATTCATTTTCTTTGAGTTTTCTAAACTGATCATACAAAATGAATATCATCTTTTGGAAACCAGAGTTGTATTCTGTATACCACTATTGTAATGACCCAAATTTCCACACAATTTGGTTGGGCTACAAGTCGATATTATGTCAAAACAATACTCAGTTTGATTAATTTATTTTTTTCTTTCTTAGTAACATATTTAAACAAAATATGTTCACATTCCCCATACACATCTCGTATGCATTATTGTACTTACAAAAATTTTAGATACAAAAGAATTTCTTACAACTGGGTATACCTTCGATACAGAAATATGCTCTGTGAAATCATAACTGTGCAGAATGCCTTACTAACGGAAGTGATCCCAACTACAGAAGGACTCTGCAGAGGAAAGTAAGGGGGTAAGCTCAACATGCTCAGTAAGAAAAACGTGAGGCAGGTAGATAACTACACTACCTATATAATTATGCCACAAATGAGTTTCTCATAAAATATACTTAAAACTTTCAGTTCAGGAATGGAAATCAACAAATAGTATCTTCACAGTTTACCTCACAGATTTCACAATTTTGAAATTCAAGCAGTGCAAAACTGTTTCGAATCACAACATAATTCACATTTTCATTTCAGTAACTTTAAATAGACGAGGAAAGACATTTCACAATATATCATATATCATAAGTGACTATTGGCTAATGTCGGTGACTTTGGGCAATTCACGCGCCAAGTGTGCCGGGATTTCAAGTGTCGTGGGAGTGGTCAGCTACCCAAACGGTTCACACAATACACTATTTTCCAATAACACAATACATCGTACACACATGCACACAGCATGGTACATCATAATTCTTGGACCTTGGCATCATTCACCATTCAGTATAATTTCACTATTCATAATTTCCATATAATTTCACTGTCACCTTTTTACCTCAAATCATGTGCAAGGAGGTAGTGTAAGATCACACAACAAAACTCGCCTGACAGGCACAGTTTTAACATCAAAACATTTAAAATCACATGCAAAAGTAGTGCAAGATCACACAGTAATACAAGCCTGACTTGTAAGACCCGATATTTTCGAGTGCATTTAAAAATGCAAAAGGACTGAAATGGTATTCTCGAAAATGTGCAAGGGTAAAACGGTCAAAAGATCAAAATTCGGCATTAATCGGGACAAGAAAATTTAATTAAAAATAATGGCTTGAGAAATCTTGATCAATAATGAAGAAATAATTAAATTTTGGATTAAATTGATCAAGATATGAATTTATTGAAATAAACCAAAATTTTTGTATCGAAAAATAATCCCGAAAATAATTGAAAAATATACCGAAAAGGTAAAATCGGACTGAGAAATTCTTTTACGGATAAAATGAATTTAATATGATTTTTTTGGGATATTTTGATATTTAGTAATATTTAATTGATTAAAATATTATTAAAAATAAAATAATAAAAAAAAAGGAAACTGAATTGAAATCGTGAAACAGAGAGCAAACGAAACAGAAAAGAAAGAAGAAAAAATGCGAAGACCGACCGAGGAGGAGAATCGTCGGACGAGCCACCACCGACGGGACCAAGGGGCCGACGAGGGTCGACGAAGGTAGCTCGATCTAGGGTGAGCCACCAGCAGCCGTGACGCGCCCCGAAGTGGCCGAAAAATGTCGAAAAATGAAGGAGAGGCCGCGGGGAAGAAACTTCGATCGGCGGCCATCGGCGCCGATTCGAGACAAATCGAGGCCCAATTTCGGAAGCCTAGGCCGTGGCGCGCCGATCGGTGTTGGAATCACATCGGGAACCGGCTGGACGACGTCGAAACGACCAGAGGATGACTGAACCGGCCGAACCGGACAGAACCGGACAGAACCAGCCGAATCGACTCGGACTGAACCGACGGTCTGAACCGGGTTGAACCGGATCGGACCGGTTCAGCCAAAAAAAGAAGGAAAAAAGGAAGAAAAAGGGAAAAAGAAAAATTGGGGAAAATTTTAGTGATGCAATCGAGCTTCGGGTAAGTCGGTAAGCGGTCGAATTGATCGATTTAAATTTTAGAATATTTAATTTGATTAATTTTCGACTGAAAATTTAATCGAAAAAATATTTAAATGTGTAGCTCGACAATGGCATCCACCGAGAGCTTGAAACAGCCTCGATTTACGTACTATCATGGAATCATGGGTAAGTAACCCTTATTTATGACAATTTTGCATCGTTATGCGTGTTGGATAAATTACGGATTTAATTTTCGCATAAATGAATTAAATTCTGAAAAATTGGATAAATTGTCCTAAATACTAAATTGAGATATCCGAGAATTTAGAATGAGGCTAAAAAATATTGATGGGCCCAATGAGCCCAATAGGCCTCGATAAAGTGTGGTAAACAGGCTTAAGGCCGATTAATGCCCATTATGGTACAATCGGGCCCAATATGGGCAAACGGGCCCAATGATTTAAATTAAGCCCAGAAAATTATGAAATACTATTAAATTGTATTGTATTTGACCTGATGAATGTGTATCCGCAGTGTCGAAGATTTGATTTGGATTGGGAGCGAATCAGACTGCGTGACGAGTCATCAGTGGAAAGGTCAAACTGTACAGAAAATGAGGTACGGGAATTGTGTGAGTAGCTAGAGGTAGCTACGCGTATCTTAATAGCTTTTCGGTACACTGATTATGTATGTATACACTATTATTGTATAATGATCCTAATAGTGGTTTAAATGATTTTAAGGATCGAAATAGGTGAAAAGACTATTTTACCCCTATTGAGGGAAGTTCACCTTAGGATGGTGAAAGCATGACATGCATGGAATGCATGATTTAAGGAAATTTATGGTTTAAGGATTTTATTGGTTTTAATCAAAGTAAAGCGATAGATTGGCCAGTAATTGCATGAATTTCACATGATAACACTACGTAAGTATTATTTATATTTAAATGGAAATTTCTTTGGAAAACGGCCAACTATCAAGTTTATATGGAAACAGATAGTGCTGACACGTAGTTCGCACTATATCTGCTTTTGTGAATGTGCATAAATGTGCTTGAGCGGTTGCTCGCACCGACTTGTGTGACATCATATGCATGAAATGTGCTAGAGCATGGTGCTCGCACTGATTTTTATTATTGTGAAATGAGAGCTGCTAGAGCCTAGCTCGCAATCTGTTTTGACATGTTTTGATTTGTTTTGATGTGGTATGCATAAAATGGTGCTGGAGCGATTGCTCGCACTAGTTTTAATGATTTGATATGCATGAGAGATGCTGGAGCTTAGCTCGCATCTAGTTTTGATATGATAATTGCATAAAAGCCGTGCTGGAGTATAACTCGCACGAGATTTGATTTAATTATGCATAAAGCCGTGCTGGAGTGTAACTCGCATGAGATTTGATTTACTTGAGCATTTATTTGTGTTAGAGCGTTGCTCACACGAAGTTTTATATGATTTTATAACTCATTTTAATGCCGTATTGGAGTTTTTCTCGTACGAGATTTTCACTGAGTTTTTATGCATATCCGTACTAGAGCATTGCTTGTACGTGGAATTTACTTGAATTTATAATCAGTTTAAGTCGTACTGGAGCGTTGCTCGTACGCAAATTTTATTGATTTTTATGAAACCGTGCTAGAGCTTCACTCGCACGAGGTTTTCTGATATCATGAATATGCATGGAGCCGTTCTAGAGCTTCGCTCGAACAGGGATTTATATGACATGCATATAACCGTGTTGGAGTCTCTTGTAGACTGTGTGTCACAGTGAGATGATATGCTCACACGTGCATTCTGAGACAGAGATGATATGGGTGGATAAGACCTATTACAGGCACCCTTGATTGAGCTTGGGTTCACGGAGTATGTTGTACCGTGTATGTCACGTGGAGTACGCTGTACCATGGGGATTGTTGGAGTGGAGTGGCATTAGCCACGAGGCAGCAAGCCTTGCCCTCACAATCCTGGTGTTATGCTGTTTTGGCGGGTAGGACGACCCACCTCCCGTTTCAGGTGTGATACCCCCGCACACTAGGTACTGTGTTGCCAGGGATCCTAGGATATGGCCATAATCCTCGATGTTACTGATATAATCACCTACATGTCTCACATGATATAAATATTGGTCGATAGACCCGGGTAGACCCGAGGGAGGGGTCAGGCCCCCGATTTTATGATTTTCTATTTTGATACTAGATTTCAGATGATTTTATGATTTGTGACCCTGAAAGAAGGGTGGTTTTATAACCGAAGTTTTTATAATGAATTTTAAATAAATTGTTTTATGAGATGATTGACTCGGAAGGGTAGTTTATATTGCAGTTTTAATGAATTGATTTAAATGCAGTAGCATGATGATGTTTTTCATGCTTTCATTTGAAATCCATGATTTGTCTTACATGACATGAAAGACTGCATGATCTTGATTAAACTTATGCTTATTATGATTTAATGATGTCACATAAAATGCTTTGATGCATAAGTAGTATGATTTATATATGCACGAACAGTTTTATAAACTAAGTCATTGATGTTTGCATGACTTTGTGCTTGAGATTTTAATGAAAAGAAATGGATTTTAAGGGCATGGCATTATGAGCATGTAGATAGTGGAGCTATCTACTTTCTTGCATAATTGCCTTACTAAGCGTGTGGTTTGCTCACCCCCCTTATTTTCCCATCTTGTCAGAGCACTCACAGTAATTATTGAGCGGCTGAGGACTTGCATGCTTGGTATCCGCTGCTTCCCATCGAGAGATAGGTATACAAATTTGTATGGTTTTGTATCTAAATATGTAATGCACAGTACTGTAAACGGATATGATGTTGGGGATGTAGAGTTGTAAATACCATTGGGTATGTATTTATTTAAAATCAAAAGATAGTAAACTCTGATATATGAATGTGAATATGGAAATGGTTGGTAAATAGTGAGAGGTGACTAACACCGAATCATAGCCCAACTATGTTGTAGGATGGTCACGATGAGAGAAAGGAAAGAATTAAATAATAAATGAAAAAGCAAAAAATTTACTCTGATTTTTAGATAATTTGGATCGTGACAAGTTAATAGTATCAGAGCTAAGTTGGCCTGATATGAGTCGGTGTTAGTGGTTAAGGAAGTTTACATCCCCATGTACTGTTCATTGTTTAGATACAATTGTGTATATCGAGATGGAAGTGCAGCTAAGAATTTGATTTTAAATGCAAGAATAGACTCATTAATTGATAGCCGCTATGATAGAGGGGCGAATATACGAGCTCGAGGCTGTAGTGGTAGGCCCGAGAGTCATACTGTGCTGCCACATGAGACTCGAGATGAGATTGAAATGGAGGCTGGTGTTAAGTATGCCCCACAGAGTCCGACAGAGAGATAGGACAGAGTCTGACAGAGAGATCAGACAGTATTAAGATACACTTCGCGAAGTTGGAGCGGAGTGTGGAGTATATTATGCGAGCTAATTGCTCAGAGTATGTATGAGATTTGAGAGGGAGTCGAAACATTGGTGGAAGTCCGCTCGACCCATCTTAAGAGTTAGACATCCAAATTGGACATAAGAAAATAATTATAGATGTATTTCGGTGAGAGAATATCCCGAACATTTAAAGGAAATTTCAGATGAAATTTTTTACTCTGACCCATAGGAAGTGATTGATTGACGAGTAAGAAACTCAGTTTATATTCTTGGGAAGATATGACTCTGACATTATTGACAGTGTGAGTCGAGATTTCTGAAAGTTCAAGGAAGGGCTCAGATTATCAATTAGAGTCCGATTAGCCCGTTAGATACCACTACCTATGCCGAGGCAGTGCGCACACTACAGTTGTGTGAATAAGATCATGAGTTGCACGCTTCTGAGATTGAGAAAGGTAGTAACGGTCGAAATAGAGACAAAAGAGAATAGAGAATGACAGAGATGTCAGAATAGGAAAAAGGTAGTTTGGTAAAAGATTAGGGCTGATGAGTCATGGGGTAAGATGATTGGTAAAGCCCCCAGTGTAATCAGTTTCAATACTTTTGAGGGGTATTATGATTTGAGAACCCCGACCTGCTACGAAGTAGTGTAGCAGTGTAAACAGTGTAGGATATTTGGTAGTTACCACGGAAAGTAAGATGTTGGACGAGGGCGATTGTATGCCTTGGACCAAGACACTATTGATGTTTCACCAGATGTGGTGGAAGATACCACACTGGTTATAAATAATGAAATAATTATTTTGATTGATCCTGGTGCCACACATTTATTCATACCGCCTTCAGTTGCTTATAAACTAGTGAAAGATGTAAAGCCTGTACCATTAAGCAAGATGATGATGGTTAGATGATTATCACTAACTGAATATGAGTATAAAGATTGTAAGTTGAAAATAGGGGTGAAAACATCCTTGAAAAGTATATTGTAAGTTTGACAAGTAATGAAAGAGTTATTATAAGTGATATATGAAAGGAGATAAACTTTGAGATGTGATAGATTTTGAATACGAGATTTATTGGAATAAGATATGTATGAAAGGTAAAGATAAGCTTTGATATGTAGTGAATATGAATTGTGACCACATGGACTAATATGTAAAGTAATTGTGGTCAAGTCTGAGGGTTAATAAAGGTATTTCAAAATACTTCTTCGCCTGGAGATTTGACAGCGTCTAGAAGCGCACACATAACTTATAAATTGAAATCGACAGTCGTAAAATTTAGGTACCTTTGCTGGTACGAAAAGAAATATATAATTCGATTAATCATGAAGGTTTAAAAAAATTAAAATTTTATAAAAGCCATTAATATAAGAAAAAAGGAAATGACACGGGTTAGTATCTTGAACGAAAACGATTTTGAAATGATATTGTACGTTTATGCGTACATAGGTTAAGAATATGGGTGATTGAAATATTGAATGGAACTCAACTACGATGAGGTATTTAAACCTTACCTAGACCGATTGGTTATCATCTTTAGCGATGACATTTCGATGTATTCGAAGTCCAGGGAAGAGCATGAGTAGCAACAGGAAACTGTCTTACAAATGAATTGTTGAGAGTTTCTTGAAATGGGCTACTCAAATGACACGTCTCATTCGGGAAAAGATTTCATACGAGTGGTATGATAAGTATGAAAATGGCTTCTATGAGTTTTGGTATATTGAGGTATAAACTGACCACTGTAAGTATTCTCACCATAACCAACAGCTCAAGAGGTTTCAGTGTGTATGAATACCTCAAAATAAGGATTGAGCTGTGTATTGATGTAAAATGTGAAGATAGTCGTTTATGGATCCAGTTAGTTCAAGGATCATGAGAGAAACTATCCGACCCATGATTTAGAGTTGGCAGCCATAGCGTTTACACTAAAAGTATGGCACCACCACTTAAATGGTAAGAAATTTCAGGTATGCACTTATCGTAAAAAGCCCTGAGTATTTTTTTCACAGAAAGAATAGAATATGAGATAACCAAGAGGGTTAGAGCTTCTAAGGATTATGATTGTGAACATTGTACCACCCAAGAAAGGCTAATATAATGGCTGATGCCTTGAGCAGAAAGAGCCTCGGGATGGTATTACATATGATGGTCAGGGAGCGTGAGCTGCTAGAGCAGTGTGAGCCTCAGTAATGATGTGATCCCCTCTGATGATGACGATGATTATGTGACAGCTAGCCTGAGGTTAGAACCGAATTTGAGCGACCGGATTGCCAGGCTTAGCGTGATGATCGGCATGGTGTCGATAGTGTGGGTCAGATTCAGAAGGGTATAGTGACAGAGTTCACGGTGAGTGATGATGACTTACAGAGGTTCAGAGACAGTATAAGTGCTCCCTAGGACCATAGTTGCTGAGATAGTGTATTGTTAGAAGCTCACTCTTCGGGATATACAGTGCATCCGAGAAGTAATAAATATATTGGAAATCCTTGAAAAGGGTATTGGTGGTCAGGTATGAAAAGTGATATTGTAGAGTTGTGGAGAAGTATCTCATATGTCAGCACAATAAGGTAGTGTTCTAAAAGTCTGCAGGATTATTACACCCTCTACCTATATTGACACGAAAATGGGAACAAGTTACCATGAATATTGTGATGGGTTACAGAGGACCCGGATAAATCATAAGACTATCTAGGTGATAGTCGATTGATTGATTTAGTTACCCACCTTCTGATTATGGAAATCCCTAGATACTCTGAGTGTGTAGGCGGATTTATGTGTATGAAAAATTGTGGAATATTATGTAGCGTTCCAGGGAGCAGATATCAGATAGGGATTCCCGCATCACTTCCCACTTCTGGGAATATTGTTTTTGGAAGCTATGGGACCCTGATTGAGTGTTAGCACAGCTTCCATCCTCAGACAGATGGTCAGTCAGAGAGGACTATACAGGTTCTGGAGGATGTGATGAGAGCGTGTGCCATTGATTTTATGAGCTCCTGGGATGATCAGTTGTTACAAATCAAATTCGCCAATAATGACAGTTGTCACTTGAGTATCGGGATGACATTATTTGAGGCATTGTATGGCCGTAGGGAGTTGTTTCCTGACTTGGATAAGAAGAAGGGGGTGACAGATAGAGAATTTTTCCCGAATTGGTAAGACAAACCTCTGAGGATGTTCAGTTGATTTGGGAGAGATTAAGAACACCCCAGAGTGGACAGAAAAGCTATGCTGACAAGAGACAGGAAACCATTAGTATTCACCGAGGGTGAATCATTATTGTTGGCAGTTACTTATCTTAAGGACATAACGAGATTCAGATAGAGATATTGGACAAGTGGGAGATAAGACCTGTAAGTTGGCGTTACCACTTGAATTAACGGGCATCCACAATGTGTCCTATCTTATGATGTTTCGAAAATATTATCCGAACCCGATATATGTAATCGAATATGAGCTCCAACAACTTAGCTCAATGAAAGTATAACGTATGATTAGAAAATCGATTCGGGTATTAGATGGAAGAGAAAGTGTTGAGGTTTGAGACGATCTCCCTAGTTAAGTATGATGATAGTATTACACTCCGGAGAAAGTCACTTAAGGATGACAGTATATGATACGATAGACGTACCCGGAGTTGTTATGGACTTATTTGACTTGGTTCTAATTTGGAGGACCAAATTTCTTAAGTGGGGGAGATTGTAAGACTCGATATTTTTGAGTGCATTTAAAAATGCAAAAGGACTGAAATGGTATTTCCAAAAATGTGCAAGGGTAAAACGGTCAAAAGATCGAAATTCGACATTAATAGGGACAAGAAAATTTAATTAAAAATAATGGCTTGAGAAATCTAGATCAATAATGAAGAAATAATTAAATTTCGGATTAAATTGATGAAGATATGAATTTATTGGAATAAACCAAAATTTTCGTATTGAAAAATAATCTCGAAAATAATCGAAAAATATACCGAAAAGGCAAAACCGGACTGAGAAATTCATTTACGGATAAAATGAATTTAATATAATTTTTTTGGGGATATTTTGATATTTAATAATATTTAATTGATTAAAATATTATTAAAAATAAAATAATAATAAAAAAAGGAAACTGAATTGAAATCGTGAAACAGAGAGCAAACGAAACAGAAAAGAAAGAAGAAAAAATGCGAAGACCGACCGAGGAGGAGAATCGTCGGACGAGCCACCACCGACGGGATCGAGGGGCCGACGAGGGTCGGCGAAGGTTGCTCGACCTCGGGTGAGCCACCAGCTGCCGTGACGTGCCCCGAAGTGGCCGAAAAACGCCGAAAAACAAAGGTGAGGCCACAGGGAAGAAACGTTGATTGACGGCCATCAGCGCCGATTCGAGACAAACCGAGGCTCGATTTTGGAAGCCCAGGCCGTGGCGCTCAGATTGGTGTTGGAATCGCGTCGGGAACCGACTGGACGGCGTAAGAACGACCAGAGGATGACTGAACCGGCCCAACCGAACTGAACCGGTCGAACCGAACCGGACTGAACCGGCAGTCTGAACCGGGTTGAACCGGATCGGACCAGTTCAGCCAAAAAGAGAAGGAAAAAAGGAAGAAAAAGGGAAAAAGAAAAAGAGGAAAAATTGGGAAAAATTTCAGTGATGCAATCGAGCTTCAGATAAGTCGATAAGCGATCGAATTGATCGATTTAAATTTCAGAATATTTAATTTGATTAATTTTCGACTGAAAATTTACCTGGAAAAATATTTAAATTTGTAGCTAGACAATTGGCATCCATCGAGAGCTCGAGATAGCCTCGATTTACGTACTATCATGGAATCACGGGTAAATAACCCTTATTTACGACAATTTTGCATCGTTATGCGTGTTGAATAAATTACGGATTTAATTTCCGCATAAATGAATTAAATTCTGGAAAATTGGATAAATTGTCGTAAATACTAAATTGAGATATCCGAGAATTTAGAAGGAGGCTAAATAACTACTGATGGGCCCAATGAGCCCAATAGGCCTCGATAAAGTGTGGTAAACGGGCTTAAGGTCGATTAAGGCCCATTATGGTACAATCGGGCCCAATATGGGCAAACGGGCCCAATGATTTAAATTAAGCCCAAAAAATTATGAAATACTATTAAATTGTATTGTATTTGACCTGATGAATGTGTATCCGCAGTGCCAGAGATTTGATTTGGATTGGGAACGAATCGGACTACGTGACGAGTCATCAGTGGAAAGGTCAGACTGTACAGAAAATGAGGTAAGGGAATTGAGTGAGTAGCTAGAGGTAGCTACGTGTATTTTAATAGCTTTTCTGTACACTGATTATGTATGTATACACTGTTATTGTATAATGATCCTAATAGTGGTTTAAATGATTTTAAGGATCAAAATAGGTGAAAAGATTATTTTACCCTTATTAAGGGAAGTTCACCTAAGGATGGTGAAAGCATGACATGCATGAAATGCATGATTTAAGGAAATTTATGGTTTAAGGATTTTATTGGTTTTAATCAAAGTAAAGCGATAGATTGGCTAGTAATTGCATGAATTTCACATGAAAACACTACGTAAGTGTTATTTATATTTAAATGGAAATTTCTTTAGAAAACGGCCAACTATCAAGTTTATATGGAAACAGATAGTGCTGACACGTAGTTCGCACTATATCTGCGTTTGTGAATGTGCATAAATGTGCTTGAGCGGTTGCTCGCACCGACTTGTGTGACATCATATGCATGAAATGTGCTAGAGCATGGTGCTCGCACTGATTTTTATTATTGTGAAATGAGAGCTGCTGGAGCCTAGCTTGCACTCTGTTTTGACATGTTTTGATTTATTTTGACGTGGTATGCATAAAATGGTGCTGGAGCGATTGCTCGCACTAGTTTTAATGATTTGACATGCATGAGAGATGCTGGAGCTTAGCTAGCATCCAGTTTTGATATGATAATTGCATAAAAGCTGTGCTGGAGTATAACTTGCATGAGATTTGATTTAATTATGCATAAAGCCGTGCTGGAGTGTAACTCGCATGAGATTTGATTTACTTGAGCATTTATTTGTGCTGGAGCGTTGCTCACACGAAGTTTTGTATGATTTTATAACTCATTTTAATGCCGTACTGGAGTTTTTCTCGTACGAGGTTTTCACTGAGTTTTTATGCATATCCGTACTAGAGCATTGCTCGTATGTGGAATTTACTTGAATTTATAATCAGTTTTAAGTCGTACTGGAGCGCTGCTCGTACGCAGATTTTACTGATTTTTATGAAACCGTCCTAGAGCTTCGCTCGCACGAGGTTTTCTGATATCATGAATATGCATGGAGCCGTGCTAGAGCTTCGCTCGCACAGGGATTTATATGACATGCATATAGCCGTGTTGGAGCCTCCTGTAGACTGTGTGTCACAGTGAGATGATATGCTCACACGTACATTCTGAGACAGAGATGATATGGGTAGATAAGACCTATTACAGGCACCCCTGATTGAGCTTGAGTTCACGGAGTACGTTGTACAGTGTATGTCACGCGGAGTACACTGTACCGTGGGGATTGTTGGAGTGGAGTGGCATTAGCCACGAGGCAGCAAGCCTTGCCCTCACAATCCTGGTGTTATGCTGTTCTGGTGGGTAGGACGACCCACCTCCCATTTCAGGTGTGATACCCCGCACACTAGGTACCGTGTTGCCAGGGATCACTAGGATATGGCCATAGTCCTCGATGTTACTGATATAATCACCTACATGTCTCACATGATATAAATATTGGTCGATAGACCAGGGTCGACTCGAGGGAGGGGTCAGGCCCCCGATTTTATGATTTTCTATTATGATACTAGATTTCAGATGATTTTATGATTTGTGACCCTGAAAGAAGGGTGGTTTTATAACCGAAGTTTTTATAATGAATTTTAAATAAATTGTTTTATGAGATGATTGACCCGGAAGGGTAGTTTATATTGCAGTTTTAATGAATTGATTTAAATGCAGTAACATGATGTTGTTTTTCATGCTTTCATTTGAAATCCATGATTTGTCTTACATGACATGAAAGACTGCATGATCTTGATTAAACTTATGCTTATTATGATTTAATGATGTCACATAAAATGCTTTGATGCATAAGTAGTATGATTTATATATGCACGAATAGTTTTATAAACTAAGTCATTGATGTTTGCATGACTTTGTGCTTGAGATTTTAATGAGAAGAAATGGATTTTAAGGGCATGACATTATGAGCATGTAGATAGTGGAGCTATCTACTTACTTGCATAATTGCCTTACTGAGCGTGTGGTTTGCGAACCCCCCTTATTTTCCCATCTTTTCAGAGCACTCACAGTAATTATTGAGCGACTGAGGACTTGCATGCTTGGTATCCGCTGCTTCCCATCGAGAGACAGGTATACACATTTGTATGGTTTTGTATCTAAATATGTAATGCACAGTACTGTAAACGGATATGATGTTGGGGATGTAGAGTTGTAAATACCATTGGGTATGTATTTATTTAAAATCAAAAGATAGTAAACTCTGATATATGAATGTGAATATGGTAAACAGTGAGAGGTGACTAACACCGAATCATAGCCCAACTGTGTTGTATGATGGTCACGATGAGAGAAAAGAAAGAATTAAATAATAAATGAAAAACCGAAAAATTTACTCTGATTTTTAGGTAATTTGGGTCGTGACATGACTGGCACGATTTTAACCTCAAATACTTTAATCTTGTTTTAGCTAATAAAATAGAGTAAAAGGAGCTGGTTTTGCCCTTTTTCACAAAACACGATTTTTCAGTATAATTTCAAAATTTTTAGATTTTTCACAAATAATTTTTAAAACTACTCAGATATTTATTTAAATAGGCTCGATAATACTATACCGAGAATTAGGCTCTTTTTGCGAAGTTTTAAAACTCTTACTTAAATTCGAAATGTAAAATCGGCCTAAGGTTTTTTATAATTCAGGCGACTAAAAATTTCTATCCTAAAGTTCGTAGTCTCAAATACCCAAAAAATATACGCAAATACTTTTAACAATTCACAAATATTTTTCTATAGTAGAAATACGACCTAAATTTATATCTATAAAACATCAGAAAAATAAGTGTAATTTATCTCTAGCAACACACGAAAGTTTCCTTACCTTGGTGTCTATCAGTAGTCATTAATGCCTCTATGATGCGAGTCAATCTGTCGATTTTCGATAAGCTTGCTTCCTCCGGAGCACTCTTAGGATAATGTACAAATGGTCTGCAATTGTGTTCGGACTTAATAATCTTGTTTATTGGTGCTTGTCTCAACATTTTCTGTAACAAGGTATGCAGAGAGAAAAAAGGCCCTTGATTCTTCTACAAGATCTTGAGAAAGTCAACTAATTCTTGCTGAAATTCCAACAATGCCTCATGTTCAATGTCTGTCCGCAGCAATAACTCAGGGAACTTGACAAAGAGTTGCAGAAGATATTCGGTCTCATATACCATAGATGGACACATATCCTCTGTAATGATTTATTCATATTGTCGACGCTTACCTTTTATACAAAAGCATCACGGGCAATGTTTCGTTGAAGTAAACACATATTCCTTTAAAAATTTCTCGAACTGAATCTGTTACCTTGCCATCTTTCTTACAACTGAAATCAAGGTACAAGTTCAATACGTCTTCCACATTTGGACTGTGTGAAAGTTTAACGAGCCTTTCTGAAAGTCTAACACTCTTTTCTGTTAGCATGTAAGTCAAGTATGTCTTTAGCTTATATAGCTTGCTACTAGAATCATTCTTTCATTTCTTACAACTATCACCTTTGGGATTTCTCTGTTTAAAATGGAACACACGTGTGGTTCCTCTCTTGATAGCATGAGTTTCAGCCTTCATTTCTTCATCCTGTTTTGTGTTGAGCGTTTCCTATTTCTACCTATTCTCCTCTGTCTCGCCTCCAACAACACCACTTCAGCCCCATGCAACACAATTTCGACCTCTTGAAGAACGTCCCCATTCCGCCCTGCTTCACCTCTATTCCTTACAAAACAGCCCCCAAACCTTTACATTTCTAGGCATTCTTCAGCCAACAGTACTACCCTGTGTCCTCTTCCTCTCTTACTCTTCTTCACTGTTCTAATTTTCTGTTGTTTTGTTTCGTTTCCTACCTCCCCTTCTCACCCTCGATTTTATTTTCTTCCTTAATATTCAGCCTTATATCTTTTCTCGCCTTCTCCATTTCTTGCCACTCTCATTCCCAATTTTCAGTCCATTCCCATGCTCTGCAAACCTCTCCCTATTTTCTGTCATCATCCTAACATTTTCTAGGTTGGCAGTTATCTACCGCATCTTCCGTCCAGATTATTATCCTTCGATTTTTATCCTGTCTACAACAGCTTCTTTCCTTATTCAACTGAGCCATCATCATCATTCATATATTTCTAATTTCGACCTAAATAGAATAGGTATGACAGACATCAGCATTGCTTCTGTGTCTCTCTCTAACTATTGCAAGCATTAGCAAGCTGTTGAAGTCTTGGGTTTGGCTTCACGTTTCCATGTTTCACTGTTGTTTCATCTTATAACTTATATCATATAAATATATATATATATATATATGTAAATATATTCTTCTTGATTTCTGCCGCAGTCAAGCAGTTTTTTGGTTAGCCCTATTCCCTTACTGTCGATAGCTGCCTCCCTAGTCCCACATTTCCACACTACAGTAGTTCAATCCAATTAATGTTTTTAGACTTTGAGCTGCAAGTTTTCTGCCATTTTACAGTTGTTTCCAGTGTGGTAATTACATATTTTATTCCTTCCTACTGTCAGGCTAGTAGGTGTTTACCATGCCCTTGGTTCCACGCCAATAACTTTCGGTTAAAGTGTAACGACCCAAATTTACGGACACTTCGATTGGGCTATAACTCGATATTAGGTCAGAATAATACTCAGTCTGATTAATTTTATTTTCTAGGGGCAATTTGAAGTAAAATATGTTCACATTCCCCAGACACATCTTGTATTTGCATTACGCTACATACAAAAATTTTAGATACAACAGTACTTCCTTAAACCTAGGTATACATTCGATGCAGAAACACGCTCTGCAAAATCATAACTGTGCAGAATGCTTTACTAACATAAGCGATCCCAGCTACAAAAGGACTCTGTGGAGGAAAATAAGGGGGGTGAGCTCAATATGCTCAGTAAGAAAACCTTATCGTAGGTAGATAAATACACTACCTATGAAACTATATATTTTTATATTTACCAAATTCAGAATATTTTCACAAAGTATACAGATGATTTGGTAATTTCTCAGTTATTAGATTCAGAATTCAGAAAACAGATTTAGTATTAGCAAAAGCACAAATACCAAAAACAAAATTTCAGAAACAGAATATATATCGGTAATACATTTAGTTACTGTTTGTAAATCCAAAAAGTTCAGAGTTTTCCAGTAGTAAAACAAACAGATTTTCAGATATCTCAATTCCAGCAGACAAATTCAGAAAAATATTTCAAATAGACAGAGAAGCACTGCCTGTTCTGAAGAATTAAAGTCGAAAAATCCATGGCAAATACAGTATGAAAATGAAACTGAAATCAATACCATTTTTAAAACCTTAAACAGCTTTTAAAAGCGACGACGGTGTAGCACTTTGCTCCCGCAGGATTCAAGAGCTGGCCCCCACAGTCTTTTGTGCATTAAAATAATCAGTTCCATACGATATAAAATCATGAGTCAATTCAAAAGTTTAAATAGACGAGACAAGGCAGACATGCTATATCAGATATCAAAAATGACTATTGGCCAATGTCGGTGACTCCAGGTAATTCACGGGCCAGATGTATCGGGATGTCAATCACTGTGGGAGTGGTCAGCTACCCAAACGACTCACAGATTAGAATGTTTGAAGACCAAAAATAGAATCCGAAGCACGATACATCATACTCATGGACCACAGATACAGAATCAGATACAAAATCAGATACATAAATAGATAGAAATGCAGCATGATCTCACCAACGCCTTTGTCTCAAAATTAGTGCGAGACGGACCATACGACACACAGTCAGTACGCGCTTAAGCACATTTCATCATAATAACTTTATAACAGATCATTTTTCCTTAAATCACATATAAATTCATTTGTTTTATGGAATAGTTCAAAACAGGATGACTAGCCCTTTTTCAGAAAAATCCCAGAAAACAGTTTATAAAAATTCAAAATTCAGGATTTTCAATAATTAAAATAGAATTCTAGCCATTTCATAATTTATGCAAACCATTTAAATTGAATTCGTAAAATTTGATTGTTCAACTAAGTTGAAATCGCTAATTTTCAGAGTCATAAAATTCAGCCTAGGTTTTTCAGTAATTTCGGTACTACAAAATTCAGCCTAAATTTTATATTTACAAATATTCAAAAATTATGCATATTTATCTTTAGTAGCGACGAGAATTTTCCTTACCTCGATAACTGTCCGTAGTCCTCAATTGTCTCAATGTAGCTGTCACGACCCAATTCCATTCTCTTTAACCTAAAATCACTGAAAAATTTTCGCGTTTTACTGTTACCTTACCCGGTCGTGAACTAAACTCACCACACACTGTTGGGCTGTGAGTCAATAATAATCACCACATCTCATTCATTCTCAATTAATTAAAACGATGTCATACATGTGCATTTAATCGTGTACTTATACGAATACATGTTTTACTGACATCTACATCCCCCATAAGTACAACTCAAAAGAATACTGTGCTTTTACATTGTTTAGATACAAAAAGAATCACTGTGTATATATACCTCTTAGCAATGGAGATGCAGCGGAGTCTAAAATAATACGACTCAGTCCTCACTGGGCTACTATGCACGCTCTGTAGGGGGGAAAATAGAGTGGGATGAGCAACCACACGCTCAGTAAGGCAATAATGCAAGCATGGTAGATAACTACTCTATCTACATGCTGATAGTGTTATGCATAAATCATTTATGGTAGGAGCATGAGGAATAAAACTATGCCATGTAAATATACATATATATCATGTATCAAAATCATGTGCATTGGCATATAAAACATGGTAGAAACATCAAGTATAAATCATCTCATGCTCAATCTCGTTTAAATTCATAAAAGGGCAATTCTTTACGAAACCTCCTTTTTAAACCAACACCATAAACACCACCAAATCAACTCACAATCACAAACACATTTTCATTCCACAATTCACGCATGTGTATAAATCTAGGTCACTATATCAAAAGTGCCTATGTGAACCATTACATCATAAATCATCCCAGACCACACGCATCCAGGTGTACGGGGTATCATGCTGGCACGAAGATGGATTATCCCTCGCCAGACTTTCTCATCACATAACCATCATGCGGTACATCGTACTCCATGTGATAAACACGGTACAGCGTACTCCACAAACTCATATCGTGATTGGGGGTGCCATTCCTAGGTCTTATCTACCCCATACCAAGAGTGTTCCATATTCCGTGAAGGAGAGCCTCCCTGCCGAACAGAGCCTCCCCGCCTAACAGAGCCTCCCTGCCTCCTCGGGCTTAAGGATGTTAACTTAAGGATGTAGGGCTTAAGGATCCTTCCGTAAGAGAGCCTCCCCACCGAACAGAGCCTCCCCGCCTAACAGAGCCTCCCCGCCTCTTTGGGCTTAAGGATGTCGGCTTAAGGATGTAGGGCTTAAGGATCTTACCGTACCCATGTAGGAGAGCCTCCCTGCCTAACAGAGCCTCCCCGCCTCTTTGGGCTTAAGGATGTTGGCTTAAGGATCCCACCGTAAGAGAGCCTCCCTGCCGAACAGAGCCTCCCCGCCTAACAGAGCCTCCCTGCCTCCTCGGGCTTAAGGATGTTAGCTTAAGGATGTAGGGCTTAAGGATCCTTCCGTAAGAGAGCCTCCCCACCGAACAGAGCCTCCCCGCCTAACAGAGCCTCCCCGCCTCTTTGGGCTTAAGGATGTCGGCTTAAGGATGTAGGGCTTAAGGATCTTACCGTACCCATGTAGGAGAGCCTCCCTGCCTAACAGAGCCTCCCCGCCTCTTTGGGCTTAAGGATGTTGGCTTAAGGATCCCACCGTAAGAGAGCCTCCCTGCCGAACAGAGCCTCCCCGCCTAACAGAGCCTCCCCGCCTCTTTGGGCTTAAGGATGTTAGCTTAAGGATGTAAGGCTTAAGGATCTTACTATAACCATGTAGGAGAGCCTCCCCGCCTAACAGAGCCTCCCCGCCTCTTTGGGCTTAAGGATGTTGGCTTAAGGATCCCACCGTAAGAGAGCCTCCCCACCAAACAGAGCCTCCCTACCTAACAGAGCCTCCCCGCCTCTCTGGGATTAAGGATGTTAGCTTAAGGATGTAAGGCTTAAGGATGTAAGGCTTAAGGATCTTACCAACTTTCACAACCTTATTCGTATCCCATTGTCCAAACTTGTGTGAGCAAAGCTCTAGCACGACTCATGCATCTTCTCATAAAGAGGCGCGTACGAGCATAGCTCTAGTACGGTTATACTCATAAGACAACCACTCATAATCCACGTACGAGCAGAAGCTCCAGTACGGTTTATAAATATCATTATAGTTTCCAAATCAAGGTGCGAGCTAGGCTTCAGCACGTTTCATACAAATGAAAACATAGAAATCCAGCGCGAGCGAGGCTCTAGAGCGATTTATGTCATACAAATATGATAGGCGGCTCATATACAATTTATCAATCCCGGCAATTCGGGTTTAGCACTCACAAATGCTTTTCTACAACAACAATACAATACTAGCCGACCTATCTATAAGCTTGCTTAAAACCAAGCAATTCGTTTTGGAAAAACATCAAAACATTAGATTTATGCAATTATTAGCCTTACTATCCCATTTCATAAAATCCACTTCAAATCCAAAACCACGCATATACTCATCATCATTCACGAATACCATCAATCTTTTATTTGAGCAATTCATGCATTTCATACAACACCCAATATTCACCCACAAGTTCAAAGTACGAGCAGCTACCTCTATATACTCACAAAATTCCCTTACCTGGAATCGCGATGCGTGATTCCACTTCCTTAAGCTGCTTACTCGTACGGTTCGGTTCACCTTCAACGAACTCTTCGGGACTGCACAAAATCGTATCCCGCATTATATTCGATCCATATATTGCAACCCTTGTGCTTGCTATAGTCAATTTAAACTATAGCCTCTATTAAAGCTTATTTAGCCTCGTTTCATTACTTTACCCACAGCTCGAGTCTATGGATCTTCTTAGGCCTATTAACTTATTCAAAGTCGATATCAAATCGACATAAAGCTCATAGCGTTCATATTTCATGAATTCCCTCATTATGGCATTTATCAAGCATATTCATACTCATTTCCACAATTCCTCCAAACTCACAATGTAATCTCATTTAACCGTTTAAAATCATAAATATTACCCCAATAACAACTTTAGCATGCCATAAATCATAGGCTCATTCAATCCCACATATCCTCACATTATACCCATTTTAGATTTCTAGGTCACACCAATTCCACTACATTCCTAAGTAGTTTATCCATCAATACTCATACCAATCAACTCCAAAATCAATTAAATAGCTAATGCATTTGGATTGGAGTGTTAGAATCTTACCAATATGATTTCTCTTCTTGCTCCAATGGTAATGCCCTTAACTTCTTCAATTCCAAAAATGGGAAAATGCCCTCTCACTATGTTGTTCTTCTCTTTGATAGGAACAACTTTGCCTCTAATGATCTCTCTTCAAATCTCACTGAAAATGGCTGATTTTAGAGAGGGAAAGTTAGGTTTTTGGGTTGAGATTGTGAGGTTAAATGTTTTTTTTTTAGATTTCCAGATTTTCAGCTCTCCTTATATAGAAATGGCTTGAGGAGATCGATCTGGTCCAAGAGGAGATCGATCTGGTCCCTTAAAATCCCTCTTTTTCACGGCATTTTTAAGCCTGAGATCGATCTGTCGAAGCAATGAGATCGATCTGTTGAAGCATGAGATCGATCTGTCGAAGCATGAGATCGATCCGGTCCCAAACAGAGAGCTAAGGAGATCGATCTGGGTGCTTGAGGATCGATCTTTTCACTACAGAATGCTTGGCAGATCGATCTGGCTCCATTGGAGATCGATCTGCTCTATTCTTTCGCCCAAATAAGAGCATTCTGGCTCTTCCAGATCGATCTCTCATCCTATGAGATCGATCTGGACCTCATGTTTTCCAGATTTCCTGCAGTTTCTTTGCTGCAACTCATACCAACACATCCTTAATCTATTGCCATGGCCATTTTCTCATCCATCCACCTTTATAACTTGAAAATGGCATCCATTCATACCTTATGCACATTGAAACTTGTGTGCATTCATTGTATGTTCAAAGGTATGCTACATAAAACCAAATGGAAGCATAACTCCATTCCATTTTACCACACTACTCATCTTGAGTCTCAATCACATCCATCACTTGTTAGAACACATTTCTCCGTATTCATACTCAATGAAACTTGTATGTACGTTATAATTTATATTACACATACATACATTGAATCCATGGACTTACATCAATCATACTTTACATTACAAGTCCAATCATATTATTTGATCCAATTACACACATTACCCTTATACATATACGGGGTCTTACATTCTCCCCTCCTTCAAGGAATTTGGTCCTCCAAATTAGAACCAAGTCACTCTTCAAACAGTTGGGGTACTTCTCCCGTATCAAGTTCTCCAATTCCCACGTGGCCTCTTCCGCCGTGTGGTGTTGCCAAAGCACTTTCACCAAGGGAATTGTCTTATTCCGCAACACTTTCTCTTTTCTATCCAATATCTGAACCGGCTTCTCAACGTATGTCATACTCTGATGGAGCTCCAACGGCTCATATCTTATCATGTGTGCCAGGTCCGGGTGATACTTCCGAAGCATCGAGACGTGGAAGACGTTGTGGACATTTGCCAAGTCCGGTGGCAATGCCAACCTATACGCCTTATCTCCCACTCTCTCCAAAATCTCGAAGGGTCCGATATATCTAGGGCTCAGCTTGCCCTTCTTACCGAATCTCATAATACCCTTCGATGGTGATACCCTCAGAAACACCGACTCACCCTCATCAAACTCCAGTGGTCTTCGTCTCTTGTCAGCATAACTCTTTTGCCGGCTCTGAGCTGTCCGTAATCTCTCACATATCAACTGGACGTCCTCAGATGCCTGCTGCACTAAGTCCGGAGCAAAAATCTGTCTGTCACCAACCTCTTCCCATCAAATAGGGGAACGACATCTACGCCCGTATAATGCCTCATAGGGTGCCATCCCGATACTAGCATGATAGCTATTATTATAAGCGAACTCGGCTAACTGTAGGTGGTCATCCCAGGAGCCTCTAAAATCCAGCACACACGCTCTCAACATATCCTCGAGGGTCTGTATAGTCCTCTCTGACTGCCCATCTGTCTGAGGATGAAAAGCGGTGCTAAAACTCAGTCGGGTCCCCAGCGCTTCCTGAAAATGTTCCCAAAAATGGGAAGTGAAGCGGGCATCCCTATCAGAAACAACGCTCACTGGTACACCATGTAGCTGTACTATCTCTCGAATATACAGGTTCGCCAACTAACTCAGTGTATCGGTAGCTCTCATAGCCAAGAAATGGGCGGACTTAGTCAACCGGTCCACAATAACCCATATGGCATCATGACCTCTACGGGTCCTCGGCAACCCCATCACAAAATCCATGGTGACATGCTCCCACTTCCATGTCGGTATCGGTAGAGGCTGCAATAATCCTGCAGGCTTCTGATGCTCTACCTTCACTTGTTGACAAACGAGACACTTAGCGACATATTTAGCAATGTCTCTCTTCATTCCAGACCACCAATAAACCTTCCGAAGGTTTTGATACATCTTGGTACTTCCCGGATGTATCGTATATTTCGATGAGTGAGCCTCTGATAAAATCATTCTCCTGATCTCAGGATCCCTGGGAACGCATACTCTGCCTCTGAACCTCAATAAACCATCAGCACTCTGCTCAAAATCAATATCCACACCTGTCTGTATCTGCCTCAGCCAATCGATACACCGTCGATCGCTCTACTGGGCTTGCCGAATACGGCCAATCAACTCTGGCTCTAGTCTCAAACTAGCCATGATCTCAAGTCTCTCAGATCCAGGTGGGGTTACATCCAAACTGAGGTTCGCAAAGTGTTCTAACAATTCATGTTCCCGTACCATCATATATGACACCAACCCAAGGTTCTTTCTACTCAAAGCATCGGTAACTACATTTGCCTTACCCGGGTGGTACATGATTTCACAATCGTAGTCTTTCAGGAGTTCGAGCCATCTCCTCTGTCTCATATTCAGCTCTTTCTGCGAGAACAGGTACTTAAGGCTCTTATGATCTGTGAACACCTGAAATTTCTCACCATAGAGATAGTGGCGCCATATTTTCAATGCAAATACTACAGCCGCCAACTCCAAATCATGTGTCGGGTAGTTCCTCTCATGATCTTTCAACTGTCTAGATCCATAGGCAACTACCTTCCCATCCTGCATAAGCACACAGCCTAGTCCCTGGTGTGATGCATCCGTATACACCGAGAATCCTCCTGAGCTGGTAGGAATGGTGAGAACTGGAGCAGTCGTCAATCGACGCTTAAGCTCCTCAAAACTCCTCTCACATGCCTCATCCCACACAAACTTAACATCTTTTCGCGTGAGGCGTGTCAATGGAGCAGCTAGTCTGGAGAAACCCTCTACAAATCTCCGATAATATCCTGCCAATCCCAGAAAACTCCTGATCTCAGTTACTGTCTTGGGCTGTTCCCACTGTACAACTGCCTCTATCTTGGATGGATCCACTGATACCCCATCCTTTGACACGACATGCCCCAGAAATGAGATCTGGTCCAACCAAAAGTTACACTTGCTGAGTTTGGCATACAATTCTCTCTCTCGGAGGGTCTGCAGAACTATCCTCAAGTGCTCCCCATGATCTTCCCTGGACTTGGAATACACCAAAATATCATCTATGAAAACAATCACAAACTTGTCCAGGTATGGCTTGAATATGTCATTCATCAATGCCATAAATGCTGTGGGAGCATTCGTCAGTCCGAATGGCATCACCAAAAACTCGTAGTGGCCATAACGGGTACGAAATGCTGTCTTGGGTATATCTCCACTCCTGATTCTCAATTGATGATACCCTGACCGCAGATCTATCTTAGAAAATACTTCGGCTCCCTGGAGCTGATCCAACAAATCATCGATTCTTGGAAGGGGGTACTTGTTCTTAATGGTGGCCTTGTTCAACAACCGGTAATCTATACACAGTCGGAGGCTTCCATCCTTCTTCCTTACAAATAGAATCGGTGCTCCCTAAGGTGAGACACTCGGTCTAATAAACCCCTTCTCCAGCAACTCTTGCAGCTGTTTCTTCAGCTCTTCCAATTCTATCGGAGCCATTCTATAGGGTGGTTTCGATATCGGCTCTGTACCAGGCACTAACTCAATGCAAAATTCCATTTCCCTCTCAGGTGGTAGTCCTGGTAATTCATCCGGAAAGACATCAGGGTAGTCCGTAATTACGGGTATGTCCTTCAATTCCGGGTGTGCCTCATCTATATCGACCACATAGGCAATGAACCCTTCACATTATCCTCTCTATCGTTAGTAACATAAACCATCACTCCACATTCAATATTTATCAAAAACAAATAATTTATCTCTCAAGCAATATGCATTTAAAATCATGCTCCTTTATTTACAACAAACATGCTAGTTTCATATCATTTCTTTTCATCAAAGTTTACAATAAGATTGTCTAATCCTGAAAACCTCAATGTTTTGGCATGACAATCCATCACAACACGATTGGTAGCCAACCAATCCATTCCCAAAATTACATCAAAATCATTCATATTCAATAAAATCAGATTGGCTATCATTTCCTTCCCCTCTATCTTTAACTTACAATCTCTACATACATGCTCAGTCAATTGACTATCATTCATGGGTGTGGAAATCATCAACATTTTATCCAACAATGTTGGTTTCACATATTTCAACAATTTATGTGCAAAGGAAGGTGATACGAAAGAATGCGTGGCACCAGGATCAAATAATACCAATGCTTCTAATTCAAAGATTCGGATGGTACCTTTAATCACATCCGTCGAAGCGTCTGCAGTGTCCTGGTCCAGTGCGTGCACCCTTCCTCTGCTCACACCCGCAGCCTGTTTCCCTTTTCCTCAGCTGTAGCCCTCCTCCTCGGGGCTGCTGTCTCAACTGGAGCTCCTCAGGCTCCTTGCCCTTCTGTGGGGCAATCTCCACCTTCTCGGGACAATACTTAGCCATATGTCCTGGTCTCTCGCATCTAAAACACACCATAGGGGTCATCAGACAGGGTCTATTCCCATGAAATCTCCCACATCTCCTACACTGATCAGTAGTAGGTCGTGGTCCCCCAATAGTCATGCCCCTCGACGCAGTCAAGGCTGGGTATACGGGAGGTCTAGCAGCTCTCTCCCGCACCTCCTCAATCTTTGGCCTCTTCCCAAAAAATCTTTGGCCATCTCTCTTGGCCACTCTTCCAAACCCGGATCTCTTCCGATCCTTGTCCTTTCTAACACTGACTCTCCCAAGCTCGGATGCATTTCGCTCAAGGTCTTGTTCACATAACTGAGCCTTATGTACAGCCTCCTCATAAGTCACAATATCGAAGGGAGCTAGCTTAGTCCGGATGGCCAATCTCAATCCATCCATGAACTTCTGAATCTTCCGGGTCTTACTACCCATCGTGTCAGGGTCATATCTCCCCAATGACATAAACTTGGACTCATACTTGTCCACAGTTCGGTTCCCCTGAACCAAGTTCATAAATTCCATCCGTAATTTCCTCTGTGCGGTAGCTGGAATATACTGTCTCCTGAAGGCCTCTAGAAATATCTCCCACGAGATCTCAGAGTGTCTGGCCCTCAAAATAACCTCGGTGGACCTCCACCAATGCTCGGCCTCGCCTTTCAGCATAAACACGGCAAAGGCAACCTTCTCACTTGAAGTGCATCGGAAAAACCAATACAGTTTCTCCATCTCATACACCCAATCCTCCGTAATCACTGGGTCCTTCACCCCTCTAAACACTGGGGGTTTTAGCGCTTGAAACTCTCGCAGCCTGCTCAAGTCGCAGTCATAACCCAAATCACTACCGCTCTGCTGTGGAGCGATAGGAGAAGCTATATCCTGAGCTGGAGGTGGTGTAACTGTAGCTGTCTCAGCAGTCTGAGGTCTCTCCGCCTCTGCAGCTGCCTGTTCAGTAGTAGGCTGTGCCGCGGGACCTCGTCTGTCATCGGCGCCCAAGGCCTGCGTGACTATCTCCACCAAACTCTCAATACTCCGCTCTAATCTAGGGAAGTGAGCCTCAGTATCCTCTGCTCTCTCAACAGGGTTCTGTGGAGCCTGCTCAGTCTGTGGCTCCGCACGGCTCTTAGGCCTACCTCTACGGCCTCTAGTACGTGCTCTCACCCCTCTACCTTGGCGTGTAACTGGCATAGTGCCTAACTTCCTGTATTATAATAATTCATTAAGCTCAATCCATCACTGTATACACATTTATATCTAAATAAAAGCACAGTACTATGGGGATGTACTTTCCTACGTTTTATTAATGACTCACATCAGGCCAACATGGCTCTGATACCAATCTCTGTCACGACCCAATTCCATTCTCTTTAACCTAAAATCACTGAAAAATTTTCGCATTTTACTGTTACCTTACCCGGTCGTGAACTAAACTCACCACACACTGTTGGGCTGTGAGTCAATAATAATCACCACATCTCATTCATTCTCAATTAATTAAAACGATGTCATACATGTGCATTTAATCGTGTACTTATACGAATACATGTTTTACTGACATCTACATCCCCCATAAGTACAACTCAAAAGAATACTGTGCTTTTACATTGTTTAGATACAAAAAGAATCACTGTGTATATATACCTCTTAGCAATGAAGATGCAGCAGAGTCCAAAATAATACGCCTCAGTCCTCACTGGGCTACTATGCACACTCTGTAGGGGGGAAAATAGAGTGGGATGAGCAACCACACGCTCAGTAAGGCAATAATGCAAGCATGTAGATAACTACTCTATCTACATGCTGATAGTGTTATGCATAAATCATTTATGGTAGGAGCATGAGGAATAAAACTATGCCATGTAAATATACATATATATCATGTATCAAAATCATGTGCATTGGCATATAAAACATGGTAGAAACATCATGTATAAATCATCTCATGCTCAATCTCGTTTAAATTCATAAAAGGGCAATTCTTTACGAAATCTCCTTTTTAAACCAACACCATAAACATCACCAAATCAACTCACAATCACAAACACATTTTCATTCCACAATTCACGCATGTGTATAAATCTAGGTCACTATATCAAAAGTGCCTATGTGAACCATTACATCATAAATCATCCCAGACCACACGCATCCAGGTGTGCGGGGTATCATGCTGGCACGAAGATGGATTATCCCTCGCCAGACTTTCTCATCACATAACCATCATGCGGTACATCGTACTCCATGTGATATACACGGTACAGCGTACTCCACAAACTCATATCGTGATTGGGGGTGCCATTCCTAGGTCTTATCTACCCCATACCAAGAGTGTTCCATATTCCGTGAAGGAGAGCCTCCCTGCCGAACAGAGCCTCCCCGCCTAACAGAGCCTCCCAGCCTCCTCGGGCTTAAGGATGTTAGCTTAAGGATGTAGGGCTTAAGGATCCTTCCGTAAGAGAGCCTCCCCACTGAACAGAGCCTCCCCGCCTAACAGAGCCTCCCCGCCTCTTTGGGCTTAAGGATGTCGGCTTAAGGATGTAGGGCTTAAGGATCTTACCGTACCCATGTAGGAGAGCCTCCCTGCCTAACAGAGCCTCCCCGCCTCTTTGGGCTTAAGGATGTTGGCTTAAGGATCCCACCGTAAGAGAGCCTCCCTGCCGAACAGAGCCCCCCCGCCTAACAGAGCCTCCCCGCCTCTTTGGGCTTAAGGATGTTAGCTTAAGGATGTAAGGCTTAAGGATCTTACTATAACCATGTAGGAGAGCCTCCCCGCCTAACAGAGCCTCCCCGCCTCTTTGGGCTTAAGGATGTTGGCTTAAGGATCCCACCGTAAGAGAGCCTCCCCAATAAACAGAGCCTCCCCACCTAACAGAGCCTCCCCGCCTAACAGAGCCTCCCCGCCTCTCTGGGCTTAAGGATGTTAGCTTAAGGATGTAAGGCTTAAGGATGTAAGGCTTAAGGATCTTACCAACTTTCACAACCTTATTCGTATCCCATTGTGCAAACTTGTGCGAGCAAAGCTCTAGCACGACTCATGCATCTTCTCATAAAGAGGCGCGTACGAGCATAGCTCTAGTACGGTTATACTCATAAGACAACCACTCACAATCCACGTACGAGCAGAAGCTCTAGTACGGTTTATAAATATCATTATAGTTTCCAAATCAAGGTGCGAGCTAGGCTCCAGCACGTTTCATACAAATGAAAACATAGAAATCCAGCGCGAGCGAGGCTCTAGCGCGATTTATGTCATACAAATATGATAGGCGGCTCATATACAATTTATCAATCCCGGCAATTCGGGTTTAGCACTCACAAATGCTTTTCTACAACAACAATACAATACTAGCCGACCTATCTATAAGCTTGCTTAAAACCAAGCAATTTGTTTTGGAAAAACATCAAAACATTAGATTTATGCAATTATTAGCCTTACTATCCCATTTCATAAAATCCACTTCAAATCCAAAACCACGCATATACTCATCATCATTCACGAATACCATCAATCTTTTATTTGAGCAATTCATGCATTTCATACAACACCCAATATTCACCCACAAGTTCAAAGTACGAGCAGCTACCTCTATATACTCACAAAATTCCCTTACCTGGAATCGCGATGCGTGATTCCACTTCCTTAAGCTGCTTACTCGTACGGTTCGGTTCGCCTTCAACGAACTCTTCGGGACTGCACAAAATCGTATCCCGCATTATATTCGATCCATATATTGCAACCCTTGTGCTTGCTATAGTCAATTTAATCTATAGCCTCTATTAAAGCTTATTTGGCCTCGTTTCAATTCTTTACCCACAGCTCGAGTCTATGGATCTTCTTAGGCCTATTAACTTATTCAAAGTCGATATCAAATCGACATAAAGCTCATAGCGTTCATATTTCATGAATTCCCTCACTATGGCATTTATCAAGCATATTCATACTCATTTCCACAATTCCTCCAAACTCACAATGTAATCTCATTTAACCGTTTAAAATCATAAATATTACCCCAATAACAACTTTAGCATGCCATAAATCATAGGCTCATTCAATCCCACATATCCTCACATTATACCCATTTTAGATTTCTAGGTCACACCAATTCCACTACATTCCTAAGTAGTTTATCCATCAATACTCATACCAATCAACTCCAAAATCAATTAAATAGCTAATGCATTTGGATTGGAGTGTTAGAATCTTACCAATATGATTTCTCTTCTTGCTCCAATGGTAATGCCCTTAACTTCTTCAATTCCAAAAATGGGAAAATGCCCTCTCACTATGTTGTTCTTCTCTTTGATAGGAACAACTTTGCCTCTAATGATCTCTCTTCAAATCTCACTGAAAATGGCTGATTTTAGAGAGAGAAAGGTTTTTGGGTTGAGATTGTAAGGTTAAATGTTTTTTTTCGAGATTTCCAGATTTTCAGCTCTCCTTATATAGAAATGGCTTGAGGAGATCGATCTGGTCCAAGAGGAGATCGATCTGGTCCCTTAAAATCCCTCTTTTTCACGGCATTTTTAAGCCTGAGATCGATCTATCGAAGCAATGAGATCGATCTGTTGAAGCATGAGATCGATCTGTCGAAGCATGAGATCGATCTGGTCCCAAACAGAGAGCTAAGGAGATCGATCTGGGTGCTTGAGGATCGATCTTTTCACTACAGAATGCTTGGCAGATCGATCTGGCTCCATTGGAGATCGATCTGCTCTATTCTTTCGCCCAAATAAGAGCATTCTGGCTCTTCCAGATCGATCTCTCATCCTATGAGATCGATCTGGACCTCATGTTTTCCAGATTTCCTGCAGTTTCTTTGCTGCAACTCATACCAACACATCCTTAATCTATTGCCATGGCCATTTTCTCATCCATCCACCTTTATAACTTGAAAATGGCATCCATTCATACCTTATGCACATTGAAACTTGTGTGCATTCATTGTATGTTCAAAGGTATGCTACATAAAACCAAATGGAAGCATAACTCCATTCCATTTTACCACACTACTCATCTTGAGTCTCAATCACATCCATCACTTGCTAGAACACATTTCTCCGTATTCATACTCAATGAAACTTGTATGTACGTTACAGTTTATATTACACATACATACATTGAATAAATGGACTTACATCAATCATACTTTACATTACAAGTCCAATCATATTATTTGATCCAATTACACATATTACCCTTATACATATACGGGGTCTTACAGTAGCGAGTCAATGGATCTGATCCACTCGATAAATTTTTCGGACCTTTTTTTTTTGGGATTTCCCAAGTTTTCAATAAACTCCCTTTTTTCCTCAACTTTCTTCTATTTTCTGATATATATGTATATATATATATATTGTTTATATATATATATTAATAAATATATATTTACATTACTCTTATTCTTTCTCTCTTTTTTTTTCAAATATTTCTTCCTTTCCTGCCTTTTCTTTTTCTTTCTTCTTTCTTCTTTGTTTCGGTTTGCACTGTTTATCTCCATTTTAGCCTTCTGCTTCGCGCCTCATACTCCCTTCCTTCATCACCACCTCCCATTTTCGCCACCACCATTATCACTCTTCTCTTGATTCCGCCTCTTGCCACTGTTTCCAGCTCACACCTTCCAGTCGAGAGTCATCCTTCCCGTCCACCGTCGCGAGCTTCCATGGCGGCAACTCTCTTCCTCTCTTGTCCAACACTCCCCTTCCACTTAATCTCCTCTGTATCGGGACCCTTACAATCATCCAACTTATCCTTCAATATGTATATATATGTATATATATTTATATATATTTTTGACTGGGTTTCAGTACCTAGAATCATCCCCCCTCTGTTTCACGTTCGGAAGCAGCTCGATCAGACCCTCCTTCAGTAGCCACCATGGCTTCAGCCTTTCTTTGCCCTTCTAGCTCGCCTTGGTACCCTATACAATATGTTCGTTTTACCGCTTGATCTCAAACCATTCTTTCCCTTCTCGGTTTGCTCCTGCTTCTACCTTGTCCTCTGTTCTATTTTTAAGTTTTGTGTACTATTTTTCTCCCAACCTCCTCTCTATTCCTCTCCTCATTGTCCTCTGCTCCTCGTCATTCTGTTTTTGTTCCCAGGTGCCCTCTATCATCTGTTCTCCTCTGTTCCCTACCTGTATCACTGCTCGGGTCCCTTCCCGATTGGTAGCAGTCGGGGACTTCAGCTTCTTTTCTCTCTTTTACCTCTTCACTTTCCTGTTTCGAGTCGTGTCTTGGCCACCATCACCATTATCTTTTCAGCCTCCAACTCTCCCTTCCTTCGTCACATTCTTC
Source organism: Firmiana major (assembly GCA_033439115.1). Lineage (NCBI taxonomy): Eukaryota > Viridiplantae > Streptophyta > Magnoliopsida > Malvales > Malvaceae > Firmiana > Firmiana major. The sequence goes on from CM065899.1 coordinate 44,213,523, forward strand.
CCTGTTTATTAGTTCTCTTTTATTTTTCAGCTTTTACCTTCCTGCCTCTTTTCCTTGTTTTTATGCAGCTCCAAGATTGTTTCCCCCTTGTGGCTTTCTCCACCAAACACGGTAAGTCAGCAGGCACCATCCCTGCTTCTGTTTTCTCATATTTTAGCCAACTGCTCTAGCCAGTCTCTTGTTCTCTGCTGCTACCTATTCTTGTTACTACTGGCTTCACGTTTCCTGTATATGTATATATATATATATATTCCAGTAAAGAGTTTTCCTTTTAGACTTCTATTCTTAGCTTCTTATTCTATTTTTATCTTCTTCTCTTTCTTATTTTTCCTTCTGCAACAGCCTGCACTTAAACCAACGTTTCAGGTTGCTGCCTATTCACGCTTTCCTTTCCTCCTGCCGATTGCCCACTTCTAGTTTCTTCATCATTCTGTACATCCATGTATATATTAAGTATTTCTTAACCTTACCGAGAACCATATCTACATTCTTTACTGACAAACATCCCATCCCATTTATATATATATATATATATAGGCATTTGAAGTATACCTCGCCTAGGATACTGAAGAAGCTCTCAGTTCTCATGTATGTATTCTTATGTATATGTATTACATATACCCTTATATTTATACATTCACATATATTTACCTAGTTTATTTATTTCATATGTGTATATTTATCTATGTATATTTGTATATCCTTGCACACATATATTTCTCTATACATTAATTCTTGGGAAATAATTAAAATATTGCATACATTTATATATAAATACATGTATGTCTACGTATTTGCTCAAATTCTCTATGTAGTGTAACAACAAGGTTAGTTTAATATTTATACTCGAATTTATTCATCCATATTACACACTTAACCATAATTGTCTAAATTATTATTTATAGGCCTTATCAAGTGCATTGAAAGTTTTACGGTATTTACATTCTCCCCACCTTAGGGAACTTGGTCCGCAAATTTAATATACATCAGTCTACAGATAAATATGGGTATTTCTCTTGTATTAAATTTTCTAACTCCGACGTGGCCTTTTTTGAAGTGTGATACAGCCATAAAACTTTGATCAGAGGAATCATTTTAGACCGCAATGCCTTTTCTTTCTTGTCCAAGATCCGAATCGGCTTCTCCAAAAAAGTCATATTTTCCTTTAACTCTAGAGGTTCATACTTTATCACATGCGTCGAATCTAGATGATACTTGTGTAGCATCGAAATGTGGAAGACATTATGAATATTCACTAATTCCTGCGGTAACGCCCACCTGTGCACTTTGTCTTCCTCTTGGTTTAAGATCTCGAATGATCCAATATAGCGAGGACCCAGTTTTCCCTTCTTTCCAAATCTTAATTGTACTTCCTTAGGAGCTTGCTTAACCAAGTCGAAAACAATTCTCTTCCTTTCACCCACTGCTTCCATCTAATTGGTGAATGAAATTTTTGACCATACTATACTTCATATGGTATCATCTCGATACTTGAGTGTTATCTGATATTATGTGCAGCTTCGCTGATTGGCAATTTGTCTTTCCACGAGCCTTTAAAAATCCAGGCAAATGCTTTCAGTTCCATATAGGCTTGGGTGATAATCTCATAGGCTTTTGGTGCTCTACCTTAACCTACTAACTTATGAGACATTTAATCCCAATTTCAGTTATTTCTCTTATTGTACTTGATTTTCCAATATACTTTCAGCAGATGTGATAAGTCTTTACCATTCTCCGGATGCGAAGGATATCCCTAGGGATGAGCCTCTGACAACTTTAATTTCTTTAACTATAGATCATTGGTACACAATTCTATTTTTAAATCTCAATAAATTATTAGTCACAATACTCAAGCTAGTTGCAGCACCCATCTGGGTCTGATTAGCTATATCAATACGGTACTTATCAATATGTTGAGCTTGCTCGATTCGACCAATCAAGTCCAGTTTTCCACTCTCAGGTTTGTTACCACGAAATAAATGTCAGTATCAGAAAGGGACCACATCTAGTTGAGGTTCACTAATAATTCAATAATTCATGTCCCTGACCAATACACCTAATGCCATCCTTAAACCACTTCTGCTCAAAACACTAACTCGAGTCATTCCCTTTTTCTTGAATTGACAGCTTTTGTAAAATTTGATACTTAAACCTTCATGATCAGTTGAATTCCATAATTCTTTACCGCACAAGTAATGGTATCCTGACTTCAAATTCGAATATTACCATTGTCAATTCCAATTTATGGGTTAAGGATCAAGTATTTATAGACCCTGCCAAATCTCTCAGGCAGAGAGATATTTTTAAATACCTTTACTAGCCATCAGACTTGACCACATAAGCTGATTATGGATATAAGGGTTCAAGATTTAATCCTAATCGGAGGTAGGATACCAGAATTTAATGTAATTCTCATTTATCTTTTAGGCACAATTCATTTTCAGTTCATATCACTTGATCTAAATCACTTCACATATCAGAGATATTCTTACCTTGTATACGCCTCTCATTCCAATTACAATCTTGTATCCAAAATTTATCACACTTCTAAACTTGTCTCATTTCGTACATCAGTTATAATGAAATCATTTTCTTACTCAAATTGAGTCTCGCATTCGAAATGTAAACATATATAATTTACAATCCTTAAATTCGATACGTACTTCATACTCCAAGTCTCTTTATATCTCAAAACTCTCAATCTTCTTGACAATCTTGGGTCTTTCCCTCTGATTTATAATCTTTGATTTATAATCTCTATTTTGGGAGGGTCCAATTGACACAGGGGTATCTAATTTATGTATAGTAACACAAGGGATGTGAACCTTCCAAAATTTTTTTACTTCTAATATCGACACGTATCATGCTAACCTTACTCTGATACAAACTCTGTAATGACCCAAATTTACGGACATTTCGGTTGGGCTACAAGTCAATATTAGGTCAGAATAATACTCAGTCTGATTAATTTTATTTTCGAGTGGCAATTTTAAGTAAAATATGTTCACATTCCCCAAACACATCTTGTATTTGCATTACTGTACATACAAAAATTTTAGATACAACAGTACTTCTTTAAACCTGGGTATACCTTCGATGCAGAAACATGTTCCGCGAAATTATAATAGTGTGGAATGCCTTATAACGGAAGCGATCCCAGCTACAAAGGGACTTTATGGAGGAAAGTAAGGGGGTGAGCTCAACATGCTCAGTAAGAAAAACCTCATAGCAGGTAGATAAATACACTACCTATAAAAATATATATTTTTCTATATTTACCAAATCTGAAATATTTTCACAAAGTATACAGATGATTTGGTAATTTCTCAGATACCAGATTCAGAATACGAAAAACAGATTTAGTATTAGCAAAAGCACAAATACCAAGAACTGAATTTCAGAAACAAAATATGTATCGGTAATACATTTAGCTACTATTGTAAATCTAGAAAGTTCAGAGTTTTCCAGTAGTAAAACAAATAGATTTTCAGATATCTCAATTCCAGAAGACAAATTCAGAAAAATATTTCAAATAGACACAGAGGCACTGCCTGTTCCGAAGAATCAAAGTAAAAAAATCGATGACAAATTCAATATGAAAATGGAACTGAAATCAATACCGTTTTTAAAACCTTAAACAGCTTTTAAAAGCGACAATAGTGTGGCACTTTGCTCCCGCATGATTCAAGAGGTGGCCCCCACAGTCTTTTGTGCATTAAAATAATAAGTTCCATACGATATAAAATCATGAGTCAATTCAGAAGTTCAAATAGATGAGACAAGGTAGACATGCTATATCAGATATTAGAAATGACTATTAGCCAATGTCGGTGACTCCGGACAACTCACGGGCCAGGTGTGCCGGGATGTCAATCGTCGTAGGAGTGGTCAGCTACCCAGACGGCTCACAGATCAGAATGTCCGAAGACCAGAAATAGAATCAAAAGCATGGTACATCGTACTTGTGGACCACAGATACATAATTGGATACAAAATCAGATACAAACAGAAATGCAGCATGATCTCACCAACACCTTTGTCTTAAAATTAGTGCGAGACAGACCGTACGACACACAGTTAGTACGCGCTCAAGCACATTTCATCAGAACAACTTTATAACAAATCGTTTTCCCTTAAATCACGTATAAATTCTTTTTTTTTATGAAATCATTCAAAACAGGCTGACTAGCCCTTTTTCAGAAAAATCCGAGAAAACAGTTTATAAAAATTTAAAATTTGGGATTTTCAATAATTAAAACAAAATTCAAGCCATATCATAACTTATGCAAACCATTTAAATTCAATTCATAAAATTTGATTGTTCAAGTAAGATAAAATCGCTAATTTTCAGAGTCTTAAAATTCAGCTTAGGTTTTTCGATAATTTCGGTACTACGAAATTCAGCCTATATTTTATATCTACAAATATTCAAAAATTACGCATATTTATCTCTAGTAGCGACGAGAATTTTTCTCACCTCGATGACTGTCTGTAGTCCTCAATTGTCTCAACGTAGAGAGTCGACGAATCTGATCCACTCGATCAATTTTTTGGAGCTTTTTTTTTCGAGATTTCCCAAGTTTTAAGTACGCTCCCTTTTTTCCTCAATTTTCTTCTATTTTCTGATATATATATATATGTATATAAATATATTTATATATTAATAAATATATAAATTTATATTACTCTTATTCTTTCTCTTTTTTTTTTTCAAATATTTCTTCCTTTCCCGCCTTCTCTTTTTCTTTCTTCTTTCTTCTTTGTTTCGGTTTGCACTGTTCATCTCCATTTTAGCCTTTTGCTTCGCGCCTCATACTCCCTTCCCTTATCACCACCTCCCGTTTTCGCAACCACCATCATCACTCTTCTCTCGATTCCACCTCTTGCCACTGTTTCCAGCTCACACCTTCCAGCCGAGAGTCATCCTTCTCGTCCCCTGTCGCGAGCTTCCATGGCGGCAGCTCTCTTCCTCTCTCGTCCAACACTCCCCTTCCACTTAATCTCCTCTGTCTCAGGACCATTACAATCATCCAACTTATCCTTCAATATGTATATATATATATATGTAAATATATGTATTTATATATATTTTCGACTGGGTTTTAGTGCCCAAAATCAACCCCCCTGTTTCACATTCAGAAGCAGCCCGATCAGACCCTCCTTCAGTAGCAGCCATGGCTTCAGCCTTTCTTTGCCCTTCCAGCTCGCCTTGGTACCCCATGCAATATGTTCATTTTACTGCCTGCTCTCAAACCATTCTTTCCCTTCTCGGTTTGCTCTTGCTTCTACCTTGTCCTCAGTTCTGTTTTCAAGTTTTGTGTACTATTTTTCTCCCAACCTCCTCTCTATTCCTCTCTTCGGTGTCCTCTTCACCTTGTCATTCTGTTTTTGTTCCCAGGTGCCCTCTATCGCCTGTTATCCTATGTTCCCTGCCTGTATCACTGCTCGGGTCCCTTCCCGATTGGTAGCAATCGGGGACTTCAGCTTCTTTGCTCTCTTTTGCCTCTTCACTTTCCTATTTCCAGTCGTGTCTCAGCCACCATCACCATCGTCTTTTCAGCCTCCGACTCTCCCTTCCTTCCTCACAGTTTTCCCCGTTTATCAGTTCACTCCTATTTTTCAGCTTCTACCTTCCTGCCTCTTTTCCCTATTTTCATGCAGCTCCAAGACCGTTTCCCCCTTGTGGCTTTATCCACCAAACACGGTAAGTCAGAAGGCACCATCCTTGCTTCTGTTTTCTCATATTTTAGCTAACTGCTCTAGCCAGTCTCCTGCTCTTTGCTGCTACCTATTCTTGTTACTGCTGGCTTCACGTTTCCTGTATATGTATATATATATATATCCAGTAAAGAGTTTTCCTTTTAAACTTCTATTGTTAGCTTCTTGTTCTACTTTTATCTTCCTCTCTTTCTTTTTTTTTCCCCTTCTGCAACAGCCTGCACTTAAACCAACGTTTCAGGTTGCTGCCTATTCACGCCTTCCTTTCCTGCTGCCAACTACCGACTGCTAGTTTCTTCATCATTCTGTACATCCATGTATATATTAAGTATTTCTTAACCTTACTGAGAACCATATCCACATTCTTTACTGACAAACATCCCATCCTGTTTATATATATACATATATATATATAGGCATTTGAAGTATACCTCGCCTAGGATACTGATGAAGCTCTCGGTTCTCATGTATGTATTTTTATATATATGTATTACATATACCCTTATATTTATACATTCACATATATTTACCTGGTCTATTTATTTCATATGTGTATATTTATCTATGTATATTTGTATATCCTTACACACATATATTTCTCTATACATTAATTCTTGGGAAATAATTGAAATATTGCATACATTTATACATAAATACATGTATGTCTATGTATTTTCTTAAATTCTCTTTGTAGTGTAAAAACAAGGTTAGTCTAATATTTATACTCGAATTTTTTCATCCATATTACACATTTAACCATAATTGTCTGAATTATTATTTATAGTCATACCAAGTGCATTGAAAATTTTACGGTATTTACATAAAGCCTTCATCATCTCCCTTCTACTTCGGTTAATTCAGAGCTGCTGTTGTGGTCCTCTTTCGTTTCCAGTTTCTATCTCTCCCCCTCTTTCCCATTGTGAGCTATCACCATCGTTCCCTTTATTTTCATTTCCAATTCCTGCAATGGGTACATCCTCATTTTTTGTCTGCTGCTATCATTTCTCCTCCCTACTCTTTTCCAACTCAGTTAGCACTGCTCAAAGTAGGTATTTATTTAAACAGTACTTCATGGTTCATGTCCGCTACACGTTTCCCTCCACAACTTCCTTCATACTCTGACTTCCCCAATGCCATATCTTGCCACTCTCTAGTCTCCCATTCATATCAATCCTAGCCTTTCTCTCTCTGTGTTCCAACCCCCAACACCAATTCTCATCAGATTGTGTAAATATATATATATATATGTATATTTGCTCCACCTATGGCTGTAGGTTCCATGCTTCGATTTTCACCTCTTATTACTTCAGTTTAACTACTTTGTTTCCTTCACTGAGCAGTTTCAATTTCATTTCTTCATGCTTTGTATAGGCTACCCTCGGGATTGGCTTCATTTCAGAAGCCAATCCATGAGTTCAGGGCATGTATATGTATGCTTATACATATACCTGTATATACATAAATCTATATATATTTTTATATACATTTACCTTCTTTCTTGAAAAGAAATAAATTATTTATACATATATATATATGTATATCTATATACTAAATAATTTTCCTTATGGTATTAGAATTTGGATTTATTCTAATAATCGTACCTATCTATCGTAGAGGGACACTCACACTGTAATCTAGCTTATAAAAATTTATTTTTATCTATTACAATTATTCGTTCTATTAACTTAAGTACTTTTGGATTAATTTAAATTCCCCTAGGTTTCACATATTTAAAATTTAATTAAACATAGTCATTTACTAGGAAATGCATTTTTAATCAAAATGGCTTAATTGACATTTATTGATAATGTAAGACCCCGTATATGTATAATGGTAATATGTATAATTGGATCAAATAATACGAATGGACTTGTAAGGTAAAGTATGATTGATGTAGTCCATGGATTCAATGTATGTATGTGTAATATGAGTTGTAGCGTACATACAAGTTTCATTGAGTATGAATATGAAGAAATGAGTTCTGCCAAGAGATGGATGTGATTGAAACTCAAGTTGAGTAGTGTGGTAAAATGGAATGGGGTTATGCTTCCATTTGGTTTTATGTAGCATACCTTTGAACATACAATGAATGCACACAAGTTTCAATGTGCATAAGGTATGAATGGATGCCATTTTCAAGTTATAAAGGTGGATGGATGAGAAAATGGCCATGGCAATAGATTAAGGATGTGTTGGTATGAGTTGCAGCAAGGAAACTGCAGGAAATCTGGAAAACATGAGGCCCAGATCGATCTCATAGGATGAGAGATCGATCTGGAAGAGCCAGAATGCTCTTATTTGGGCAAAAGAATAAAGCAGATCGATCTCCAATGGAGCCAGATCGATCTCCTTAGCTCTTTGTTTGGGACCAGATCGATCTCATGCTTCGACAGATCGATCTCATGCTTCAACAGATCGATCTGATGCTTCGACAGATCGATCTCATGCTTAAAAATACCGTGAAAAAGAGGGATTTTAAGGGACCAGATCGATCTCCTCTTGGACCAGATCGATCTCCTCAAGCTATTTCTATATAAGGAGGGCTGAAAATCTAAAAATCTCGAAAAAACACTTAACCTTACAATCTCAACCCCAAAAACCTAATTTTTCCTCTCTAAAATTAGCCATTTTCAGTGAGATTTGAAGAGAGATCATTAGAGGCAAAGTTGTCCCTATCAAAGAGAAGAACAACATAGTGAGAGAGCATCTTCCCATTTTTGGAATTGAAGGAGTTAAGGGCATTACCATTTGGAGAAAGAAGAGAAATCATATTGGTAAGATTCTAACACTCCAATCCAAATGCATTAGCTATTTAATTGATTTTGGAGTTGATTGACATGAGTATTGATGGATAAACTACCTAGGAATGTAGTGGAATTGGTGTGACCTAGAAATCTAAAATGGGTATAATGTGAGGATATGTGGGATTGAATGAGCTTAGGATTATGGCATGCTAAAGTTGTTTTTGGGGTAATGTTTATGATTTTAAAAGGTTAAATGAGATTACATTGTGAGTTTGGAGGAATTGTGGAAATGAGTATGAATATGCTTGATAAATGCCATAGTGAGGGAATTCATGGAATATGAACACTATGAGCTTAATGTCGATTTAATATCGATTTTAAATAAGTTAGTAGGCCTAAGAAGATCCATAGACTCGAGTTATGGATAAAGTAATGAAACGAGGTCATATAAGCGTTAATAGAAAACTATAGGTCGAATTGACTATAGTGAACGCACGATGTCATATTATATGGATCGAATATAATGCGGGATACGATTTTGTGCAGTCCCGAAGAGTTCATTGAAGACGAATCGAACCGTACGAGTAAGCAGCTTAAGGAAGTGGAATCACGCATCGCGATTCCAGGTAAGGGAATTTTGTAAGTATATAGAGGTAGCTGCTCGTACTTTAAATTTATGGGTGAATATTGGGTGTTTTACGAAGTGCATGGTTGCTAAAGTAAATGATTGATGGTATTCATGAATGAGAATGAGTATATGTGTGATTTTGGTTTTGGAAGTGGATTCTATGAAATGGGATAGTAAGGCTAATAATTGCATAAATCTAATGTTTTGATGTTTTTCAAAACGGAATTGCTTGGTTTTAAGCAAGCTTGTAGATGGGTCGGCTAGTGTTTTATTATTGTTGTGGAAAAGCATTAGTGAAGTGCTAAACCCGATTGTCGGGATTGTGTGATTGTGTATGAGCCGCCTATCATATTTGTCTGACATAAATCGCACTAGAGCCTCGCTCGCGCTGGATTTCTATGTTTTCACTTGTGTGAAACGTGCTTGAGCTTAGCTCGCACTTTGATTTGAATTGTGATGATGTTTTATAAATCATACTGGAGCTTACGCTCGTACTTGGATTTGAGTGGTTTTTCTTATGCATATAACTGTACTGGAGCTATGCTCGTACATGGTTTCTTCATATTTTTATGCATAAATGCCGTACTAGAGCGTTGCTTGTACGAAGTGATTGGTTTTGATGCATGAATTCGCGCTAGAGCGTAGCTCGCGCTTGTTTTCACACTGTGGTATGTATGAGGCCGTGGCGAGAGATACGGATTAACTCAGGGAACCCAACAGGCCTGACAGACCTCTTGAGTGGGGTGAGGGTGAGGGGCTAGGACCTGACATAATCCATTCAGGGAACCCAACAGGCCTAACAGACCTCTTGAGTGGGGTGAGGGTGAGGGGCTAGGACCTGAATCAGGGAACCCAACAGGGGCGAGCAAGGCCATGAGGGGCTAGGACCTGGTATTGAGGTTACTCCCACGCGCTCTTGAGACTATAAAGGTTACACTTGGTATGGGGTAGATAAGACCTATGGCAGGCAGCCCCAACCATGTTATGGGTCCGCGGAGTACGATGTACCGTGTATATCACATGGAGTACGATGTACCGCGTAGTGGTTACTTGATTTGAGAAAGTCTGGCGGAGAACTAACCCACCTTCGTGCCAGCATGATACCCCGCACACCGGAATCCGTGTGGTCCGGGATGATATGTGACGATTGGCCAACGTAGTCACTTGAGATATAGTAACCTGTCTCCTTGCTTGATTTACTTACTACCACATGATTTTAAATCTCTAAGTGTGATTGTGATTGTTTAAGGTAGACCAGAAGGAGGGGTCGAACCTCGTGGATTTGAATTGTGAAATGAAAATGAGGTTGTGATTATGAATGGATGTGATGTGATTGTATGTGATGAGAAAGAGTTTTATGACGTGGGTTTAAAAAGGAGGTTTCTTAATGAATTTCCCTTTTTATGAAATTAAATGAGATCGAGCATGAGATGATTTATACATGATGTTTTACCATGTTTTATATGCCAATTTTACATGACCTTGATACATGATATATATGTATACTCATATGGCATAGTTTTATTCCTCATGCTCCTACCATAAATGATTTATGCATAACACTATCAGCATGTAGATAGAGTAGTTATCTACCATGCTTGCATTATTGCCTTACTGAGCGTGTGGTTGCTCATCCCACTCTATTTTCCCCCTACAGAGCGTGCATAGTAGCCCAGTGAGGACTGAGGCGTACTATTTTGGACTCCGCTGCATCTCCATCGCTAAGAGGTATATACACAGTGATTCTTTTTATATCTAAACAATGTAAAAGCACAGTATTCTTTTAAGTTATACTTATGGGGGATGTAGATGTCAGTAAAATATGTATTCGTATAAGTACACGATTAAATGCACATGTATGACATCGTTTTAATTAATTGAGAATGAATGAGATGTGGTGTTTATTATTGGCTCACAGCCCAACAGTGTGTGGTGAGTTTAGTTCACGACCGGGTAAGGTGATAGTAAAACGCGAAAAATTTTCAGTGATTTTGGGTTAAAGAGAATGGAATTGGGTCGTGACAGAGATTGGTATCAGAGCTGTGTTGGCCTGATGTGAGTCATTAATAAAACGTAGGAAAGTACATCCCCATAGTACTGTGCTTTTGTTTAGATATAACTGTGTATACCGTGATGGATTGAGCTTAATGAACTATTATAATACAGGAAGTTAGGCACTATGCCAGTTACACGCCAAGGTAGAGGGGCGAGAGCACGCGCTTGAGGCCGTAGAGGTAGGCCTGAGAGCCGTGCGGAGCCACAGACTGAGCAGGCTCCACAGAACCCTGCTGAGAGAGCAGAGGATACTGAGGCTCGCTTCGCTAGGTTAGAGCGGAGTATTGAGAGTTTGGTGGAGATAGTCACGCAGGCCTTGGGCGCCGGTGACAGACGAGGTCCCGGGGCACAGCCTACTATGGAACAGGCAGCTGCAGAGGCGGAGAGACCTCAGACTGCTGAGACAGCTACAGTTACACCACCTCCAGCTCAGGATATAGCTTCTCCTATCGCTCCATAGCAGAGCGGTAGTGATTTGGATTATGACTGCGACTTGAGCAGGTTGCGAGAGTTTCAAGCGCTGAAACCCCCAGTGTTTAGAGGGGTGAAGGACCTAGTGATTACGGAGGATTGGGTGTATGAGATGGAGAAACTGTATAGGTTTTTTCGATGCACTTCAAGTGAGAAGGTTGCCTTTGCCGTGTTTATGTTGAAAGGCGAGGCCAAGCATTAGTGGAGGTCCACCGAGGTTATTTTGAGGGCCAGACACACTGAGATCTCGTGGGAGATATTTCTAGAGGCCTTCAGGAGACAGTATATTCCAGCTACCGCACAGAGGAAATTGCGGATGGAATTTATGAATTTGGTTCAGGGGAACCGAACTGTGGACGAGTATGAGTCCAAGTTTATGTCATTGGGGAGATATGACCCTGACACGATGGGTAGTGAGACCCGAAAGATTCAGAAGTTCATGGATGGATTGAGATTGGCCATCCGGACTAAGCTAGCTCCCTTCGATATTGTGACTTATGAGGAGGCTGTACATAAGGCTCAGTTGTGTGAGCAAGACTTTAAGCGAAATGCCTCCGAGCTTGGGAGAATCAGTGTTAGAAAGGACAGAGATCGAAAGAGATCTGGGTTTGGAAGAGTGGCCAAGAGAGGTGGCCAAAGGTTTTTTGAGAAGAGGCCTAAGATCGAGGAGGTGCAGGAGAGAGCTGCTAGACCTCCCGTATACCCAGCTTTGACTGCACCGAGGGGTATAACTATTGGAGGACCACGACCTACCACAGATCAGTGTAGGAGATGTGGGAGATACCATGGGACTAGGCCATGTCAGGCGCCCCTGTTTTGTGTTTTAGGTGTGGGAGGCCAGGACATATATCGAGGTTCTGCACTGAGATGATTGAGGTTGCCCCACAGAAGGGCAAGGAGCCTGAGGGAGCTCCAGTTGAGACAGCAGCCCCGAGGAGGAGGGCTACAGCTGAGGAGAAAGGGAAACAAGCTGCGGGTGTGAGCAGAGGAAGAGTACATGCACTGGATCAGGACACCGCAGATGCTTCGACAGATGTGATTAAAGGTACCATCCGAATCTTTGAATTAGAAGCATTGGTATTATTTGATCCTGGTGCCACGCATTCTTTCATATCACCTTCCTTTGCACATAAATTGTTGAAATATGTGAAACCAACATTGTTGGATAAAATGTTGATGATTTCCACACCCATGAATGATAGCCAATTGACTGAGCATGTATGTAGAAATTGTAAGTTAAAGATAGAGGGGAAGGAAATGATAGCCAATCTGATTTTATTGAATATGAATGATTTTGATGTAATTTTGGGAATGGATTGGTTGGCTACCAATCGGGTTGTTATGGATTGTCATGCCAAAACATTGATGTTTTCAGGATTAGACAATCTTATTGTAAATTTTGATGAAAAGAAATGATATGAAACTTGTATAATTGTGGTAAATAAAAGAGTATAATTTTAAACGCATATTGCTTGAGAGATAAATTATTTGTTTTGATAAATATTGAATGTGGAGCGATGGTTTATGTTACTAACGATGGAGAGGATAATGTGAAGAGTTCATTGCCTATGTGGTCAATATAGATGAGGCACACCCGGAATTGAAAGACATACCCGTAATTACGGATTACCCTGATGTCTTTCCGGACGAATTACCAGGACTACCACCTGAAAGGGAAATGGAATTTTGCATTGAGTTGGTGCCTGGTACAGAGCCGATATCGAAACCACCCTATAGAATGGCTCCGATAGAATTGGAAGAGCTGAAGAAACAGCTGCAAGAGTTGCTGGAGAAGGGGTTTATTAGACCGAGTGTCTCACCTTGGGGAGCACCAGTTCTATTTGTAAGGAAGAAGGATGGAAGCCTCCGACTGTGTATAGATTACCGGTTGTTGAATAAGGCCACCATTAAGAACAAGTACCCCCTTCCAAGAATCGATGATTTGTTGGATCAGCTCCAGGGAGCCAAAGTATTTTCTAAGATAGATCTGCGGTCAGGGTATCATCAGTTGAGGATCAGGAGTGGAGATGTACCCAAGACAGCATTTCGTACCCGTTATGGCCACTACGAGTTTTTGGTGATGCCATTCGGATTGACGAATGCTCCCGCAGCATTTATGGCATTGATGAATGATATATTCAAGCCATACCTGGACAAGTTTGTAATAGTGTTCATTGATGACATTTTGGTGTATTCCAAGTCCAGGGAAGATCATGAGGAGCACTTGAGGATAGTTCTGCAGACCCTCCGAGAGAGAGAATTGTATGCCAAACTCAGCAAGTGTAACTTTTGGTTGGAACAGATCTCATTTCTGGGGCATGTTGTGTCAAAGGATGGGGTATCAGTGGATCCATCCAAGATAGAGGCAGTTGTACAGTGGGAACAGCCCAAGACAGTTACTGAGATCAGAAGTTTTCTGGGATTGGCAGGATATTATCGGAGATTTGTAGAGGGTTTCTCCAGACTAGCTGCTCCGTTGACACGCCTCACGCGTAAGGATGTTAAGTTTACATGGGATGAGGCATGTGAGAGGAGTTTTGAGGAGCTTAAGCGTCGATTGACGACTGCTCCAGTTCTCACCATTCCTACCAGCTCAGGAGGATTCTCGGTGTATACGGATGCATCACACCAGGGACTGGGCTGTGTGCTTATGCAAGATGGGAAGGTAGTTGCCTATGGATCTAGACAGTTGAAAGATCATGAGAGGAACTACCCGACACATGATTTGGAGTTGGCAGCTGTAGTATTTGCTTTGAAAATATGGCGCCACTATCTCTATGGTGAGAAATTTCAGGTGTTCACAGATCATAAGAGCCTTAAGTACCTGTTCTCGCAGAAAGAGCTGAATATGAGACAGAGGAGATGGCTCGAACTCCTAAAAGACTATGATTGTGAAATCATGTACCACCCAGGTAAGGCAAATGTAGTTGCCGATGCTTTAAGTAGAAAGAGCCTTGGGTTGGTGTCTTATATGATGATACGGGAACATGAATTGTTAGAACACTTTGCAAAGCTCAGTTTAGATGTAACCCCACCTGGATCTGAGAGACTTGAGATCATGGCTAGTTTGAGACTAGAGCCAGAGTTGATTGGCCGTATTCGGCAAGCCCAGCAGAGCGATCGACGGTGTATCGATTGGCTGAGGCAGATACAGACAGGTGTGGGTATTGATTTTGAGCAGAGTGCTGATGGGTTATTGAGGTTCAGAGGCAGAGTATGCGTTCCCAGGGATCCTGAGATCAGGAGAACGATTTTATCAGAGGCTCACTCATCAAAGTATACGATACATCCGGGAAGTACCAAGATGTATCAAAACCTTCGGAAGGTTTATTGGTGGTCTGGAATGAAGAGAGACATTGCTAAATATGTCGCTAAGTGTCTCGTTTGTCAACAAGTGAAGGTAGAGCATCAGAAGCCTGCAGGATTATTGCAGCCTCTACCGATACCGACATGGAAGTGGGAGCATGTCACCCTGGATTTTGTGATGGGGTTGCCGAGGACCCGCAGAGATCATGATGCCATATGGGTTATTGTGGACCGGTTGACTAAGTCCGCCCATTTCTTGGCTATGAGAGCTACCGATACACTAAGTCGGTTGGCGAACCTGTATATTCGAGAGATAGTACGGCTACATGGTGTACCAGTGAGCATTTTTCTGATAGGGATGCCCGCTTCACTTCCCATTTCTGGGAACATTTTCAGGAAGCGCTGGGGACCCGATTGAGTTTTAGCACCGCTTTTCATCCTCAGACAGATGGGCAGTCAGAGAGGACTATACAGACCCTCGAGGATATGTTGAGAGCGTGTGTGCTGGATTTTAAAGGCTCCTGGGATGACCACCTGCAGTTAGCCGAGTTCGCTTATAATAATAGCTATCATGCTAGTATCGGGATGGCACCCTATGAGGCATTGTATGGGCGTAGATGCCATTCCCCTATTGGATGAGAAGAGGTTGGTGACAGACAGATTTTTGCTCCGGACTTAGTACAGCAGGCATCTGAGGACGTCCAGTTGATATGTGAGAGATTACGGACAGCTCAGAGCCGACAAAAGAGTTATGCTGACAAGAGACGAAGACCACTGGAGTTTGATGAGGGTGAGTCGGTGTTTCTGAGGGTATCACCATCGAAGGGTATTATGAGATTTGGTAAAAAGGGCAAGCTGAGCCCTAGATATATCGGACCCTTCGAGATTTTGGAGAGAGTGGGAGATAAGGCGTATAGATTGGCATTGCCACCGGACCTGGCAAATGTCCACAACGTTTTCCACGTCTCGATGCTTCGGAAGTATCACCCGGACTCGGTACACGTGATAAGATATGAGCCGTTGGAGCTCCATGAGAGTATGACGTATGTTGAGAAGCCGGTTTGGATATTGGACAGAAAAGAGAAAGTGTTACGGAATAAGACAATTCCCTTAGTGAAAGTCCTTTTGTAACACCACACGGCGGAAGAGGCCACGTGGGAATTGGAGAACTTGATACGGGAGAAGTACCCCCAACTTTTTGAAGAGTGACTTGGTTCTAATTTGGAGAACCAAATTCCTTGAAGGAGGGGAGAATGTAAGACCCCGTATATGTATAATGGTAATATGTATAATTGGATCAAATAATACGAATGGACTTGTAAGGTAAAGTATGATTGATGTAGTCCATGGATTCAATGTATGTATGTGTAATATGAGTTGTAGCGTACATACAAGTTTTATTGAGTATGAATATGAAGAAATGAGTTCTGCCAAGAGATGGATGTGATTGAAACTCAAGTTGAGTAGTGTGGTAAAATGGAATGGGGTTATGCTTCCATTTGGTTTTATGTAGCATACCTTTGAACATACAATGAATGCACACAAGTTTCAATGTGCATAAGGTATGAATGGATGCCATTTTCAAGTTATAAAGGTGGATGGATGAGAAAATGGCCATGGCAATAGATTAAGGATGTGTTGGTATGAGTTGCAGCAAGGAAACTGCAGGAAATCTGGAAAACATGAGGCCCAGATCGAGCTCATAGGATGAGAGATCGATCTGGAAGAGCCAAAATGCTCTTATTTGGGCAAAAGAATAAAGCAGATCGATCTCCAATGGAGCTAGATCGATCTCCTTAGCTCTCTGTTTGGGACCAGATCGATCTCATGCTTCGACAGATCGATCTCATGCTTCAACAGATCGATCTGATGCTTCGACAGATCGATCTCATGCTTAAAAATGCCGTGAAAAAGAGGGATTTTAAGGGACCAGATCGATCTCCTCTTGGACCAGATCGATCTCCTCAAGCTATTTCTATATAAGGAGGGCTGAAAATCTAAAAATCTCGAAAAAACACTTAACCTTACAATCTCAACCCCAAAAACCTAATTTTTCCTCTCTAAAATCAGCCATTTTCAGTGAGATTTGAAGAGAGATCATTAGAGGCAAAGTTGTCCCTATCAAAGAGAAGAACAACATAGTGAGAGTGCATCTTCCCATTTTTGGAATTGAAGGAGTTAAGGGCATTACCATTTGGAGCAAGAAGAGAAATCATATTGGTAAGATTCTAACACTCCAATCCAAATGCATTAGCTATTTAATTGATTTTGGAGTTGATTGACATGAGTATTGATGGATAAACTACCTAGGAATGTAGTGGAATTGGTGTGACCTAGAAATCTAAAATGGGTATAATGTGAGGATATGTGGGATTGAATGAGCTTAGGATTATGGCATGCTAAAGTTGTTATTGGGGTAATGTTTATGATTTTAAAAGGTTAAATGAGATTACATTGTGAGTTTGGAGGAATTGTGGAAATGAGTATGAATATGCTTGATAAATGCCATAGTGAGGGAATTCATGGAATATGAACACTATGAGCTTAATGTCGATTTAATATCGATTTTGAATAAGTTAGTAGGCCTAAGAAGATCCATAGACTCGAGTTATGGATAAAGTAATGAAACGAGGCCATATAAGCGTTAATAGAAAACTATAGGTCGAATTGACTATAGTGAACGCACGATGTCATATTATATGGATCGAATATAATGCGGGATACGATTTTGTACAGTCCCGAAGAGTTCGTTGAAGACGAATTGAACCGTACGAGTAAGCAGCTTAAGGAAGTGGAATCACACATCGCGATTCCAGGTAAGGGAATTTTGTGAGTATATAGAGGTAGCTGCTCGTACTTTAAATTTATGGGTGAATATTGGGTGTTTTACGAAGTGCATGGTTGCTAAAGTAAATGATTAATGGTATTCATGAATGAGAATGAGTATATGTGTGATTTTGGTTTTGGAAGTGGATTCTATGAAATGGGATAGTAAGGCTAATAATTGCATAAATCTAATGTTTTGATGTTTTTCAAAACGGAATTGCTTGGTTTTAAGCAAGCTTGTAGATGGGTCAGCTAGTGTTTTATTATTGTTGTGGAAAAGCATTAGTGAAGTGCTAAACCCGATTGCCGGGATTGTGTGATTGTGTATGAGCCGCCTATCGTATTTGTATGACATAAATCGCGCTAGAGCCTCGCTCGCGCTGGATTTCTATGTTTTCACTTGTGTGAAACGTGCTTGAGCTTAGCTCGCACTTTGATTTGAATTGTGATGATGTTTTATAAATCATACTGGAGCTTACGCTCGTACTTGGATTTGAGTGGTTTTTCTTATGCATATAATTGTACTGGATCTATGCTCGTACATGGTTTCTTCATATTTTTTATGCATAAATGCCGTACTAGAGCGTTGCTCGTACGAAGTGATTGGTTTTGATGCATGAATTCACGCTAGAGCGTAGCTCGCGCTGGTTTTCACACTGTGGTATGTATGAGGCCGTGGCGAGAGATACGGATTAACTCAGGGAACCCAACAGGCCTGACAGACCTCTTGAGTGGGGTGAGGGTGAGGGGCTAGGACCTGACATAATCCATTCAGGGAACCCAACAGGCCTAACAGACCTCTTGAGTGGGGTGAGGGTGAGGGGCTAGGACCTGAATCTGGGAACCTAACAGGGGCGAGCAAGGCCATGAGGGGCTAGGACCTGGTATTGAGGTTACTCCCACGCGCTCTTGAGACTATAAAGGTTACACTTGGTATGGGGTAGATAAGACCTATGGCAGGCACCCCCAACCATGTTATGGGTCCGCGGAGTACGATGTACGTGTATATCACATGGAGTACGATGTACCGCGTAGTGGTTACTTGATTTGAGAAAGTCTGGCGGAGAACTAACCCACCTTCGTGCCAGCATGATACCCCGCACACCGGAATCCGTGTGGTCTGGGATGATATGTGACGATTGGCCAACGTAGTCACTTGAGATATAGTAACCTGTCTCCTTGCTTGATTTACTTACTACCACATGATTTTAAATCTCTAAGTGTGATTGTGATTGTTTAAGGTAGACCCGAAGGAGGGGTCGAGCCTCGTGGATTTGAATTGTGAAATGAAAATGAGGTTGTGATTGTGAATTGATGTGATGTGATTGTATGTGATGAGAAAGAGTTTTATGACGTGGGTTTAAAAAAGAGGTTTCTTAATGAATTGCCCTTTTTATGAAATTAAATGAGATCGAGCATGAGATGATTTATACATGATATTTTACCATGTTTTATATGCCAATTTTACATGATCTTGATACATGATATATATGTATACTCATATGGCATAGTTTTATTCCTCATGCTCCTACCATAAATGATTTATGCATAACACTATCAGCATGTAGATAGAGTAGTTATCTACCATGCTTGCATTATTGCCTTACTGAGCGTGTGGTTGCTCATCCCACTCTATTTTCCCCCCTACAGAGCGTGCATAGTAGCCCAGTAAGGACGGAGGCATATTATTTTGGACTCCGCTGCATCTCCATCGCTAAGAGGTATATACACAGTGATTCTTTTTGTATCTAAACAATGTAAAAGCACAGTATTCTTTTGAGTTATACTTATGGGGGATGTAGATGTCAGTAAAACATGTATTCGTATACGTACACGATTAAATGCACATGTATGACATCGTTTTAATTAATTGAGAATGAATGAGATGTGGTGTTTATTATTGGCTCACAGCCCAACAGTGTGTGGTGAGTTTAGTTCACGACCGGGTAAGGTAACAGTAAAACGCGAAAAATTTTCAGTGATTTTGGGTTAAAGAGAATGGAATTGGGTCGTGACAGATAAAACCAAGTACATGAAAATTTATAGTGTTTACATTCTCCCCACCTTAGGAAATTTGGTCCCCAAATTTTAAGTTACATTAGTTCTCAAACAAATGTGAATACTTTTCTTGCATCAAACTTTCCGATTCCCAAGTAGCCTCCTCCGAGTCGTGATGCTGCCACAGCACCTTGACCAAAGGAATTGTCTTAGATCGTAATGCTTTTTCCTTCCTGTCCAAGATTATATCGGTTTCTCCACGTACATCGTATCCTTCGTCAGCTCTAGAGGTTCATACTTTTTCACATGCGTTAGATCTGGATGATATTTGCAGAGCATCGAAACATGGAAGACATTATGAATCCTCGATAATTTCGGTGGTAAAGCCAATTTGTAAGCTTTGTCTCCCACTTGGTGTAAAATCTCGAAAGGTCCGATATAATGGGAAATTAACTTTCTTTTCTTTCTAGATCTCGTTTTGCTATTGGAAGGAGAAACTTCCAGGACACCGAATCTCCTACTGTATATCCTAAGGACCATCATCTTTGGCCAGCATAACTCTTTTGCTTATTCTGAGTCGTTCTCAACCTTTCACAAATTAATTGAATATCTTTTAGAAACTTGCTTAACCAAGTCGGGCACAATTATCTTCCTTTCACCCACTTCTTCCATCTATTCGGTAAACAACATTTTTTATCACACTACGCTTCATATGATATCATTTCGATACTTGAGTGGTAATTGATATTTTATGCAAACTCTACTAATAGCTCTAAAATCCTGGGCGTATGCTCTTAATTCCATATTGGCATGGTCAAGGGTGGTAATAACCCTATAGGCTTCCGTACTCTACCTTAACCTGCTGATTTATGAGACTCTTATCACACTTCCAGTTATACCTCTTATCGTACTTGGTTTGCCAAAATACTTTCAGGAGATTTCGAAAAAGCCTATTATTCTTCAAATGTGGGGTATATCTCTCTAAATGACTCTTTGATGACATCGATTCCTTAAACTATAGATCATTTGATACAAATTTTATTTTTTTTAATCTTAATTAATTATCAGTACCAATACTCAAGCTAGTTGTAGCACCCATCTGGTCTGACCAGCCACATCAGTGCAATATTTATCATTTCACTGTGCCTGTTTGATTCGATCAATCAAGTCCAGTTTTAACTCTCAAGCTAGCCACCATGTAACTAATGTCAGTGTCAGCGAAAGGACCACATCCAAGTCGAGGTTCACTAAATATTTCAATAACTCATGTCCTTGACCAATACATATAACACCATCACGAAATCAGTTCTACTCAAGGCATTAATCCGAGTCACTCCCTTTTTCTTGTATTTGACAGTTTTGGGTCTTTTCCACTGATCTATAATCTCTATTTTGGGAGGATCCAATTGACTCCCGTTTTTTATACAAAACGACCCAAAAAGCTCTGGATCTTCTTAACAATTAATGCTGGTACACTCTAAAGTGGATCACCTGGTCCGATAATCTCCTTTTCATTCAATCCTTGTATTTGCTTCTTCAACATTTCTAATTCAATTAAAGCCACTGAGTACAGTGGTCTGAATAATTAATTTGATTTCAGGTGCTAAATCAATTTCAGAACTTCACCTTTCAATTTAGTGGTAACTTTGTAGATAATCTGAATATGTGTCAAAAACCCCTCTGTCTACCGCAGTGTCTTTTTTTTACTCAGAATGCACCCTATCTTTATCAATCCTGTAAGCAGTGTGACCTTCACTTATACTTTTAGTTCTGTAATTCATCTTTTCAGTTACAGTGATTTTATTCTATCATTCTCACTGCTTC
Source organism: Firmiana major (assembly GCA_033439115.1). Classification (NCBI taxonomy): domain Eukaryota; kingdom Viridiplantae; phylum Streptophyta; class Magnoliopsida; order Malvales; family Malvaceae; genus Firmiana; species Firmiana major. The sequence continues at coordinate 44,235,093 of CM065899.1, forward strand.
CTTAGTACATCTATTTTTCTATCACTCTCTTTACCTTTTCATTTTCTTAGTAACTTCGAAATATATACATTTCATATCATCATAGTTGCGCCTTGCGCACTGCTTCCTCCACATAACATCTAATGGGGCTAATTTAGCTCAATTGACGATCTTAGTACCTCCTATGAGTTTCCTAGACTTCCTCTGTTTCACATCTCTACTTATCCGGATTATACCCCTTCCAAAACTATTTAATTTCATATTCATTCTCGAACTTGTTTTCTTATGTCCAATTCACTCATTTAATCTATAATTGCCACTTTATTTCATCCGGAATGTGTTGTCGTTTAAAGACCTCTAGAAACATATCTCATGTAATTCTCTGATGTCGGCTCTCGGATTAAATTGAGGGACTTCCCTCCGAGCTTGACTTTCCATTTCGATAGTGATGCTACAAAGGTTACTTTCTTTATAGTAGTGCACTCTGAAAATTCGTGTAGTGTCTCCAATTCTTTAACACAAAAGTTGCAAAAGCTACTTTCTCTGTAGAGTTACTTCTAAAATCATCAAGCTTTTCTATCTCATTCATCAAACCCTTCGAATCACTGAATTCTTAACCTTAATGAAAAACGGAGGCTTAAACTCCTGAAGTTGCCTTTATTAGGTCTACAATCGTACCCTACGAATCCATATAAATTCTTCCAATTCATTTTTTCCAGTTTTCCATTACATTTGGAGTCTTAACTCTATTATATATTACTATACTATTTTCTGAAATTGTCTTAGTCTTTCTCTCAGTCACACCTCAATCATTATCATTATCATGGGGCCGCTATCACTTGACCCGATAATATCATCATTATTTCCATGTCCCACTCAATTTTTACGAAGCGGACTCCAAAATGTTTCCAGTGAATCTATAAGGTGTACACTCAGAAGAGAGTTCACTACACCTATCAGGCCTGTCACGACCCCTTTTCATCCTTTTCACTCGAAAATCACCATAAATTTTTTGCTTCTTTATTTCCTTACCCGGTCGTGAACAACTCTCACCAATGACAGTTAGGTTATGAGTCAGTATTAATCATCATTTACCATTCATCTTTCAAAAAAATTTAAAAGCAAACACAAACATTTGAAAGTTTAAGATCTATACTTATACATGTTTGCTAACACTTACATCCCCCATATTACAATTCTAAATGATTACTGTGTTATTACATGTTTAGATACAAAAACAATTCCTGTGTATACCTCTTGGCGATGGAGAGCAGCGGATATCCAAAAACAACACCTCTATCCTTCACTAGGCTACTATGTGCGCACTGTAGAGGGAGAAAGAGAATAAGATGAGCAACCACATGCTCAGTAAGGCAATAATGCAAGCATGGTAGATAACTACAGTATCTACATGCTTATAATGTCATGTATAAAAAACATTAATATCCAGATATTAAAACTATGCCGCATGTATATAGACATATATCATCTACTGAAAAACATGAAAATAAGCATGTAAACATGGAAAGGATCATCATGTAAAACATCTCATGCTCATCATAATAAAACTCATTACGAAAAAGGAAAACTCATCATTAAACCATCCATCAGGATTTAGTTCTTTCTCAAAACACTATAAGACTCATCACAAACAACAATACCATCTCTTTAAAAACATCCCACAAGGCTCGACCCCTTCCTTGGGTCTACCCTGGACAACACAATCATACTCAGTATGTAAAACCATGTGATATCATGTGAGACAGGTGGTCACTATTGTCACGACCCAAATTACCTAAAAATCAGAGTAAATTTTTTGCTTTTTCATTTATTATTTAATTCTTATATTTTTCTCGTCGTGACCATCCTACAAACAGTTGGGCTATGATTCAGTGTTAGTCACCTCACACTATTTACCATTCCATTTCCATAATCATATATCAGAGTTTACTATCCTTTTGACTTTAAATAAATACATACTCAATGGTATTTATAACTCTACATCCCCGACATCAATGTCCATTTACAGTACTATGCATTACATATTTAGATACAAAACCATAAAAATGTGTATACCTGTCTCTCGATGGGAAGTAGCGGATACCAATGCATGCAAGTCTTCAGCCGCTTACTAATTTCTGTGAGTGCTCTAAAAAGATGGGAAAATAAAGGGGTGAGCAAACCACACGCTCAGTAAGGCAATTATGCAAGTAAGTAGATTGCTCCACTATCTACATGCTCATAATGCCATGCCCTTAAATCTGTTTCTTTTCATTAAAATCATCAAGCACAAAGTCATGCAAACATCAATGACTTAGTTTATAAAACTATTCGTGCATATATAAATCATACTACTTATGCATCAAAGCATTTTATATGACATCATTAAATCATAATAAGAATGAATTTAATCAATCTCATGCAGTCTTTCATGTCATGTAAGACAAATCATGGATTTCAAATGAAAGCATGGAAAACATCATCATGCTACTGCATTTAAATCAATTCATTAAAACTGCAGTAAAACTAACCCTTCCGGGTCAATCATCTCATAAAACAATTCATTTAAAATTCATTATAAAACTCCGATTATAAACCCACCCTTCTTTCAGGGTCACAGATCATAAAATCATCTAAAACATATTTAAGCATAGTAGAAAATCATGAAATCATAAAATCGTCAAATCGGGGGCCTGACCCCTCCTTCGGGTCTACCCTGGTCTAACAGACCACAAGTTATATCATGTGAGACAAACAGCTGATTATATCAGTAACATCGAGGACTATGGCTATATCCTAGTGATCCCTGGCAACACGGTACCTAGTGTGCGGGGTATCACACCTGAAACGGGAGGTAGGTCATCCTACCAGCCAGAACAGCATAACACCAGGATTGCGAGGGCAAGGCTTGCTGCCTCGTGGCAAATACCACTCCACTCCAACAATCCCCATGGTACAACGTATTCCGCGTGATATACACGGTATAACGTACTCTGTGAACTCAAGCTCAGTCAGGGGTGCCTGCAATAGGTCTTATCCACCCATATCATCTCTGTCTCAGTATGCACGTGTGAGCATATCATCTCACAGTGACACACAGTCTACAAGAGGTTCCAACACGGCTATATGCATGTAATATAAATCCCTGTGCGAGCGAAGCTCAAGCACGGCTCCATGCATATTTATGATATCAGAAAACCTCGTGCGAGCGAAACTCTAGCACAGTTTCATAAAAATCAGTAAAATCTGCGTACGAGTAGCACTCCAGTACGACTTAAACTGATTATAAATTCAAGTAAAATCCACGTACGAGCAATGCTCTAGTACGGATATGTATAAAAACTCAATAAAAACCTCGTACGAGAAAAACTCCAGTACGGCATTCGAATGAATTATGAAAACCATATAAAACTTTGTACGAGCAACGCTCCAGCACAAATGAATGCTTAAGTAAATCAAATTTCGTGCGAGTTATACTCCAGCACGCTTTATGCATAATTAAATCAAATCTCGTGCGAGTTACACTCCAGCACGGCTTCATGCATAATTAAATCAAAACAGGATACGAGCTAAGCTCCAACATCTCTCATGCATGTCAAATCATTAAAACTAGCGCGAGCAATCGCTCCAGCACCATTTTATGCATACCACATCAAAACAAATCAAAACATGTCAAAACATGTCAAAACAGAGTGCGAGCTAGGCTCCAGCAGCTCTCATTTCACAATAATAAAAATCAGTGCGAGCACCATGCTCTAGCACATTTCATGCATATGATGTCACACAAGTCGTGTGAGCAACCGCTCAAGCACATTTATGCACATTCACAAACGTAGATATAGTGCGAACTACGTGTCAGCACTATCTGTTTCCATATAAACTTGATAGTTGGTCGTTTTCCAAAGAAATTTCCATTTAAATATTAATAACACCTATGTAGAGTTATTTTGGGAAACATATGCAATTATTGGCCAATCTATCGATTTACTTTGATTAAAACCAAGAAAATTCCTTAATCATAAAAATCCTTAAATCATGCATTTCATGCATGTCATGCTTTCACCATCCTTAGGTGAACTTCCCTCAATAGGGGTAAAATAGACATTTCACCTATTTCGATCCTTAAAAATCATTTAAACCACTTTTAGGATCATTATACAATAATCGCGTATATATACATAATTAGTGTATACAAAATCTATTAAAATATGCGTAGCTACCTCTAGCTACTCACACAATTCCCTTACCTCATTTTTCTGTACAGTCTAACCTTTCCACTGATGACTCGTCACGCAGTCCGATTTGCTCCAAATTTAATCTTCGAAACTGCGGATACATATTCATCAGGTCAATTACAATACAATTAATTGTATTCCATAATTTTCTGGACTTAATTTAAATCATTGGGCCCGTTTATCCATATTGGGCCCGATTGCACCTTAATGGGCCTTAATTGACCTTAAGCCCGTTTACCACACTTTATCGAGGCCTATTGGGCTCATTGGGCCCATCAGTAATTTATTTAGCCTAGTTCTAAATTCTCAGATATCTCAATTTAGTATTTACGACAATTTATCCAATTTTCCATAATTAAATTCATTTATACGGAAATTAAATCCGTAATTTATGCGTTAAATATCAATCACGCATAACGATGTAAAATTGTCATAAATAAGGGTTACTTACCCGTTATTCCATGATCGTACAGAAATCGAGGCTGTCTCGAGCTCTCGGTGGATGCCAATTGTCGAGCTACACATTTAAATATATTTTCGGGTAAACTTTCAGTCGATTATTTATCAAATTAAATATTTCAAAAATTAAATCGGTCAATTCGATTGCTTCTCAACTTACCGAAGCTCGATTGCATCACTGAAATTTTCCCCAATTTTTTTCTCTTTTTCTTTTTCCTTTTTTCTTCCTTTTTTTCCTATTCTTTTTGGCTGAAACGGTCCAGTCCGGTTCAACCCGGTTCAGACCACCGGTTCACTCCAGTTCTGTCGGTTTAGTGGCTTGCCGGCCGGTTCTCCACCGGTTTCCACCTCCAGTGGCTCCGCTAGGTCGTCCGCATCTCGGATCTACCCTTGGTTTCGTTCAACGTCGCCGAAAAGTGGTCGGTTCGGCACTTCTCTCCTCCGCCGGCAGTACCGTTTCTTTTCCTCGCCGTTTCTGGCACTAGCCGTCGCCCCACCGGTCGATTCAGCCGCTGATCGGCCGACCTTGGCGTGGGCTACCTTCGGGTGGTGGTGGCCGGGCTTGAATCGACGCCGGTCACCGGAAAACTCCTTTCCTTTCTCGGTTGCCTCGGTTTCTCTCCCTCTGCCGCCGTTTGCCGCCGTTCGTGGGTGTGCTAGGCCAGTGGTGGCTCGGCTCTCGTCTGGCTACCCTTCGCCGACCTCGCCTGGCCGCCGTCGATTGTCGATCGTGATGCAGAAGTCGGGCTCGGTTTCTGTTTTCGAAATCGCAACGCGTGATAATATTTTTTTTTTATCAGTCTTATTTCGCCTTTTCGGTATATTTTTCAATTATTTTCGGGATTATTTTTCGAAGTGAAAATCCCGGTTTATTCCAATAAATTCATATCTTGATCAATTTGATCCGAAATTTAATTATTTCTTCGTTATTGATCAAGATTTCTCAATCTCATATTTTTAATTAAATTTTCTTATCCCGATTAATACCGAATTTTGGTCTTTTGACCATTTTACCCTTGCACGTGTTCAGGAATATCATTTAAGTCCTTTTGCATTTTTTTAAATGCACTCAAAAATATCAGGTCTTACAATCTCCCCCACTTAAGAAATTTGGTCCTCCAAATTAGAACCAAGTCATATAGGTCCATAAATAACTCCGGGTACATCTATCGTATCATATACTGTCATCCTCAAGTGACTTTCTCCGGAGTGTAATACTACCATCATACTTAACTAGGGAGATTATCTTAAACCTCAACACTTTCTCCTTTCGTCTAATACCCAAATCGAATTTCCAAAAATACGTTACACTTTATTGAGCTAAACTGTTGAAGCTCATATCTGATCACACATGTCGGGTTTGGATAATATTTCCGAAGTATCAAAAGATGGGACATATTGTGGATGCCTGCTAATTCAAGTGGTAATGTCAACCTACAGGTCTTATCTCCCACTTGTCCAATATCTCTCCGAATCAATCTAACAAAACTCGATTTACCTTCTTCGAATCTCGTTATGCTCTTACGACAAATAACTGCCAACAATACTAATTCACCCTCGGTGAATCCCAATAGTTTCTGTCTCTTGTCAGCATAGCTTTCTGTCTGCTCTGAGGTGTTCTTAATCTCTCACAAATCAATTGAACATCCTCAAAGATTCGTCTTACCAATTCGGGAACAATTCTCTATCTGTCACCCACTTCTTCTTATCCAAGTTATAGGGAACAACTCCCTACGACCATACAATGCCTCATATAAAGTCATCCCGATACTCAAGTGACAACTGTCATTATTGGCGAATTTGATTAGTAACAACTGATCTTCCCAGGAGCTTATAAAATCAATGGCACACACTCTCATCACATCCTCCAGAACCTGTACAGTCCTCTCTGACTGACCATCTGTCTGAGGACGGAAGTTGTGCTAACTCTCAATCAGGGTCCCATAGCTTCCTGAAAAACGTTCCCAAAAGTGGGAAGTGAAGCGGGAATCCCTATCTGATACCTTGCTTACTGGAACGCTACACAATGTTTCACAATATTCCTTACACATAAATCTGCCTACACACTCAGAGTATCTAGGGATTTCCATAGCCAGAAGGTGGGTAACTAAATCAATCTATCGACTATCACCCAGATAGCCTCGTGATTCATTCAGGTCCTCTATAACCCATCACAATATTCATGGTAACTTGTTCCCATTTCCGTGTCAATATAAGTAGAGGCTGCAATAACCCTGCAGACTTCTCGTACTCTAACTTAATCTGCTGACTTACGAGACACTTATCAACAATCTCTACAATATCACTTTTCATACCTAACTACCAATACCTTTTTCAGAGATTTTGATATATATATTTATTATTTCCTGGATGCACTGTATATCTCGAAGAGTGAGCTTCTGACAATAATACTATATCATCAACTGTGATCCTGGGGAGTACTTATACTGTGTCTGAACCTTTGTGAATCATCATTACACACTGTGAACTCTGTCACTGTACCCTTCTGAATTCGACCCACACTATCGACACTATGCCGATCATCACACTAAGCCTGGCAAATTCGGTACACAAATCCAGTTCTAACCTAAGGCTAGCTGTCACACAATCATCATCATCATCAGAAGGGATCACATCACTACTGAGGTTCACAACTGCTCTAGCAGCTCACGCTCCCTGACCATCATATGTGATACCATCCCGAGGCTCTTTCTGTTCAAGGCATCAGCCATTACATTAGCCTTTCCTGGGTGGTATAATGTTCACAATCATAATCCTTAGAAGCTCTAACCTTCTTGGTTATCTCATATTCTGCGCTTTCTGTGAAAACAGATGCTCGGGGCTTTTACGATCAGTGCATATCTGAAATTTCTTACAGTATAAATGGTGGCGCCATACTATCAGTATAAACGCTATCGCTGCCAACTCTAAATCATGGGTCGGATAGTTTCTCTTATGGTCCTTGAACTAACTGGATCCATAAACGACTATCTTCCCATTTTACATCAATACATAGCTCACTCATAATTTTGAGGTATCCATATACTAAAACCTCTTGAGCTGTCAATTATGGTGAGAATACTTACGGTGGTCAGTTTATCCTTTAATATACCAAAACTCACTGAAGCTATTTTCATACTTTTCATCCCACTCATATATAATCTTTTCCCAAATGAGATGTGTCAACTGAGCAGCTCATTTCAAGAAACTCTCAACACCTCGTCTGTAAGACAGTTTCCTGTTGCTACTCATTCTCTTCCCTGGACTTCGAATACATCAAAATATCATCACTAAAGATGACAACCAATCAGTCCAGGTAAAGTTTAAATATCTTTTCGTAGTTGAGTTTCACTCATTATTTCAATCACCCATATCCTTGACTTATGTACGCATAAACGTATAAAGTCATTTCGAAATCGCTTCCGTTCGGGATACTAACTGACGTCATTTCCTTTTTTTTTATATTAACGGCTTTTATAAAATTTTAATTTTTAAACCTTCATGATTAATCAAATTTTGTATTTCTTATCATACCAGTAAAGGTACCCAAATTTTAAATGTATATATAGCGACTGTCGATTTCAGTTTATAAGTTATGTGTGCGCTTCTAGACGCTGTCAAGTCTTCAGGCGGGGAGTATTTTAAAATACATTTATTAACCCTCAAATTTGACCACATCGATTGGGTGTAGAATATCTACCCCTTATCTTGGTCACAATCCATATACACTACATATTGCTTAATCCTTACTTTGCATATCAATGATATCCTTACCTTGCATACGTCTCTTATTCCAATATATCTTGTATGTAGGATCTATGACATCTCAAAGCTTATCAACTTTCATATATCACTTATAACAAACTCTTTCATTATTTGTCAAACTTACAATCTCTATACCCATATTCAGTTAGTGAAAATCAACTAACCATCATCCTCATGCCTAAGGGTACAGGCTTCACATCTTTCACTCGCTTATAAGCAACTGAAGGCGGTAGGAATAAATGTGTGGCACCATGATTACTCAAAATAATTATTTCATTATTCACAACCAGTATGGTATCTTCCACCACATCCTACGAAACATCAAAAGTGTCTTGGTCCAAGGCATACACTCGCCCTCGTCCAACATCTTATTTCCGTGGTAACTACCACCCATCTTACACTGTTACACTGCTTCGGAGTAGGTCGGGGTCCTCAAATCATAATACCCCTTCAAAAGTGTTGTATTTGGATACACTGGGGCTTCCAATCATCTTACCCCGTGATTCATCAGCTCTAAGCTTTTACCAAACTACATTTTTCCCGTTTTGACATCTCTGTCACTCTTTATTCTCTTTTTTGTCTCTATTTCGGCCCTCACTACCTTTCCCAATCTCAGAGGCGTGCAACTTATAATCTTATTCATACAACTATAATCGACGCACTGCCTCGGTATAGGTAGTGATATCTAATGGGCTAATCGAACTCTAATTGACAATCTGAGTCCTTTCTATGAACTTTCAGACATCTCGACTCTTACTATTCATAGTATCGGAGTTACATCTGCCTAGGAATATAAACTGAGTTTTATACTCGCCAATCAACATGTTCCTCTGGGTCAGAGTAACGAAGATCATCGATTATTTCCTTAAAACAATATTCGGGATATTCTGTCATCGGAATACATCTAGAATTATTTTTCATGTCCATTCTGGACGTCTAACTCTTAAAATGGGTTGAGCAAACTTCCACCAATGTTCCGACTCGCCCCCAAATCAAAAACATACTCTGACCAATTAGCTCACAAAATATTCTCCACACTCCGCTCCAACCTCGCGAAGCATATCTCAATACTGTCTGATCTCTCTGTCAGACTCTGTCCGATCTCTCTATTAGACTCAGTGGGGCATGCTCAATACCAGCCTCCACGTCAATCTTATCTCAAGTCTCATGTGGCGACTCAGTACTACTCCCGGGCCTACCTCAACGGCCTTGAGCTTATGTACTCGCCTCTTAACCATGACGGCTATCAATTAATAAGTATATTCTTGCATTTAAAACCAAATTCTTAGCTGCACTTCCATCTCGATATACACAATTGTATCTAAAAATGCACAGTACATGGGGATGTAAAGTTCCTTAACCACTAACACCGACTCATATCAGGACAACTTAAGCTCTGATACCATTAAACCTGTCACGACCCAAATTACCTAAAAATCATAGTAAATTTTTTACTTTTTTATTTATTATTTAATTCTTATATTTTTCTCGTCGTGACCATCCTACAACCAGTTGGGCTATGATTCGGTGTTAGTCACCTCACACTATTTACCATTCCATTTCCATAATCATATATCAGAGTTTACTATCCTTTTGACTTTAAATAAATACATACTCAATGGTATTTATAACTTACATCCCCGACATCAATGTCCGTTTACAGTACTATGCATTACATATTTAGATACAAAACCATACAAATTTGTATACCTGTCTCTCGATGGGAAGTAACGGATACCAATGCATGCAAGTCTTCAGCCGCTTACTAATTTCTGTGAGTGCTCTGAAAAGATGAGAAAATAAAGGGGGTGAGCAAACCACACGCTCAGTAAGGCAATTATGCAAGTAAGTAGATAGCTCCACTATCTACATGCTCATAATGCCATGCCCTTAAATCCATTTCTTTTCATTAAAATCATCAAGCACAAAGTCATGCAAACATCAATGACTTAGTTTATAAAACTGTTCGTGCATATATAAATCATACTACTTATGCATCAAAGCATTTTATGTGACATCATTAAATCATAATAAGCATGAATTTAATCAATCTCATGCAGTCTTTCATGTCATGTAAGACAAATCATGGATTTCAAATGAAAGCATGGAAAACATCATCATGCTACTGCATTTAAATCAATTCATTAAAATTGCAGTAAAACTAACCCTTCCGGGTCAATCATCTCATAAAAAAATTCATTTAAAATTCATTATAAAACTCCGGTTATAAACCCACCCTTCTTTCAGGGTCACAGATCATAAAATCATCTAAAACATATTTGAGCATAGTAGAAAATCATAAAATCATGAAATCATAAAATCGTCAAATCGGGGGCCTGACCCCTCCTTCGGGTCTACCCTGGTCTAACAGACCACAAGTTATATCATGTGAGACAAACAACTGATTATATCAGTAACATCAAGGACTATGGCCATATCCTAGTGATCCTTGGCAACACGGCACCTAGTGTGCCGGGTATCACACCTGAAATGGGAGGTGGGTCGTCCTACCTGCCAGAACAGCATAACATCAGGATTACGAGGGCAAGGCTTGTTGCCTCGTGGCTAATACCACTCCACTCCAACAATCCCCACGGTACAGCGTACTCCGCGTGATATACACGGTACAACATACTCCGTGAACCCAAGCTCAGTCAGGGGTACCTGTAATAGGTCTTATCCACCCAAATCATCTCTGTCTCAGTATGCACGTGTGAGCATATCATCTCACTGTGACACACAGCCTACAAGAGGCTCTAACACGGCTATATGCATGTAATATAAATCCTTGTGCAAGCGAAGCTCAAGCACGACTCCATGCATATTCATGATATCAGAAAACCTCATGCGAGCGAAACTCTAGCACGGTTTCATAAAAATCAGTAAAATCTGCGTACGAGCAGCGCTCCAGTATGACTTAAATTGATTATAAATTCAAGTAAAATCCACGTACGAGCAATGCTCTAGTACGGATATGTATAAAAACTCAATGAAAACCTCGTACGAGAAAAACTCCAGTATGGCATTCAAATGAATTATGAAAACCATATAAAACTTTGTACGAGCAACGCTCCAGCACAAATGAATGCTTAAGTAAATCAAATCTCGTGCGAGTTATACTCTAGCACGGCTTTATGTATAATTAAATCAAATCTTGTGCGAGTTACACTCCAGCACGACTTCATGCATAATTAAATCAAAACAGGATGCGAGCTAAGCTCCAACATCTCTCATGCATGTCAAATCATTAAAACTAGTGTGAGCAATCGCTCCAGCACCATTTTATGCATACCACGTCAAAACAAATCAAAACATGTCAAAACAGTGTGCGAGCTAGGCTCCAGCAGCTCTCATTTCACAATAATAAAAATCAGTGCGAGCACCATGCTCTAGCACATTTCATGCATATGATGTCACACAAGTCGGTGCGAGCAACCGCTCAAGCACATTTATGCACATTCACAAACGTAGATATAGTGCGAACTACGTGTCAGCACTATCTGTTTCCATATAAACTTGATAGTTGGCTGTTTTCCAAAGAAATTTCCATTTAAATATTAATAACACCTACGTAGTGTTATTTTGGGAAACTTATGCAATTATTGGCCAATCTATCGATTTACTTTGATTAAAACCAAGAAAATTCCTTAATCATAAAAATCCTAAAATCATGCATTTCATGCATGTCATGCTTTCACCATCCTTAGGTGAACTTCCCTCAATAGCGGTAAAATAGACATTTCACCTATTTCGATCCTTAAAAATCATTTAAACCACTTTTAGGATCATTATACAATAATCGCGTATATATACATAATCAGTGTATACAAAATCTATTAAAATATGAGTAGCTACCTCTAGCTACTCACACAATTCCCTTACCTCATTTTTCTGTACAGTCTGACCTTTCCACTGATGACTCGTCACGCAGTCCGATTTGCTCCAAATTTAATCTCCGAAACTACGGATACATATCATCAGGTCAATTACAATACAATTAATTGTATTTCATAATTTTCTGGACTTAATTTAAATCATTGGGCCCGTTTATCTATATTGGGCCCAATTGCACCTTAATGGGCCTTAATCGACCTTAAGCCCGTTTACGACACTTTATCGAGGCCTATTGGGCTCATTGGGCTCATCAGTAATTTATTTAGCCTCGTTCTAAATTCTCAGATATCTCAATTTAGTATTTATGACAATTTATCCAATTTTCCATAATTAAATTCATTTATGCAAAAATTAAATCCGTAATTTATGCGTTAAATATCAATCACGCATAACGATGTAAAATTGTCGTAAATAAGGGTTACTTACCCGTTATTCCATGATCGTACAGAAATTGAGGCTGTCTCGAGCTCTCGGTGGATGCCAATTGTCGAGCTACACATTTAAATATATTTTCGGGTAAACTTTCAGTCGATTATTTATCAAATTAAATATTTCAAAAATTAAATCAATCAATTCGACTGCTTATCGACTTACCCGAAGCTCGATTGCATCACTGAAATTTTCCCCAATTTTTTTCTCTTTTTCTTTTTCCCTTTTTCTTCCTTTTTTTCCTCTTCTTTTTGGCTGAACCATTCTGGTTCAGTTCAACCCGGTTCAAACCACCGGTTCACTCCGGTTCGGTCGGTTCAGTGGCTTGCCGATCGGTTGTCCGTCGGTTTCCACTGCTAGTGGCTTCGCTGGGTCTTCCGCATCTCGGATCTGCCCTCAGTTTCGTTCAACGTCGCCGAAAAGTGGCTGGTTCGGCACTTCTCTCCTCCGCCGGCAGTACCGTTTCTTTTCCTCGCTGTTTCTGGCACTAGCCGTCGCCCCACTGGCCGATTCAGCCGCTGATCGGCCGGCCTTGGCATGGGCAACCTTCGGGAGGTGGTGGTTGGGCTCGAATCGACGTCGGTCACCGGGAAACTCCTTTCCTTTCTCGGTTGCCTTGGTTTCTCTCCCTCTGTGAGATCTGAGAATTTCAGACATATTTTATTGATGTAATAAGAATTTGAAGTGTACTTTATTGAGCTAAGTAAATTGTGGGAATTATAATTGGAGATTTATGTGTTAAGTGTGTAAAATGAGCATGAAGTATGAGGACAGATCGATCTGGGAGAAGGAGAGATCGATCTGGTGAGTTAAAAATGACGAGGAAGGGGAAATTTGAGGAGCAGATCGATCTCCAATGGAAGAGATCGATCTCCTTATGAATCTGTTTGAGAAAGGATCGATCTCATGAGGAAGAGATCGATCTCCAAATGATTCTGTTTGGGGAGAAGATCGATCTCCTTAGGAGCAGATCGATCTCATAAAGCCATGAAGAGATCGATCTCACCCCTCGACAGATCGATCTCCTAGGCATAAAATTGCGCAGATCGTCCCCAAATTTCAAACGCAGATCGATCTCATCAAGAGGTAGATCGATCTCCTACCTCCAGCCTATATAAGGAACCCGTGTTTTCTCCTGCAATTTCACTTTCTCTCTCTTCCAAACCCATTTCCATCGAAAACCTAGCTTTCTCACTCATCCAAATCACCCATTTTCGGCCGAATCAGCTGTTGTGGTAAGAAGGAAAGTTGTTCCTCATCAAAAGGAGAACAATATACTTGAAAATCGAAGGACGAATTGGATCGAGGCGTGAGTTGTGCGTCTCACAAGCTTTGGGTAATTTCTAAACCTCGATCTTGATATTTGAGCTGATTTTGATGCTATTGGTGGTTGTCATTGCGTTGAAATAGTTGAGAAAGGATTAGGGATTGATGAAATTGCAATGTAGTTGGAGTAATGTAGATATTTGACAATTTTGGTAATTTTGAGAATTTGTGCTATAAATGAAAATATAGACAATGTGGAGAATTAGCCTAGATAATTGGCATGAGGAATGTAGGACATTGAGATATTGTGAATGAGGTTGTAGTTTAGGGTTGAGTTACGAGAAATCAAGAGATTTGAGGTGTTATGAGCAATTATGCTCAATTTTGAGAATTGAGGGTTATGAGATAATTGAGTATTGATGTTTTAACATCGTTTGGACAGCTCGGGAGTTCCAGAGTGGAATGCGAGGCTAGTCCGTGATACGGGGGAAACGATTGCACTATACGAGGTGCAAAGAGGTAAGGGAAATCTAAACCATTTGTGTATGTGAATTGCAAACTGTTTTAGCATGATTTGTGGTTTATAAAACAAGCATGTTGAGTGTTTTGTGTTGAGATTAAATTGCACACGATTTTATAGCCGGTTGGAGCCCAATGTTTTATGAGTTTATAACTGGGCTCTACGTTAAGGCAATATTGTGATTTGAAAAATGTGTGCGTGTGCTTTGCCGGTTGGAACTCGGTTTTATTACGTTTTGTGTTGAGTACAAAACGATTTCAAATGAGTTTTATGAGAGAAAACCATTACGAGTTCTACGTGAAGGCAAACCTGTCTTATGTGATAAGACTTGGGTGTGTAGTTGTGAGTACACACCGGACATTGCTCTGGTAGCATGTAAGCCCGAATTCTTCTCCGTTCTGGTAACGTGAGAATAACCTATTCTGTGGCTATGCCACGTAAAAATTGGTGGCTGTGCCACGTTGAGAAAACCCCATTGGTGGCTGTGCCACGTTATACCCCATTGGTGGCTGTGCCACGTTGAGAAAACCCCATTGGTGGCTGTGCCACGTTATACCCCATTGGTGGCTGTGCCACGTTGAGAAAACCCCATTGGTGGCTGTGCCACGTTATACCCCATTGGTGCCTGTGCCACGTTGAGAAACCCCATTGGTGGCTGTGCCACATTGAGAAACCCTATTCTGTGGCTATGCCACGCGAGAAATTAAATCAGTGGCTTTGCCACGTGTGTTTTGTGGCTATGCCACGTGAGAAATTAAATCAGTGGCTATGCCACGCGTGTTTAGTGGCTGTGCCACGTGCATTATTTTTACTGTGATTTTATCACGTATTTGAGAAAGCGTTTAACGCGTTATTTTCACATGCTTTGTTATTGCTCTAGAGTGAGCCTTTTACTTCATGTTTTCACATGACTTGACATATGAGAGTGTCGTTTTGAGTATTTTCATGATATGGTTTTCAAATGAGTTTCACATACAAATAAACCTTTTGTGATGTGCATTTTGGTTTATGAAATGAGTTCCTTACCCCCTTTACTGAGCGATTTAGAAGCTCACCCTGTTTTTCTTTCCCCCCAGAGTTCTTTAAGTGAATAAGGACTTCCCTGCGACATACGGAGTAGTGGCTAGTGGAGGATTCGAGCTCCAGGCTATATATTTTGTACTTTGAGGTATATTTATCTTTTCATGTACCCAGACTATTATTGTAATTGCAGACACTCGATGTATAACATTATATGGGATGTATTAGGATTAATTAACTTGAGATGGATTAATGTATTTGATATGATATATAAATCCTAGTGATGAGATCCTGAGGCATAATAATTATGATGATGTATGACACTGCACAGGAATGCACTCTTAAATTGTGAATTAATGAGTAAAAAGTTTTAAATTAGCCCTATTTTTCGCATTTTCGGGGCGTGACAGAGTTTTCTTGGTATCAGAGCTTAGGGTGTCTAGTACTGTCAGTGTCAATTAAGTGAAATAGAATACATCCCAAGTGTTTGTAATAGTCTGGTCATGAACTAAAATTGAGGATTGAGATTTCAATCGATTGTGATATGTACGCGCAGGAGACGAGTTGAGATAGAGAATGAGTAAACGACGAGGTCGTTCGAGGAGGCAGGCAGAGTCCCCTCCGCCACCTGTCCCACAACCAGAGAGTCCTAACTCTCGATTTAATCGGATTGAGACCGATGTGAGGCAAGGTTTCGAGCAGATGGCAGCGTTATTCGCGCAACACTTTGGAGTTAATGCCTCGGATACTACCCCTACACCACCACAAGGACCTCCCATACCCCCAGTGCCTCCCGTCACTCAGCCTGAGGATAGAAGTATGGTCCGACTAAGGGATTTTCTGAAGATGAATCCACCCGCATTTAGGGGAAAGAAGGATCCTACAGAGGCTGAGGAGTGGTTGACGGAATTGAGAATTATATTTGATATCCTGGGGTGCACCGATGCTGAGAGGGTCAGTATGAGTGCCTATATGCTGAAGGGGAGAGCTCGAGATTGGTGGGGTACTACCCAGGGTATTTTGATGTCCCACCATGGTGTGATTGGTTGGGAAGAGTTTCAGACAGCTTTTAGGACCCAATATGTACCACGGGCCGCTCAGAGAAAGAAACAGGCCGAGTTTTTGAGTTTGGTACAGGGTGACATGTCTGTGGATGACTATGAGAGCCAATTCACAGTGCTATTGAGATATGACCCAGAGACCTTCAAGAGTGAAGAGCTCCGCACAGAGAAGTTTGTGTATGGGTTGAAGCCCGTCATCAGAGATAGATTGATAGGGCTATGCATTACTGAGTTTGGAGATGCTCTGAGACGAGCACAAGAGATTGAAAGAGGGATTGAGATGGTACAATCCCAGAATGAGCTCAGAGCGGTGAATAGAGATAAGGGCAAGAGGCCAGCACTTTTCCAAACAGAGGCTCGGAGAGGTTCCTTCAGAAGAGGAAGGATTGAGGTGCAGAGGGACAGATTGGAGAGACCCAGAGCCTATCCTATTATCAAGGAGACCCCTCGATATGTCAGGCCGGAGACAAGGTTTTGTAGAGACTGTGGCCGATCGCATGAAGAAGTTGTACTGGGTCGATCCATGGATGTTTTAGATGTGGTGACATGGGTCACAGAGTGAAGGACTGTCCCCAACCTCAGATACCACATGCTCCGGAGCCCACTAGACAACAGCCTCAGAGAGTGGATCCCCGGAGACGGGCCACTGCGGCAGAGAAAGGGAAGAAACCTGTGGCAAAGGGACGTGTGTTTGCCCTGGATAAGGAGACCGCAGACACTTCAGCATAAACTATAAGAGGTACACTCTCTGTCTGTAATCATGAGGCTCATGTGTTGATTGATTCAGGATCCATGCATTCGTTTATTTCTGAGCATTTTGCATGTAGATTAAACTTGAAGTTTGAACCTCTAGAATATATACTACATGTAAATACCCCTATGCGTGAATCCCAGAGAACTGAGTTAATCTGCAGAGGATGTGAGATAAAGGTGGGAGATAGAGTGATGTTAGCAGATCTAATCATGTTGAATGTACATGGGTTTGATGTAATTCTGGGGATGGATTGGTTGGCGACCAATCGAGTGAGTTTAGACTGCTACACTAAGATTGTAACTTTCTCCCTACCTGAACCTTATAGTGTACGGTTGAGATATTGAGGGAATGATTATGTGGATTTCTAGTAAGTAATTTGAGAATTTTAACATTATTTTGGAGAATATTAAATATGATTATTCATGTGAAGGTTATGAGACACTCATCTCAGACGATGAGCGGGAACATCCGAGGATTGAGGATATACCTGTGGTTTGTGAATTTCTGGATGTTTCCCAGATGAATTGCCAAGTTTACCACCAGAGAGAGAGCTGGAGTTTACCATTGATTTGGTACCAGATACTCAGCCGATCTCTAAACCTCCTTACAGGATGGCATTAGTGGAACTTGAGGAATTGAAGAGATAACTACAGGAGTTATTGGATCAAGGGTTTATTAGACCCAGTGTTTCACCGTGGGGAGCGCCAGTACTATTTGTTAAGAAGAAGGATGGTAGTCTCAGATTATGCGTAGACTACCGGCTGTTGAATAAAGCCACGGTGAAGAATAAATACCCACTACCCAGGATTGATGATCTACTTGATCAGCTGAGAGGGGCATCAGTCTTTTCCAAGATTGATTTGAGATCGGGCTATCACCAATTGAGGATCAAGGAAGAAGATATTCCAAAGACGGCCTTCAGGACAAGGTATGGCCATTACAAATTTTTGGTGATGTCCTTTGGATTGACAAACGCCCCTGCAGCATTTATAAGATTGATGAACGAGGTGTTCAGAGACTATCTGGATAAGTTTGTGATAGTCTTTATTGATGATATCCTGGTGTATTCTCGGTCGTATGAGGAGCATGCACAGCATTTGTGGTTAGTACTTCAGATACTCCGAGATAAGCAATTGTACGGAAAGCTTAGTAAGTGTGAGTTTTGGCTGAACCGGATAGCTTTCCTTGGTCATATAGTCTCAGAGGAAGGAGTATCAGTGGACCCAAGTAAAGTAGCAGCTGTGCTTAGTTGGGAGAGACCGAAGACAGTTACTGAGGTACGAAGCTTCCTTGGTTTGGCAGGGTATTACAGAAGATTTGTGGAAGGATTTTCCAGGATTGCCGCCCCTTTGACTAAGCTCACGCACAAAGAGACTCCATTTGTATGGACTGATCAATGTGAGCTCAGTTTTCAGGAATTAAAGAGGAGATTGACAGCGGCACCTGTGTTAACTATTCCTGAGGGATCGGGAGGATTCTCGGTGTATAGTGATGCATCTCACCAAGGATTGGGGTGTGTGCTTATGCAGCACGGAAGAGTGGTCGCATACAGATCGCGATAGTTAAAGGACCATGAGCGGAATTACCCCACGCATGATTTGGAGTTAGCCGCTGTGGTATTTGCTTTGAAGATCTGGCGACACTACTTATATGGGGAAAGATTCCAGATCTTCACTGATCACAAGAGTTTGAGATACCTCTTTGATCAGAAAGAGTTAAACATGAGACAAAGGAGATGGATGGAACTCCTTAAGGATTATGACTGCGAGATTCTATATCATCCGGGTAAGGCGAATGTAGTTGCTGATGCCCTGAGCAGGAAGAGTATGATATCTGCTATGATGATCAGGGAATGGGATTTGTTAGAGCAGTTCGCCAAACTTCGGATCAGAGTTAAAGAGGTAGAGACTGGATTTTTGGCTAGCCTGCGGATAGAGCCCAGGATCATGGATCAGATTAGAACTGGGCAGCGCAGTGATTAGAGATTAATAGATATGGTTAGCCAAGCTGAGCAGAGTTCGCAGTCGGATCTCACCATCAATGAGGATGGATTGTTGAGATTCAGAGGACGGATTTGTGTACCGGACGATGATACCCTGAAGAGACAGATACTGAGAGAATCCCACTGCTCGCGATACACCATGCACCAAGGAAGTACTAAGATGTACCGAGACTTGAGAAAGGTGTATTGGTGGAGTGGTATGAAGCGAGACGTGGCAGAGTATGTGGCCAGGTGTTTAGTATGCCAGCAAGTGAAAGCTGAGCATCGGAAGCCCGGAGGACTACTACAGCCCTTACCTGTACCTACATGGAAATGGGAGCATGTCACTATGGACTTTATTATGGGTTTACCGAGGACCCGGAGAGGTCGTGACGCGATATGGGTCATTGTGGATAGATTGACCAAGAGTGCCCACTTCCTTGCCATCAAGAGCACAGATACTGTGGATGCCTTAGCTGAACTGTATGTCAGCGAGATAGCTAGATTACATGGGGCTCCAGTGAGTATTACTTCTGATAGAGATTCCCGGTTTACTTCTAGATTTTGGACCCAGTTTCAGGAGTCCATGGGATCTCGATTGAGTTTTAGTACCGCCTATCATCCTCAGACAGATGGTCAGTCAGAGAGGACTATTCAGACCCTGGAGGATATGTTGAGGGCGTGTACGATGGATTTTAAGGGATCATGGGATGATCACCTGCCCCTAGCAGAGTTTGCGTACAATAACAGCTATCATGCGAGTATTGGAATGGCACCTTTTGAGGCTCTATATGGTAGGAGGTGTAGATCCCCTGTAGCTTGGGAAGAGGTCGGTGACAGAAAGATAAATGCTCCCAAGCTTGTTGAGCAAGCCGTACAGAGTGTGAAGCTCATATGTGAGAGGTTACGGGCTGCACAGAGTAGACAGAAAAGCTACGCGGATGCGCGTAGACGGCCACTTGAGTTTGATGTTGGTGATGCAGTATTTCTGAGAGTATCACCGAGCAAGGGTATCATGCGATTTGGGAAGAAACGAAAATTGAGTCCTCGATACATAGGACCATTCGAGATTCTTGAGAGAGTGGGAGAGGTAGCCTACAGATTGGCATTACCCCCACAGATGTCCGGAATACACAATGTTTTTCATGTGTCTATGTTGAGGAAGTACCACCCGGACCCTTCTCATGTTATAGAGTATGATGAGATGGACATATAGGAGGACATGAGCTATACTGAGGAACCCGTCCGGATTCTCGATAGAAAAGAGAAGGTACTGAGAACCAAGAGCATCCCATTAGTGAAAGTTTTGTGGAAACATCACTCAAGGGAAGAGGCAACATGGGAACTAGAGAGTCTCATGAAGGAGAAATACCCCCATCTATTTTGACTAGTTGAGTTGAATTTGGATGACCAAATTCTTTTTAAGGTGGGGAGGATGTGAGATCTGAGAATTTCAGACATATTTTATTGATGTAATAAGAATTTGAAGTGTAATTTATTGAGCTAAGTAAATTGTGAGAATTATAATTGGAGATTTATGTGTTAAGTGTGTAAAATGAGCATGAAGTATGAGGACAGATCGATCTGGGAGAAGGAGAGATCGATCTGGTGAGTTAAAAATGATGAGGAAGGGGAAATTTGAGGAGCATATCGATCTCCAATGGAAGAGATCGATCTCCTTATGAATCTGTTTGAGAAATGATCGATCTCATGAGGAAGAGATCGATCTCCAAATGATTCTATTTGGGGAGAAGATCGATCTCCTTAGGAGCAGATCGATCTCATAAAGCCATGAAGAGATCGATCTCACCCCTCGACAGATCGATCTCCTAGGCATAAAATTGCCCAGATCGTCCCCAAATTTCAAACGCAGATCGATCTCATCAAGAGGCAGATCGATCTCCTACCTCCAGCCTATATAAGGAACCCGTGTTTTCTCCTGCAATTTCACTTTCTCTCTCTTCCAAACCCATTTCCACCGAAAACCTAGCTTTCTCACTCATCCAAATCACCCATTTTCGGCCGAATCAGCTGTTGTGGTAAGAAGGAAAGTTGTTCCTCATCAAAAGGAGAACAACATACTTGAAAATCGAAGGACGAATCGGATCGAGGCGTGAGTTGTGCGTCTCACAAGCTTTGGGTAATTTCTAAACCTCGATCTTGATATTTGAGCTGATTTTGATGCTATTGGTGGTTGTCATTGCGTTGAAATAGTTGAGAAAGGATTAGGGATTGATGAAATTGCAATGTAGTTGGAGTAATGTAGATATTTGACAATTTTGGTAATTTTGAGAATTTGTGCTATAAATGAAAATATAGACAATGTGGAGAATTAGCCTAGATAATTGGCATGAGGAATGTAGGACATTGAGATATTGTGAATGAGGTTGTAGTTTAGGGTTGAGCTACGAGAAATCAAGAGATTTGAGGTGTTATGAGCAATTATGCTCGATTTTGAGAATTGAGGGTTATGAGATAATTGAGTATTGATGTTTTAACATCGTTTGGACAGCTCGGGAGTTCCAGAGTGGAATGCGAGGCTAGTCCGTGATACGGGGGAAACGATTGCACTATACGAGGTGCAAAGAGGTAAGGGAAATCTAAACCATTTGTGTATGTGAATTGCAAACTGTTTTAGCATGATTTGTGGTTTATAAAACAAGCATGTTGAGTGTTTTGTGTTGAGATTAAATTGCACACGATTTTATAGCCAGTTGGAGCCCAATGTTTTATGAGTTTATAACTGGGCTCTACGTTAAGGCAATATTGTGATTTGAGAAATGTGTGCGTGTGCTTTGCCGGTTGGAACTCGGTTTTATTACGTTTTGTGTTGAGTACAAAACGATTTCAAATGAGTTTTATGAGAGAAAACCATTACGAGTTCTACGTGAAGGCAAACCTGTCTTATGTGATAAGACTTGGGTGTGTAGTTGTGAGTACACACCGGGCATTGCTCTGGTAGCATGTAAGCCCAAATTCTTCTCCGTTCTGGTAACGTGAGAATAACCTATTCTGTGGCTATGCCACGTAAAAATTGGTGGCTGTGCCACGTTGAGAAAACCCCATTGGTGGCTGTGCCACGTTATACCCCATTGGTGGCTGTGCCACGTTGAGAAAACCCCATTGGTGGCTATGCCACGTTATACCCCATTGGTGGCTGTGCCACGTTATACCCCATTGGTGGCTGTGCCACGTTGAGAAAACCCCATTGGTGGCTGTGCCACGTTATACCCCATTGGTGGTTGTGCCACGTTGAGAAACCCCATTGGTGGTTGTGCCACGTTGAGAAACCCTATTCTGTGGCTATGCCATGCGAGAAATTAAATCAGTGGCTTTGCCACGTGTGTTTTGTGGCTATGCCACGTGAGAAATTAAATCAGTGGCTATGCCACGCGTGTTTAGTGGTTGTGCCACGTGCATTATTTTTACTGTGATTTTATCACGTATTTGAGAAAGCGTTTAACGCGTTATTTTCACATGCTTTGTTATTGCTCTAGAGTGAGCCTTTTACTTCATGTTTTCTCATGACTTGACACATGAGAGTGTCGTTTTGAGTATTTTCATGCTATGGTTTTCAAATGAGTTTCACATACAAATAAACCTTTTGTGATGTGCATTTTGGTTTATGAAATGAGTTCCTTACCCCCTTTACTGAGTGATTTAGAAGCTCACCCTGTTTTTCTTTCCCCCCAGAGTTCTTCAAGTGAATAAGGACTTCCCAGCGACGTACGGAGTAGTGGCTAGTGGAAGATTCGAGCTCCAGGCTATATATTTTGTACTTTGAGGTATATTTATCTTTTCATGTACCCAGACTATTATTGTAATTGCAGACACTCGATGTATAACATTATATGGGATGTATTAGGATTAATTAACTTGAGATGGATTAATGTATTTGATATGATATATAAATCCTAGTGATGAGATCCTGAGGCATAATAATTATGATGATGTATGACACTGCACAGGAATGCACTCTTAAATTGTGAATTAATGAGTAAAAAGTTTTAAATTAGCCCTATTTTCCGCATTTTCAGGGCGTGACACTCTCTGCCGCCGTTTGCCGCCGTTCGTGGGTGTGCTAGGCCGGTGGTGGCTCGGCTCTCGTCTGGCTACCCTTCGCCGACCTCGCCTGGCCGTTGTCGATCATGATACAGAAGTCGGGCTCGGTTTCTGTTTTCGAAATCGCAACGCGCGATTTCATTTTTTTTCTTTACTTAATTTTTTTTATTATTTTATTTTTAATAATATTTTAATCAATTAAATATTATTATTTTACCAAAATATCTGAAAAATTATTATTTTATTCATTTATTCCATAAATGAATTTATCAGTCTTATTTCACCTTTTTAGTATATTTTTCGATTATTTTCAAGATTATTTTTCGAAGTAAAAATCCCGATTTATTCCAATAAAATCATATCTTGATCAATTTGATCCGAAATTTAATTATTTCTTCGCTATTGATCAAGATTTCTCAATCTCATATTTTTAATTAAATTTTCTTGTCCCTATTAATACCGAATTTTGGTCTTTTGACCGTTATGCCCTTGCACATGTTCGGGAATATCATTTAAGTCCTTTTGCATTTTGCTAAATGCACTCAAAAATATCAGGTCTTACAACTATATATATCGAGGACTATGTTGTCCAACTATGTCATTATCATCCCAGACCACACGGATCCCGGTGTGCGGGGTATCATGCTGGAACGAAGGTGGGTTAGTCCTTCGCCAGACTTTCAAATCACATCATAACCTCACGGTACAGTGTATTCCATGTGATACACATTGTACAACGTACTCCGTGGACCCATATCATGGTTGGGGGTGCCTACCATAGGTCTTATCTACTTTATGCCATGTATAACCTACTCAGTGTCAAGAGCACGTGCGAGCATCTTATCCGTGTGACTAGCAGTCTACATGAGGCATCGAGCACAGCTCGTACGAGCATCTCATTCGTGTGACACACAGTCTACACGAGGCATCCAACATGACTCATTTCATATCATAGTGTGAAAACCAGTGCGAGCTAAGCTCTAGCACGATTCATGCATCATCAATAAATTCCCTCGTACGAGCAATGCTCTAGTATTGCTTTATGCATAAAAATTAATGAGGAAATTACGTACGAGCATAGCTCCAGTACGGTTATATCCATAAGGAAATCAATGAAAACCCACATACGAGTAATAACTCCAATACATATTAAAAAGATCAAAATCCAATGCGAGCAAAGCTCCAGCACGATTTACTCATGTAAGTTGATAATTCTATTAAAATAGAATTATTTATACTTAATTTTTGAATTAATTAAATCCCCATATTATTTTATTAATTATCCCCTCATTTTAATTAAATTTCTCATGTTTATAGATAAATTAAATCCGGATGAACTTCAGTCATTTCGATAGAAAATGGACTGAAAATGGGCTTGAAAGGACACATAGGCCACCACATGCCACATCACACATCCAAGTGGACAAGAAGACAAATTACATGAAAATATCATCTCTAAAGCGAAAGGAGTGAAGACAAGTGGCCAAACAATGCCAACTAATCTAGGATTGGAAATTACCTTTGTACCCCCAATTTTGTATATAAATAGAACATGATGAGACAATTGGAAACCAAGTAGCTTTTAGGAAGTAGTTTTTTAGAATATTTTTTTTAGAATTTTTAGGTTAAAGTTTTTTTTAGTTGGCTAGGTTTATTTTCTTTCCCTTGTTTTCTTTTAAGCTTTTCACGTTGGCAGCCACCATTTTCTAAGTTAGCAAGTTTTTATTTCCTTTGATTTTGGCACGATTAAGCTTTGTTAATGAAAAATTTATTTTCGATTTACTAGTCCCATTTACTACTCTGTTTTCATTTCCTCTTATTGTTTATTCGGGTGGTTGGAGGGGCTGGTGACAACAACCATATTGTTCAACCCGATGCTTCTGTTTCATGTTCACTTCCTGCATATTTTTTTTATACTTCGTTTATCTTACATTTTCCAGTTTGCGCATTTCATCATTCTCTATTTTACAATTCGTTTGTTTTTCACTTGTTTACTGTTTCATCATCTTTCTACTATTTTCTAATTTAATTTCTTAAAGTTTAAAATGAAAAATTTAATGTTCTGAGTTAGTTTGATTTCATTTTTTTCCATTATGTAATCAACGTATCCATTTTTTTTGTTTTGTTTCAAGATTACTGCCTTGTTTTCTACGACTCATTGTTCTGCCTTACTGGATGTTCAAGTTTCTGCTTAACTTCCTTGATCTGCATCACATGGGTTGTAAGACCCGTATTTTTATGTAGCTTGTTCCTTATGATTTATATATGTACAGATGATGCATTAAGTAAATTAAATCATAAGAAGAGTATTTACTAGAGTTAAGTGTTAGTAAAATGCTTTAACACTTCAAAGCTACATAAAAGTAAAAAAAGGGCTATAAGAGACACGTGGCTAAACCGTTAGGATCTGAATCATTTTGATTGAAGAGAATAACTTAAAATGAGAAAATGTATAGAGCTTATGAAGGAAAGTCGATTTGATTTATTCCCGAACACAGAGAACAAGAGTAAAATCCAAAAAAGGGTAAATCGGACCTTTTTAACGGTTTAAGGTATTTAAGGTATATTTACCTACCGAAAATGGTCAGAACGTAAAGACGAGAGTGTAAACCATAAGATATGACACTTTCAGATTTTTGAGAAAATGTCAACGTGATCAATGATTAAGGAAAAAGTCAACTGTAGTTAAGAAAAGTGGACTTTTACCATAGTTGACTAACCATGGTTAATAAATTAACCTAAGTATGGAGAAAATTTTGGGGAAAATATTTTTGGTCAGAATACAAGAAAATGATCCTCGAAAAGTAAGGAAAATTTATTCGGATGAATTCCAGATTAAATTTAATGGGTAAAAATGTAATGGGCCAAAGCGAAGATTTTAAAGCCCATTAAGGTATAATAAGTGTAGATCAAATTTCTTGGGTCCCTTAGACCAAATTGTTGGACCAATTGGTAAGCCAAATATTTAAACAATTGAAGACCTAATGTATAGTAAAAATTTCAGCCCGAAATCCCATTAGGAAAGCCCAAACCGAGAAGCCCAAATGGATAAAAATCAAGCCCATTAGTAAAAGGTAACCATAGCCAAATTGGTAACCATTACCTAAATCAATTCCATTCAAACTTGTTGGCTGAAAAGTAAGGCTTAACGACTAAGTAAATGGCGTATAAAATCAGCCACCACATGGTCTTCTTCAACCCATCATTCTAGGCTACACAAAGAAACCATTGAAACACATATATTCAAGCTTTCTCTCACTAGAAATCACTAGGAAAAAATGCATATTTGGAACTTTCAATCTTCATGAAAGTTATGAGCAAAGCTCCCAATACTCTATATGCATCAATCACAAACTGAGTACGAGCAACGCTCCCAGTACTTGAACATGCATAAAATAACATTAAAATATAGTACGAGTATTTCCTCCAGTACTATGTCATGCATATCTCAAAATATAGTGTGAGTAATCTCTAGCACTTATGGTTTTCACACAAAACCAGATAGATGGCTCACTTAAATCACAACTTTCTCAATTTCTTACCAAATTAGCACTTAAATGTGTTGTTTTCGCATATACATGAAAATATTAGCCATTCTATCATAGAACTCATGAATGAAGGGTTACAACATGCTTCTCAGGCTTTTTATCCTATTTTTGGATAAAATTAGACTTTATCTCATTAATCTCTATCACACACATTAGGCCTATTCATGGGCATTCATATAAGATATAGTATCGAAATACTACTCAAAATACGTGTAGCCATCTCTAGCTACTCACGAAATTCCCTTACCTCGGATCACGTCAAGTGACCTCTCTTCCTTGGTTCTGCTCACTCTTACAGTCCGATCAGCTTCCACGATGATTTCGAAGCTGTTATAATTATTGGCATTGGTATATCACTATATACTCATTTCATTTGCCAAATCTAAATTTAATACTTAAATCTCATCATTTTCTCCAAATATGGTCTAAAGCCATATTTTTCATAGACCTATATTCATTTCTCCTCATTTCCAATTTATGCATTTCATAAGATTACCTTATAATCTTCCATACATGCATATTCCATCATTAAATCAATGTTAATACCATTTCCTCATCACTTTCTCATTTTCTTATCAATATCTAGGTCATGGTGATTTTTCATTCTCCTTTCATTTCCAACAAAATCATATATACACCAATAATCTCATCAATACATCTAGTTTAACATATATCAATTTGGTGCATTAAATCTTACCTAGCTAAGATTTCCTTCCTTTTTCACAAAAATGGTAAAATCCTTCTTGCTCCTTCAACTCTTGATTTCAATCTCTTGTTTTCAAGTATGTTCTTCTCCTCTTTGCTAAGAACAACTTTGCTCACTTATATCTCACTCAAAACTGATCACAAACTGAAGTTTTCTAGTGTTTCTTGGCTAGGTTTAGGTTTAGTTCTTGAATGGAATAGTAACTCTTAGGAAAATGAAGTGTAGAAGCCCAATATTTATAGAATTGTCTCTATGAGATCGATTTGCTCTGCATTTTTCCTCTTGAAATAGACCTTCCAGACCACATGAGATCGATCTGCTCTTACATAAGATCGATGTGTTGCAACATAGAACCTTAAGGAGATCGATCTGCTCTTGCATGAGATCGATCTGTTGAAAGTCAGTAACTTAAGGAAATCAATCTGACCCTTTCGGGATCAATTCCTTCAACACAGAATGCTCAAGAGATCGATCTTGCCCCATTGGAGATCGATCTGTCTTGTTCCATTGCTCAATTAAGAGCATTTTTGGCTCTTCCAAATCGATCTCTCATCCCATGACATCGATCTCTCATTCATATTTTGTAGATTTTACTGCAGCTTTCTGTAGTAACTTATCTCAAACACTCTTAATTCTGCTGCTATGGTCATTTTCTCAACCAACCACATTTAAAGCTTGAAAATGACATCTATTCATACTTTATATACATTGAAACTTGTGTGCACTCATTATATAGCTAAGGGTATACAATATATTACCAAATGGAAGTATAAAACTCATTCCATTTTACTTAACCACTCAAAACTCAAGATAGTCACATTCCACTCATGGAAATATCCGTCTTACACTTGCTATACACTTTAAAACTTGCATGTATTCAATCCATACACATTTACTAATTTCAAATATCCATTCCTCATAATTTACATCAAATGTGACTTGCTCATACATCACAAGTCATAAAGGTTACATTAAAAATTTTCGGGTCTTACATAAGCAGAACTAATGCAATGAACATGTAAAAGAAACTGTAGACTATAGACAGATAAAACTTAAGATTAATCTAAAATTAATGAAAGCAGAAAACCAAAACTAAAAGTACAAATGCATAACTTGAAGACAAGGCAGAAAAGGAAATAGGGGATAGACCCGAGCTTTATCACACAGCTCAGCTCCTGCTCTTCACACTCACACCTTTGCCTCAGCCCGTGCCACACACCTGCAACAACAAACAATAGACTAGTGCAGAATAAAAGCAAACACAAAGAGGAACAGTGAAATAAACTAGGAACAGAGCACAACAGAGGAAAGAATTGGTCCCTGTCCACTGCCATCAGTGCACTCCAGCTTTTGTTTTGCACCGAACGACAACGTGCCCGCCAGCTTTCTCTGCTTCAGTAGTCACCAGCGAATGTAGGTATGCAAAAAGCTCGTGCCATTGTCTTGCTTCTTTCTCGGCTCAACCTTCACCATTCTACTGTGCCAGTAACATAGGAATAGCGACCAGCAACAGACGTGCACTGCATGCTTAGCCAGGAGTGCCTCCACCTGTACAGAACCACTGCAAGCTTATACCAAAGCACCAAGTGTTCAGAACTGAACAAAATAATGGCAGGAAGTAGATTTGTGATGAATAAGCAAAGCCTAACAGAGTTGTAAAATAGTAAAACAAATAGAGCATCAAAAGAAAGAAAAAGAAACGCAGCAACGGTTTGAAGCCTTAAAGCTACTGTCACTAACCCTCATACTCTACCCGTGTCACGACCCTTCGTGACTTAACCAAAACCACTACAAAATTTTCACTTTTTACTTACCTTTCTCCTTACCAATAATTGGGCTGTGATTCGATGCTAGTATCCTCGTTTACCTTACCATTCATCCGTTTTCATACATACAAGTCAATATACTATCTACTGACTGTAATATCTTTTATAATATATGTGAGCTCGTATAAAATCTAATACAAATACATTCCCCATAATTTACATCAAATACATCAATGTGTTGTCTATATGTTTAGATACAGAACCGTACAAAATATGTATACCTGTCGATCGATAGGAAATGGCAGCGGACAACAAGAACACTATCCCTCACTCGTACTCATTTTACTGCTGATGCTCTGTAGAGAGGTGTAAAAAAAAGGGGTAAGCTCATAGCTCAGTAAGGAAATCAAGTAAACAAGTCGACATCCACACTATCTACTCAAAATAATGCTATGCCTCAAAAATATTACTTCCTTAACTCACTTTAACAGCATGTCTTTAAATATATATATATATATATATACTTGTACAGATTAAATCCCATCTATAGAAATCATGCTTAGTTCTCAAATGTAGGCATTACGTGCAAAACAATGCATCTTTATAATTTCACAATGCCTTTAGATAAATCATGCCATTTATATTCAAATCATAATAAATATGACATTTAAATCATTCATAACATAAAAATCAGATTCTGACCCATCCCTTAGGTCTATCCGTATCATAAAATCAATCAAGTGATATATCATGTGAGACTCTATGGTTAAATTCAATAATATCCTAGACTACAGCCATATCATATAATGGTGATCCCAGGCTACACAAGCCTCGATGTGTGGGGCATCACGGTTGTAACAGGAGGGGGGTCAGTCCATCACAACCTCCAGCTATAAACTCCTCCACTCCACAACAACACAATAACACATGGTACAATGTACTCCATGCCACTCGCACGGTATAGCGTACACTCGTGGACCCTATCTCAATGGATAATCAATACCACGTCTCTAAATCCACATGTGAACCTCTCATAGTGTGACACTCAGTCTACACGAGAAAATCAACATGGTTTTTTTCAACATGTCTTATATATCACATAAAACTACAGTGCACGCCTTTGAGCATGACTCACAGTTGACACTCGCTTAAACACTGTTTCACATCACAAACTCAAACTCTAGTGCGAGTAAACCTCCAGCACTAGGTCATGCATAGTTCATGTTTCAAATCAAGTATAAGCAAATGCTCCAGTAGCATGCTATGCACAAAACTCATCAAATCAAGTACGAGCAATCGCTCAAGTACTATGTCATGTATAAATCATGAAGAATCAAGTACGAGTAATAACTCTAGCACTTTGTCATGTATCTCATGTAAAATTTGAGTACGAGTAATAACTTCAGCACTCTATCATGCATAATTCATATAAAACTGAGTACGAGAAATAACTCCAGTACTCTATCATGTCTGTCATGGAAATCTAGTGCGAATCATACATCAGCACTAATATATGTGGAAAACATATGAAATCAAGTGCGAGTTGTGCTCTAGCACGATTTATCCTCACATAATTCGATAGATGCCTCTTTAAAAAGGATGAATCTCAAAACATCAAAATCAGCACTATAAATTGTGCTAGTTTTCATCAACCAAGAAAACATTAGCCCTTCTACCTACTCATTTGCTAAACAGCAGTAAAAACACTTAAAATAATGGTTTATATGCTTTTTACAACTTTTCTCAAAAGTTGACTTTTTTCATAATTAAGGGTAAAATCATAATTTGCCACTATCGGGTCACAATAATTATTATTCACTTTCTCTGATCCTCAGAGTTTTTAAGTGAATGTAAAAGCAGACAAAAATACTTGCAGGTATCTCTAACTACTCACAAAAGTCACTTACCTGCAATCACTCGAGAAATTTTACTTTCTCAATGCTGCTCGATCCAGCAGTCTAATTCGCTCCTCTACTAATCTTTGGAGCTGCATATAACCATTCATCAGGTTAATTATACTTTTCTTATTGTATTTCACATTAAATACAGTCTATTTCACTTAATGGGCTTTAATAAACCTTAATGGGCCTAACTCTTATTGGGCTTATCTGAGATCCATTACACACATTGGGTCGAAACCAATTGGGCTTAGCCCATTAGACCTCTCAACCACATGCCATGGCTGAGAGCTCCCATGCCATCGGTCACACCACACCATGTCGTCCATGGCCATTTGCTAGCCAATTTTACTTAGGCATTTTCACAATCACTTGGTTGGTAATGTTATTAAGCTTCACTTAGTTTATTTAGGCATTTTATTAAACACCTTTATTTCCAACTTAATTCATGTATCAATTGATTAATTCTAACTATACCATAATCATGAACACATGTACATTAACTCATTTATGCCTTAAAATCATATAGGCATTCATCAATTTATTACTACTCACTCTCGGCCAATTCATGTTCATAGTGATTCCATGTGGTTCAATGCTTAAAACATATACCAGTCTACTTAAAATCATTCATACATTAACATATATGAATTTAAAAGCTTGAAATTATACCTAGTATATGCGTTCACACTTGGTCGAATCTTTGAAGCCTCTCGATTTGTACACTATGACTCCTTGATAGCCAACTCCAACATATGTTAATCAACAATGTATAAGCACAATTATGTAAACTATTGTACAGTCATGATGTATATGTACAAATACTATATAATAGTTTATGTTATCGAAAAGAATGCTAAATTCTTTGTATAATGTGAATGAATGTGAGTGGGTGACTAATATCGAATCACAACCCAACTATCGAGGAGGGAAAGGTAAGTAAAGTAAAAAGTGAAAAATTTGCAGTGGTTTTGGTAAGTCATGAAAAGAGGTCGTGACAGAATGGTATCAGAGCAGTGTTGTTTTGATGTGAATCAATATTAGTAATTAAGAAAAATATACATCCCTTAGTACTGTGCTTGTTCAGTTACAATTCTGTATACAAGATGGGAATCAGACTAATTAAGGATGATGAATGCTGAAATTTAGTCTATATGGCTAATACCAGCCGAGGTAGAGTGGCGAGAGGTAAGGGTCAAGGCCGTAGGGGTTAGCTTGAGACCCGAGATGAGACTACTGGTCAGAATGAGGTACCAGAGACTGTTGAGGCATGCTTCACGAGGATTGAGCGTAGCTTAGAGATGATAGTGGAGATATTGGCACAAACTAGGCTAGGTAGATAGGGATAAGATGCAGAGACTACGACAGGAGAGGCAGTTGCACCTGACACACCTGCGCAGCCTACACTTGAGATGCCACAGGCTGTAAATACTCCTACACCCCCACTAGTTCAAGAGAGTAGTGGATTGGGATATGGGTGTGATTTGGATAGATTGCGACAATTTCAGAAGCTTGGACCTCCATCTTTTCTTGGGGTCAAGGACCCAGTTGTTGCTAAGGAGTGGATTAGAGAGATGGAGAAGTTGTACAGATTCTTTGAGTGTACGACTTCAGAGAGGGTCATATTTGCTATGTTCTTACTGAAAGGAACGACAAAGCATTGGTGGAAGTCCACCAGGCCCATATTGAGAGCCCGACATGCTGAGATTAGTTGGGAGATATTTCTGGATACCTTCAGGAGGTACTTTGTTCCAGATACGGTACAGAGGAGGTTGCAAGCTGAGTTCTTGGGGTTGAGCCAGGGGAGTCTTTCAGTGGATGAGTATGAGACTAGATTTTTAGCCCTGGGAAGGTATGACGCCGATACCATATACAACGAGACTAGGAAGGTCCGTAGATTTATAGATGGATTGAGACAGGTGTTACGGTCTAAACTGGTTCCATTCGACATTTCTACCTACGATGAGGCTGTGTGCAGGGCGCAACTCTGTGAACAAGATTATGAGAGAAATGTTTCAGAGTTTAGATCAGTCGAAAAAGGTAGAGACAGAGATAAAAAGAAGTCGTAAGTGACCGTGCTCGAGGTTTCGGATATTGAGGAGGGAGGAGACTCTTCGGTAAGAGACCAAAGATTGAGGAAGTACATGAAAAGATTGTGAGATTTCCTACATACTCGGCTATAGTTCTGACAAAGGGCATTATGATTGGTGGACTGAGGCCTACTACTGATTAGTGCAGTAGATGTGGTAGATACCATGATGGTAGACCATGTCCGATGAGTCCTATTGTGTGTTTTCAATGTGGGAAACTAGGGCATATTGCTAGAGTTTACCCAGAGATGGTTGAGACTGCCCTACAGAAGGGCGGGGAGCCGGAGAGAACTCCAGCTGATACATCTGCTCAGAAGAGGAGAGTAACAGCAGAAGAGAAAGGGAAACAAGTTATGGGACGAAGGCGAGTGCATGCCTTGGACCAGGGGACAGTTGATGCTTCATCGGATGTGATTAGAGGTAACATCCTGATTTATGATTTAGAAGAACATGTATTGATAGATCCTGGTGCCACGCATTCATTTGTATCTCCTTCATTTGCATGTAAACTAGCAAAGCATGTAGAGCGTACACCTTTAAATTATATGATGTTGATTAGTACGCCTATGAATAATAGTCAGCTAGTGGAGTATGTGTTGAATGATTGTAAGTTGAAAGTAGGGGAAAAGGACATGACAACCAATCTAATATTGTTAAGTATGAGTGACTTTGATGTAATCTTAGGAATGGATTAGTTATTGTCAAACCATGCTATTTTAGATTGTTATGCTAAGACAGTTATGTTTCCTAACCCTACAAGTTATGTTGTAAAGTTTGATGCAAAGAAATAAAAGTAATAGTTATGATACATGATTTTTAAAGTACTATACTGATTGAGAAATGAATATGTTGAAGGTTTCATTGTGTACGTGGTTGATACAGATAAGGTACATCCAGAGTTGACAAACATTCTTGTGGTTAGTGAATTCCCAAATGTCTTTTCGGATGAGTTGCCAGGGTTGCCACCAGACAAAGAGATAGAGTTCTGTATAGATTTGGTGCTTGGTACTGAACCTATATCAAAACCACTGTATCGCATGGCCTTAGTTGAGCTGGAGGAGCTCAAGAGACATTTACAGGAGCTGTTGGACAAGGGTTTTATTAGACCGAGTGTTTCACCTTGGGGAGTACTGATTTTATTCGTGAGGAAGAAGGATGGGAGCCTCCGATTGTGTATAGATTACAGATTGTTGAATAAGGTAACCATCAGGCATAGATATCCTCTTTCACGAATTGATGATTTGTTGGATCAGCTTCGGGGAGCGCAGGTCTTTTCTAAGATTAATTTGAGGTCTGGGTATCATCAGTTGAGAGTTCGGAGTGGAGATATGCCCAAGACAGCATTTAGGACCTGATATGGCCATTATGAGTTTTTGGTTATGCCATTCAGATTGACGAATGCTCCCATAGCTTTCATGGCTTTGACGAATGATGTGTTCAAGCCATATTTGGATCAATTTGTTATCGTCTTCATCGATGACATTCTGGTATACTCTAAATCTGAGGAAGAGCATAGGAGACACCTCAGGATTGTATTGCAGACTTTACGAGAGCAAAAGCTATATGCTAAACTCAACAAGTGTGATTTCTGGTTGTCACAGATCTCATTTTTGGGACATGTAGTGTCGAATGATGGTGTATTAATGGATCCATCCAAGATTAAGGTTGTAGTTCAATGGGAACAGTCGCGGACAGTTACCGAGATCAGGAGTTTCTTAGATTTAGTAGGATATTATCGGAGATTCATAGAAGGATTTTTGAAGTTAGCTGCTCCGTTGACACATCTAACTCGAAAGAATGTAGCATTTGTATGGGATGAAGATTGTGAGAATAGTTTTCAGGAGTTGAAGAGTCGATTCACCACTGCTCCAATTCTCACTATCCTTACCAGCTTAAGAGGAGTTTCAGTGTATACCGATGCTTCGCATCAGGGATTGGGCTGTGTATTGATGCACGATAGGAAGGTAGTTGCTTATGGATCCAGACAACTGAAGGATCATGAGAAGAACTATCCGACCCATGATTTGGAGTTAGCAGTAGTAGTGTTTACGTTGAAGGTATGGCGCCACTACTTATATGGAGAGAAATTCCAAATATTTACCTATCACAAGAGCCTCAAGTATCTATTCTCACAAAAAGAATTGAACATGAGACAAAGAAGATGGCTAGAGCTTCTAAAAGACTATAATTGTGAGATATTTTATCATCCAGGTAAGGCTAATGTTATAGCCGATGCTTTGAGTAGAAAGAACCTTGGGATGGTATCGTATATGATGGTCAGGGAACAAGAGTTGCTAGAGCAGTTTGCTAGCCTCAGTTTGGGAGTTGTGCCTTCTGACATGGATACGGATTTTGTGATTGCTAGTCTACGCTTGGAGCCAGATCTGGTAGAGACGATCAGAGTGGCTCAGTAGACTGATCCGTATTGCATTGACATGAGAGGTCAGATGCAGAGGGGCACA
Source organism: Firmiana major (assembly GCA_033439115.1). Classification (NCBI taxonomy): domain Eukaryota; kingdom Viridiplantae; phylum Streptophyta; class Magnoliopsida; order Malvales; family Malvaceae; genus Firmiana; species Firmiana major. Next base: position 44,270,988 of record CM065899.1, read on the forward strand.
GTGACTGACTTTGGGATAAGTTCAAATGGACTCCTGAGGTTCAGGGGTAGATTGTGTGTTCTTGAGGACCCAAAGCTCAGGAGACTTGTATTGACAGAAGCTCATTCGTCGAGGTACACGTTACATCTGAGGAGTAATAAGATGTACCAAAATCTTCGAAAGGTGTACTGGTGGTCAGGTATGAAGAGGGATGTTACGAATTTCGTGGAAAAATGTCTTGTATGTCAGCAAGTGAAGGTAGAGCATCAGAAACCTGCAGGGTTATTACAACCTCTAACTATACCGACATTGAAATGGGAGCATATCACCATGGATTTGGTGATAGGTTTACCAAGAACCCAAAAGAATCACGATCTATGTGGGTGATAGTTGATAGATTGACGAAGTCAGCCCACTTTTTAGCTATGAGAGCTACCGATATTCTGAGTACATTGGCAGAACTGCATGTACGTGAGGTAGTGAGGTTACATGGTATTCCACTGAGCATTGTTTCGGATAGAAATTTCTGCTTCACTTCCCATTTTTGGGAACATTTTCAGGAATCCATGGGAATGCAATTGAGTTTGAGCACCGCTTATCATCCTCAGACAAATGGTCAGTCAAAGAGGACCATACAGACCCTGGAGGATATGTTGAGAGTGTGTGTGCTGGATTTTAGAGGCTATTGGGATGATCATTTGCCACTAGTCGAGTTCTCCTATCATGCGAGTATCAAGATGGCACCGTATAAGGCTTTGTATGGTCGTAGATGTCGTTCCCCTATCGACTAGGAAGAAGTGGGTGACAGAAAGATTTTCACTCCTAATTTGGTTACCCAGGCCTCTGAGGATGTCTGTTTGATTGTTGAGAGATTGAGGATAGCTCAGAGTAGACAAAAGAGTTATGCTGACAGGAGACGTAGGTCACTTGAGTTTGCAGTTCGTGAGTTCGTATTTCTGAAGGTTTCTCCTTTGAAGGGTATAACAAGATTTGAAAAGAGAGGTAAATTGAGTCCTCGCTACATTGGACCCTTTAAGATACTGGACAGAGTGAGAGATAAGGCATATAGATTGGCTTTGCCACCGGATTTATTGGGAGTGCATAATGTCTTCAACATTTCGATGTTAAGGAAGTATCATCCAGATCTAGATCATGTGATTCGGTATGAGCCATTGGACCTCAAAGATGATTTGACATACGTAGAAAGATCGATTCAGATACTGAATAGAAAGGAGAAAGTCTTGAGGAATAGGACTATCGGGTTAGTGAAGATTCTCAGGCAGCATCACACTGTGGAGGAAGATACTTGGGAGCTAAAGAGTTTGATGTGAGAGAAATACCCCCATTTGTTTGCAGAGTAACTTGGTTCTAGTTTAGAGGACCAAATTCTTTTAAGGAGGGGAGGATTGTAAAACCTGAAAATTTTTAATGTAACCTTTATGACTTGTGATGTACGAGCAAGTCACATTTAATGTAAATTATGAGGAATGGATATTTGAAGTTTGTAAATGTGTATGGAACGAATACATGCAAGCTTTAAAGTGTATAGCAAGTGTAAGAGGGATATTTCCATGAGTGGAATGTGACTATCTTGGGTTTTAAGTGGTTAAGTAAAATATAATGAGTTTTATACTTCCATTTGGTAATATATTGTATACCCTTGGCTATACAATGAGTGCACACAAGTTTCAATGTATATAAAGTATGGATAGATGTCATTTTCAAGCTTTAAATGTGGTTGGATGAGAAAATGACCATAGTAGCAAAATTAAGAGTGTTTGAGATAAGTTACAACAAAAAACTGTAGTAAAATCTAGAAAATATGAATGAGAGATCGATCTCATGGGATGAGAGATCAATCTGGAAGAGCAAAAAATGCTCTTAATTGAGTAATGGAATAAGACAGATCGATCTCCAATGGGGCTAGATCGATCTGCTGAGCATTCTATGTTGAAGGAATTGATTCCAAGAGGGTCAGATCGATTACCTTAATCTACTGACTTACAACAGATCGATCTCATGCAAGAGCAGATCGATCTCCTTAAGATTCTGTGTTACAACAGATCGATCTCATGTAAGAGCAGATCGATCTCATGTGGTCTGGAAGGTTGATTTCAAGAGGAAAAATGTAGAGCAGATCGATTTCCTATGGTAGCAGATCAATCTCAAAGAGATAATTTTATAAATACTGGGTTTCTGTACTTCATTTTCCCAAGAGTTACTATTCCATTCGAGAACTAAACCTAAACCTAGCCAAGAAACACTAGAAAACTTCACTTTGTGATCAGTTTTGAGTGAGATATAAGTGAGCAAAGTTGTTCTTAGCAAAAGAGGAGAAGAACATACTTGAAAACAAGAGATTGAAATCAAGAGATGAAGGAGCAAGAAGGATTTTACAATTTTGGTGAAAAAGGAAGGAAATGTCAGCTAATTAAGATTTAATGCACCAAATTGATATATGTTAAACTAGTTGTATTGATGAGATTATTGGTGTATATATGATTTGTTGGAAATGAAAGGAGAATGAAAAATCACCATGACCTAGATATTGATGAGAAAATGAGAAAGTGATGAGGAAATGATATTAACATTGATTTAATGATGGAATATGCCTGTATGAAAGATTATAAGGTAATCTTATAAAATACATAAATTGGAAATGAGGAGAAATGAATATAGGTATATGAAAAATATGGCTTTAGACCATATTTGGAGAAAATGATGAGATTTAAGTATTAAATTTAGATTTGGCAAATGAAATGAGTATATAGTGATATACTAATGCCAATAATTATAACAGCTTCGAAAAGCATCGTGGAAGCTGATCGGACTGCAAGAGTGAGCAAACCAAGGAAGAGAGGTCACTTGACATGATCCGAGGTAAGGGAATTTCGTGAGTAGCTAGAGATGGCTACACGTATTTTGAGTAGTATTTCGATACTATATCTTATATGAATACCCATGAATAAGCCTAATGTGTGTGATAGAGATTAATGAGATAAAGTGTAATTTTATCCAAAAATAGGATAAAAAGCCTAAGAAGCATGTTGTAACCCTTCATTCATGAGTTGCATGATAGAATGGCTAATGTTTTATGTATATGCGAAACAGCACATTTAAGTGCTAATTTGATTTGAAATTGAGAAAGTTGTGATTTAAGTGACCATCTATCTGGTTTTGTGTGAAAACTATAAGTGCTAGAGATTACTCGCACTATATTTTGAGATATGCATCACATAGTACTGGAGGATATACTCGTACTATATTTTAATGCTATTTTATGCATGTTCGAGTACTGAGAGCGTTGCTCGTACTCAGTTTGTGATTGATGCGTATAGAGTATTGGGAGCTTTGCTCATACTCAGTTTTACATGATAGAGTACTGGGAGCATTGCTCGTACTCGATTCTTCATGATTTATACATGATATAGTACTTGAGTGATAACTCGTACTTGATTTGAAATGAGAAATATGCATTGACCTAGTGCTAGAGGTTACTCAGACTAGTGTTGAATATTTTGAGATGCATACACAGTGTTTAAGAGGCGGAGTGTTGATTGTGAGTCACACTCAAGACGCGCACTGTAGTTTTACGTTATATATAAAACATGTTAGCAAAACCGTGACGATTTCCTCCGTGTAGACTGAGTGTCACACTGTTGAGATGTTCATACGTGGATTTAGAGACGTGGCATTTATTCCATAGTGTAAGGGCTAAGACTTATGGCAAGCACCCCGACTATGATGTACTTCCATGGTGTGAGGACTAAGACCTATGGTAGGCATCCCGACCATAAGGAGAGGGTCCATGGGTGTACTTTGTACCGTGTGAGTGGCATAAAGTACACTGTATTGTGTGGTGGAGTAATGGAGTTTAAGAGTTTATAGCTGGCGGTTGTGATGGACTGACCTCCCTCCAGTTACAGCATTGATAACCCACACATCGAGATCTGTGTTGCCTGGGATTTCACCATTATAGGATATGATCATAGTCCAGGAGAGTATTGCATTAGTCTCTGAGTCTCGCATGATATATCACTTGGTTTCATAATATGGTTAGACCTGAGAGAGATAGGTCAAAAAATGATATTTGTGTTGTCTCGTGAACTGTCATATTTACTGTGATTTATGTGTAAATGGCAATGATTTCTATAAAGGCATTCCTAAAATTATAAATATGCATTATTTTGCATGAATGCCTATATTTGATAACTCAACATGATTTTAAGCACATGGAATTTATTCTGTACTATTATTATATAATTTTGATACATGCTTTGAGATGAGAGAAGGAAAGGCAAAGTCTTATTTTCAGTAGATAGTGTGGTTATCTACTTGCTTGCCTGATTTCCTTACTGAGCGCATTGTTTGCTCATCGCCCTTTATTTTCCACTCTCTATAGATCATCCGCAGTAGATTGAGTCCGTCTGAGGTATAGCATTCTTTGTATCCGCTACCTATCCATCTTACGAGAGGCATACACACTCGAATATTTTGTACTGAATAATGTATAAGCACAGTTATGTAAACTATTGTACAGTCTGGATGTATATGTACAAATACTGTATAACAGTTGATGTTATCGAAAAGAATACTAAATTCTATGTATAATGTGAATGAATGTGAGTGGGTGACTAATATCGAATCACAACTCAATTGTCAAGGAGGGAAAGGTAAGTAAAGTAAAAAGTGAAAAATTTGTAGTGGTTTTGGTAAGTCACGGAAAGAGGTCGTGACAGCTTAGTTTTTTCAGTTTCTATTTTGTATTTTGCTTATTATTTACTGTCGATTCTACTGGGAGTTTTTTTTTTGTGTGCGTGTTGTTGTGAAAATTGCTAGAAGCATCGGACGTGGTTATCTTCATTGGTGCTATCACTTTCGTGGTCGGGTAAGGTTGACTGTAGAAAGGCATTGGAGAGACGTGCTGCATTGTTGCTGTCACTGGTGTTGGTCTGTGCATAACAAGAGCAAAGGACAAGTGCTGGATTGCATGGTTAGCCGCAGTTTGCTGGAAGGTGAAACGGTGCGTGGATAACATAAGCAGCAGTACATGGTCGGTCTATAGCTGAAGCAGGCTGTGGCGTGCGTGGACAGCAGGTGCAGAGGACAGGTGCTGCATTGTGTGAGACCCCGTAAAGGTTAAACCTTGTATATATATGTAAATGAATTCATAAGTATGGTGATATACTTGTAATGTAAAGTATATGACATGTAAGTCCATAAGTTTAATGTACACACATGTAATAAGAGTTGTGATTGTACGTACAAGTTACATTGTATATGAATATGAAGAAATGGACTTAAACATGTGAAGAATGTGAGTGGAATGGAATATGAGTAGTATGGTAAAATGGAAGGAAGATTACATAAGTTGTGCACTTCCATTTGGTTTATATCATGTACCTTTGGTTATACAAAGATTTCACACAAGTTTTAATAGGTATAAAGTATGAATGGATGCCATTTTCAAGTCTCAAAGATGATTGAATGAGAAAATGACTATGGTAGCAAATTAAAGATGTTTTGGGTGAAGTTGTTGCAAAAAAATTGCAGTAAAATCTGAAAAATATGAAGGCCATATCGATCTTATAGGATGAGAGATCGATTTGGAAGACCCAAAATGCTCTTATTCGAGCCATAGGAATAGTGCAAATCGATGTCCAATGGAGCCAGATCGATCTGCTAAACTTTTTGTAAAGAGAAGATCGATTTCAAGGAAAACAGATCGATTTCCTTAAGCTCTCGGGTTGAAGCAGATCGATCTCATCCCAAGCTAGATCGATCTCCTTAACGCTACTGCCTAAGACAGATCGATCTCCAGTATTCGATAGATCGATCTCCTACCTTAAAATGTCGTGGAAAAAGAGGGATTTTAAGAGGACCAGATCGATGTCCACCCAGGGCAGATCGATCTCATCAAACTAAATCTATAAATAGGAGCAGTTGGATGTGCAGATTCCGGGAAACACTCTCACTCTACCATTTTCAATCCAAAACCTAGCTTTCTCACTCCTAAATACAGCCATTTTCAGTAGGATTTGAGGGAAAGCTATTAGAGGCAAAGTTGTTCACATTAAAGAGAAGAATAACATAGTTAGGAGGCATTTTCCCCATTTGTTGAATTTAAGGAACAAAGGGCATTTCTATTTGGAGCAAGAAGGAAATCCTAAGAAGTGAGTTTCTAAAGCACTAACTTGAGTACATTGTTAAGCTATTGATGTTTGGAGTTGATTGAGGTGCTTAGTAATGTTAGAAACTATCTAAAATGCATTGGAATGATTATAACCTAGAAATGGGTTAGTGTGAGAAAGTGGAATGTGGAGGATTAGATGATGAATGGGATATCTTGAGGTGATAATAGTGTTATGGGTATGATTTTAAGTTATTGTTAGTGAATAAATTGTGAGATTTACCTAAAAGGGGTAAAATGTGGAATAAGGCATTGGTAAAATGCATAAATGAATTACATTGACTAGTGGAGTCAAAACGTGAGTTTATAACCTTAACTCAAGTGATTTGGATGAATGAATCGTAGCTCCCGAGGATACACTGGAGCAAAGAGAGCCAAGAGCACAAGAAGCTAAGAGGAAGAGAGAGTCGCACTCAAGTAAATTGAGGTAAGGGAATTCTGTGGACTCTTAGAGATATCTGTGCGCAATTTGGGCGCTTAAATGTTTTGCTAGAGTGCATGTGATACTAGGATATGATTGATGTTGCCAAGTTGAACAGCAACAGGAATTTACCTTCCACGTATTCTGATTGCACTAACGACAAGAATGTGACGTCCGTACGATCTGTTCCACGTGTTCTTCGTATTATCTGCAAAAATAATAGGAATCAGAGGGGGCAGGGATTTGTCCCTGCACGCGCACTCCGATGATTAAGTAAGTAATCGGGAGTTGTGTAAGTAAGGGGAAGAGAATGTGTTTCTTAATTCAAAGAGTTGAAGTATATTTCCCTGATTTTTGTTCTTTGGTTTTCGTCCTCCTTTTCTGAGAGCTCCTCGGCATATTTATAGGTTTCTTCAAGTCGGTTCGAGCTGAGGCCCAGGCGCGTGTCTGGGCCGCGACAGAGTCATAGAGTACTCTGTCGCGCTTCAGGTCAAGCAGCTTGCGGGGGAGTCGACAGGCGGCAGAGTGCTCATGGACCTCTGCAGCAGACTATGCGAAAGACCTCTGCTGCAGGTGTGCGGGAGACCTCTACCGCAGGCTGTGCGGGAGACCTCTACAGTGGGGGCAATGTGGAAGACCTCTACCGCAGGCTGTGAGGGAGACCTTTTATCGCGAGGGCAATGCGGGAGACCTATGTCGCAATAGAGGCGATGGAGTCTGTCGGGCCTACTGTGCGGCACTCATCCCAGGCGACAGAGTGCCTCTCGCCCCGAACACTCTGTCGTTCAACAAGCAACTGTGTCGCGTAGCAACTCTGTCGCGAAGTCAGCCACGTGGCTTATTCTTGTTCTGACACGTGGCAGTCAATGGTTGGTGGATAGTTGTACATGTGGATTTTGGTGACACGACCACCATCAATTGCTCCCCGCTCTTTGGTAGGAATTTTTCCTACGAAAGAGTGTCTGGGTCCGAATTTTTCTCGGGTCGGGTCGAATCTCCGCGCGTGTGGTGACGCAGGCGAGCCGCTATATATACTGGGCCCCTGCTGTCCTCGTCGCTACTCAGTTCTCTCGCAAAAATACTCTACCATATTTTCCTCTGCAGACTCTGTCGCCACTCTACCGCAACTCCATCGCAACTCTGCCGCGCTCACAACACTGTGTCGCAGGTCTGTCGCGCCTTCTTGAGACTCTGTCGTGAGTTCTTCTCTTCTTCATTTTAGGTAATTTTATAGTACGTGGTTCCACTTTTTGGCTTCCGAACCCCTAAAATGGCTGGCCATGGTGTAGGAAAACAAATAGACCTAGGAGTAAAGTCGACTTTGAAGGAAGCCGACATCCAAGATCTAGTATCTAGGTTTCCCTTACCTAAGGGATACGCTTATAGACTTCCAACCCCCCAGGAGAGTGACATACGTCGTGTATCCAACGGGGTAGTCGTTTTTAGGGCAGCATTAGAGTTAGGACTCCGCTTCCCATTGTCCGACTTCGGGGCTTCCTTCCTTAGGACACACGGAGTATCCCCAGGACAGTTGCATCCTCATGCATGGATGCAATTAGTAGCGTTCACCGTGCACTGCCATTCAAGGGGCGTCCCTCCATCCCTTCCCCTCTTAGATGTATTTTTCAGGTTTCGAGGGAGCCCCGGCTTAGTGCCTTACTCGCTTCAGCGGGTGTATCAGCCCGGTTTTGAGAACAGGTTGTTCGAGAAACCTGCTAACAAGCTTCATGGTTTTGAGACGGAGTGGCTTATTGTAGAAGTGCCCGAGGGCCTGGATTTCCCCACCCGTTGGGAGAATAGGCGAGAAATCCCCAAGGGCCCCAGGATCTCCACACTTAGGGAGCTGTTATCTTTGGATGTCAACAAACTGCTAGTCCGTCATCCCATTAGCCTTGACAGCCTTTTATCAAATGAAAATTTGATATCAGCTGGCTGGGGTGTGGGTCCGGTCCCTGTTGCCGGACCCTCTGTTCCTTCCTCCGATCCTCGGCCTTCGACTTCCCCCGAATTGAACCCTGAACTTATAAGGCCACAGGAGGATATAGGGAGTACCAATGTGGAGTCTAGTTCTGGCAGCGAACCTTTAGCCGACCTGACTGGCTGAGAAGGGTTCGGCTCCACTTTCATGGTGCTCCCTGATGACGATGCAATAAATATAGAGTCCCTTCAGGAGCATCTCGATTCTCCTGACGGTAACTTTTAATTCTTTTTACTGCTTGCTGTTTTTGATCAGTTTTTGACCACTGATTTGTCTTCTTTTCCTTTTTTGCAGAAATGAGTCACTTCCGGCAATCGTTAGGTCGCCAGGTCTCTGAGGCTGGTCCTTCCAGCGCTCCTACCAGGAAGAGGCATCGTTTAGCCGACGATGTCCCAAGTGAGGCACCGGTCCCCTCTCAGCCACCTCGTGCTCGGACCCCTCCTGTTTCTAGGCAGGCGATGCCTCCCCCTCCTTCGGAGCAGAGGGATCTCTCTCGGGATAGGGGGAGAGTTGCCTCATCTTCATGGGGGGCTTCCGGGTCATCCGGGCGATCCCGATCCGAGGAGCGTGCGGAATGCAATATCATTCCGTCGCAGCGGAAGAATCGAAGGCGTTTATACATCGAGGGTTCGATGGGAAGCAGGCCAATACTACCGAGGATAGGTCCTACTGACGAGAGGTCCTACCCCGTGGACGAGGGGTTTATTATGAGAGGGGCCAAATTTCGAGTGTACCCCGGGGTCCGTGACAACGATACTTTGGACATTCCCAGGGTGGCTTCCCGAATTAGTTAGTCTTCCATCCTTCCTCGGGACGAGGCGAGGATATTTCGGAATTACCCGGAGGGGGAGGACTTAGCCGACATGGAGGCATTGAGGGTAAGTTTCATACTCCTCTTCGTTTGACTCCTTTTTGCTACATTCTTTAAATCTAACTTTTTGCATTTCTTTGCAGCTGGCTCAACGAACTGTGGCCAACAATGCCCAGTACTGGGCTTATCGGGAGCGTGCCGATAGGGAAATTCGGGAGTTAAAGGACCAAGTTATGGAGTTACAGAACACCGTCAACAACTTGTCCAAACTTCCGGATTTAGTTCGAAGCTTGGAGGAGCAGCTCGCAAAGGTTCATCAAGACCTTAATCACGCCAAGGGGGATCTCACTGTAGAGACGGCCCGGTCCGGCAAATTCCACGAGGATCTTCAGGAGGCCCATGCCGAACTGGATCGTATGCAGTCCAGCTACGGGTCCTTACTCACTCGGAATCAGGAGCTTGAGCAACGCGTTGCCGATTTAGAAGGTCAGGCTGCTCCTATTCTGACCCAGGTAGAGATCGACAGCATACGGGCCGAGGCCGTGAAGGAGTACCGTCTCTCCAAGGATTGCTTGAGGCGGAAGGAAGATTTCTCCAACCCTTATGTGAAGTACGGGTTCTACCTGGCCCGGTCTTGGTTAGAAGCACATAGGGAAGGAGAGGAACCCGAGCTCCAGTACACCAACGAGGCGATGCTATTTGAGGCCCCCGACTGGACTAAATATGAGCCTGAAGCTGAACCTGCAGACGAGTTATTCAAGAGGACCGCCCAAGATGACCTCGCCAACCTCACTGGTCCTTGGGAGCCCATGGATTTGGACGGTGCTCCCGAGCCTATCGAGGCTCTTATTGATTTAGACGGCGAGGAGGGTCAGCAGTCCTTGGGAAGTGATGATCCGTCTGCAGCTGATCCCCAGCTTCCTCCCGAAGAGTAGATAGCTATTTTTGTTTTTTGTATTTCTTTTCAAGTACTTTGTTGTTTTTTATTTTAACTTTGTACTTTTGTTGAATGTAATCGTAAAGATCTGTTAAAGATCTGTTTGTAATGACTTTTGAATGAAATGAAATTGAGATTTTTGTTCATGCTTTGTATTGCACTACTTCTCTATTTATCATTTATCATTCTTTGTCTGTTTGTTTATTTTGCTTGTATATATTCGCTTTGAATGTATTCGTGTATGCTCCCCAATTCTTGATAGAAAGGTATACTTTCAGAAAGAATTTTTGTGCGAACATATAGTTGTTTAAGGCTTGGTTTTTATAGCCTTAGTATTTTTATTACCTGGCCACAGTGACGCATAGCGCCTCAGGCTCTTACGGCTCAGCTGATTGTTCACGCCTAGCCACAGTGACGCATAGCACCTCAGGCTCTTACGGCTCGGTTGAACTATGCCTGGCCACAGTGACGCATAGCGCCTCAGGCTCTTACGGCTCGGCTGAACTACGCCTGGCCACAGTGACGCATAGCGTCTCAGGCTCTTACGGCTCGGCTGAACTACGCCTGGCCACAGTGACGCATAGCGCCTCAGGCTCTTACGGCTCGGTTGAACTACGCCTGGCCACAGTGACGCATAGCGCCTCAGGCTCTTACGGCTTGGCTGAACTACGCCTGGCCACAGTGACGCATAGCGTCTCAGGCTCTTACAGCTCGGTTGACCTACGCCTGGCAACTGTGACGCATAGCGTCTCAGGCTCTTACGGCTCGGTTGAACTACGCCTGGCCACAGTGACGCATAGCGCCTCAGGCTCTTACGGCTCTTCTGAACTACGCCTGGCCACAGTGACGCATAGCGTCTCAGGCTCTTACGGCTCGGCTGAACTACGCCTGGCCACAGTGACGCATAGCGCCTCAGGCTCTTACGGCTCGGTTGAACTACGCCTGGCCACAGTGACGCATAGCGCCTTAGGCTCTTACGGCTCGGCTGAACTACGCCTTGCCACAATGACACATAGCGTCTCAGGCTCTTACGGCTCGGTTGAACTACGCCTGGCCACAGTGACGCATAGCGTCTCAGGCTCTTACGGCTCTTCTGAATGTACGCCTGGCCACAGTGACGCATAGCGCCTCAGGCTCTTACGGCTCTTCTGAATGTACGCCTGGCCACAGTGACGCATAGCCCCTCAGGCTCTTACGGCTCTTCGAATACACGCCTGGCCACAGTGACGCATAGCGCCTCAGGCTCTTACGGCTCTTCTGAATACCTGTCACAAGATTTAGATGCATAGAAGTTGCAGATGTATAATAAAATGACATTCTGCGTGATGATTTGATAACAATATCTTGTGATGGTATAAACAAATGATAATACTGTTTGGGAAAGAAAATATAGCGATTAATTCAAATACAGCTTTAGGTGATTTGAATTCCATGTTTTCCCTATCTTCTTCCCTTGTAGAGTTTCCAGAAAACAGGTGTTAGGTCCAATCTTGTATCTGATTCTGTATGGACCTTCCCAATTGGCTCTGAATTTCCCATCCTCTTTCAGGGCATTCGTGATCTGCGACTTTCTGAGCACTAGATCTCCCTCAAACATTGGCCTATCTCTCACCCGGCTATTATAGTAGTTGGCCACCCTCTGATGATAGGATGCCAATCGAATAGCCGCGGCTTCTCTATGTTCATCGAGTAGGTCCAAGCCTTCCCTTAGAGCTTGTGAGTTTTCTTCCTCTACTAAGGGTACCACTCTTGGTGATAATGCTCCAATTTCCACGGGGATCAGTGCTTCTGCGCCGTATACCAAGCTGAATGGCGTTTCTCTGGTTGACACACGACTGGTGGTACGATATGCCCATAGAACACTAGGCAATTCGTCCACCCATGCCCCTTTTGCTTTGTCTAGCCTGGTCTTCAGCCCATGAAGAATAGTTCGATTACTGACGTCGGCCTGTCCATTGGCTTGAGGATATGACACTGAAGAGATCCTTAGCTGAATGTTGAGGTTTTTACAGAATTCGTGGAAAGCATTACAATCGAATTGTTTTCCATGGTCGACATTTAAGATGCGTGGGATTCCGAATCGAAAGATGATGTCTTTCCATACCATCGTCTCGACCTTCTTTTCTGTGATCATAGCTAAGGGCTCTGCTTCGATCCATTTTGTAAAGTAATCGGTAGCCACTAGCAGGAACTTTCTTTGGCCCGTGGCTAAGGGGAAAGGTCCAAGGATGTCCAATCCCCACTGTGCAAAAGGAATTGGCTGTACTGTGCCTTGAGAGGGAGTCACTGGGGCTGTTGTGATAGGCGTAAACCTCTGACATTTGTCACATCTGCGGGTTTGGTCCATCGCATCTTTCTTCAACGTTGGCCAGTAAAATCCCGATCGCAGTACTTTAGCAGCAAGGGCTCTTGCTCCTAAGTGTTCGCTATAGATTCCTTCATGTACTTCTGCTAGGGCATAGCTTGCTTGTTCCGGTCCCAGACATTTCAATAATGGTGACGAATATCCCCTTTTGTACAGTTCTCCGTTGATGAGTGTGAACTTCGCCCCTTGTACTTTCAAGCGACGAGCCTCGTCCTTATCTTGGGGGAGTGTTCCTTCGGTGAGATACTGTTTGTATGGGGATCTCCAATCGTCTCCCACTTGAATGTCACACACTTCGACCTCTTCAATACTAGGTCGTTCGAGCCTCTCCACCTTCACTGTCCTTCCTCGTGTTTCGGTGGAAGAGGCTAACTTAGACAATGAATTAGCATGTGTGTTTTCGGACCGGTTGATTTGTATCAATTGAAAGCTTTTGAAAGTCTGGGCCAGAAGTTGGACTTTCTTCAAGTAAGGGACCAGCATCGGTTCCCGTACCTCATACTTTCCGCTGAATTGGTTCACCACCAATTGAGAATCACTGTGTACTACCAAGTGGTGAAGCTGCAGCTTTTCTGCCAATATCATCCCTGCTATCAGAGCTTCATACTCCGCTATGTTGTTCGAACTGGGGAATCCGAACCGTAGGGAGTATTCCAGGGATTTCCTTTCTGGTGATACCAGGACTATACCCGCTCCACTTCCGTTGGCACTTGATGCCCCGTCGACATGCAGTAACCATGGGTGAGCCTCCCCCTCACTGCTGTCATTCGGGATAGTGCACTCCACTATAAAATCTGCCAAAGCTTGACCCTTGATGGCCTGTCTCGGTTGGAATGTGATGTCGTATCCCCCAAGCTCCACCGCCCATTTCACTAACCTTCCTGAGTGTTCAGGTTTCTGAAGGATTTGTCTTAACGGTTGATCTGTTAAGACGGTGATAGGGTGTGCTTGGAAATAAGGGCGCAACTTTCGCGAGGCCATCACAAGGGCTAATGCTAGCTTTTCGGCTAGTGGGTAGCGGGTCTCTGGATCTAATAACACTTTACTCACGTAGTAGATGGGACGGTGCACCATTTCATCTTTCTTCAGTAGCACCGCACTGACGGCGAAATCACCGACTCCCAAATACATATAGAGTTGCTCTCCTTCTAGGGGCCTTGTTAATAAAGGCAACTGTTTCAAATATTCCTTGAGGTCCTCGAAGGCCTTTTGACAATCTCCTGTCCACTCGAAGTTCTTTCCCCCCCGTAGAGTTTTAAAGAACGGCAAGCTCCTTTCTGCTGATTTTGACAAGAAGCGATTCAGAGCTGCTATTCTGCCTGTCAATCTCTGGACCTCTCTTACGGTGGTTGGGGGTTTCATGTCAATGACCGCCTGTACCTTTTTAGGATTCACCTCAATGCCCCTGTTAGTGATCATGAAGCCTAAGAATTTCCCTGATCTTACCCCGAATGAGCACTTTTCGGGGTTTAGCTTCATGTTGAAGCTCCTCAATACTTCGAATACGCTGGACATTTGATCAGCGTGAGACTCTCCTACGCGGCTCTTGATGATCATATCGTCCACGTAGGCTTCCATGGTATTTCCCAGAAGATCTTTGAACACTTTGCTCACCATTCGTTGATAGGTGGCTCCCGCGTTCTTTAAACCGAACGGCATTACCCGGTAGCAATAGGTTCCGTTGTCGGTTATAAAGGAAGTTTTTTCTTCGTCTTCTGGGTGAAGCATGATTTGGTGATACCCGGAGAAAGCATCCAAGAAACTGAGGAATTCGTAACCGGATGTTTCGTCTACCAGTCTGTCTATCCAAGGTAGGGGGTATGAATCTTTAGGGCAGGCTTTGTTCAGATCAGTGAAATCCACACACATTCGCCACTTCCCGCTAGATTTCTTTACCATCACTACGTTGGCCAACCACTCAGGGTAGTATACCTCTCAGACGAATCCGGCGCCCAGGAGTTTACTCACTTCTTCAGTGATTGCTTTTTGTCGTTCCGGGGTGAAATTCCTCTTCTTCTGTTTGACGGGTCTGTGCCCGGGTATGACATTAAGCTCATGGCAGATCACTTCGGGACTGATTCCAGGCATGTCCGTCGGACTCTAGGCGAAGACATCCGAGTTTCTTCTCAGGCACTCGACTATCTCATTCTTTAGTTGTTCGCCCAGTTGAGTCCCTATGAATGCCTTTTTTCCCTCATCCCTTTCTGTTAGCTCAATGGCCTCTGTTTCTTCTACAGGCTGAGGCTTGGGCGGATCATCTATACATAAGGTTTCTTTCCTCTGTGCTATCTTGTTGGCGGTGGAAGCGAGATAACAAGTACGGGCACTCCTTTGGTTTCCTCGTACTTGCCCGACTCCGTTGGGAGTAGGGAACTTCATTAATAGATAGCAAGAGGATATCACCGCCCTCATATCGTTCAGCACAGGTCTACCCAAGATCATGTTGTAGGCAGCGGAGGTTGACCTGACTGCCATGAACAATACTTGCCGGGTCACGTCCTTCGGGTGCTCTCCGAGAGTCACAGGCAACTCTATGGACCCTGCCACCTTCACTCGCTCGCCCGTTAATCCGTATAGTGGCGTCATAACGGGTTTCAACCTATCTTCGAATATGCTCATCTTTTCGAAGCAGTTCCAATAGATTAGGTTCACTGAACTCCCGTTATCGACCAGGACTCTGCTCACCGGGTGTTTGGCCACTACCGTGGATATCACCATGGGGTCGTCATGAGGCATGACAATATCACCTTTGTCAGCCGGAGTGAACATGATGGGTTCTTCATCCGCTTGTTCTTCCATCACAACGTTAACCGATACGCTTGCCTTGCGTAGCTTTTACGGGAAGTAGAGGAGCTTCCCGCCATTGATTCCCCGCCTGCAATAACATTTATTGCGGGGGCTGTAGGTGCGTTGTTTGGCGGATTGACTCGGGGGATGGGCATGATTGCTTCATTCCTGGGCCTATTCCTTCGGTTATCATCATTCGGCCCGGTCCGCGGACGGTCATTCCTTTGGTCACGCGGAGGGTAACGGGGTCTCTCGCTCCTCCACAGGAAGCGGTTGATCTTCCCCTCTCTGGCCAGTCTTTCCAACTGATCCATTAAATCTCTGCACCTCTCTGTTGGGTGACCGTGAGCGCAATGGAATTCACAGTAGGCTTCAGAGTTTCGTCCTACGTCTCCAATTTTCTTCTTGGGGAATTCCAATAGTCTCGCCCCTTCGATTGCCGCCAATATCGCAGTGCGAGGCTCGTTCAACTTGGTATAATCTTCATACCTGAGCCTAGGGGCTTTGTCTACTCTCACGGGTCTTGGAGAGCTTCTCTCGGGCGCGTCTCTCTCTCTCTTCTTCCCTTCTTTTGCCTCCCTGGGCTGTATCATCTTTATCACCTCTTCTTGGGCCACATACTTATTGGCCCTAGCAAAGAGATCGGAGATTGTCATCGGTTGATCAAGAGAGAGGGATTCTTACAGCTTTTCAGAGCTTGTCCCTTGTAGCATTGCAGCCATAGCTACCCCTACCGGCAGATCTTCCACTTCCAAGGTTGCATCTCGGAAGCGGTCTACAAAGCTCTTCAAGGATTCTCTATTCCCTTGCTTAAGCGTGAGTAGGTAAGTAGCGTCTTTCTTTCTCTGGCTGTGGATCATGAAGACTTTGAGGAATTCATTCCTCAATTGATCGAAAGAAGAGATCGAACCTTCGTTCAACCCGTTGAACCACTTCAGAGCATGCCCAGACAATGTGAGAGAAAAAGCTCTGCACATAATTTCGTCCTCCCATCCATGCAGTAGCATGAGGGATTCATAACTCTGTATGTGATCATAGGGGTCTGCTTTGCAGGTGTAAGTAGCCATAGATGGCATTTTAAACTTCTTCGGCAAAGGTTTGTTCATGATCTCCAGACTGAATGGAATCCTCCTCCTTTGGCCATCATCAGGAGACACCAGTTTTTTCTTCTCAAGGATCCGTTGGACGACCTTCTCCACGTTCTCCGACCCTCGAATTGAGTGTGGCCATGTCCCTTCGGGTCTGGAAGAGTTCGACTGATAAGCACCCCTTCAACAACTCCCATTCCGGGACTTGAGATTTCAAGACCTTCTCGTGGGTCTGGATCTCTCTGTCTCCTTCGCTCCCCAGCCCTACATTCTCTTAAGTCATGTTCCAACTCCACGGGAGATGAGTTGCGGCATGTGGAGGAACTCTGCCTCCTATCAGCTAGAGGAGAAGTCTGCCGCCTGCCGGGCAGAGGAGAACTCTGCCGCCTATCAGCGGCGGGAGAGCACCGTCGCGTATGTATTGCGGGATAGCTCTGCCACATGTAGTCCGCGGGGGAGCTCTGCCGTACGGGTTCCGCAAGAGAACGCTGTCGCCTGAAGTCTGCGGGTGAGTTCCGCCGCCGATGTGCTGTGGGTGAGCTCTGCCGCACATTTGGCGAACTCTGCCGCCTATCTGCCAGAGGGGAACACTGCCGCTGTTGAGCCGCGGGTGAGCTCCGTGGTCTATCTTCTGGGTGAGACCTCTGTCGCGAGAGGTCTGCAGGTGAGCTCTGCCGCACAGGTGCTGTGGGCGAACTCAATCTCGCTGGATCTGCAGTGGCATTATTTTGTGTTCCTGCCTCTTATCCAGCATTTACCAGGGTGGAGGGCTGACCTCTCTCACAGGTCTGCCTAGGCGTGCTTTCCCCCACTAACTGCTGCACTTCATGAGGCAAGCTGAATTGGGGGAGAGTCTCTCTGAAAAAGCTCACCATAGCTTTTAATGCTGTCGTAGTTTCTTCATTCTTGCGTTTCAGGGTCTCAAATTCTTCTAGAGAAACCAAGGCTTCTCTGTCACCCCTTTCACTACGTCTTCGTCTCTGCTCTGGTCTGACAGGGGGACTCACAGAATTCTGCCCTCCTGTCAACTCTGCTGTAGAGCGTGTTCTCACCATTTTGATAGAGAACCTGACTTTTTGTCAGATTTCCCACAGACGGCGCCAATTGATGTTGCCAAGTTGAACAGCAACAGGAATTTACCTTCCACGTATTCTGATTGCACTAATGACAAGAATGTGACGTCCGTGCGATCTGTTCCACGTGTTCTTCGTATTATCTGCAAAAATAACAGGAATCAGAGGGGGCAGGGATTTGTCCCTGCACGCGCACTCCGATGATTAAGTAAGTAATCGGGAGTTGTGTAAGTAAGGGGAAGAGAATGTGTTTCTTAATTCAAAGAGTTGAAGTATATTTCCCTGATTTTTGTTCTTTGGTTTTCGTCCTCCTTTTCTGAGAGCTCCTCGGCATATTTATAGGTTTCTTCAAGTCGGTTCGAGCTGAGGCCCAAGCGCGTGTTTGGGCCGCGACAGAGTCATAGAGTACTCTGTCGCGCTTCGGGTCAAGCAGCTTGCGGGGGAGTCGGCAGGCGGCAGAGTGCTCATGGACCTCTGCAGCAGACTATGCGAAAGACCTCTGCTGCAGGTGTGCGGGAGACCTCTACCGCAGGCTGTGCGGGAGACCTCTACAGTGGGGGCAATGCGGAAGACCTCTACCGCAGGCTGTACGGGAGACCTTTTGTCGCGAGGGCAATGCGGGAGACCTACGTCGCAATAGAGGCGATGGAGTTTGTCGGGCCTACTGTGCGGCACTCATCCCAGGCGACAGAGTGCCTATCGCCCCGAACACTCTGTCGTTCGACAAGCAACTATGTCGCGTAGCAACTCTGTCGCGAAGTCAGCCACGTGACTTATTCTTGTTCTGACACGTGGTAGTCAATGGTTGGCGGATAGTTGTACACGTGGATTCTGGTGACACGACCACCATCAATGATATTAGGTGATTGAAAAGCAAAGAGTTGGGTTTTGGAGAAATGTGCATGAAAACAAAGGCATAATGCTTTAGAAAATCATGTTTTATTGCTTTTTAGCAAGTATTTGGTAGGTTGGCTAACATTTGAAATGAATTACAAAAGAAATGAGCTGTTTTAGTTTGTTAACCATACTTTGCAAAGAATTGAGCCACCTACATGGTTTTCGTGACAATGAAAGCGTGCTAGAGTATGACTCGCACGAGATTTGATGTGTTTTATACACATGAGTGTTGGAGCTTAGCTCACACTAGTTTGACACGCCCTGAAGGTATTATCCGCAAGTGCACGGGTCGTACAAGTAATAATGGGATTTGAGTCCCGAGTAATCTTCCCACAGAGAAGTTGATCAGCCTAATTAACTACCGGTTAATCTTACCCTAAGTATATCCTAGCAAATTATGAAATTCTGATAGGTGGTTTACATGGCTAAAATTAAAGTACTGAAAATAATAATAACTATAAAATAAAGAAAATAAAACTGAGCTAAAATTACTTACAAAACTCCAAGTAATAAAAAGCAAGAACCTACAAAAGAAAATTAAAACAATTAAGATGAATTAACGCAATTAAAATAAAATGCAAATATGAAAATAAAGCAATAAAATTAATTAAACTAAAATTAAACTATCCTAGAATAAAATATGCATGTAATTAAACTAATTAATAAAAATGCAAATTAATTAAGAAACTAACTACAAATCTAAAAGTCTAAAATATTAAATCCAAATTAATCCTAATTATCACTAATTACTAACTTAACAATAAAAATTAACTAATGCATGAAAAATAATTTTTGGAATTTTAAATTTTAAAATGAAAAATTAAAAATGCATAACATGATTCTCCTCTAATTTAACTCTAAATGCAAAATCCAATTCTTAAATCCTAATCTAGGCACCAATTAATTATTAATGAAATTAAACTAAAACTTAAAACAACAAACTAAGAGAATTAAACTATTCTATCTAACTAAGCTAGAAAGTAATAAATAAACAAAAAATAACAAAACTTAGATAAAGCTACGTAATTGCATGGAATATTAACTATGACGAAAAATGCAAACATCAAATTATAAAATGGAAGTGGCCAAACGTGGCCTTAACCAATTACTAAGCCAAGTGGTCCCGACATGCAGTACTGTTCATTGTCTTCTTTGCAAATTCCAGCTCCAGGCATTCTCGGTTCCAGGCCTGCTATCTTCATCAGCTGCTGTCCAGGCGAGGTTTGTTGTCTCCAGTCGGCCTGTAACCTCTGCTTCAGTTGCTGTTCCTCGGTCTGTCCTGCCCAGTACAATGCACGTCCCCACTGCTTTCTTCAGGTGCTTACGTTCCTGTCTTTTGCTCCAAATGCTGTCGGTTTGTCCAGGTATGTGCTCTATCTCAGCTCTGTTCTACTCCAGGCAGTGCTCAAAGCTTTGTCCTCTGCTCCAGCCTGCTGCACATTTTCAGTCTACTCCAGTTCGATATTCAACAGATGCAGTCGCAACACCCTTTCTCGGCTACAGAACCGAGCCAATGCCAACATTGCATGCTATTCATTCAGCTGCAGAACCGAGCAGCACCAGCATTAGCCTTCCTTCATCTTTTGCCCAGCAACCAACCCATAACAATTATAGCAGACAATTAGTGAAGACTGGAATTAAATAAAATAAACTACTCTAAACAAATGAATAATTAATGAAATGTGGAACAGGGGAGAATAGAGGAGGAAAGTTGTGGTTCTCGATTTTGGCTATGATGCCATGGTTCTGTCCCGACTAGTTGCTGCCTCCATCCGCATTCTAGCTTTCCAACAACTCCACTCAACAACATAAACACGCTCTGGCCAGTGAAGAAAATCACTCGAAATAACAGAAACTAGAATGTAAAAACAAGTTATAAACACTGAAAATGGAGAAGAAAACAGATAAGCATAAAACGGAAATGTAGGAAACATAACGACAACAACAACACTTCCATTCACTATTCTGAATCCAAAGAGCTACCACTGCAAAGATATGAAATGAAACAATCTAGAAAATATAAAACAAGAATTGCAGGAAATGAAAATGCTACAAGAAAACAATAAATGAAAATTTCTTCTTTGAATAAAAGTTGGTAACAAAACGAAATCCCATGCTTGAATTTATCTACTGAAAACATAAAAATAAATTGTTGAACAGGGAAGAAGACTTGGCCACTGTCACCAGCCAAGCTTTCTTACTTCCTCATGTCCAACAATTAGTGAATCCAAAGAGACAAAACAAAAATTAGACAAGTTCATATGCAAACCAAGAACAAAGGAAGGAAAATGCAAGCTTTTCATAAACAAATGGAAATTACATGAACAGTAACTAAAAAAATTTAAAATTGCTAACGGGAAAATGCTTAGAAAATAAAAAAAAAAAAACTTAAAAACTAAAGCTACCCTAGGATTAAAACTACTCCTAAATTACTCTACACTACTCCTACTCCTACTTTACTTCTATTCTAACCTAGGCTACCTCTAATTCCTAATTGATTTTTTCATTTGACATCATGTTCTATTTATACACACACTTAGGGGTACAATGGTAATTTTTTTATCCTAGATGAGTTGGCATTGGTTGGTTACTTGTCTTCATTTGATTCGTTGCAGAGTAGATATTTTCACGTCATCAGTCTTTTTGTCCAATTGGCTGTGCGGTGTGGCTCGGCGTATGTCTTCCAGAGGGTTGGCATGGTGTCCTTTGATCTTATCATTTTGGAGCAAATAAAATACGGACACCTGCCATCACGCTTGTCCAGACGACTGATGACTCAGTCTGTAAATTAGAAGTGGTTCAGTCTCCTTTAGCCCATTTTCAGCCCAATTTCGACTGAAACAACTGAGTTTCATCAGGATTTAATTTATCTGCACATTAAAAAATTTTAATTAAATAAAAGGGGATTATTAATAAAATAATATGGGGATTAAATAAATAATTAGGAAATTAAGCACAAATAATTCTATTAAAAATAGAATTATCACACCCCCAAACCTGAGCTTTTGCTTGTCCTCAAACAAAACAAAATAGATGTAGGAATGACAAGTACAAAACATAATAATTTCCCCAATATTATCCTCAAAGATAAAGTACAGACTATGATCTCAAAGACTCACAATTACAAGTCAAACACTAAGAATCATTCAATCATAAGTCCTAACCCAAATTGCACCCCTCGTGCGTGTGTGAAAATGTCAAAATCACTTCACAGTACATTATCCGGATCAGATTATGCAAACATAGTGAATGCAAAGTCAATGACATGTGATCATTCCCATAAGTTTGCTTTTCACTTCTCTCTCCTCTAATATAGTCACACTTAATCAAAGATTAATAGGACTTCATTAAGCTCGTAAAAGGTTGGGGTTAAGGTATGATAAAGTCAATTTAGGTTTAATTACCCCTTAACATGCATTACTTTCTAGGATCTTAATGTAAGAGCTCAAATTTATTCCCCCAAACTTATTTATTTCACTAAACATTTTATTCTATTTTTGTATTTTTCTTCTTTTCTTTTTCTTTTTCTTTCATTTTCTTTTCTTTTTTTTTCAATTTTGTTTTTCAAATAAATACTCCTTCACTATCACTTAATAACCATATGTACAAAGCTCACAATATATCCCAATAAATTTTCATGCTTTCGGGGTAAGGGATAGGAAAAGAGTATTTAAGCTAAGAAAAATAATGCAGGTGTATTTACAGAGAAAAGCTTATTTGGCCTAGATGGGTGACTAGGGGTAAAATATGTACAAGGATGGCTAGAAAGGCTCAAACGATCTAAAGATGGCCTAAATAATCTCCCTAATTAAGTGTGATCTAATATTTCACCTCGAGATTAGATCAAACAAATTCTAGAATATGATACACAAAATTAACTGAAAAAAAGCAATCCTATGTCCACATAAGCTTTCTCTAAATAAATATACAGATTCATGACATGACATGTTCATAAAATGAGGAAATCATAATCAAAATCATGACAAATTCAAGAATTCAACTTCATGCTTTTCCTATAATCATGCTTCTCAGTCAATCAAAGTCAGACTTAACCATGGGGTCATATCATCGAAATATGGGAAAACTACATGCTAAGCACTAAATCATCCCAAAATCAAACAATTTAAGCTCATATTTTTGAAAAAATTTTGAAACTTTTTTCAATTTTGCCCAAATTTTTAAAAATATGCTCAAGTAATATCCCCTCCCCCAAACTTGAAGTACACAGTGTCCTCAGTGTGCAGATAATATAAGAATTGAAGTTCAAGAACAAAGTACTCCCCTTTCTGATGATGATGATGAACAACCGAAGCTTGATTGAAAGCATAAAACTAGAAAAGAAATCTGCAAAATAAACAAAGAAAGAAACAACAGAAAAGAAAAAGAACTATATATAAAGTGAAAAGAAAAATACAGCCACTTCAAATGCAGCTAAAGAACACAACACTAAGCAGCAGTGCGAAGAGTAGGATGATCAACCATAGTGGTGACAAAATGTTGATAATTAAATCCTCCTGAGCTCTATCTACTTCCTTCCTTCTTTCATATTTCTTATGCGCAAGCCTTATGTCCTCTTCAATCTCCATCTTAAAACACTCTCGAGAGTTATCAGGGAGCTTTAAAGGTTTGAAAACATCAAACCTCACTTCCTGATCTAGGACTCTCATAGTCAACTCCCCCTTTTGTACATCAATTAAAGTTCTACCAGTCGCTAGGAAAGGTCTGCCTAGTATAATGAGGACTTCCATGTCTTCCTCCGTGTCTAAAACAATAAAATCCGCAGGGAAAACAAATTTGTCAACCTTTACTAATACATCCTCAATGACCCCCTTTGGATATTTAATGGATCAATCTGCTAGCTGAAGGGTCATTGTGGTAGGCTTGATATCCCCTATTCCTAACTTCTGATAGATAGACAAAGGCATTAGATTGATACTAGCTCCTAAATCACACAGGGCTCTACCAAAGAAAAGATTTCCAATAGTGCAGGGTATGGTAAAATTCCCAGGATCCTTGAGTTTGGGGGCTAATTTCCTCTGGATAATTGCACTACATTCCTCAGTTAAGGCCACCATCTCATAATCTTCCAATCTTCTCTTCCTCGAAAGGATATCCTTTAAAAACTTCACATAACTTGGCATTTGCTCTAAGGCATCTGCAAAAGGAATGTTGATGTGAAGCTTCTTAAAAACCTCAAGAAATTTAGCAAATTGTTGTTCCAATTTTTGATCTTAAAACCTCTGGGGAAAAGGTACTGGTGGTCTAATTAGAAGGGATGTAGTGGTAACAGGTGTAGCATCAGAGTACGAGGAAGGCTGTGAAGTAGAAGAAGGGATAGATGAAGAAGCACTTAACTTGGATTCCTTTGCAGCCTGATCTTTAGGTTCCTGCTCTTTCTGAGCTGTTTCTTTAGAACCTATGGGTTTTTCAACTATGGGCTCAACAGGATTGGACTTAACTTATGGCTCATCTAGCTCTTTGCCGCTCCTAAGGGTGATGGATTTAGCATGTTCCTTACCCTCCCTTTTCCTAACAGGATTAACTTCAGTATTACTAGGAAGGGTCCCTTGAGGACGTTGGCTAAGAGCATTTGCTATTTATCCTACTTGAACCTCTAAGTTCTTAATTGAAGCAGGTTGATTTTGCAGGATCGTTGAGAACATCTCCTCTAGTGTAGGCTTCTTCTCAACTGCTGGTGCATGTAAATGTTATGGCTGTATAGATTGTGGTGGTGGTGGTGGTTGATGGAAGTGAAGTGGATGATACTGAAATTGAAGTAGCGATGGATGATGTGGTGGATGGTATAGAAATTGTGACTGTGGTGGTACATGAACCAGTGGAACTTGAAAACTAGAGGGTTTTACAGGTCTAGAGCTAGAAGTTTGCCCTTGGTTTTGGCTCCAAGAGAAGTTAGGATGGTTCCTCCACCCTGGATTATATGTGTTTGAAAAGGGGTTGTTTTGTTGCGTTTGAGAAGGGGCAACATACTGAACCGATTCTAAGTTGAGCAGACACCTATCTACAGAGTGGGTACCACTACACAACTCGCGGGAGAGAAAAGGACTTTGGAAAGAATAAATCGGATTAAGATTGGAGGAAGGATTATGCTGGGTACTGAGCGACTCTACCTTCTTAGTAAGATTAACGATTTGAGAGGTCAAGGTAGACAGAGTGTCGAGCTCATAAATACCCTCCGACTTCTTAGGTAATTGCCTCTCCGAGGACCATAGATAGTTGTTAGCAGCCATCTTTTCTAACAACTCGTAAGCTTCCTCCTCTGTTTTGCACATCAAGGCTCCCCCCGCAGCAGCGTCAACAATGGTCCTATTCTGGCTTGTAAGTCCGTTGTAGAAGGTCTGGACTTGTAAGACCCGATTTTAGTTAAAACACGAAATTAAATATGCAAAAGGATTAAAATGGAATTCTCGAACATGTTGAAGGGTAAAATGGTCAAAAGACCGAAAGTCGGAATAAATTTGACAAGAAAATTTAATTAAAAATAAGGGATTGAGAAATCTTGATCAATAACGAAGAAATAATAAAATTTCGGGTTAAATTGATCAAGATTCGGATTAGAAATATCGAAAAGTCATTCGGGA
The DNA here is from genome assembly GCA_033439115.1 of Firmiana major. Taxonomy (NCBI): domain Eukaryota; kingdom Viridiplantae; phylum Streptophyta; class Magnoliopsida; order Malvales; family Malvaceae; genus Firmiana; species Firmiana major. The sequence continues at coordinate 44,296,113 of CM065899.1, forward strand.
CAATATCTCAAAAATACGGAGAAATTATACCCGAAAAAGGTTAAAATATGATAAATAAATTAAATAAAATTAAATTAATTAATTTGGAGTAAAATAATAATTTTTGGTAGATATTTTAGACATTTTAATATATTTTATTGATTAAAATATTAATAAAATTAAATAATAAATTAAATTAAATTAATTAAGTTAAAAAAAGAGAAAAAAAAGAAGAGAGTATTGAAAATCGGGGAGAGAGAAATGAAAAACGGAAGCCAAAATTGAGAAGATCGGTCGGCCACCGTCCGGCGACCAACGGCCAGGCGAAGGGCCGAAAATGGAAGAGGAGAGGCCCGTGACCTCCCTGGTACCAGCGACACGCCCCACCGACGCCGAAAAACGCCGGATTGAGGGAGAGAAGCCGCGGAGAGAGGAAGCAAAATCGGCACCCACCGGCGCAGATTTGACCCCGACCATCGCCAACCGAAGCTTCCCCACTTAATGCTGAGCCTATTGATGTTGAAAATGACCGACGAAACTACCGACAAACGTCGAAAACGGTGAAAAGATGAAGTGGGTACCGACGGTGGAGAGAACAGGCCGGACCGACGACTTTCCGGCGACCTCGACCGAAGCCGACCCCAGATCTGAGATGCGGACGACCTAGCGGATCCACTGGCGGCGAAAGCCGACAGAGAATCGGTCGGCAAGGCCCTGAACCAGTCGAACCGGAGTGAACCGAGGTGAACCGACGGGTCCGAATCGGGTCTGAACCAGATCGAACCGGTTCAGCCAATGAGGAAAGGAAAAAAGGAGAAAAAGGGAAAAAGAAAAATAGAAAAAATTGAGAAAAAATCTCGGTGAAGTAATCGAGCTACGGGTAAGTCAGTAGCGGTCGAAAATGACCGATTGATATTTTTGAATATTTTATTTAATTAATTTTCGACTGAAAATTTATCCGAAAATTATGAAATTGTATAGCTCGACAAATGTCATCCAACGAGAGCTCGAGATAGCCTCGATTTACGTACTAGCATGGAATCTCGAGTAAGTAAATCTTATTTAGGATACTTTACATCGTTATGCGTGCTTTAGATTTAATTATCGCATAAAATAAATTAAATTATGAAAATTTGGATAAATTGTCGTAAATAATAAATTGAGCTATTCGAAAGTTAGAACGTGGCCCAAGAAATTGTTTGTGAGCCCAATGAGCCCAATAGGCCTCGATAATGTGAAAATTAAGTGGAAAACGGGCTTAAGGCCGATTAAGGCCCATTAAGGTGCAATCGGGCCCAATAGGGGTAAATGGGCCAAATGATTTAAATTAAGCCCAGAAAATAGGAAATACAATTAAATTGTATGATATCTGACCTGAGAAATATTTATACGCAGTTTCAGACATTGGATTGGGAGTAAATCGGACTGCGTGACGAGACAACAGTGGAAAAGGAAAGGTCAGACTCTACAGAAAAATAAGGTAAGGGAATTCTACAGACTGCTAGAGGTAACTTTACGAAATTTCAAAGTCATATATAGTCTTTTAAATTATCTGAAGGGTCTAGAAGTAAGTTAATAATTTTAATGCCCCGAATGGGTAAATTACCAAAATACCCTTGTTAAGGGTAAAATTTTCAATTTTAGGAAAAATTGGGAGGAGCAAGAACAAGAGGTTCCTGCTCGTTCTGGAGGTGTTTTGATGCATGCATGAGTAGGCTGGCTAACCTTGAAAGAAAAATGCACAGCATTGCATATTTTCAACGATGAAATTGTTTTGAAAATTGTTTTGAGGAAACAGAGCCGCCTACATGTTTTTATTGACATGTGACGTGCTAGAGCTCAGCTCACACGATATTTGATTTGGGTGATGCATGCATTAGTGCTAGAGCGAGAGCTCACACTAGAGTTTTACATGCATTGGTGCTGGAGTCTAACTCGCACATGATTTTACATGATTTTCGTGATACGGTGCTAGAGTCTAACTCGCACCAAGTTTTATATGATTTTTGTGACACGGTGCTGGAGTCTAACTCGCACCAAAGTTTACATGATTTTCGTGACAGGGTGCTAGAGTCTAACTCGCACCAGATTTTCCATATGATTTGATGAGAGTGCTAGAGCTTAGCTCGCACTAGTTTTACTTGAATTGACGAGAGTGCTGGAGCATCGCTCGCACCCCCCACTGATTTTTATGAAAACATGCGATGAGCCGTGCTTGCAGCGTCGGGTAGACTGTGTCACCGATTAAATAGGCTCGTACGTGCGTTTGGAGACATGGTATGAGTATAGAGATATGATATGGGTCCACGGAGTACGATGTACCGTGCAAGTAGCATGGAGTACGATGTACCGTGTGGTATCTTCGGATACGGGGTATCTTCGGATACGACATCTTCGGATGCGTGGGATCGGATAAGACTGACGGGTTGGATTGACCCACCTCCCGGGCGGTTCCCGATCAGGGTGAGACCCCGCACACTAGGATCCGTGTAGCAGAGGGGCTCACGAGGACACACGACCATAGTCCTGGTTATTATCGATATACAAATGTGCATGATGATTATTTCCATGCTTTTTAAACCCATGTGTGATGTAAACTGATTTTCATGGTTTTGTGTGAGTCAGGACCACCCAAAGGAGGGGTTGAGTCCTGACTTTATTGTGAAATTTTTAAATGAGGAAGAAATGATTTAAAAAGAGTTGCATGTTGAATTTTCCATGCGAACGTGTTTTACATGACATCATGAATCATAGCATCAGTTTTAAAATGTGTGGAGAAAGGGTGGTTTATACATGGCACCACGTTCATGTAGGTAGTATGGTTACCTACTTGTTCGTAGGATTACCTTACTGAGCTTGATGTGCTCACCCTTTCATTTTCTCACACAGATAATCTCCAGTAGATGTTGAGGCGACTGAGTACTGCATTTCGGATATCCGCTGCTGCCCATCATTTAAGGTATATATACTTGTACATATTGTATCTAAATAAGCATAGCACAGTAACATGTTTGTAAGTAACTTTAGGGGATGTATAAATATTGTAAACATTTATAAATGACTGAGAAAGAATTAAATTGGTGGGACTGGCATTGACGCACAGCCCAATTGTTAGTGGAGTGTGGTCACGATCGGAGGATAGGTAAGCATGAAAGAAAATAATAAAACGCGAAAAATTTACTCTGATTTTTGGGCAGTTTTGGGTCGTGATGTGTGTTAGTGTCAGTAATTAAAAAATTATATCCCCGTGTTACTGTGCTTGGTTAGATACAATAGTGTATATCGAGATTGGTTTTAACTAAGAAATGGTTGAGAATGCAGGAATGCCAAATATTAGTCGCGATAGAGAAGGTAGAGCACGAGGCAGAGGTCGTAGAGGTAGACCTGAGCCTGCTAATCGTGTTGAGTTGACCTATGAGAATCAGGATGAGATTGAAATAGAGGCTAATGTTGAGCATGCCTCACAGAGTCCGACAGAGTGATCGGACAGCATTGAGATACGCTTCGCGAGGTTGGAGCGGAGTGTGGAGAATATTTTGGGAGCAAATTGCTTAGAGTATGCAAGGGATTTGAGGGCGAGACGGAGCATTGATGGAAGTCCGCTCGACCCATCTTAAGAGTTAGACATCCAAAGTTGACAAGAGAAATATTTTGGAAGTCTTCTGATGATAGAATATCCCGGACATTTCTTAAAGGAAATTATAAATAAAACTTCTTACTCTGACCCAGAGGAATCGATTTATTGATGAGTATGAATTATGAGTATGAAACTCAGTTATATTCTTGGGCAGATATTACCTCGACACTGTGAACAGTGATAGTCGAGATGTCTAAAAGTTTATGGAAGGGCTGAGATTGTCGATTAGAGTCCGATTGGCCCATGAGATATTACCTATGTCAAGGCAGTGCATAAACTACAGTGGTGTGAATAAGATTGAGAGTTGCACGCCTCTGAGATTGGGAAAGGTAGTAAGGGCCGAAATAGAGACCGAAAGAGAATCGAGAATGACAGAAATGTCAGAACAAGGAAAAAAGGGTAATTGGTAAAAGATCTAATTTGATGAGTTATGGGCTAAGATGATTGGTAAGGCCACAGTTATCCGATTGTAGCACTTTTGAGGGGTATTGTGATTGGAGAACCCCGATCTGCTATGGATCACTGTAGAATGTGTGGTAAATACCACAGAAGTAGGACCTACACCTACAGATTTTTGATGAAAATGACCGTTAAGTGTGGTAAGACGGACCATTTATTATGATTGCTCAGAGTTGGGCGAGATTGCCCCACAGAAAGGTAAAGAGATAGAGAAAACCCTGTTGAGATAGCTGCATCAAAAAGGGAGGCCACAGCCGAAGAGAAAAGGAAAGTAGGCTGATGGACGAAGGCGAGTGTATGTCTTGGACCAGGACACTACTGATGTTTCACAGGATGTGGTGAAAGATACCACACTGCTTATGAATAAAGAAGTAATTGTGTTAATTGATCTTGGTATCACGTATTTCTTCATACCGCCTTCATTCGTATGTAAGTGAGTAAAAGACATAAATGCATACACTCTTGCGCACAATGCTGATAAATAAGTACCCCAATAGAGGAAGGTTAACTAACGGAATAATTATGAAGAGATTTTAAGTTGAAAACGGGGGGAAGAAGTATAAGTCAGTCGATTTTATTCAATGGACTATGAATAATTTAAAGTAATATTTGAGAATAAAGTAGTCGGCTGCATATTATGATGTTCGGATTTCTATCCTAAGATAGTGTTGTTTTACCCTTGAAAAGTATACTGTAAGTTTTGATAAGTACTAAAAAGGGGTGCAACGATTGAAATTAAAGGTGCAAATGATTGTACTCATGGAATGAATAATTACAGAGTTTCGTTATAATTGATAAACGAAGGAGATACTCTTTAAGATATGTTTGATCCTAAATACAATATGTACTGGAGTAAGAGGCGTATGCTAGGTAAGAATATCTATGATACGTGAAGTAATTAGGATTAAAGCAATTAGTATCGAATATGAATTGTGACCACAGGGACTGATATGTAAAGTAATTGTGGTTAAGTCTAAGGGTTAATAAAGGTATTTCAAAATACCTCCCCGCCTGATGACTTGACAGCGTCTAGAAATATATATAATCTATAACTTGAAATCGACCGTGGTTAGATATAAATTTAAAATTTGGATACTTTTACTAGTACGATAAAGAACTATAAAATTCAATTAATTATGAAGGTTAAAATATTAAAATTTAATAAAAGTCGTTAAAATAAGAAAAAAGAAATGACACGGGTTAGTAACTTGAACGGGAGCAATCTTGAAGTGATATTACACATTATGCGTACATAGGTCAAGGATATGGGTGATTGAAATATGTAGTGGAGCTTAACTACAATGAGTTATTTAAACTTTACCCGGATCGATTTGTCATCATTCTTATTGATGATATGCTGGGTGTATTTAAAGTCCAGGGAAAATTATAAGCAACAATTGGAAAAATGCTTTACAGATGGTTGCTGCGAGTTCTAAAAAGGGTATACTTTGTTGGCACATTTAACTAAGAAGCGTGGTATTTGAATGGGATGATAGACGTGATAGGAATTTCGGTGTAGTGAAGTATGAACTGACCACCGTGATTATTTTCACCATACCCAATAGCTCAAGAGGTTTCTTAGTGTGTATGGATACCTCAAAATCATGAATGAGCTAGGTATTGATGCAAAATGGAAAGATAGTCGATTATGGATCCAGATAACTCAAGCATCATGAAATAAACTATCTGACCCATGATTTAAAGTTGGCAGCGGTAGTACTTGTACTGAGGATATGGTACTATGATGTACATGGTGAGAAATTTTGGGAATGCATTGATCATAAAGCTCCAAGTATCTGTTTTCACAGAAAAAGGTGAATATGAGAATACATAGTGGGTTAGAGCTTCTGAGAGATTTTGATTGTGGAAAATTGTACCACCCAGGAAAGGCCAATGTGATGGCTGATGCCTTGAGCAGAAAGAGCCTCGGGATGGTATTACATATGATGGTCAGGGAGCGTGAGCTGCTAGAGCAGTTGTGAGCCTCAGTATTTATGTGATCCCTTCTGATGATGACAGTGATTGTGTGACAGCTAGCCTGAGACTAGAACCAGATGAGAGTGCCCGGATTTGACAGGCTTAGTATGATGATCGACATGGTGTCGATAGTTTGGGTCAGATTCAGAAGGGTACAGTGACGAAGTTCACAGAGAGTGTTGATGAATTACAGAGAGGTTCAGAGACAGTATAAGTGCTCCCCAGGACCACAGTTGATGAGATAGTAATATTGTCAGAAGCTTACTCTTTGGGATATACAGTGCATACGGAAAGTAATGAATATATATATAAAATCTCTGAAAAGGGTATTGGTGGTCAGATGTGAAAAGAGATATGGTAGAGATTGTGGAAAAGTGCTTAGTATGTCAGCAGAATAAGGTAGAGTATTAAAAGTATGCGGAGTTATTGCAGTCTCTACCTATATCGACACGGCACAAAAATGGAGCAAGTCTCCATGAATTTTGTGATGGGTTATAGAGGACTCAGATGAATCACGAGGCTATTTAGATGATAGTTGCTAAATTGACTAAGTCTACCCACCTTCTGGTTATGAAATCCCCAGATACTCAAAGTCTGTATGAGGATTCAGGTATAAGGAAGATTATGGAACATTATGTAGCGTTCCAGTGAGTATGGTATCATATAGGGATTCCCGCTTTACTTCCCACCTCTGAGAATATTTTTCAGGAAGCTACGGGAACCCGATTTAGTATTTGCACAACTTTCCATCCTCAGACAGATGGTCAGTTAGAGAGGACTGTATAGGTTCTGGAGGATACGATGAAAGCGTGTGCCATTGATTTTATAAGCTCCAGGGATGATCAGTTATTACAAATTGGATCTGTCAATAATGACAGTTGTCACTTGAGTATCGGGATAACAAGATACGAGGCAGTGTATGGCTGTAGGGGTTGTTCCCTGACTCAGACAAGAAAAAGTGGGTGATAGATAAAAATTTCTTTCGAATTAGTATAAAAGTCTCTGAGGATGTTCAGTTGAGTGAGAGATTAAGAACACCTCAGAGCAGACAAAAAGCATTGGAATTCACTGAGGGTGAATCAGTATTGTTGAGGTTATTTGTCCTAAGGGAATAAGGACATAACGAGACTCGGGAAAAAGGCAAATTGAGTTTTGCTGAATGGAATTTTGAGAGATTGGACAAGTGGGAGATAAGACCTGTAGGTTGGCGTTATCACCTAAATAAACAGGCATCCACAATGTGTCCCATCTTTTGATACTTCGGCAATACTATCCAGATCCAGCATAGGTGATCAGATATGAGCTCCAACAGTTCAGCTCGGTGCAAATATAAGTATATTGAAAAAGTTGATTCGGGTATTAAACAGGAAAGAGAAAGTATTGAGGTTTAAGACAATCTCCCTAGTTAAAGTCCTTTGGTAGTATTATACTCCGAAAAAAGGTCACATGAGAATTAAAAAGTATGATACGATTGATGTACCCGGAGTAGTCTATGGACTCATATGACTTGGTTCTAATTTGGAGGACCAAATTCCTTAAGTGGGGGAGATTATGTAAAACCCGATTTTAGTTAAAACACGAAATTAAATATGCAAAAGGATTAAAATGAAATTCTCGAACATGTTGAAGGGTAAAATGGTCAAAAGATCGAAAGTCGAAATAAATTCGACAAGAAAATTTAGTTAAAAATAAGGGATTGAGAAATGTTGATCAATAACGAAGAAATAATAAAATTTCGGGTTAAATTGATCAAGATTCGAAATTTTTAGAAATACCGAAAAGTCATTCGGGACAATATCCCGAAAATACAGAGAAATTATACCCGAAAAAGGTTACAATATGATAAATAAATTAAATAAAAATAAATTAATTAATTTGGAATAAAATAATAATTTTTGGTAGATATTTTAGACATTTTAATATATTTTATTGATTAAAATATTAATAAAATTAAATAATAAATTAAATTAAATTAATTAAGTTTAAAAAAAAAGAAGAGAAAAAAAAAAGAAGAGAGAATTGAAAATCGGGGAGAGAGAAATGAAAAACGGAAGCCAAAATCGAGAAGACCGGTCGGCCACCGTCCAGCGACCAACGGCCAGGCGAAGGGCCGAAAATGGAAGAGGAGAGGCCGGCAACCTCCCTGGTACCAACGACATGCCCCACCGACGCCGGAGAACGCCGGATTGAGGGAGAGAAGCCGCAGAGAGAGAAAGCAAAATCGGCGCCCACCGGGGCAGATTTGACCCCGACCACTGCCAACCGAAGCTTCCCCACTTAATGCCGAGCCGATTGATGCCGAAAACGACCGACAAAACTGTCGGCAAACGTCGAAAACGGCGAAAAGATGAAGTGGGTACCGACGGTGGAGAGAACAAGCCGGACCGGCGACTTTCCGACAACCTCGACCGAAGCTGACCCCAGATCTGAGATGTGGACGACCCAGCGGAGCCACTGGCAGTGGAAGCCGACAGAGAACCGGCCGGTAAGGCCCTGAACCGGTCGAATCGGAGTGAACCGGGGTGAACCGACGGGTCCGAACTGGGTCTAAACCGGACCGAACCGGTTCAGCCAATGAGGAAAGGAAAAAAAGGTGAAAAGGGGAAAAAAAAAGAGAAAAAATTGAGAAAAAATCCCGACGATGTAATCGAGCTACGGGTAAGTCAGTAGCGGTCGAAAATGATCGATTTAAATTTTGGAATATTTTATTCAATTAATTTTCGACTGAAAATTTACCCGAAAATTATGAAATTGTGTAGCTCGACAATTGGCATCCAACGAGAGCTCGAGACAGCCTCGATTTATGTACTAGCATGGAATCTCGGGTAAGTAAATCTTATTTACGATAATTTACATCGTTATGCATGCTTTGGATTTAATTATCGCATAAAATAAATTAAATTATGGAAATTTAGATAAATTGTCGTAAATAATAAATTAAGCTATTCGAGAGTTAGAACGAGGTCCAAGAAATTGTTGGTGGGCCCAATGAGCCCAATAGGCCTCGATAATGTGAAAATTAAGTGAAAAACGGGCTTAAGGCCGATTAAGGCCCATTAAGGTGCAATCGGGCTCAATAGGGGTAAATGGGCCCAATGATTTAAATTAAGCCTAGAAAATAGGAAATACAATTAAATTGTATGATATCTGACCTGAGGAATATTTATACGTAGTTTCAGACATTGGATTGGGAGTAAATCGGATTGCGTGACGAGACAGCAGTGGAAAAGGAAAGGTCAGACTTTACAGAAAAATAAGGTAAGGGAATTCTACGGACTGCTGAGGTAACTTTACGAAATTTCAAAGTCATATGCAGTCTTTTAAATTATCTGAAGGGTCTAGAAGTAAGTTAATAATTTTAGTGCCCCGAATGGGCAAATTACCAAAATACCCTTGTTAAGGGTAAAATTTTCAATTTTAGGAAAAATTGGGAGGAGCAAGAACAAGAGGTTCCTGCTCGTTCTGGAGGTATTTTGATGCATGCATGAGTAGGCTGGCTAACCTTGAAAGAAAAATGCACAGCATTGCATATTTTCAACGATGAAATTGTTTTAAAAATTGTTTTGAGGAAACAGAGCCGCCTACATGTTTTTATTGACATGTGACGTGCTAGAGCTTAGCTTGCACGATATTTTGATTTGGGTGATGCATGCATTAGTGCTAGAGCGAGAGCTCGCACTAGAGTTTTACATGCATTGGTGCTAGAGTCTAACTCGGACATGATTTTCGTGATACGGTGCTAGAGTCTAACTCGCACCAGGTTTTATATGATTTTCGTGACACGGTGCTGGAGTCTAACTCACACCAAAGTTTACATGATTTTTGTGACAGGGTGCTAGAGTCTAACTCGCACCAGATTTTCCATATGATTTGATGAGAGTGCTAGAGCTTAGCTCGCACTAGTTTTACTTGAATTGACGAGAGTGCTGGAGCATCGCTCGCACCCCCACTGATTTTTATGAAAACATGCGCTGAGCCGTGCTTGGAGCGTCGGGTAGACTGTGTGTCACCAATTAAATAGGCTCGCATGTGCGTTTTGAAACATGGCATGAGTAGAGATATGATATGGGTCCACGGAGTACGATGTATCGTACAAGTAGCATGGAGTACGATGTACCGTGTGGTATCTTCGGATACGGGGTATCTTCAGATACGGTATTGTCACGACCCAATTCCATTCTCTTTAACCGAAAATCACTAAAAATTTTTCGCGTTTTACTGTTACATTACCCGGTCGTGAACTAACTCACCACACACTGTTCGGATGTGAGTCAACAATAAACTCCACATCTCATTCATTCTTAGTTAAATAAAATGATGTCATACATTTGCATTCAATCTTGTACTTATACAAAAGCATGTTTTACTGACATCTACATCCCCTATAATTACAACTCAAAGAATACTGTGCTTTTACATTGTTTAGATACAAAAAGAATCACTGTGTATATACCTCTAAGCGATGGAGATGCAGCGGAGTCTAAAATACCACGCCTCAGTCCTCACTGGGCTACTATGCACGCTCTGTAGGGGGAAAATAGATAGGGATGAGCAACCACACGCTCAGTAAGGCAATAATGCAAGCATGGTAGATAACTACTCTATCTACATGCTGATAGTGTTATGCATAAATCGTTCATAGTAGGAGCATGAGGAAGTAAAACTATGCCATGTGAGTATACATATATATCATGTATTAAAATCATGTACATTGGCATATAAAACATGGTGAAAACATCATGTATAAATCATCTCATGCTCAATCTCATTTAAATTTATAAAAAGGGCAATTCATTAAGAAACCTCCTTTTTAAACCAACATCATAAACCTCTTTCTCAACACATAAATACCACCAAATCAATTCACAATCACAACCACATTTTCATTTCACAATTCACGCATGTGTATAAAAACTAGGTCACTATATCAAAAGTGCCTATGTGGACCACTACATCATAAATCATCCCAGACCACACGCATCTAGGTGTGCGGGGTATCATACTGGCACGAAGATGGATTATCCCTCGCCAGACTTTCTCATCACTTAACCATCACACAGTACATCGTACTCCATGTGATATACACGGTACAGCGTACTCCGCAGACTCATATCGTGATTGGGGGTGCCATTCCTAAGTCTTACCTACCCCATACCAAGAGTTTTCCATATCTGTGAAGGAGAGCCTCCCTGCCGAACAGAGCCTCCCCGCCTAACAGAGCCTCCCTGCCTCCTCGAGCTTAAGGATGTTAGCTTAAGGATGTAGGGCTTAAGGATCCTTCCGTAAGAGAGCCTCCCCACCGAACAGAGCCTCTCCGCCTAACAGAGCCTCCCCGCCTCTTTGGGCTTAATGATGTTGGCTTAAGGATGTAGGGCTTAAGGATCTTACCGTACCCATGTAGGAGAGCCTCCCTGCCTAACAGAGCCTCCCCGCCCCTCCAGGGCTTAAGGATGTTGGCTTAAGGATCCCACCGTAAGAGAGCCTCCCCACCGAACAGAGCCTCCCCACCTAACAGAGCCTCCCCGCCTAACAGAGCCTCCCCGTCTCTTTGGGCTTAAGGATGTTAGCTTAAGGATGTAGGGCTTAAGGATCTTACCAACTTTCACAATCTTATACGTATCACAATGTGCAAACTTGTGCGAGCAAAGCTCTAGCACGACTCATGCATCCTATCATAAAGAGACGCGTACGAGCATAGCTCTAGTACGGTTATACTCATAAGACAAACCACTCAAAAGCCACGTACGAGCAGAAGCTCCAGTACGGTTTATAAACATCATCATAGTTTCCAAATCAAGGTGCGAGCTAAGCTCCAACACGTTTCATACAAATGAAAACATCAATACCCGGTGCGAGCTAGGCTCTAGCACGGTTTAATTCACATAAACATGATATGCGGCTCATAAGCTTTTAAAACTATCTCAAAACATATTTGGCACTTCACATGTGCTACAAATATCAAACCACAATAGCCAACCTATTTATCAATTCGTTTGAAACCAACACATGTTTTGTGAAAGCGTTCAAAACACTTGATTTATGCAATTATTAGCCTTACTATCCCTTTTTATACATCCATGTAAACCAAATCATCCAATATTCACAACTATTTTCGCATACCAAACAACCAATTTCTCAAACGTTCATGCATTTCATAAACACCCTATAATCTCGTAAATTACAAGCAGCTACCTCTATATACTTACAGAATTCCCTTACTTGGAATCGCGATGCGTGATTCCACTTCCTTAAGCTGCTTACTCGTACGGTTCGATTCGTCTTCAACGAACTCTTCGGGACTGCACAAAATCGTATCCCCCATTATATTTGATCCATATAATATGACATCGTGCGTTCACTATAGTCAATTCGACCTATAGTTTTCTATTAACGCTTATGAGGCATCGTTTCATTACTTTATCCAAAACTCGAATCTATGGATTCTTTTATGCCTATTAACTCATTCCAAATCGATATTAAATCGATATCAAGCTCATAGTGTTCATATTTCATTGATTTCCTCACTATGGCATTTGTCAAGCATTTACATGCTCATTTTCATAATTTCACTTAAACCCACATTATAACTCCACATAACCATTCCAAATCACCCACATTACTCATCTAACAACTTATCATAACCTATAAACCACTAACTCCCCAAATCATACTTTCTCACACTAGAGGCATTCCATTTCCTAGGTTACATTAGTTTCTAACACAACCTAGGTGTTTCCATCCATGCATACTCATGCCAAACAACTCTAAAATCAATTAAATAGATAATGTACTTGGATTGGAGTGTTAGAATCTTACCAAATATGATTTTTCTTCTTTCTCCAAATGCCAATGCCCTTATCTCCTTCAATACCCACAATGGGATTTTGGGTTCCAACTATGTTGTTCTCTTCCGCAAGATGAACAACTTAATGTCTAATGGTCTCCCCTCAATTCTTGCTGGAAATGGCTGATTTTAGAGAGAGAAAGTTAGGTTTTTGGGTTAGAAATGGAAGATTGGTGTTTTTCCCAAAATTTCCAGATTTTCAGCCCTCTTTATATAGAAATAGCTTGAGGAGATCGATCTGGTCCAAGAGGAGATCGATCTGGTCCATTTAAATATCTCATTTTCACGAAATTTTAAGCATGAGATCGATCTGTCGAAGCATGAGATCGATCTGGTCCCAAACAGAGAGCTAAGGAGATCGATCTGGGTGCTTGAGGATCGATCTTTTCATTACAGAATGCTTAGGAGATCGATCTGGCCCCATTGGAGATTGATTTGCTCTATTCCATTGCCCAAATAAGAGCATTCTGGCTCTTCCAGATCGATCTCTCATCTTATGAGATCGATCTGGCCTTCATACTTTCCAGATTTTTTGCAGTTTTCTTGCTGCCACACCAACACATCCTTAATCTACTGCCATGGCCATTTTCTCATCTATCCACCTTTATAACTTGAAAATGGCATCCATTCATACCTTATGCACATTGAAACTTGTTTGCATTCATTGTATGTCCAAAGGTATACTATATATAACCAAATGGAAGCGTTTATATTCATGCAGCTTCCATCCATTTACCACACTACCCATTTTGAGTTTCAATCACATCCATCACTTATAGGAACTCATTTCTTCATATTCATACTCAATGGAACTTGTATGTACGTTACAAATCATATTACACATACATACATTGAATCCATGGACTTACATCGATCATACTTTACATTACAAGTCCATTCACATTCATTACGCATTACAACTTTACATATACGGGGTCTCACAGGTATCTTTAAATACGGGGTATCTTCGAAAACGGCATCTTCTGATGTGTGGGATCAGATAAGACTGACAGGTTGGATTGACCCACCTCCTGGGCGGTTCCCGATCAGGGTGAGACCCCGCACACTAGGATCCGTGTAGCAGAGGGGCTCACGAGGACACACAGCCATAGTCCTGGTTATTACCGTTATACAAATGTTGCCTAGTCTCGCATGTTTATGATCTTGACGATGATTGAAACTGGGTTTTAAATCAAATGTGCATGATGATTATTTCCATACTTTTTAAACCCATGTGTGATGTAAACTGATTTTCATGGTTTTGTGTGAGTCAGGACCACCCGAAGGAGGGGTTGAGTCCTGACTTTATTGTGAAATTTTTAAATGAGGAAGAAATGATTTAGAAAGAGTTGCATGTTGAATTTTCCATGTGAACGTGTTTTACATGACATCATGAACATAGCATCAGTTTTAAAATGTGTGGAGAAAGGGTGGTTTATACATGGCACCACGTTCATGTAGGTAGTATGGTTACCTACTTGTTCGTAGGATTGCCTTACTAAGCTTGATGTGCTCACCTTTCATTTTCTCACACAGATAATCTCCAGTAGATGTTGAGGCAACTGAGTACTGCATTCCGGATATCCGCTGCTGCCCATCATTTAAGGTATATACACTTGTACATATTGTATCTGAATAAGCATAGGACAGTAACATGTTTGTAAGTAACTTTAGGGGATGTATAAATATTGTAAACATTTATAAATGACTGAGAAAGAATTAAATTGGTGGGACTGGCATTGACGCACAGCTCAATTGTTAGTGGAGTGTGGTCACGATCAGAGGACAGGTAAGCATGAAAGAAAATGATAAAACGCGAAAAATTTACTCTGATTTTTGGGTAGTTTTGGGTTGTGACAGGACTTGCAACCACAAAGGTAGGCCATGGTGAGGGCACTTCCTAAGAAGCTCCTTATATCATTCTCATGCTTCGTAAAGAGATTCAGAGTGTCGAACTGGCCAAAGGAAGATATATCACTACGGAGTCTGGCCAATTTAAAGGGAGGGAAAAACTTAGCTAGAAATTGATGGGCTAACTCGTCCCATGTAGAAATGGATCCTGCAGGCAAGGAGGTTAACCAGTGTCGCGCCCTATCCCTAAGCGAGAAGGGGAATAATCTAAGCCTAAGTGCATCATCAGATAATCCATTGTTCTTGAATGTGTTGCACAGGTCCAGAAATTGCCCAAGGTGAGCATGTGGGTCGTCGTGTGGAAGCCCACTAAACTGCAATGAAGTTTGGATCATCTGGAGGATTACGAGCTTAATTTTGAAGTTGTTAGCAGGGACAACTGGTGGCCTAATGCTGGTGTAATATCCTCCAATAGTCGGCATTGCATAATCTCTAACGGTCCTAATTTCCCTATTTTCTGCCATGGTGATTTGCAGCGGAGATATTAATTTCCTAGAATCCTTTCGAATTTTTCTAAGTGTTCGTTCAATTTCAGGATCTAAAGGAAAGCAATCATAACTTCTGGCTCTACGCATGCAATCATCAAAAAGTCCTTAGAAATTTTTTGTTTTTTAAGTTTTTAAATTTTTCATTTTTTTAATTAAACGGATAAAATTTAACTAACCTAAACTAAGGCTCTAAATATTTATAACCTAAATATTTATAAGCTAGAACTACACCTAAGCATAATTTCACTGATATTAATTAACGACTAATTAAAACTTCCCCGGCAATGGCGCCAAAAACTTAACACGCCCCTGAAGGTATTATCCACAAGTGCACGGGTCGGACAAGTAATAATGGGATTTGAACCCGAGTTATCGTCTCACAGATAAGTTGATCAGCCTAATTAACTACTGGTTAATCTTACCCTAAGTATATCCTAGCAAATTATGAAATTCTGATGGGTGGTCTACATGGCTAAAATTAAAGTACTGAAAATAATAACAACTATAAAATAAAGAAAATAAAACTGAGCTAAAATTACTTACAAAACTCAAAGCAATAAAAAGCAAGAACCTACAAAAGAAAATTAAAACAGTTAAGATGAATTAACGTAATTAAAATAAAATGCAAATATGAAAATAAAGCAATAAAATTAATTAAACTAAAATTAAACTATCCCAGAATAAAATATGCATGTAATTAAACTAATTAATAAAAATGCAAATTAATTAAGAAACTAACTGCAAATCTAAAAGTCTAAAATATTAAATCCAAATTAATCCTAATTATCACTAATTACTAACTTAACAATAAAAATTAACTAATGCATGAAAAATAATTTTTGGAATTTTAAATTTTAAAATGAAAAATTAAAAATGCATAACATGATACTCCTCTAATTTAACTCTAAATGCAAAATCCAATTCTTAAATCCTAATCTAGGCACCAATTAATTATTAATGAAATTAAACTAAAACTTAAAACAACAAACTAAGAGAATTAAAATATTCTATCTAACTAAGCTAGAAAGTAATAACAAAACTTAGATAAAGCTACGTAATTGTATGGAATATTAACTATGAAGAAAAATGCAAACATCAAATTGTAAAAAGGAAGTGGCCAAACGTGGCCTTAACCAATTACTAAGCCAAGTGGTCCCGACATGCAGTACTGTTCACTGTCTTCTTTGCAAATTCCAGCTCCAGGCATTCTCGGTTCTAGGCCTGCTGTCTTCATCAGCTGCTGTCCAGGCGAGGTTTGTTGTCTCCAGTAGGCCTGCAACTTTGCTTCAGCTGCTGTTCCTCGGTCTGTCCTGCCCAGTACAATGCATGACCCCACTGCTTTCTTCAGGTGCTCACGATCCTATCTTCTACTCCAAATGCTATCGGTTTGTCCAGGTATGTCCTCTCTCTCGGTTCTATTCTGCTCCAGGCAGTGCTCACGGCTTTGTCCTCTACTCCAGCATGCTGTACGTTTTTGGTCTGCTCTAATTCGGTATTCAACAGATGCAGTCATAACACCCTTTCTCGGCTATAGAACCGAGCCAATGCCAACACTGCATGCTATTCATTCAACTGCAGAACCGAGCAGCACCAGCAACAGCCTTCCTTCATCTTCTGCCCAGCAACCAACCCATAACAATGACAGCAAATAATTAGTAAAGACTAGAATTAAATAAAATGAACTACTCTAAGCAAATGAACACTTAATGAAACGTGGAACAGGGGAGAACAGAGGAGGAAAGTTGCGGTTCTCGGTTTTGGGTATGATGCCATGGTTCTGTCCCGACTAGTTGCTGCCTCCATCCGCATTCCAGCTTTCCAACAACTCCACTTAACAGCACAAACACTCTTTGGCCAGTGAAGAAAATCACTCGAAACAATAGAAACTAGAATGTAAAAACAAGTTATAAACACTAAAAATGGAGAAGAAAGCAGATAAGCATAAAACGGAAATGTAGGAAATATAACGGCAACAACAGCACTTCCATTCACTATTCTGAATCCAAAGAGCTACCACAGCAAAGATATGAAATGAAACAATCTAGAAAATATAAAACAAGAATTGCAGGAAATGAAAATGCTACAAGAAAACAATAAATGAAAATTTCTTCTTTGAATAAAAGTTTGTAACAAAATGAAATCCCATGCTTAAATTTATCTATTGAAAACATAAAAATAAATTGTTGAACAGGGAAGAAGACTTGGCCACTGTCACCAGCCAAGCTTTCTTACTTCCTCATGTCCAACAATCGGTGAATCCAAAGAGACAAAACAAAAATTAGACAAGTTCATATGCAAACCAAGAATAAAGGAAGTAAAATGCAAGCTTTTCATAAACAAATGGAAATTACATGAACAGTAACTAAAAAAATTTAAAATTGCTAACGGGAAAATGCTTAGAAAAAAAAAAAAAAAAACTTAAAAACTAAAGCTACCCTAGGATTAAAACTACTCCTAAATTACTCTACACTACTCCTACTCCTACTTTACTTCTATTCTAACCTAGGCTACCTCTAATTCCTAATTGATTTTTTCATCTGACATCATGTTCTATTTATACACACATTTAGGGGTACAATGGTAAATTTTTCATCCTAGATAAGTTGGCATTGGTTGGCCACTTATCTTCATTTGATTCGCTACAGAGTAGATATTTCCACATCATCAGTCTTTTTATCCAATTGACTGTACGATGTGGCCCGGCGTGTGTCTTCTAGAGGGTTGGCACAGTGTCCTTTGATCTTAACGTTTCAGAGCAAATAAAATACGGACACCTGACATCACACGTGTCCAGACGACTGATGACTCGGTCTGCAAATTGGAAGTGGTCCAATCTCCTTTAGCCCATTTTTAGTCCAATTTCGACTGAAACGACTGAGTTTCATCAGGATTTAATTTATCTGCACATTAAATAATTTTAATTAAATAAAAGGGGATTATTAATAAAATAATATGGGGATTAAATAAATAATTAGGAAATTAAGCACAAATAATTCTATTAAAAATAGAATTATCAGAATGAAAGCGTGTTAGAGTATGACTCGTACGAGATTTGATGTGTTTTATACGCGTGAGTGCTGGAGCTTAGCTCACACTAGTTTTCACATGAATTTTATACTGGTTTTGGCATGGTGTTGAAGTATAGTTCGCATTAGATGCCCACCTTATTTGTTGTCGTGCTTGGTAGACTGGGTGTCACACCGATTAAATAAGCTCGCACGTGCATTTGTGATATTTTGACATGTTGATAGTCGTGTTAGGAGCTTCGGGTAGACAATAAGTCGTATCGATTAAATAGGCTCACACGTGTGTTTTGAGATGTGGCGTGATATGATGTGTTGATATGGGTCCACGAAGTACGTTGTACCGTGCATGTAGCATGGAGTACGTTGTACCGTGTTGAGATTGTGTTATGCCATCTTCGGACGAGATCTGCTATGGATCGACGGGTTGGACTTGACCTACCTCCCGTGTGGAAGCAGATAGTGGTGATACCCCTCGCACCTGATTCATGTAGCCGGTATCACAGCATATGGTTATAGTCTTAGAGGATATTTCCCTTATTGTATTGGCTATCTCACATGTCTATTGCTTTGTGAATAAATCCATGTTTGAAATGATTTGTGGGTCAGGACAGTCCGAGGGAGGGGTTGAGTCCTGACAAGTGTTGGATTGTTTGGGATGACGGTTTGTTAATGGTTTTAAAGTACACGTACGCATGATGTGTTTTCCATGCCCTATTTGTGAAATATGCATGATGGATATTTCGTGCTTTGAATTGAATTGTGCACTGGATTTTAATAGCACGAATGCTTTACATGCCATTAACACAAGCATGAACTCATATTTTTGAGAAAATGATGAAAAGTATGCTTTGAGCATGGCATCACGATCACGTAGATAGTGCAGTATCTACCTGTTCGCATGATTGCCTTACTGAGTGTGTGGTTTGCTCACCTCCCCTATTTTTCCCCTCTTTACAGAGCTTTCAGTATAGATTAAGTGTGACTGGAGGCGTCCCCTTTTGGTATCTGTTGTATTCCATCGCATAAGGTATACACATTGATGAAATTTTTGTATCTAAACTTTCCATAGCACAGTAGCGTTTTGTATGTAACTATTGGAGATGTAAAGCAATGTAAACACATGTAAACAACAACTCTGATTTGTTTATACAAGTGTTTACTTATAAATAATATGCAAATTAAATTGGTATGGTGGAATGAGATAGACACTGACACACAGCCCAACTGTTGAGGAGAGTAGCTGTTCACGATCGAGGAAGGACGAATAATAAATAACGTATGAAAATGCAAAAAATTTGTACGTATTTTGGTAAGTTGAGGGTCGTGATACATAGTGGCGTGATTGAAGCAGGAGACGGTATAACAGAGAATGTCAGCTGAGATTTTGTGCGTGGGAGAGCAGATGCCTGGAAACAATAGCAGTGCAACAATGTTTTTAGAGTTTACATTTTAAAGCTTTGGATGTAATAGTCTAAGATTTTATTATTAGTAGTTTATAGTTATCTTAGTCTAGTATAGCTTTTTAATTAGTTTAGGTAACATTTTAATATTTTAATTAATTTGCTTATCTATTTAAAGTTATTAGATTTAATTTCTTAGATTTTAGTTTAGATTAAATTTTAGTTTTTATGCAATTGAAATTTTAGTTTTATTATTTTCATTTAAACATTTAGGATTCATTTGATTTTTATTGTTGGAAATTTTTATTGTTTTAAGTATACACCAGTATGATTTTAAAGTTAGTAGTTTATTAGCATAGTGCTGATGTATAGCATTTAGAGTTAATCTAGGGTTAGAATCATTTTATGCATGTTTAGAATAGTTTTCATTTTAAATTTTAAAATAAAAAAATCCAAAAAGTATTTATTTCTCATGCATCATTTAGATTTTATTTTATTATTTCTTTAGGCAATTTATTAAGTTAGTAATTAGTTAGAGTTATATTTAATTTAGGGTCACCAATTTAAGCAT
This sequence comes from Firmiana major, assembly GCA_033439115.1. Lineage (NCBI taxonomy): Eukaryota > Viridiplantae > Streptophyta > Magnoliopsida > Malvales > Malvaceae > Firmiana > Firmiana major. The sequence goes on from CM065899.1 coordinate 44,316,405, forward strand.
TTAGGTTTAAAAGTTGGATTTAGGAATTTTTAGAATTTTTATTAGAATTAAACCTTAGGTTAGTTTACTTTGCATTTTTATTTTTGTTAATTAATTAGATTAAGCACATTCAAATTTTATTTTCATATTAGGATTTTCTAATTTTAATCTATTTATTTTCATTTCCTTATTTTCTTATTTGCATCCTTAATCCATTTACACTAATTAATTCTAGTTTCAGTCTTTTTATTTTGCAGATTATCGCTCTATTTTTATTTACTTTATAGTTTTCACTATTTTTATTGTCACACCCCGGAAACGTGGAAAATAGGAAAAATTTAAAACTTTTTACTCTTTAAATCACAATTGAGGGTGTATTCCTATGCAGTGTCAAACATCATCATACATATCCTGCCTCAGGATCTCATCATTAAATAGTATATATCATATCATATACATTATTCAATCCCAAGTTAATTAATCTTAATACATCCCATACAATGTTGTACATCAAGTGTCTGTGATTACAATAATTGTCTGGATACATGAAAAGATAAATGATACCTCAAAATACAATATAAATGGCCTGGAGTTCAAGTCCTCCACTAGCCACTACTCCGTACGTCGCAGGAAATTCACCTCACTTGAAGAAATTTGGAGGGGAGATAAAAAAGGGTGAGCTTCTAAATCGCTCAGTAAGGGGGCAAGTGACTCATTATTAAATTAATGATTTGCACACACAATCATTTATTTCAAAGTTGAAAACTCAATAGCAAAATGTAGCATGAACTCATTAATACATCATGTAAAACATGGAAGTACATACTCAGTACAAATCACAGTTACAAGCATGTAGAAATCAAGATGTGATAATGGCTTTTCTCTTTAAAACGTGATGAAAATCACTGCAATAGTAATGCACGTGGCACAGCCACCAAATACACGTGGCACAGCCACAGATTAAGATTCGCACGTGGCACAGCCACCAAATACACGTGGCACAACCACAGATTAAGATTCGCACGTGGCACAACCACCAAATACACGTAGTAGGAAACCAACACTACCGGAGTAGGGGTCATCTAACGTTACCAGAACGGAGGAATATCAGACTTACATGCTAAAAGAGTAATGCCCGGTGTGTATTCAAAATGACACACATAAGTCTCAGTCAATAGCCATTATCATAAAAATCGTTTTGCCTTCATGTAAAGCTCAAAATGGTTTTCTATCATAAAACTCATTTCAAACCGCTTTGTACTCAACACAAAACCTGTTAAAACCGAGCTTCAACTGGCAAAACCACACACACATTTTCTCAAACCTCAGTACAAAATGGTTATAAAACATTTTCACATATAGTTTACAACTAGTAAAGGTTTGGCCCCAACCGGCTATAAAATCGTGTGCATTTCTCATCCACAACACATAAAACATGCTTGTTTTCTCAGTTGAAAATCATGCTACAATGTTATCACAAAAACATATACACAAATAAGTTTAGTTTTCCCTTACCTCTTTGCACCTTGTATAGTGCAATCGTTATCTCGTATCACGGACTAGCCTCGTATTTCACTCTGGAACTCCCGAGCTGTCCAAACGATGTTAAAACATCAATGTCTCGACTCAATTTTATTATGAAGCATACATTTGCTCATATTTCTCACTAACACCTAAATCTCTCAATTCTCATAACTCTATCACCATTCATAATCTCATTTACTACATTTCCAAATCCTACATTTCTCACACATAATAGCCATACCAAAATCACCTCATGGCCTAAATTTCCAATTTATAAACAAAAATATCAATTTACCACAATTTACTTAATATCATCATCACTCCAATAAAATCACAATTTCATCAATCTCTAACTATCTCCTAGCTATTTTATCACAATGCCCATGTTCACCATCACCAAAAATCACTTCAAAACCAAGGTCGAGGTTTAGAAAATTACCTAAACTTGTGGAGTGCTCAACTCACACCTCGATTCGATTCGTCTTTCGATTTCCAAGTATTTTGTTCTCCTTTGGGTAAGGAACAACTTTCCTTCTTGCCACAACTCTTGATTTGGATGAAAATGGGCGATTTGGAAGAGAGAGAAAGCTAGGGCTCGGTTGAAATGGAGGTTTGAAAGAGAGAGAAAAGATGAAATGCAGGAAAACACAGGGGTCCTTTTATAAACGGAAGGTAGGAGATCGATCTGTCTCTTAATGAGATCAATCTGCATTTGAATTTGGGGACGATTTGGGGTAATTTTATGCCTAGGAGATCGATCTGTCGTGGGGTAAGATCGATCTCTTAGTGGCTTTATGAGATCGATCTGTCGTGGGGTAAGATCGATCTCTAGTTTACAGAATGCTTCATGAGATCGATATGCTCCTTAAGGAGATCGATCTTCTCCTTAACAGAAACATTTTGAGATCGATCCATCCCTCATGAGATCGATCTGCTCACTTAATTTCCTCCTTCTTTTTCATTTTTAACTTACCAGATCGATCATCTCTTCTTCGAGATCGATCTGACCTCATAGTTTCACACTTTAACATAAAATCTCATTTATAACTTAGTACTTCATTCCATACCACCTCAATGTAAGAGTACATTTCATTTAGTTCAATCAATTACACTTCATGTTCTCATTACATAATTTGATATGTGTAAAATTCTCAGATCTCACATTTATAGTCTTCCAGTATTTTCAATATAAAACTTGTAGATCACCCTCTTAATATTCATAAATTGCTAGGATATACTTAGGGTAAAACTAACTGGTACTTAGTTAGGCTAACTGTATTCTCTGTGGGACGATAATTTGGGACTCAATTCCCATTATTACTTGTACGACCTGTGCACTTGCGGTTTACACATCTAGGTAACTAGGATGCGACGTATCAAGTTTTTTAGCGTCGTTGTCGGGGAATCACGATTAGCCATTGACTAATATCAGTGAAATTATGCTTAGGTATAATTCTAGTTTTGTACATATCTAGGTTGTAAATATTTATAGCATTAATTTGGAGTAGTTAATTTTCTCTCTCTATGAAAAAAATAAAAAACAATTTTAAAAAAATCATTAGGACTTAAGCACTATTTTGGGGGAGGATTTGACCGTCAGCAGTCTGTTACCACTTTAGCTGATCCTCCTACTTCTGATCCTGCTACTTAGCTTTATTTCATTTGATGTGCTTTATCTCACTTTTCACTTTTTATATAGTTCTTTTTCTCTCTTTTCTGTTGTTTCTTTTTTTGTTTCTTTTACAATTAGCCTTTGTAACAATACTTTTTCATCAACCTTCAATTGTGCTTAATCATCAGATAGAGGAGTATTCTATTCTTGAGCTTCAATTCTTATATTATATACACACTAAGGGCATTGTGCACTTTAAGTTTTTTTTTTTTTTTGGGGTGGGGGGGATTCACTTGAGCATTTTTTAAAATGTTTGGGCAAAATAGAAAAATTTTACGAAAATATGAGCTTACATTATTTGATTTTAGGATGATTTAGTACTTTGCATGTGATTTTTCCTATATTCCGATGATATAACCCCATGATTTAGTTTGACTTTGATTGAATAAGAAGCATGATTGTAGGAAAAGCATGAAGTTGAATTCTTGAATTTGTCTTGATTCTGATTGTGCTTTTCTCATTTTATGCACATGTCATGTCATGAATCTGTATACTTATTTAGAGAAAGCTTATGTGGACATAGGATTGCATTTGATCAATTGCTTTGTGCATCATATTCTAGAATTTGTTTGATCTTATCTCGAGGCGAAATATTAGATTACACTTAACTAGGGAAAAGATTTAGGTCATCTTTGGATCGTTTGAGTCTTTCCAACCATCCTTGTACAAATTTTACCCCTAGTCACCCATCTGGGCCAAATAAGCTTTTCACTGTAAATACATCTGCACATTTTTCCTTAGCTTAAACACACTTTTCCTATCCCTTACCCCGAAAGTGTGTAATTTCACTAGGATATATATTGAGCTATGTACATATGGGTTATAGGTGATAGTGAATTTCAAAAAAAAAAAAAAGAAGGAAGAAGAAAAATACAAAAAAAAAATGTTTAGCAAAATAAATAAGCTTGGGGGAACAAATGTAAGGCCCGTATTTTCATATGTAATCCTTATGATTCTCTAAGTACACACTTGTTCATGTAATATGAATCATAAGTGATGTAAGGTCTGTATATTCGATGTACACAATTTTTATTTGAGTTCGAGATGTACACATAAGTTTCATTATGTATGAATTATAAGAAATGGACCTTTTTAAGTGATAAATGTGGATTGAAAGCAAAATGAGTAGTGAAGTAAATGGAAATGAAGTTAACTTTGGAAATCTAGGATAAATTTCAGCTAAATATGCTACAGAGCAAGGGGAGATTGATCCCTCCTTCAAGCAAGATCGATCTCGGTATGCTTCTACCAAGCAAGGATCGATCTCATCCTCAAGTAAACCAATCTCCTTAAGTCTCAGCCAGAAGCAGATCGATCTCATTCCCCTGGCAGATCGATCTCTGAAGCTCTCTGCCTGTCTAAGATCGATCTTACCCTTCAGAACAAATCAATCCCTTATGCTTAAAAGTTGAATGTCGAGAGACTTAAAGCAAAAGAAGATCGATCCCTTACTTATGGAGATCAATCTCATCAAGCCATTTCTATAAAAACTGGGCAGTTGAACTGCATTTCACGAAAAATAACTCAAACCTTCCATTTTTGAAGCAAAGTAACCTAGTTCCTCTCTCTGAATTCTCAATGTTTTCTTTAGAGATTTGAGAGACGTTCATTTCAGCAAAGTTGTTCCTAGAGAGGAGGGGAATAACATAGTTGAAAACAGGAGGACGAATCGTTGGATTGAAAGAGAAAAAGAGCTTTCCCCCAATTTCGGTGAGAAAGGTAAGATTCAATGCAACAATCTCATGTATGTTGATCTATACAGTTGTATGAGTTGATTTGTATATAGATTGATGGTTGAAACATTTTAGTTCGTGCCTAATCTTTCAAGACCTATAAATGGCTTGATGTGCCAAAACGAGAGAAGGATTAGTAGGCATGGATTCAATGATGAATTTAAGTGTGCATTGATGTTATTGAGCATATATATATGCTTGTATAATAGTTCAGTGAAATCCATGTGTTAGAAACAATAATGGTTGAAAATAAGCATATGAGGTATTTGATGAATGCCAAAATGAAATGAAATGATAAACTAGAGGCATTGGTAGATTAATGTCGGTTCAATGTGAATCAATAGACTCAAGGAGTCTAAGAGATTCTCAAGAAATGAGTTATATACTCGAAATGGACTTAGGAAAGAGTAAGGTCCGATAATAATGTAACGAGACCGAATAAGATACAAATGGCCCAATGCATTGATTTGAATATCATGCAAGTGAAATGAAGTATACTGATGTGTGTAGTACACAATTTTAACTCCAGAAGATATCATTGGAGTTGATAAGACCTCGTCATGAGCGTTGGGAATCGAAGGAAAGTGATTCGAGCATGATTCGAGGTAAAAGATTTATGCGAGCTATTAGAGATAGCTATACGTATGTTTTCTTACTTGTTTTGTGCGAATATATGCAATAAGTGTGTAGATATTGATATATCTAGGTAGAAAACTACGTATGAGAATAAGCCTATAAGTATGTGTTGCATGACTTCTATGTTATTGTTGTGAAAAGAGGTTTTTGCAAATGCTTTGAGAAAGATGTAATAATATATGGGCTCTCGGTTTATTAAATTGCATGAAAAGCTTTGAACGAGTGATTAAGGGGGATTGCCCTCTCACTCATACCAAGTGAATAGAGCCTTCTATTCCTTTTCTGTATGAAATCGTGCTAGAGCCTAAGTGGCAACGATGGATTTACTAGCCTTGCTCGCACATCATTTTCGAAAAGGGATTTTAAGAAAAAGCAAAAGGGTGTTCGATACCTCAGGTGATGCTGTGTGTTCTACTCGAGAGCTCGCACTAGATTTTTGGAATCATGCTGGAGCCTTCGAGTATTGCTATGTGTCTTGCTCTGACTATGCTCGTATGTAAATTCCTAGTAAAACTGTGCTCGATGCCTCAGGTATGCTATGAGTTCTTACGCTGAGTTGGTCATACGAGGTTTTTCATGATTATGCTGTGTTGAGTAAAATCGTGCTTGAGCCGTCATGTATTGCTATGTGTCTTGCATTGACCTACTCGCACGAGGTTATTGGATGTGATGTAATGAGTACAAAACTGTGTTGGAGTCGTTGTATAATGCTGTGTGTCTTGCACAGACCTACTCGCATGAGATTTTGAGACAATGAAATGGGTGATAAGGATCCACGGGAGCACGATGTACCTTGAGTGTTAGCCATGGAGTACGATGTGCCGTGATTTCAGTATGAGCTGGAGGGATGGTTGATCCGCCTCCCAATCGTAAGGTTCCCGCACACCTAATCAGTGTTGCCTGGAATCTAACTATGGCCATAAGTCCTATATTTATCTGAGTGGTATGACATTGTCACTACTATGTGTGGTGACATATGTTTACCTTGCTGTGTGTCTGGGGATATGAAACCCATAATTATGTCTCATATATATTGAGTTACTTAGTGCAAAGTGATTTCTAAATGTGTACTTTGTGATTTTTAAAGATGAGTTGTGTGAAAAAAGTATGCGGTGCGAATATGCATATACCCATCTAGCGAATTAATGATTTTGCATCGATGGAAGCTATTTTAAAGAATGCATATGTTTATAAGGAAAATGGTTATATATTTTTAGCATGTAGATAGTGTAGTTATCTGCCTGCTTTAATATTTTCCTTACTGAGCGTGTTAGCTCACCCCTTTATTTCTCCTCCACAGATTCTACGCAGTAGTGAGTACACTGCAGTCGTCCCTACTATCGTGTTCCTTCAGTCATCCAGCAATATAGAGAGGTATACACTTGAGATGAAAAATTTTGTATCCTGTAAATTAATGCACAGTAAAGTTTGTTGTTTGTATTTTGAGGGATATATATAATAGAAACTGATGTAAACGCTTCCGCACATATATATGAAAATCCAATTTCTATTCTACTTCATTTGTATGAATTTATTAAATTATAAATGTATGTGATATGGATTGGATGTTGACTCACACCCAACTATTGGAAGTAAGGTAAAGGTCACAAACAGATAAAGATAGGCTCGTGACAGAATTAATGGTATCAGAGCAGAGTTGGTTTGATGTGAGTCAGTATCCATAGTTAGGAAATTATACATCCCCAAAGTATTATGCATTATTAGGATACAATTGTGTATACCAAGCTAGAAAATGTGACTGAGACACTTATTTTGAGTATGCAGCATGTTTGATAGACGATGTACTCGTAGAGGAGAGAGTTTACGCTCTCAAGGGCGTTGAGATGAGCCCGAGAGATGCAGCGGGTCTAGTTCTAATAGAGATCCACTTGAGATTAGTGATGTCACTGAGGCGCGTATAGCGCAATTGCAGCGCAGTGTTGACATGATCATGGAAATGTTTACATAGGCAATGACTAGATTTGAGGGTAGACAGGAGAACCTTGCTGGTCAGGCTGTTGCACCTCATAGACAAGAGCCAGCACAGCCTACATCAAGACCTCGAGCTGCAGAGGCAGAGATTCCTGCACCCCCTCCAGTTCAGAACATTCCCCCACTCATTCAGGATCTTGTAGCTCCACAATTGGTTGGTGGTGAAGGAGTGTATGATTGTGATCTAGGTAGACTGAGAGAGTTTCGAAAGTTCAGACCACCTTCATTTTGTGGGGTGAAGAACCCAGTGTTAGTTGAGCATTGGATACATAGTATGGAGAAGATCTACTAATTTTTTCATTGCTCCGCCACAGAAAAGGTCACCTTTTCGACTTTTGTATTAGAGGATGAAGCCTAGCATTGGTGGATGGCCACACAGCTGATGTTGAGTGCACAACACCCAGTTGTGACATGGGATATATTCTTGGATGCCATTAGGAAGCAGTACATTCCAGCTACTGCTCGAAGAAAGATGCAGATGGAATTTATGACATTGACTTAGGGAACCGGATAGTGGATGAGTATGAGTTTGGATTCACATCCCAGGGTAGATATGATACAATCACTATGAGCCTTGAGGATAGAAAAGTTCAAAAATTTCTTAAGGGACCGAGACCTTCCATCAGAGCTCGATTAGCTCCGTTAGACATTACCACCTATGACGAGGCAGTACGCAAAGCTCAGCTATGTGAGCAGGATTATGAGTTGCATGCCTCAGAATTGAGCATGAGTGCTTAAGGTAGAGATGGAGACCGAAAGAGGTCAGTCGAGGATAGAGGGTTCAGAAAGGGCCAAAGGTTATTTGGTAAGGGGCCTAAGATTGAGGATGTACGAGAGAGGCGTGACTATCTCCACAAGGCTGTCAATACTCCGCTCTATCCTAGCAAAGCATGCCTCTGTGTCCACTGGTCTCTCAACAGGGTATTATGGAGCCTGATCAGTCTATGGCTCTGCATGGCTCTCAAACCTACCTCTACGGCCTCTAGCACGTGCACCCGTCCCTCTACCTCGGCATGTGACAGGCATAATGCCTAATTTCTTGTATCCATATCATATATTATTCTTATTCCATCTCGATATACGCAGTTATATCTAAACAAAAGCACAGTAATATGGGGTTGTAACTTTCCTACTTATTAGCACCGATTCATATCAGGCCAACTCAAATCTGATACCAATCTCTGTCACGACCTCTTTTCATCCTTTTCACTCGAAAATCACCATAAATTTTTTGCTTTTTCATTTCCTTACCCGATTGTGAACAACTCTCATCAATAACAGTTGGGCTATGAATCAGTATTAATCATCATTTACCATTCATCTTTCAAAAAAATTCAAAAGCAAACACAAACATTTCAAAGTTTAAGATCTATACTCATACATGTTTACTAACACTTACATCCCCCATATTACAATTCAAAATGATTACTGTGCTATTATATGTTTAGATACAAAAAAGAATTCCTGTGTGTATACGTCATGGCGATGGAGAGCAGTGGATATCCAAAAACAACACCTCGATCTTTACTAGGCTACTATGTGCGCTCTGTAGAGGGGGAAAGTGAATGGGATGAGCAACCACATGCTTAGTAAGGAAATAATGCAAGCATGGTAGATAACTACACTATTTACATGCTTATAATGTTATGTATAAAAATCGTTAATATCCAGAGCATGAGGAAATATTAAAACTATGCCACATGTATATATACATATATCATGTACTAAAAAACATGAAAATAAGCATGTAAACATGGAAATGATCATCATTTAAAACATCTCATGCTCATCATAATAAAACTCATCACCAAAAAGAAAACTCATCACAAAACTATCCCTCAGGATTTAGTGCTTTCTCAAAACACTACAAAACTCATCACAAACAACAATACCATCTCTCTAAAAACATCCCACAAGGCTTGACCCCTCCCTCGGGTCTACCCTGGACAACACAATCATACTCAGTATGTAAAACCATGTGATATCATGTGAGACAGGTGGTCACTATATATATCGAGGACTATGTTGGCCAACTATGTCATTATCATCCTAAACCACACGGATCCCAGTGGGCGGGGTATCATGCTGGAATGGAGGTAGGTTAGGACTTTCAAATCACATCATAACCTCACTGTACAGTGTACTTCATGTGATATACATGGTACAACATACTCCATGGACTCATATCATGGTTAGGGTACCTGCTATAGGTCTTATCTACCCCATCCCATGTATAACCTACTTAGTCTCAAGTGCACGTACGAGCATCTCATCTGTGTGACTAGCAGTCTACAAAAGGCATCCAGCACGGCTCATCCAAGCATCTCATCCGTGTGACACACAGTCTACAAGAGGCATCAACATGACTCATTTCATATCACAGTGTGAAAACCAGTACGAGCTAAACTCTAACATGGTTCATGCATCATCAATAAATTCCCTTGTATGAGCAACGCTCTAGTACGACTTTATGCATAAAAATTAATGAGGAGCATAGCTCCAGTACGGTTATAGCATAAGGAAATTAACAAAAACCCAAGTATGAGCAATAGCTCCAGTACGACTTGAAAAATATCATTGATTCAAAATATAGTGTGAGCTAGGCTCTAGCACATTTTATACATATTAAAAACATTAAAATCCAGTACGAGCGAAGCTCCAGCATGATTTACTCATTTAAGTCTGATAGGCGGCTCTATTTCAAGGCAACATGTTTCAAATCAAAGTCAGCACCTGGCTCGTGCTATTTCATGAAATTATGGAAATCAAATAGCAAGCCTATCCATCAATTTGCTTAAACCAATGCAACGCGTTTCATAAAAACGTTAAAACGTGATTTATACAATTATTAGCCTTACTACCCTTTTTGTAAGATTCACTTTGAAAACCAAATCATTTATATTCGTAGTCGTTCACATAAATCATTAATTCTTTTATAGGCAACCAACATAATTTTAATACCCTATAATCACCCTCAAAATACGTGCAGTTATCTCTAGGCACTTACAAAACTCCCTTACTTGGAATCACGTCGAGTGATTCCAATTCCTCAGAGTTGTTTGGTCATGCCATTCGATTTACCTCCAATGAAATCTCTAGGGCTGCACAAATTACTTATTACATCAATTTAACTCAATGCAACATAATTCTCGCATTCATTATAGTCGATTCGACTTATTGTTTTCATTAACACTTATAAGGCCTCTCTTCCTTTTAAGTCCAATTCAATTGCTCTATTCATTTCTCGAGCATTTATTAAACTCTTTAGGCCTATTAATTCTCACTAAACCGGAACTAAACTCATAATGCCTCTAGTTCATCATTTCCTTCACTATGACCATTTATTAAACACCTCTTATGCCAATTGTCAATCATCATCTATTCCAACACATATATATAGATATATATATATATATTTCACAAACTATCTTAAAATCATCATCAACTCTATGTCATTTCAATTTTCTCTCACTAAACCCATTCTAGGTCATGGTTGTTTAAGCATGTAAATGAATATTTCATCCAATATTATATACACCAAATCATTTATCAAACTATCTAGATTAACATACTAGAAGATGGTGTATAGAAATCTTACCTAGCTTGACTTCTTTCCTCTTCTTGCCAAATGGGAAAATTTTCTCTTGCTCATTCAATCTAACAAATAAAATGTTGACTCCAAGCTATATTATTCTTCTCCTCACAATGAATAACTTTGCTCTAATAGCTTTTTCTCAAATCTTTATGGAATGAGATGCATTTTAGAGTGAGAAAACTAGGTTGTTGTTGAAAACGGAAGAAATTTGGATTGTCTCATGGAAATGAAGGTTCAGCTGCCCAGTTTTTATAGAAAACGCATTATGAGATCGATCTCCAAGGGTAGGAGATCGATCTATCCTTGCTTAAATTCCTCTAAAAATTTGACATTGTAGGCCATGAGATCGATTTGCTCAAGGGAATACAATCGATCTTTGCTCATGAGGTGGGATCAATCTGGTTCAGGCAGAATGCTTCAGAGATCAATCTGGCCTTAAGAGGAGATCGATCTGGCCTATCCAGAGGCTACTAGAAATCGATCTGGCTTATGAGAGGAGATCGATCTTGTCCAAGCCAAGGCAACTTGAGATCGATCTGCGTTGCAATGAGATCAATCTACCCTGTATTCTGCAGTATTCTAGCTACATTTTTCCCAGATTTTCCAAAGTTAAACTCTCATTCAATCACTTCAATATCCATTTTGCATTTCATTCACACTTAACACTTAAAGACATCTAATTCTTATCACTCATATTTGTATAATTTGTCTGTATATCATGAAAATCATAAGTTTAAATAGAAATTTACAGGTCTTACAGGGCCTATCTCTATAGCCTCGAGGAATGGTTCATTTCCATATGCCAATATGGTTGTAATACCAATTAGTCATATCCATCAGTTTCCCTTCATTCACTGACACAATTTTTAATAAAACACAGTGAGATATACCCAGTTGTATCCAATTAATGTACAGTAACACTGAGGATGTGAACTTTCTAAGTGTTTTTCACTTTTAATATCAACTCGTATCAGACCAACCGTGCTCTGATACCATTCCTGTAACGACCCAAATTTTCACACAATTTGGTTGGGCTACTAGTCGATATTATGTCAAAAAAATACTTAGTCTGATTAATTTTTTTCTTTCTTAGTAACAAATTTAAACAAATTATGTTTACATTCCCCATATAAATCTCGTATGCATTACTATACTTACAAAAATTTTAGATACGAAAGAATTTCTTACAACTGGGTATACCTTCGATGCAGAAATATGCTCTGCGAAATCATAACTATGCGGAATGTCTTACTAATGGAATGATCCCAACTACAAAGGGACTCTGTGGAGGAAAGTAAAGGGGTGAGCTCAACATGCTCAGTAAGAAAAACATGTGGCATGTAGATAAATACACTACCTATATACTTATGCCACAAATGAGTTTCTCGTAAAATATACTAAAACATTTCCCTTCAGGAATGGAAATCAACAAATAGTATCTTCACAGTTTACCGCACAGATTTCACAATTTCGAAATTCAAGCAATGCAACACACAGTTTCAAATCACAACACAATTCACATTTTCATTTCAGTAATTTTAAATAGACGAGGCAAGGCATTTCACAATATATAAGATATCAGAAGTGACTATTTGCCAATGTCGGTGACTCCGAGCAATTCATGAGCCAGGTGTGCCGTGATGTCAGGGGTCGTGGGAGTGGTCAGCTACCCATTGTACACTATTTTCCAATAACATGGTACATCATACACACATGCATACAACATGGTACATCGTATTCCATGGACCTCGGCATCATTCACCATTCAGTATAATTTCACTATTCATAATTTTCATATAATTTCACTGTCGACTTTTTGCCTCAAATCACGTGCAAGCAGGTAGTGCAAGATCACACAGCAATACTGTCACGACCCAAATTACCTAAAAATCAGAGTAAATTTTTTTTTCATTTATTATTTAATTCTTACCTTTCTCTCATCGTGACCATCCTACAACACAGTTGGGCTATGATTCGGTGTTAGTCACCTCTCACCTATTTACCATTTCATTTCCATATTCACATTCATATATCAAAGTTTACTATCCTTTGACTTTGAATAAATACATACACAATGGTATTTATAATCCTACATCCCTGACCTCATAACCATTTATAGTACTATGCATTACATATTTAGATACAAAACCATACAAATGTGTATACCTTTCTCTCGATGGGGAGCAGCAGATACCAAGCATGCAAGTCCATAGCCGCTCACTATTTACTATGCTCTGAAAAGATGGGAAATAAGGGGGGTGAGCAAACCACACGCTCAATAAGGCAATTATGCAAGTAAGTAGATAGCTCCACTATCTACATGCTTATAATGCCATGCCCTTAAAATCCATTTCTTTTAATTAAAATCTCAAGCACAATCGTTCATACATAATGACATAGTTTATTCAAAACTATTTGTGCATATAAAAATCATGTAATTCATGCATCAAAGGCATTTCATGTGACATCATTAAATCATAATGAGCATGAAGCAAATCCAGATCATGCATTCTTTCATGTCATCTAAGACAAATCATGAATTTGAATAAAAGCATGGAAAACATCATCATGCTTCTGCATTTAAATCAACTCATTAAAACTGTAGTATAAACTAACCCTTTCGAGTTAATAATCTCATAAAACAATTCATTAAAATTCATTATAAAACTCGGTTATAAAACCACCCTTCTTTTAGGGTCACATATCATAAAATCATAAAATCGGGGGCCTGACCCCTCCCTCGGGTCTACCCTGGTCTATCGACCAATAATTATATCATGTGAGACAAGCAGCTGATTATATCAGTAAGATCGAGGACTATGGCCATATCCTAGTGATCCCTGGCAACATGGTACCTAGTGTGCGGGGTATCACACCTGAAACGGGAGGTGGGTTGTCCTACCCGCCAGAACAGCATAACACCAGGATTGCGAGGGCAAGGCTTACTGCCTCGTGGCTAATACCACTCCACTCCAACAATCCCCATGGTACAGCGTACTCCGCGTGATATACACGGTACAACGTACTCTGTGAACCCAAGCTCAATTAGGGGTTCTTGCAATAGGTCTTATCCACCCATATCATCTCTGTCTCAGTATGCACGTGTGAGCATATCATCTCACTGTGACACACAGTCTACAGGAGGCTCCAACACGGCTATATGCATGTCATATAAATCCCTGTGCGAGCGAAGCTCAAACACTGCTCCATGCATATTCATGACATCAGAAAACCTCATGCGAGCAAAGCTCTAGCACGGTTCATAAAAATCTGTAAAATCTGCATACGAGCAGCGCTCCAGTACGACTTAAACTGATTATAAATTCAAGTAAAATCCACGTACGAGCAATGCTCTAGTACGGATATGTGTAAAACTTCAATGAAAACCTCGTACGAGAAAAACTCAAGTACGACATTCATATGAATTATGAAAACTATATAAAACTTTGTGCGAGCAACGCTCCATCACAAATGAATGCTCAAATAAATCAAATCTTTGTACTAGCAATGCTCCAATATGGCTTTATGCATAAATACATTAAATCTCGTGCGAGTTACACTCCAGCACGGCTTTTATACAATAACATATCAAAACAGGATGCGAGCTAAGCTCCAGCATCTCTCATGCATGTCAAATCATTAAAACTAGTGCGAGCAATCGCTCCAGCACCATTTTATGCATACCACGTCAAAACAAATCAAAACATGTCAAAACAGAGTGCGAGCTAGGCTCCAGCACTTCTCATGCATTTCTCAATAATAAAAATCAGTGCGAGCAACCGCTCTAGCACATTTCATGCATATGATGTCACACAAATCGGTGTGAGCAACTGCTCAAGCACATTTATGCACATTCACAAACGCAGATATAGTGCAAACTACGTGTTGGCACTATCTGTTTCCATATAAACTTGATAGTTGGCCGTTTTCCAAAGAAATTTCCATTTAAATATAAATAACACTTACGTAGTGTTATCATGTGAAATTCATGCAATTACTGGCCAATCTATCGATTTGCTTTTATTAAAACCAATAAAATTCCTTAATCATAAAAGTCCTTAAATCATGCATTTCATGCATGTCATGCTTTCACCTTCCTTAGGTGAACTTCCCTCAATAGGGGTAAAATAGTCTTTTCACCTATTTCGATCCTTAAAATCATTCAAACCATTTTTAGGATCATTATACAATATCAATGTATACATACATATTCAGTGTATAGAAAAAGCTATTAAAATACGCGTAGCTACCTCTAGCTACTCACAAAATTCCCTTACCTTAATTTTCTGTACAGTCTGACATTTACACCGGTGTCTCGTTACGCAGTCTGATTTGCTCCGAATCTAATTTCCAAAACTGCGGATACATATACATCAGGTCAACTACAATACAATTTAATTGTATTTCATATATTCTGGGCTTAATTTAAATCATTGGGCTCGTTTACCCATATTGAGCCTGATTGCACCATAATGGGTCTTAATTGACCTTAAGCCCGTTTACCACACTTTATCGAGGCCAATTGGGCTCATTGGGCCCATCCGTATTTATTTACCTCGTACTAAATTCTCGGCTATCTCAATTTATTATTTACGACAATTTATTCAATTTTTTAGAATTTAATTCATTTATGCGTAAATTAAATATGAAATTCATCAACACGCATAACGATGCAAATTGTCGTAAATAAGGGTTACTTACTCGTGATTCCATGATTGTACGCAAATCAAGGATGTCTCAAGCTCTTGGTTGATGCCAATTGTCGAGCTACACAATTTAATAGTTTTTTTTGGGTAAACTTTCAGTCGATTATTTATTAAATTAAATATTCTAAAAATTAAATCGGTCAATTCGACCGCTTACCGACTTACCTGAAGCTCGATTGCATCATTGGAATTTTCCCCAATTTTTTTTCTCTTTATCTTTTTCCCTTTTTCTTCCTTTTTTCCTTTTCTTTTTGGCTGAACCAGTCCGGTCTGGTTCAACCCGGTTCAGACCGTCGGTTCGATCCAGTTCGGTTTGGCCGGTTCAGTCTGATTCGACCGGTTCAGTCATCCTCTGGTCGTTCCGACGCCGTCCGACCGGTTCCCGACGTGTTTCCATCGCCGTTCGGCTTGGCTGCACCTGGGCATCCAAAATCTAGCCTCGGCTGGAGTCAAAACGCACCATCGTCGGCGAAACCAGGTTTCTCTCCTGCGGTTTCTCTTTCGTTTTTCGATGTTTTCCGACGACTTCGGGGCGCATCCTGGCCGCTGGTGGTTCGCCCAGTGCTGGGCTGCGTTCATCGGCCCTCGCCGGCCTCTCAGCGTCACCGGTGGTCGTCGGCCTGAGGGATTTGGTTCCCTCGGTTTCCTGCTTCGCGTTTCGCCCTTTTGCTTTCTATTTCGTTTATTCTCTGTTTTGCAATTTCCAGAATTTCGAATTTCATTTTTTTTAAACTTTATTTATTTATTTATAATTAAATTTTATTATTATTTTATTCGATAAAATAATAATAAAATTTCCAAAAATATCTAAAAAATTTTATTTTATTCATTTAATCTGTAAAATGAATTTCTCAGTCTTATTTCGACTTTTCGGTATATTTTTGATTATTTTCGGGATTATTTTTCCATACAAAAATTTCGGTTTATTCCTATAAATTCATATCTTGATCAATTTAACCCGAAATTTAATTATTTCTTCGTTATTGATCAAGATTTCTCAATCCCATATTTTTAATTAAATTTTCTTGTCTCGATTAATATCGAATTTCGATCTTTTGACCGTTTTACCCTTGCACGTGTTTGGTAATTCCATTTCAATCCTTTTGCATTTTTAAATGCACTCGAAAATTTCTATTCATTCCCTTTTTGCCGTTACGATAAAATCGGGTCTTACAATCTCCCCCACTTAGGAAATTTGGTTCTCCAAATTAGAACCAAGTCAAATAAGTCCATAACAACTCCGGGTACATCTATCGTATCATATACAGTCATCCTCAAGTGACTTTCTCCGGAGTGTAATACTACCAACATACTTGACTAGGGAGATCTCTTAACCCTCAACACTTTCTCTTTCCGTCTAATATCCGAATCAATTTTTCAACATACGTTACACTTTCATTGAGCTAAGCTGTTGAAGCTCATATCCAATCACATATATCGAGTCCAAATAGTATTTTCGAAACATCAAAAGATAGGACACATTGTGGATGCCTGTTAATTCAAGTGGTAATGCCAACTTACAGGTCTTATCTCCCACTTGTCCAATATCTCTTCGAATCTCATTATGTCCTTATGACAATTAACTTCCAACAATACTAATTCACCCTCAGTGAATTCCAATGATTTTCTGTCTCTTGTCAGCATAGTTTTTCTATTTGCTCTGAGGTGTTCTTAATCTCTCACAAAGCAACTGAACATCCTCAGAGGTTTGTCTTACCAATTTGGGAACAATTCTCTATCTATCACCCATTTCTTATCCAAGTCAGGGAACAATCCCTTCGGCCATACAATGCCTTATAAAAATCATCCCGATACTCAAGTGACAACTGTCATCATTGGCGAATTCGATTAGTAACAACTGATCATCCCAGGAGCTTATAAAATCAATGGCACATGCTCTCATCACATCCTCCAAAACCTGTACAGTCCTCTCTGACTGACCATCTGTCTGAGGACGGAAGCTGTGCTAACACTCAATCAGGTTTCCATAGCTTTCAAAAACAATATTCCCAGAAGTGGGAAATGAAGCGGGAATCACTATCTAATACCATGCTCACTGGAACGCTACATAATATTTCACAATTTTCCATTCACATAAATTCGCCTACACACTCAGAGTATCTGGGGATTTCCATAAACAGAAGGTGGGTAGACTTAATCACTCTATCGACTATCACCCAGATAGCCTCGTGATTTATCCGGATTCTCTGTAACCCATCATGATATCCATGGTAACTTGTTCCCATTTTCGTGTCAATTTAGGTAGAGGCTGCAATAACCATGCAGACTTCTTTTGCTCTACCTTAATCTGTTGACATACGAGACTTTTTGCTACAATCTCTACAATATCACTTTTCATATCTGACCACCAATACCCTTTTTAGAGATTTCGATATATTCATTATTTCACGGATGCACTGTATATCACGAAGAGTGAGCTTCTGACAATATCACTATCTCAGCAACTATGGTCCTGGGGAGCACTTACACTGTCTCTGAACCTTTGTAAGTCATCATCACTCACTGTGAACTCTGTCACTGTACCCTTCTAAATCTGACCCACACTATCGACACCATGCCGATCATCACGCTAAGCCTGGCAAATTCGGTCACACAAATTCGGTTCTAACCTCAGGCTAGCTGTCAAAAAATCACCGTCATCATCAGAAGGGATCACATCACTATTGAGGCTCATAACTGCTCTAGCAGCTCTCGCTCCCTGACCATCATATGTGATACCATCTCGAGGCTCTTTCTGTTCAAGGCATCAGCCATTACATTAGCCTTTCTTGGGTGATACAATGTTCACAATCATAATCCTTAGAAGCTCTAACCTTCTTGGTTATCTCATATTCCACTCTTTCTGTAAAAATAGATACTCGAGGCTTTTACGATCAGTGCATACCCGAAGTTTCTCACTGTATAAGTGGTGGCGCCATACTTTTAGTGTAAACGCTACGGCTGCCAACTCTAAATCATGGGTCGGATAGTTTCTCTCATGGTCCTTGAACAATCTGGATCCATAAATAACTATCTTCCCATCTTACATCAATACTTAGCCCAATCCTTATTTTGAGGTATCCATACACACTGAAACCTCTTGAGCTGTTGGTTATGGTGAGAATCATTACGGTGGTCAGTTTATTACTACAATACACCAAAACTCACTGAAGCCATTTTCATACTTATCATACCACTCGTATGAAATCTTTTCCCAAATGAAA
Source organism: Firmiana major (assembly GCA_033439115.1). Lineage (NCBI taxonomy): Eukaryota > Viridiplantae > Streptophyta > Magnoliopsida > Malvales > Malvaceae > Firmiana > Firmiana major. The sequence goes on from CM065899.1 coordinate 44,335,466, forward strand.
TGTGCCAACTGAGCAGCCCATTTCGAGAAACTCTCAACAACGTCTGTAAAGACAATTCCCAATTACTACTCATCCTCTTCCCTGGACTTCGAATACATCGGAATATCATCGCTCAATATGACAACAAATCGATCCAGGTAAGGTTTAAATACCTCATCTTAGTTGAGTTCCACTTAATATTTCAATCACTATTATCCTTGACCTATGTACACATAAACATAAAACGTCATTTCGTAATTGCTTCCGTTCAAGATACTAACCCGAGCCATTTCCTTTTCCTTATATTAACGGCTTTTATAAAATTTTAATTTTTAAACCTTCATGATTACTCGAATTCTATATTTCTTTATCGTACCAGTAAAGGTACCCACTTTTAAATGTATATATTACGACTATCGATTTCAATTTATAAGTTATTAGTGCGCTTCCAAACGCTATCAAATCTTCAGGCAGGTAAGTATTTTGAAATACCTTTACTAACCTTCAGACTTGACCACAATTACTTTATATATCATTCCAAGTGGTCACAATTCATATTCGCTACATATCAAAGATATCCTTACCTTGCATACGCCTCTTATTCCAATATATCTCGTATGTAGGATCTGTCACATCTCAAAGCTTATCTCATTTCACTTATGACAACTCTTTCATTACTTGTCAAACTTACAGTACACCTTTCAGTGATGTTTTCACCCCTGTTTTCAACTTACAATCTCTATACCCATATTCAGTTAGTGAAAATCAGCTAACTAGCATCATCTTGCTTAAGGGTATAGGCTGCACATCTTTCGCTAGGTTGTAAGTAATTGAAGGCGGTATGAATAAATGCGTGGCACCAGGATCAATTTAAAATAATTATTTCATTATTCACAACCAGTGTGGTATCTTCCACCACATCAGATGAAACACCAATAGTGTCCTAGTCCAAGGCATACACTCGCCCTCGTCCAACATCTTATTCCCGTGGTAACTACCACATATCCTACACTGTTTACACTTGCTTACATTGTTACACTGCTCTGTAGCAGGTCAGGGTCCTCAAATCACAATACCCCTCATAAGTGCTGAAATTAGATGCATTGGGGTCTTACCAATCATCTTACTCCGTGACTCATCAGCTCTAATCTTTTACCAACTACCTTTTTTCCGTTCTGACATCTCTGTCATTCTCTATTCTTTTTTGTCTCTATTTTGGCCCTTACTACCTTTCTCAAACTCAGAGGCATGCAACACATGATCTTATTCACACAACTGTAGTGTACGCACTGCCTCGACATAGGTAGTGATATCTAAAGGCCCAATCGGACTCTAATTGATAATCTGAGCCCTTCCATGAACTTTCAGACATCTCAACTTTCACTATTCATAATGTCCGAGTCATATCTGCCCAGGAATATAAACTGAGTTTCATACTCGTTAATCAACATATTCCTCTGGGTCAGAGTAAAGAATTTAATCTGTAATTTCCTTTAAGTGTCCGGGATATTCTATCACCAGAATACATCTAGAAATTATTTTCCATGTCCATTCTGGATGTCTAACTCTTAAGATGGGTCGAGTGGACTTCCACCAATGCTCCGACTTGCACTCAAATCTCATGCATACTTTGAGCAATTAGCTCCCAAAATATTCTCCACACTCCGCTCTAACCTCGCGAAGCGTGTCTCAATACTGTCCGATCTCTCTGTCAGACTCTGTCCGATCTTTCTGTTGGACTCTGTGGGGCATGCTCAACATCGACCTCCACGTTAATCTCATCATGAGTCTCATGTGGTGACTCAGTACGACTCTTGGCCTACCTCAACGGCCTCGAGCTCATGTACTCGCCCCTCTATCATAGCGGCTATCAGTTAATGAGTCTATTCTTGCATTCAAAAATCAAATTCTTAGCTGCACTTCCATCTCGATATACACAATTGTATCTAATAATGCACAGTACATAGGGATGTAACTTCCTTAACTACTAACACCGACTCATATCAGGCCAACTTAAGCTCTGATACCATTAAACCTGTCACGACCAAAATTACCTAAAAACCAGAGTAAATTTTTTTTCATTTATTATTTAATTCTTACCTTTCTTTCATCGTGACCATCCTACAACACAGTTGGGCTATGATTCGGTGTTAGTCACCTCTCACATATTTACCATTTCGTGTCCATATTCACATTCATATATCAGAGTTTACTATCCTTTGACTTTGAATAAATACATACACAATGGTATTTATAATCCTACATCCCCGACCTCATATCCATTTACAATACTGTGCATTACATATTTAGATACAAAACCATACAAATGTGTATACCTTTCTCTCGATGGGGAGCAGCGGATACCAAGCATGCAAGTCCTCAGCCGCTCACTATTTACTATGCTCTGAAAAGATGGGAAATAAGGGGGTGAGCAAACCACACGCTCAGTAAGACAATTATGCAAGTAAGTAGATAGCTCCACTATCTACATGCTCATAATGCCATGCCCTTAAAATCCATTTCTTTTCATTAAAATCTCAAGCACAATCGTTCATACATAATGACATAGTTTATTCAAAACTATTTGTACATATAAAAATAATGTAATTCATGCATCAAAGGCATTTCATGTGACATCATTAAATCATAATGAGCATGAAGCAAATCCAGATCATGCATTCTTTCATGTCATGTAAGACAAATCATGAATTTGAATAAAAGCATAGAAAACATCATCATGCTTTTGCATTTAAATCAATTCATTAAAACTGTAGTATAAACTAACCCTTCTGGGTTAATAATCTCATAAAACAATTCATTAAAATTCATTATAAAACTCGGTTATAAAACCACCCTTCTTTCAGGGTCACATATAATAAAATCTTAAAATCGGGGGCCTAACCCCTCCCTCGGGTCTACCCTGGTCTATTGACCAATAATTATATCATGTGAGACAAGCAGCTGATTATATCAGTAACATCAAGGACTATGGCCATATCCTAGTGATCCCTGGCAACATGGTACCTAGTGTGCGGGGTATCACACCCGAAACGGGAGGTGGGTCGTCCTACCCGCCAGAACAGCATAACACTAGGATTGCGAGGGCAAGGCTTACTGCCTCATGGCTAATGCCACTCCACTCCAACAATCCCCACGGTCCAGCGTACTCCGCGTGATATACACGGTACAACGTACTCCGTGAATCCAAGCTCAATCAGGGGTGCCTGTAATAGGTCTTATCCACCCATATCATCTCTGTCTCAGTATGCACGTGTGAGCATATCATCTCACTATGACACACAGTCTACAGGAGGCTCCAACATGGCTATATGCATGTTATATAAATCCCTGTGCGAGCGAAGCTCAAGCATGGCTCCATGCATATTCATGATATCAGAAAACCTCATGCGAGCGAAGCTCTAGCACGGTTTCATAAAAATCAGTAAAATCTGCGTACGAGCAGCGCTCCAGTACGACTTAAACTGATTATAAATTCAAGTAAAATCCACGTAAGAGCAATGCTCTAGTACGGATATGTGTAAAAATTCAGTGAAAACCTTGTACGAGAAAAACTTCAGTACGTCATTCAAATGAATTACGAAAACCATATAAAACTTTGTGCGAGCAACGCTCCAGCACAAATGAATGCTCAAATAAATCAAATCTTCATACTAGCAATGCTCCAATACAGCTTTATGCATAAATACATTAAATCTCGTGCGAGTTACACTCCATCATGACTTTTATGCAATAACATATCAAAACAGGATGCGAGCTAAGCTCCAGCATCTCTCATGCATGTCAAATCATTAAAACTAGTGCGAGCAATCGCTCCAACACCATTTTATGCATACCACGTCAAAACAAATCAAAACATAATAAAACATAGTGCGAGCTAGGCTCCAGCACTTCTCATGTATTTCTCAATAATAAAAATCAGTGCGAGCAACCGCTCTAGCACATTTCATGCATATGATGTCACACAAATCGGTGCAAGCAACTGTTCAAGCACATTTATGCACATTCACAAACGCAGATATAGTGCTAACTACGTGTTGGCACTATCTGTTTCCATATAAACTTGATAGTTGGCCGTTTTCCAAAGAAATTTCCATTTAAATATAAATAACACTTACGTAGTGTTATCATGTGAAATTCATGCAATTACTGGCCAATCTATCGATTTGCTTTTATTAAAACCAATAAAATTCCTTAATCATAAAAGTCCTTAAATCATGCATTTCATGCATGTCATGCTTTCACCATCCTTAGGTGAACTTCCCTCAATAGGGATAAAATAGTTTTTTCACCTATTTCGATCCTTAAAATCATTCAAACCATTTTTAGGATCATTATACAATATCAATGTATACATACATATTCAGTGTACAGAAAAAGCTATTAAAATACGTGTAGCTACCTCTAGCTACTCATACAATTCCCTTACCTCATTTTTCTGTACAGTCTGACCTTTACACCGTGTCTCGTTACGTAGTCCGATTTGCTCCGAATCTAATCTCCGAAACTGCGGATACATATACATCAGGTCAACTACAATACAATTTAATTGTATTTCATATATTCTGGGCTTAATTTAAATCATTGGGCTCGTTTACCCATATTGAGCCTGATTGCACCATAATGGGCCTTAATCGGCCTGAAGCCCGTTTACCACACTTTATCGAGACCTATTGGGCTCATTGGGCCCATCTGTATTTATTTAGCCTCGTACTAAATTCTCGGATATCTCAATTTATTATTTACGACAATTTATTCAATTTTTCAGAATTTAATTCATTTATACGTAAATTAAATCCGAAATTCATCAACACGCATAACAATGCAAATTATCGTGAATAAGGGTTACTTACCCGTGATTCCATGATAGTACGCAAATCGAGGATGTCTCAAGCTCTCGATTGATGCCAATTGTCGAGCTACACAATTTAATATTTTTTTTGGGTAAACTTTCAGTCGATTATTTATCAAATTAAATATTCCAAAAATTAAATCGGTCAATTCGACCGCTTACCAACTTACCCGAAGCTCGATTGCATCACTGGAATTTTCCCCAATTTTTTTTCTCTTTTTCTTTTTCCCTTTTTCTTTCTTTTTTCCTTTTCTTTTTGGTTGAACCAGTCCGGTCCAGTTTAACCCGGTTCAGATAGCCAGTTCGGTTCGGTTCGCTTTGGCTGGTTCAGTCCGGGTCGGCCGGTTCAGTCATCCTCTGGTCGTTCCGATGTCGTCCGACCGATTCCTGACGTGTTTCCATCGCCGTTCGGCTCGGCTGCACCTGGGCATCCAAAATCGGGCCTCGGCTGGAGTCAAAACGCAGCCATCGCCGACAAAACCAGGTTTCTCTCTTGCTGTTTCTCCTTCGTTTTTTGACGTTTTTCGACGACTTCGGGGCGCGTCCTGGCCGCTGGTGGTTCGCCCAGTGCTGGGCTGCGTTCACCGGCCCTCGCCGGCCTCTCAGCGTCGCCGGTGGTCGTCGGCCTGAGGGATTTGGTTCCCTGGGTTTCCTGCTTCGCGTTTCGCCCTTTTGCTTTATGTTTCGTTTATTCTCTGTTTTGTATTTTCTAGAATTTCGAATTTCTTTTTTTTAAACCTTATTTATTTATTTATAATTAAATTTTATTATTATTGTATTCAATAAAATAATAATAAAATTCCCAAAAATATCTAAAAAATTCTATTTTATTCATTTAATCTGTAAATGAATTTCTCAGTCTTATTTCGACTTTCCGATATATTTTTTGATTATTTTCGGGATTATTTTTCGATACGAAAATTTCGGTTTATTCTTATATATTCATATCTTGATCAATTTAACCTGAAATTTAATTATTTCTTCGTTATTGATCAAGATTTCTCAATCCCATATTTTTAATTAAATTTTCTTGTCTCGATTAATACTGAATTTTGGTCTTTTGACCGTTTTACCCTTGCACGTGTTTGGTAATTCCATTTCAATCCTTTTGCATTTTTAAATGCACTTGAAAATTTCTATTCATTCCCTTTCTGCCCTTACGATAAAATTGGGTCTTACAAATACACTCCTGACAGGTACGATTTTAACATCAAAACCCTATAAATCACGTGCAAGCAGGTAATGCAAGATCACACAGCAATACACGCCTGACTGTCACGATTTTAACCTCAAATACTTCAATCTCGTTTCAGCTCATAAAATAGAGTAAAAGGAGGTCTTACCCTTCACAAAACATGGATTTTAGTATAATTTTGAAATTTTTAGAGTTTTCACACAATTTTTAAAACTACTCAGATATTTATTTAAATAGGCTCGATAATACTATACAAAAAATCAGGCAGTTTTTATGAAGTTTTAAAACTCTTACTTAAATTCCAAACATAAAATCGGTCTGAGGTTTTCTATAATTCAAGCGACTAAAAATTTTTGTCCTAAAGTTCGCATGCTCAAAGACCCAGAAAATATACGCAAATATTTTTAACAATTCACGAATATTTTTCTATAGTAGAAATACGACCTAAATTTATATCTACAGAGCATCAAAAAAATAAGTGTAATTTGTCTCTAGCAGCACACGAAATTTTTCTTTCCTCGATGTCTGTCGGTAGTCCTTAATGCCTCAGTGATGCGAGTTAATCTGTCGATTTTTGATAAGCTTGCTTCGTCTGGAGCGCTCCTCAGTGATGCGAGTTAATCTGTTGGTTTTTGATAAGCTTGCTTCCTCCAGAGCGCTTTTAGGATCATGTACAAATGGTCGGCAATTGTGTTCGGACTTAATAATCTTGTTTATTGGTGTTTGTCTCACCGTTTTCTGTAACATGGTATGTAGAGAGTCGCAGAAGATATTCGGTCTCATATGCCATAGATGGACACATATCCTCTGTAATGATTTATTCATATTGTTGACTCTTACCTTTTATACAAAAGCATCACGGGCAATGTTTCGTTGAAGTAAACACGTATTCCTTTAAAACTTTCTTGAACTGAATCTGTTACCTTGCCATCTTTCTTACAATTGAAATCAAGGTACAAGTTCAATATGTCTTCCACATTTAGGCTGCGTGAAAGTTTAACGAGCCTTTCTAAAAGTCCAACACTCTTCTCTGTTAGCATGTAAGTTAAGTATGTCTTTAGCTTATATAGCTTGCTACTAGAATCATCCTTTCGTTTCTTGCAACTGTAACCTTTGGAATTTCTCTGTTTAAAATGGAACACACGCGTCGTTCCTCTCTTGATAGCATGAGTTTCAGCCTTCATTTCTTCATCCTATTTTGTGTTGAGCATTTCTTGTTTCTGCCTATTCTCCTCTGTCTCACCTCCAACAACACCACATCAGCCCCATGCATCACAGCTTTGGCCTCCTGAGGAATGTCCCCATTCTGCCCCGCTTCACCTCTATTCCTTACAAAACAGCCCCCAAACCCTTACATTTTTAGGTATTCTTCAGCCAGCAGCTAAGCTTACTCCCATGTGTCCTCTTCCTCTCTTAGTCTCTTTCACTCTTCTAATTTTCTGTTGTTTCATTTCGTTTCCTACCACCCCTTCTCACTCTCGATTTTATTTTCTTCCTTGATCTTCAGCCTTATATCTTTTCCTGCCACTCTCATTCCCTGTTTTCTATCTGTTCTCATGCTCTGCAAACCCCTCCCTATTTTTTACCATTATCCTAACATTTTCCAAGTTGGCAGTCATCTACCGCGTCTTTCGTCTAGATTATTGTCCTTCGATTTTTATCCTGTCTACAACAGCTTCTTTCCTTGTTCAACTGAGCCATCATCATCATTCATATATTTCTAATTTCCATCTAAACAGAATAGGCATGACAGACATCAGCATTGCTTTTGTGTCCCTCTCCAGCTATTGCAAGCAGCAGCAAGCTGTGGAACTCTCGGGTTTGGCTTCACGTTTCCATGTTTCACTGTTGTTTCATCTTATAACTTATATCATATAAATATATATATGTAAATATATTCTTCTTGATTTCTACCGCAGTCAAGCAATTTTTTAGTCAGCCCTATTCCCTTATTGTCGATAGCTGTCTCCCTAGTCCCACATTCCCACACTACAGTACTTCAATCCAATTAATGTTTTTAGACTTTAAGCTGTAAGTTTTCTGTCATTTTATAGTTGTTTCCAGCATGGTAAATACATATTTTATTCCTTCCCATTGTCAAGTTAGTAGGTGTGTACCATGCCCTTGGTTCGACGCCAATAACTCTCAGTTAAAGCCTTCATCATCTCCCTTCTTCTACTTCGGTTAATTCAGAGCTTCTGTCGTGGTCCTCTTCCATTTCCAGTTTCTATCTCTCCCCCTCTTTCCCCTCGTGAGCCATCACCATCGTTCCCTTTATTTTCATTTCCAATTCCTACCACGGGTACAACATCATTTTCTGTCTGCTGCTATCATTTCTCCTCCCTACTCTTTTCCAACTCAGTTTGCACTGCTCAAAGTAGGTATTTATGTAAACAATATTTCATGGTTTATGTCCACTACACGTTTCCCTCCACAACTTCCTTCATACTCTGACTTCCCCAATGCCATATCTTGCCACTCTCTAGTTGTAAGACCGCAATTTTCTTATACTGAATGTCTAGTTTACTTATGTTATATCAAAATTTAATTTGTGGAGTTCTTTCTTTTAGGAACGTGTAGAATAAGAGTACTCTAGATTTTAGCTTTTATATTTAAGTCGGGATTAGGAATTCAATTGGATAAGGAAAAACCTTAAACTGAAGTTAGTTAAAATCTTAGAGTAGCATTATCAATTAAGTTCGATTAATATTGTTGTTGCTCGGTTACAACAATTACGAATTGCTTATGTCATCGCCTTGATTTTTGTGACAAGTGCTACCGAAGGCTCTATCTCCCTGCTTGTTGATGGTGATTGTGCTTTTAATGATATGAGTTTGTACCTGATTGAAATCTCTTTCTTTATCTATATATATTTTGATTTTTACCTTGATAACCATATAGATGAGGTTGAGTTTGAATCCAATGTTAATTACTCTTTATTGATTTTTTTTATTTATTATTATCAGTCACAACAATTGCTCCTCACTCTTTCGCTAGGTATTGATGTGGTCGTGTCACCAGATCCACGTGTGCAACTATCTGCCTGCCACGTGTCGATCCAAGAACAGGCCACATGGCAGATTGGCGACAGAAGCACTATGCGACACCGTTCCCAGATGTGCGACAGAGTGTTTGACGCGAGAGGAGTCTATCGCCTCACAGTCTGTCGCGCATCGTTAGCGACAGATCTCCATCGCCCATGCACGGCACAGGACTCTCGCACAGACTGCGGTAGAGGTCCCCGCGCTGCAGGCGGTATAGTCTCCCACACAGACCGCGGTAGAGGTCCCCGACAGAGGTCTCCCGCACTGTATGCGCCAGAGTCTCTCGCACGGCCTGGGGCAGAGTCTCTCGCACGGCCTGTGGCAGAGTCCCCAGAGTCTCCCGCACGGCCTGGGGCAGAGTCCCCAGAGTCTCTCGCACGGTCTGGGGCAGAGTCCCCAGAGTCTCTCGCACGGCCTGGGGCAGAGTCTCCCACACGGCCTGTGGCAGAGTCCCCAGAGTCCCCAGAGTCTCCCGCACGGCCTGGGCCAGAGTCCCCAGAGTCTCTCGCACGGCCTGGGGCAGAGTCCCCAGAGTCTCTCGCACGGCTTGGGACAGAGTCCCCAGAGTCTCTCGCACGGCCTGGGGCAGAGTCTCCCGCACAGAAGTGCGACAGAGTGCTCTACCACTCTGTCGCGGCCCAGACACGCGCCTGGGCCTCAGCCCGAACCGACTCAGAAGCCTATAAATATGAGGTGAGCCCTCTGAAGGGGGCCAGATCCAGAGATCGATCCAAAATCCAAGAAAAACATGGAGAACACTTAAACACTCTGATTTAAGCCATAAACTCTCCTTTTCTTACATACATACATACACCAATTCCCGATCACTGACTTGATCGTCGGAGTGCGCGTGCAGGGAATAATCCCTGCCCCCTCTGATTCCTGTTGTTTTTGCAGGATATACGAAGAACACGTGGAGCAAACTGTGACGATTGAATTAACCGTCAACAGTACAATCCGATCACGTGGAAAGCAAAGCACTGTTGCTGTCAGGTAGGCAACATCAATTGGCGCCGTCTGTGGGAAACTTGACAAAAAGTCAGGTTCTCTATTGAAATGGTGAGGACGCATTCCGCAGCAGAGTTGACAGGAGGGCGGAATTCTGTAAGTCCCCCTGCCAGATCGGAACGAAGGAAGAGACAAAGTGAAAGGGCTCAAGCAGAACCCTTAGTCTCCCTGCAAGAATTCGACGCTCTGAAGCGCAAAAATGAAGAGGCTACGACAGCCCTGAGAGCCATGGTGAGCTTCTTCAGAGAGGCTCTCCCCCAGTTCAGCTTACCCCAAGAAGTACAGCAGTTAGTGGGGGAATGCACCCCTAGACAGACCTACGAGAGAGGTCAGCCCTCCAGCCTGGTAAACGCTGGACAAGAGGCAGGAACGCCATACAACGCTACTGTCGATCCAGCGAGACAGAGTCCACCCGGCGCACCTCGGCGACAGAGTTCGCCAGGAGCTCAAAGGCGACACAGCTCAACCGCATCTCCCATGCGTCAGACATCTCCTCTGTCCTATGATCGACAGAGTTCGTCGATTCTGCGGCAGAGTTCCCCCGCAGCTCAACGTCGACAGAACTCTCCCGCGGATAACATGCGGCAGAGGTATCCTGCATCGCATACGAGACGGTGCACTCCTACCGCTTATAGGCGGCAGAGTTCACCTCTGCCCAATGTGCGGCAGATTTCCCCTCTGGCCGCCAGGCGACATAGTTCTCCCGCGCCCCGTAGGCGGCAGAGCTCACCTCTGCCCAATGTGCGGCAGACTTCCCCTCTGGCTGCCAGGCGACAGAGCTCACTCGCAGCCCGTAGGCGGCAGAGTTTCCATACCTGTCGCAGCTCATCCCCTGTGTTGGAACATGACGTGAGGGCGTGTGGAGTTGGGGAGCGAAGGAGACAAGGAGATTTTTACCCGCAAGAAGGTCCCGAGATATCAAATCCCATAGTCAGAGGAGCTGGAAGAGATATTTACCAATCGGACTCTTCTAGACCGGAAGGGACAGGACCTTACTCAGCTCGAGGGTCGGAGGACATGGAAAAGGTCATCCAAAGGATCCTCGAGAAGAAAAAGCTAGTGTCTCCGGATGATGGACAAAGGAGGAGGATCCCATTCAGTCCGGAGATCATGAACAAACCCTTGCCGAAAAAGTTCAAAATGCCTTCTATGGCTACTTACACCGGCAAAGCGGATCCCTACGACCATATTCAGAGTTATGAATCCCTCATGCTGCTTCATGGATGGGAGGACGAAATCATGTGTAGAGCCTTTTCTCTCACATTGTCCGGGCACGCTCTGAAATGGTTCAACGGGTTGAGTGAAGCTTCAATCTCCTCTTTTGACGAGTTGAGAAATGAGTTCCTCAAAGTGTTCATGATCCATAGCCAAAGGAAGAAAGACGCTACCTAGCTACTCACGCTTAAACAAGGAAATCGAGAATCCTTGAAGAGTTATGTAGATCGCTTCCGAGATACGACCTTGGAGGTGGAAGATCTACCAGTGGGGGTAGCCTTGGCTGCGATGCTGCAAGGGACAAGCTCAGAGAAGCTGCAAGAATCTCTCTCTCTCGATCAACCTATAATGATCTCCGATCTCTTTGCTAGGGCTAATAAATACGTGGCTCAAGAAGAAGTCATGAAAATGATACAGCCCAGGGAGGCTAAAGAGGGAAAGAAGAGAGAGAGAGATGCGCCCGAGAGAAGCTCCCAAAGACCCGTGAGAGTAGATAAAACCCCCAAGCTCAGGTACGAAGGCTACACCCGACTGAGCGAGCCTCGTACTGCAATACTGGCAGCAATTGAGGGGGCGGGACTACTGGAATTCCCCAAGAGGAAGATGGGAGATGTAGGCCGAAATTCTGAAGCCTACTGCGAATTCCATTGTGCTCACAGACACCCGACAGAGAGGTGTAAAGACTTGATGGACCAGTTAGAAAGACTGGCCAGAGAGGGCAAGATTAATCGCTTCTTATGGAGAAGCAAGAGACCCCGTTATCCTCCGCGTGACCAAAGAAATGACCGTCCGTGGACCGGGGCAAATAACAACAATAGACGGGATAGGCCAAGAAACGAAGCGGTCAGGCCTGCAATTCCCCGTGCCAATCCGCCAAACAACGAGCCTACAGCCCCCGCGATTAATGTCATCGCAGGTGGGGAATCAAGCGCGGAAAGCTCTTCTTCATCCCGCAAGAGCTACGCCAGGCAGGCGTATCAGGTGAACGTTATTATGGAAGAACAGGCGGACGAAGAGCCCATCGTGTTCACTCCGGCTGACAAAGGAGATATCGCCATGCCCCATGATGACCCTATGGTGATATCCACTGTCGTGGCCAAACACCCGGTAAGCAGAGTCCTGGTTGATAACGGGAGCTCAGTGAACCTGATCTATTGGAATTGCTTTGAGAAAATGAGCATTTCCGAAGATAGGTTGAAACCCGTTATGACACCGCTGTACAGATTCACGGGTGAGCGAGTGAAGGTCGCTGGATCCATGGAGTTGCCAGTGACCCTCGGTGAGCACCCGAAAGATGTGACCCGACAAGTGTTGTTCATGGTGGTCAGATCCACCTCCGCCGCCTACAACATGATCTTAGGCAGGCCGGTGCTGAACGACATGAGGGCGGTAATATCCTCTTGCTATCTGTTGATGAAATTTCCCACTCCCAACGGAGTCGGGCAAGTACGAGGAAACCAAAAGAGCGCCCGTACTTGTTATCTCGCTTCCACTGCCAACAAGGTAGCACAGAGGAAAGAAACCTTATGCATTGACGATCCGCCTAAGCCCCAACCTGTAGAGGAAACAGAAGCCATTGCGCTAACTGAAGGGGATAGCGGAAAAAGGGCATTCATCGGGACTCAGTTGGGCGAGCAACAGAAAAAGGAGATAGTCGAGTGTCTGAGAAAAAACTCAGATATCTTCGCCTGGAGCCCAGCCGACATGCCCGGGATCAGTCCCGAAGTCATATGCCATGAACTTAACATCATACCCGGACATAGACCCGTCAAACAGAAGAAGAGGAGTTTCGCCCCGGAGCGACAAAAAGCAATCACTGAAGAAGTGACTAAACTCCTAGGCGCCGGATTCATCCGAGAAGTCTATTAACCTGAGTGGTTAGCCAATGTAGTGATGGTAAAGAAATCTAGCGGGAAATGGCGAATGTGTGTTGATTTCACAGACCTGAACAAAGCCTGGCCCAAAGATTCATACCCCCTACCTCGGATAGACAGACTCGTAGATGATACATCCGGCTACGAACTCCTCAGTTTCTTAGATGCATTCTCCGGGTATCACCAAATCATGCTTCACCCAGAAGACGAAGAAAAGACTTCTTTTATAACCGATGACGAAACCTATTGCTATCGGGTAATGCCGTTCGGTTTAAAGAACGCGGGTGCCACCTACCAACGAATGGTGAGCAAAGTGTTCAAAGATCTTCTGGGAAATACCATGGAAGCCTACGTGGACGACATGATAGTCAAGAGCCGCGTAGGAGAATCTCATGCTGATCAAATGTCCACGGTATTTGAAGTATTGAGGAAATTTAACATGAAGCTAAACCTCGAAAAGTGCTCTTTCGGGGTAAGGTCAGGAAAATTCCTAGGCTTCATGATCACTAATAGGGGTATCGAGGCAAATCCTGAAAAGATACAGGCTGTCATTGACATGAAACCCCCAACCACCGTAAGAGAGGTCCAAAGATTGACAGGCAGAATAGCGGCTCTGAATCGCTTCTTGTCGAAATCAGCCGAAAAGAGCTTGCCTTTCTTCAAAACTCTATGGGGGGGGGAAGAACTTCGAATGGACGGAAGATTGTCAAAAAGCCTTTGAAGATCTCAAGGAATACTTGAAGCGGTTGCCTCTATTAACAAGGCCCCTGGAAGCAGAACAGCTCTATATGTATTTGGGAGTCGGTGATTTCGCCGTTAGCGCGGTGCTACTAAAGAAAGACGAAATGGTACACCGTCCCATCTACTATGTGAGCAAAGTGTTATTAGATCCAGAGACCCGCTATCCACTGGCCGAAAAGCTAGCATTAGCCCTCTTGATGGCCTCGCGAAAGCTGCGTCCGTATTTCCAAGCACATCCCATCACCGTCTTAACAGACCAACCATTAAGACAGATCCTCCAGAAACCTGAACATTCAGGGAGGTTAGTGAAATGGGCGGTGGAGCTTGGGGGATACGACATCACATTCCAAGCGAGACAGGCTATCAAAGGTCAAGCTCTGGCTGACTTCATCGTGGAATGCACTATCCCGAACGACAGCAGTGAAGGGGAGGCTCACCCATGGTTACTGCATGTCGATGGGTCATCAAGTGCCAACGGAAGTGGAGCGGGTATAGTCCTGGTGTCACCAGAAGGAAAATCCCTGGAATACTCCATACGATTCGGATTCCCTAGTTCGAACAACATAGCGGAGTATGAAGCTTTGATAGCAGGGATGGCACTAGCGGAGAAACTACAGGTTCACCACTTGGTAGCACACAGTGATTCTCAACTGGTGGTGAACCAATTCAGCGGAAAGTATGAGGTACGAGAACCGATACTGGTTCCTTACTTAATGAAAGTCCAACTCTTGGCCAAGACTTTCAAAAGCTTTCAGCTGATGCAAATTAACCGGTCCGAAAACACACATGCTGATTCACTGTCTAAGCTAGCCTCCTCCACAGAAACACAAGGAAGGACTGTAAAGGTGGAGAGGCTCGAACGACCAAGTATTGAAGAGGTCGAAGTGTGTGACATTGAAGTTGGAGACGATTGGAGATCCCCATTTAAACAGTATCTCACTGAGGGTACACTCCCCCAAGACAAGGACGAGGCTCGTCGCTTGAAAATACAAGGGGCGAAGTTCACACTCATCAATGGAGAACTGTACAAAAGGGGATACTCATCGCCACTGCTAAAATGTCTGGGACCGGAACAAGCTAGATATGCCCTAGCGGAAGTGCATGAAGGAATTGCGGCGAACACTTAGGAGCAAGAGCTCTTGCCGCCAAAGTACTGCGATCGGGATTCTACTGGCCAACGCTGAAAAAAGATGCAATGGACCAAACCCGCAGATGTGATAAATGCCAGAGGTTTGCGCCTATCACAACAGCCCCAGTAACTCCCTCTCAAGGCACAGTACAGCCAATTCCTTTTGCACAATGGGGATTGGATATTCTTGGACCCTTCCCCTTAGCCACGGGACAAAGAAAGTTCCTGTTAGTGGCCACCGATTACTTCACCAAGTGGATTGAAGCACAGCCTTTAGCCACAATCACGGAAAAGAAAGTGGAGGCAATGGTGTGGAAGGACATTATCTGTCGATTCGGAATTCCCCGCATCTTAAATGCCGACCACGGGAAGCAATTCGATTGCAACGCCTTCCGTGAATTCTGTAAAGACCTCAATATCCAGCTAAGGATCTCTTCAGTGTCATATCCTCAAGCTAATGGACAAGCCGAGGTCAGTAATCGGATTATCCTCCATGGGCTGAAGACCAGGCTAGACAAAGCAAAAGGAGCCTGGGTGGACGAATTGCCTAGTGTCTTATGGGCATATCGTACCACCAGTCATGTGTCGACTAATGAAACGTCGTTCAGTCTTGTATACGGCGCAGAAGCACTGATCCCCGTGGAACTTGGAGCAATATCACCAAGGGTGGTACCCTTGGTAGAGGAAGAAAACTCTTAAGCTCTAAGGGAAGACTTGGACCTAATCGATGAACACAGAGAAACCGCGGCTATTCGATTGGCATCCTATCAACAGAGGGTAGCCAACTACTACAATAGCCGGGTAAGAGATAGGCCAATGTCTGAGGGAGATCTAGTGCTCAGAAAGTCGCAGATCACGAACGCCCTAAAGGAGGACGGGAAGTTCAGAGCCAACTGGGAAGGTCCCTACAGAATCAGACGCAAGATCGGACCTAACACCTGCGCTCTGGAAACTCTACAAGGGAAGAAGATAGGGAAAACGTGGAACTCAAATCACTTGAAGTTGTATTTGAGATAACCACTACATCTTCCTTCCCAAACACTATTGTTTTACTAACACTGTCACCAGATGTAAGACAAAATCTCGTGACAGGATTCTGAAACCATAAGAGCCTGAGACGCTATGCGTCACTGTGGCCAGGTATGCATTCACCCCAGCCGTAAGAGCCTGAGACGCTATGCGTCACTGTGGCTAGGCATATATTAATAAAACACATGAGGGCTACCCTTGGTTCGGGCCCTGCGAACGCAGGCTACCAACGGGTCAGACTCACAAAGGACACTACCCTTGGTTCGGGCCCTGCGAACGCAGGCTACCAACGGGCTAGACCCAAAGCCTTAAAGGCCTAGGATGTTTTGTGTCACTATGGCCAGGCGTAGTTGGTTCGGGCCCTGCGAACGCAGGCTACCAACGGGCTAAGCCTAAAGCCGTAAGAGCCTGAGACGCTTTGCGTCACTGTGGCCGGGCATAGTTGGTTCGGGCCCTGCGAACGCAGGCTACCAACGGGCTAGCACCAAAGCCGTCAAAGCCTGAGACACTTTGCGTCACTGTGGCCGGGCGTAGTTGGTTCGGGCCCTGCGAACGCAGGCTACCAACGGGCTAGCACTAAAGCCGTCAAAGCCTGAGACGCTTTGCGTCACTGTGGCCAGGCGTAGTTCAACCAAGCCGTAAGAGCCTGAGGCGCTATGCGTCACTTTGGCCAGGCGTATACTCAAAAGAGCCGTAAGAGCCTGAGACGCAATGCGTCACTAAGGCCAGGCATAAAGCATTCAATTAACCATCAAGGCCTAAGACGCTACGCGTCACCGTGGTCAGGTAATCAAAATATTAAGGCTATAAAAACTAAAGACGCCTTCACGTCACAGTACTCAAGCCTTAAACAACTCCGCGTTTGCACAAAAAATTCTTCCTGAAAGTATACCTTTCTATCAAGAATTGGGGAGCATACACGAATATCAATACAAAGCTATATACAAGCAAGGTATATACAAGCAAAGCAACAGAAACAATCAGACAAAGAATGATAAATGACAATTAGAGAAGTAGTGCAAGACAAAGCATGAACAAAAATCTCAATTTCATTTTCATTAAAGTGTCGGTACAAACAGATCTTTAACAGATCTTTACAATTGTATTTCGACAAAAGTACAAAGTTAAAACAAAAAACAAAGTACTTGAAATGAAATACAAAAAAAAAAAAATAAATAATAAAAAAGCAAAAATCCCTATCTACTCTTCGGGAGGAAGCTGGGGATCAGCTGCAAAACCTTCACTTCCAAGGGACTGCTCGCCCTCCTCGCCGTCTAAATCAAAGAGGGCTTCTATAGGCTCAGGAGCACCGTCCAGATCCGCGGGCTCCCAAGGACCAGCAAGGTTGACGAGATCGTCCTGAGCAGTCCTCTTAAACAGCTCGTCCGCAGGCTCAGCCTCGGGCTCGTACTTGGTCCAATCAGGGGCCTCAAAGAGCATCGCATCAGGGGTATATTGGAGCTCAGGAAATTCCTCTCCCTCCCTATGTGCTTCTAGCCAAGATCGGGCCAGGTAGAACCCGTACTTGACATAAGGGTTGGAGAAGTCTTCCTTCCGCCTCAAGCAGTCTTTGGAGAGACGATACTCCTTTACGGCCTCGGCCCGTATGCTGTCAATTTCGGCCTTGGATAGTACAGGAGCAGTTTGGCCTTCCAACTCACCAACACGCTGCTCGAGCTCTTGATTCCGAGTGAGCGTAGACATATAGTTGGATTGCATACGGTCTAACTCAGAATGAGCCTCCTGCAGGTCCTCTTGGAGTTTACTAGACCGGGCCGTCTCCACTGTGAGATCCCCCTTGGCAAGACCAAGGTCTTGATGAGCCTTAGCAAGCTGCTCCTCCAGGCTTCGAACTAAATCCGGAAGAGGGGACAAGTTGTTGACCGTGTTCTGTAGCTCCATAACTTTGTCCCTCAACTCCCGGATCTCTCTGTCGGCTCGCTCCCGGTAAGCCCGATGTTGGGCATTATTTGCCGCGGTTCGTTGAGCCAGCTGCGCAAAAATGCAAAAATGTTAGACTCAAAGCATGCTGCAAAAAGCAATCAAAAAGAGAAGAAATCAGAAACTTACCCTCAACGCCTCGATGTCGGCTAAGTCTTCCCCCTCGGGGTAGTTTCTGAATATCCTTGCCTCATCTCGAGGAAGGATAGTGGACCAGCTCAACCGAGAGGCCACCCTGGGAGTGTCTAGAACATCATTATCACGAACCCCGGGGTAGACTCGGAATTCGTGGCCCCTCATAATATTCCCCCCATCCACGGAATAGGGCCTCTCGTCGGCAGGACCTATCCTCGGCAATATCGGCCTGCTTCTCATCGAACTCTCGATATACAGGCGCTTTCTATTCTTCCGCTGAGACGGAACGATATTGCATTCTGCGCGCTCCTCAGAGCGTGATCGCCAGGATGACCCGGAAGCCCCCCGTGAAGACGAGGCAACTCTCCCCTATCCCGAGATAAATCTCTCTGCTCTGAAGGAGGGGGAGGCATCGCTTGCCTAGAAACTGGAGGGGTCCGAGCGCGAGATGGATGAGAGGGAACTGGTGCCTCACTTGGGACATCGTCAGCCAAACGATGCCTCTTCCTGGCAGGAGCGCTGGAAGGACCAGCCTCAGAAACCTGGCGACCTAATGATTGCCGGAAATGACTCATGTCTGCAAAAAAGAAAAAGAAGATCAATGGTTAATAAATTGATCAAAAATAATAAGTAGAGGGAAAAAATAAAAGTTACCGTCAGGAGAGTCTAAGTGCTCCTGAAGGGACTCGATATTTATCCCCTCGTCGTCTGGAAGCACCATGAAAGTGGAGCCGAACCCTTCCCAACCAGTGAGATCGGCTAAGGGTTCGCTACCAGAGCTGGATTCCAGATTGGTGCCCCCTACATCCTCTTGTGGCCTAGGAGCTTCAGGATTTAACTCGGGAGAAGCCGAAGGCAGAGGATCTGACGACGGAACAGAGGGTCCGGCAACAGGGACTGGACCCACACCCCAGCCTGCTAATATCAAATTTTCATTTGATACAAGGGTGTCCAGGCTAAGGGGATGAGGGACCAGCAATTTGTCGATGTCAGAAGACAACTGCTCCCTAAGTGTGGCAACCCGGGGACCCTTGGGGATTTCGTGCCTATTCTCCCAACGAGTAGGGATATCCAGGCCCTCGGGCACTTCCACAACCAGCCATTCTGTCTCGAAACCATGAAGCTTGTTAGCAGGTTTCTCAAATAATCGGTTCTCAAAACCAGGCTGGTACACCCGCTGAAGCGAGTAAGGCACTAAGCCGGGACTCCCTCGAAGCCTAAAGAATACTTCAAAAAGAGGAAGAGACGGAGGGACGCCCCTTAAATGGCAGTGCACAGTGAATGCTACCAATTGCATCCATGCATGAGGATGCAGTTGCCCCGGGGATACCCTGTGCGTCCTGAGGAAGGAAGCCCCAAAGTCGGACAACGGGAAGCGGAGTCCTAACTCCAAAGCTGCCCTAAAAACGACAACCCCGTCAGACACACGACGTATGTCGCTCTCCTGAGGGGTTGGGAGTCTATAAGTGTATCCCTCGGACAAAGGAAATCGAGATTCTAGGTCTTGAACGTCGGCTTCCCTTAAAGTCGACTTAACACCTAGATCGTTGCTTTCCTATGCCATGTCCAGCCATCTTAGAAGCTCGTAGATCAAAGAAGTGGGATTACGGGCTACGAAAAATTACCTAAGGTAATGGAAACAGAACTCGCGGCAGAGTGTGAAAATCCGCGGCAGACTAGCGACACAGTGAGCAGTCTCGCGGCAGAGTTGCGACAGTATGGCGAAGGACTTGGGACAGAGTGCCTGAGAGTCGCGACAGAGTGTCCTTGCGAGAGAATTCAGTGGCGACAAGGACGTCAGGGGCCCAGTATTTATAGAGGATCGCCTGGGTACACACACACGCGGAGGTCCGACCCGGCCCGCGAAACACCGGACCCAGATCCTCTTTCGCGGGAAAAATTCCCGCCAAAGAGTGGGGAGCAATTGATGTGGTCGTGTCACCAGATCCATGTGTGCAACTATCCGCCTGCCACGTGTCGATCCAAGAACAGGCCACGTGGCAGATTGGCGACAGAAGCACTATGCGACACCGTTCCCAGATGTGCGACAGAGTGTTTGACGCGAGAGGAGTCTATCGCCTCACAGTCTGCCGCGCATCGTTAGCGACAGATCTCCATCGCCCATGCACGGCACAGGACTCTCGCACAGACTGCGGTAGAGTTCCCCGCGCTGCAGGCGGTATAGTCTCCCGCATAGACCGCGATAGAGGTCCCCGACAGAGGTCTCCCGCACTGTATGCGCCAGAGTCTCTCGCACGGCCTGGGGCAGAGTCTCTCGCACGGCCTGTGGCAGAGTCCCCAGAGTCTCCCGCACGGCCTGGGGCAGAGTCCCCAGAGTCTCTCGCACGGTCTGGGGCAGAGTCCCCAGAGTCTCTCGCACGGCCTGGGGCAGAGTCTCCCGCACGGCATGTGGCAGAGTCCCCAGAGTCCCCAGAGTCTCCCGCACGGCCTGGGGCAGAGTCCCCAGAGTCTCTCGCACGGCCTGGGGCAGAGTCCCCAGAGTCTCTCACACGGCCTGGGACAGAGTCCCCAGAGTCTCTCGCACGGCCTGGGGCAGAGTCTCCCGCACAGAAGCGCGACAGAGTGCTCTACCACTCTGTCGCGGCCCAGACACGCGCCTGGGCCTCAGCCCGAACCGACTCAGAAGCCTATAAATATGAGGTGAGCCCTCTGAAGGGGGCCAGATCCAGAGATCGATCCAAAATCCAAGAAAAACAGGGAGAACACTTAAACACTCTGATTTAAGCCATAAACTCTCCTTTTCTTACATACATACATACACCAATTCCCGATCACTGACTTGATCGTCGGAGTGCGCGTGCAGGGAATAATCCCTGCCCCCTCTGATTCCTGTTGTTTTTGCAGGATATACGAAGAACACGTGGAGCAAACTGTGACGATTGAATTAACCGTCAACAGTACAATCCGATCACGTGGAAAGCAAAGCACTATTGCTGTCAGGTAGGCAACATCAGGTATAATCTTGCTGAAGAGTACATCTATTCACATCGTAGCCTCAGGTCAAATCCTCACGTTAGACTCTAAAGTCAAATTCTGAAGCTAGACTATGACACCAAATTCTCAAGCCCTTATTTGAGTGCGTGAATTACCTCGCGCATTTTTCTATTCAAGCCCTTGAATAATTCTTTGTGGCTTACTTCGCGCATTTTTCACTTCAAGCCCTTGAACAATTCTTTGTGGCTTACATCGCACATTTTTCGCTTCAAGCTCTTTGTTTGGGTACGTGGCTTACCTCGCGCATTTTTCACTTCAAGCCTTTTGTTTTGGGTGCGTGGCTTACCTCGCGCACTTTTCACTTCAAGCCCTTGCACATTTCTTCGTGGCTTACATCGCGCATTTTTCGCTTCAAGCCTTTTGTTTCGGGTGCGTAGCTTACCTCGCGCATTTTTCACTTTAAACCCTTGCACATTTCTTCGTGGCCTACCTCGCACATTTTTCGCTTCAAGCCATTGTCTGAGTGCTTAGCTTACCTCGCGCACTTTTCGCTTCAAGCTTTTGCACTTTTTTCTTCATGGCTTACATCCCGCATTTTTCGCTTCAAGCCTTTTGTTTCGGGTGCGTGGCTTACCTCGTGCATTTTTCACTTCAAGCCCTTGCACATTTATTCGTGGCTTACGTCTGCATTTTTCACTTCAAGCCCTTGTCTGAGTGCTTAGCTTACCTCGCACACTTTTCGCTTCAAGCTCTTGCACTTTCTTCTTCATGGCTTACCTCGCCCACTTTTCGCTTCAAGCCTTTTGGTTTGGGTGCGTGGCTTACCTCGCGCACTTTTCGCTTCAAGCCCTTGCACATTTCTTCGTGGCTTACATCGCGCATTTTTCGCTTCAAGCCCTTGTCTGAGTGCTTAGCTTACCTCGCGCACTTTTCACTTCAAGCTCTTGCACTTTCTTCTTCATGGCTTACCTCACGTACTTTTCGCTTCAAGCCTTTGCACATTTCTTCGTGGCTTACATCGCGCATTTTTCTCTTCAAGCCCTTTATTTGGGTGCGTGGCTTACCTCGCGCATTTTTTCACTTCAAGCCCTTGCACCTTTTCTTGTTGTAAATTTCGGTTGAGATCTAAAGTTTGTAACCCACATTCTTGCGGGAATGTATCAAGAATAACACAATCTAGATTGTTTATCCTTAAATTCAGCACCCCAAAGGATAAACTCTGTTGAGTTAGTCATTGAGGAATTGACCCCCTCAGGGAATTATTAGACAGATCAAGTACTTGAAGATATGTACAGTTGCATATCGACTTGAGGATGCTCCCTTGAAATGTATTACCTGAGAGAGAGAAGAAATAAGCAAAATTGAGGTAGTCGCCGATGACAACTGGTAAAACAGAGCTGAAATCGTTGTTCAAGTAATCCAGATTGGTGGCATATTGTGGAAGAAATGAGATTTTCCCTTGCAACTGGTTGCTATGAAGGTTAAGAACACTAGGACTTTATATTCTGCAAAGGTGCTTCGAATTCTACGAGAAAGTTCCAAGAAAGATTTACGTGTTGACAAGGTAGAACTCCCAAAGAAGATAGTAGCAGTTGCCAATCTAGCAAACAGGTTTTGAGTTGACACCATTACCCATAACCCAATCATAGTACTTCTAGCAACCTCTCAGCAAAATCACTTCTTCTTTTATCCTTGCATGTACTGATCGTTTCACTAGGAGTTGCAATTGATGTCATTTTTATAGAAAATATAGGGAAAATGGTTTTGTCAAACAATGATATACAGAAATGAACATCTGCTCTCTGCAAAAGCAGTTAATAATCTGAAAGGAGGTAGGAAACTTTTGATCCTCCCTGAAAAAGAGATGCATCAAACCTCCGTTGTATTGACTTCATTTCAGAACAAACTTCCTTGTCTCCAATTAGGACAGGAATAAAATTTGATAATTCAGACTGATTCTCAACCTCAATGAATGCAGGACCAAAGAGATTTGGTTCAGTTTGAGGGACATAGATTTTGTATAATTCATGACCACAACTAGGGGAATCCTTTTTACTCTGAACATGTGTGGATGCAAAGGAATAGCCATACGGTAGATACCTTCCAACAAAAGATACTAGGAACCTTCAAGCAGTATTTCCAAGTCTCAACTTGCTCCCCACACAACAAATCTTATCCCAAGAGAAGCAGAGAGAATACGTCGATGAACTGTTAAATGGATCTCTTAGGCTTTTGGATGTGTGCTCCACCGCCAAGGCTGCCCTCTAGGAAAGCAGCTAAAAAGGCAATCTTGAAGGCCCTAAAAGATTTCGAGCATAAGGAGAATAAACAAAGCACTGTCTGTAATGAGATTGGAGCCACGATTAGCCTCTTAAGGAGGCACAAGCAGTCACAGTCAGTGTGCTAGACTCCTTGTTGTCCTTCACTTTTGGGCATTGTTATCCCTTGCAACAAGAAAATCTGACATCATGCAAATTGAGAATGTTCAAAATGAATTGCAAAAATTAGTCTTGTATTCAAGACTTCGAAGAAGGACTTGAGGGTCTCTTAAGGCACCTAATCAAAATCAGAGTCAATATTCTCAACATATTCAACAATTAGATAGCCTCAAATATCATGTGAATTCATCCTGTACAGTAGATGCAACACAAATGTAATATTCTTACGTCAAAGAAAACTATACTTTAGAAAATTTTACATCTATTGCATATTCCTCCTTTCATATTCCTCTTTTTGTTTCTTTCTTGTATTTAAAATCTCAAACTTTCTCTTTCAAATGCATCAGAATGAATATCGTGACTCAAGATAACAGAAATTAGCTGATAGGATAACACAAAATTTGCATCAGCAATATGACTAGAGGAATCTAATGTGTCTTTCTTATCAAAATAAAAGCAGTCAAAAACTCAAAATTCTCGTTGTCTCAAGGAAAATAACTGAATTCTTACAATTTAAATATACTTATACACATACTTTTACATGACTGGCTCATATCTCACTTGTTCTGAGAAATAACCTATGCCCTGCATATGCAATTGTTAGCCTCATGCTGTTTTATAATATCATGTAAAGATTGCAAAACCAAGTAAAAAGATCTTGCATGCCTCTTGCATAAGAAGCTTATCTTTAGTTAGAATAAATAATGGAGACTACCACAAGCAGAAATCATAAGCATGTGGCCGTTAAGAGCACTTCAGAAGCAGTGTTCATCTTCGCCACGAGGTTATTGTTGCACAAAAAAGTAGTCCATCCAAGGGAAAAAACAGAGCATGTAAAATAGAGCATATAAAAATCAAAACAAAAGACAGAGTCGAATTCTCACAGACGGTGCCAATTGTTGTTGCTCGGTTACAACAATTATGAATTTCTTACGTCATCGCCTTGATTTTTGTGACATGTGCTACCGAAAGCTTTGTCCCCCTGCTTGTTGATGGTGATTGTGCTTTTAAAGAAATGAGTTTGTACTTGATTGAAACACTCTTTCTTTATCTATATATATTTTGATTTTTACCTTGATAATGTTACAACCATATAGATGAGGTTGAGTTTGAATCAAACATTAATTACTCATTTTTGCTTTCTCTTTTTTTTTTTATTATCAGTCACAACAAATATAAATTGGACGAAATAAATATAGTATCAAGAAAATTAAATAATGAAATATATCTAATAGGAGAATCGAATTTAATTAGGAGATAAAATATATTAAGTTAGGATAGTTATTTTGGGTTCACGCCACTTAGTATAAATAACCTTGGTGTATTTTAGTTTAGGAAATGTAGAGATGTGTGAGACATTGGTATAGTAGGTAAGTATAAATAATAAATCTGGAAATTTAAGATCCAGTAGAAATAAAAAACAGTAATGATAAATTGTATTGTGTGAACACATTTTAAATGCATAACATATGTACATGAATGTGTTCATGAACTCAATTTATTGAGTAATAATAGATTTATGTGACCGGATTAGGATAGATTAAGTTAATCTGCCCTTAGTTATTATGCTAAACGTACATGAATGTAGAATTAGATCAAATTCATGCAAGTAAACTTAGGTAGTGTATCGAAATTTAATAGGAACATAAGCTAAATTCAGTTAAATAAAATTTATATGGATAATTAAGGAGTGATAATTTAAAATTAGTAATCTAACCAAATTAATAAGAGGTAAAATATACTAAGTTAGCATAGTTAGTAACAATATTTGAGAAGAATTAAGCTTATGTATATTTTGCAAATTGGGAAATTTAGGTATATAAAACCTTGTGTAATAGTTTTAGGAACATGTACATATATTAGAGATATAAAATCTGAATACATATATATAATATGATTATAAATCTGAAATAATTTCAAATATTTAAACATTATAAAACTAAAGTAGATAAAATACAAAATAGAAAAAAAATCCAAAACATTTTCTTTTTCCCTCTTCTCCTCCCCTTTCACGTTTTCTCCCCAAAACAAAAAAAATTTCCTTTCTCTTCTTTCTCACACGCCACCCTCACACCAAAAACTGAAAAAATCCAGCAAACAATTTCCTTTGTTCACGCCTCCAACAACAAGAATTACCTTTCCAAATCTGCATGCACGTTCCCTTTCAAAACAGAAAACAAAATCCTTTGTTCACTTGCCAATTTCATGTTTTTCCCCTCTCCACAATTCTGAATTTTTGAAACAGCCAACAAAACTCATTTCTAGTTTGCATGTTAAGATTAAGTGATTTTTTGGTTTCTTAGAGTTAGATTCCTAGTTTTCTACACCTATAAATCATAATATTCCCTGAAAATTTGTTCAACCAAGAAACCAAAACTTACCTTCCCAAACCGTGAGCTTCCAAGAGAAAGAGGAGAGTTTAACTTGTTCTGATGGAGGGAGACCACACTAAAATAAGCTAAAAACGTGTAGAGGCTTAGGATGACATAAAGATTTTCAGGAAATTTCAGAAAACAAATTGGGGATTTTTAACTAGGGTGGTCGGCAATTGGCAATTAAAGTGAGTAGTGTTCAATTCTAGAGATTGTTGCTTATTTACTGTTATATTAGTATAGAATAAGGGAAATTTTAGTTTGATTTTAGAATTGGTTGCATGCATGAAAGTTAGGGTTCTTAGTTAGGCAAATTAGGGAATTTTGAAATTGGGAATTAAGGACTTGTATAACTACTTAAAATGTAAACCTGCATGTGAAAATTTAATGAATAAATTGATAAATTCTAACAATTGGGAGAAAATTTTAAAAAGTATGAGGAATAGGGCATTCAGCCATTTAGGGAATGTTAAGGAAATTGTTGTATTGCGAATGTAGAATTAAATTATTAAATCTGTAATATGTTTAAAACAAATGTAGGTTTGCATGATTTAAAATTTAGCATGAAGGTACAAATAATGGGCATAGTCTCGGCTGCACCAAGTACAAGGGAAAACTGATTTTTATATACATGTAAATTTGTATACAACCTAAAATTCTGGAATTACATAGTGAGATAGTTTAATTTAAAATGCAGAATTTACATGTGGAAAAGTTTAGGATTCACGAAATTGGGGGAAATCTAAAATGGAGAAGATTTTGATAACTTGAGTAAACTTAGAATGCTTAGGTGAATAACTTACTGCTTCAATGAGTAATATTAAGCAAATTTTGGAAATTGTTCATGAATGGGGAGAATGAAGTGCACGACCAAGGGTGGAAAATTTAAGGATTTCATGCTTACATTCGGTTTTGAAAAAGTTAGATTATAAAACTATCATGAAATCAGTACATACATTGTCTTGCATGTAGTGAATGAGAATGAAATTCAGAATTTAAATTCTCCTTGGCTAAAATTATAAGAATTTACTAGTTGATATAACAATGTCAAATAATTTTTGAAATGTTAAATGAATATGGAAGATTAGGTTCGGTTATTTTGAAATGTTTGGGAACAAATTTGGTTGCTGAAATTTAAGGATTAAGTTAGCAAATTTAAGTATAGATAATATAGTTCCATAATTGTAAAACCAGAAATTTAGCCGATGAATAGGGATGGTTTATGGGAGTTTCGGCCACTAAGTAAAGTTGAAAATATTAGTTGTTGGAAAATTTCAGAAGTTAAAATAGAATTTAGGTGTGAAAAATATGTATTTATAGGATTTCATAGATTTAATGTAAAGTTGGGAATATGACTTAAGGCATTCGATAATTTTGAGATGATTAAGAGAGATTAGCTAATTGGATTTTGAATGTCAGACCAGAAATGGGAGGTGCAAATGAGGTTATTCCATGAATTTGTAAGAAATAAGCTTATGCTATTCAAGTAGGAATACTCGAGGTGAAGTGTCGGTCATGACAAAAGAATTGAGAATGTTCAGTCTACAATAATGTGTTCAGTTTGAAACTAGTAAATCACATTAGTGTTAGCTTAGTTTTTTAAATTTCATAGCTAAATTTGTAGTGAAACAAGGTAAATTAGCTTGACAAAATTATAATAAAACGAAATAGATAAGTAGAGGGAATAAATTGAGCCTCTTAATTTAATCCAAAATTTCAGAAACAAACTTTGAAATATATTACGGGATATGTTTAAAGGATGATAATGATAACTGGATAGGTGAAAACCGATTTAGGCAACTATGGGCACAAGTGAGAAGGATACGTTATAATATTGAAAATTGATCTTATGAGTGTTGAATGTACTGAAATTTTATTTGTTTATGTATGAGTGTTAAAAGACACGTTGCCTTTAAATGTTGATTCGCAGCGACTACTTCAACAGGCACCAAGGAAGCTTAGGCGCATATATGCGCGTCTAAGGCGAAAAAGGGTAAAGTTGGGCACGTCATTGTTGTGTGGTAATGGGTTTATGTGGCCGTTGTTAGTGAAATGCCTTAGGATAGGTTAGATCCATTTTTTTGAAAGATAGGCTATAGGTTAGTCGAGTTGCTAGGATAGTTTGGAATAGAAATTTCCTTACCTTATACTACTGATTTCTGCAGTATGTTTCTTTTGAAATCCCCATGGTCTAAAACTTTGTCACGACATGGAGCTCATCATTTTATTTGATATGTTTTGACATGTTAGTATCATGTGCGTGTGAGCATTACATTATAATTTTTTTAACTCCATTCAGCTAGTTTGCATGGGCTATTTTAACCACATTTTTTTGAAAGCTTGAAGTGATTTTCCAAATTGTGGATATGACAATACGAGTTGTTTTTATATCGATGGGTTCTTTTCCCTGAAACTTTGAAATTGTGAGTTTGGGTTGATTTGATAAATTATATTGTGAACCCATTGTGGAGATTTTTTAGATTCTTGGCCACCCTAGTTATGCCTGTGTGGCAGTTATGTCCTGTGAGAACCATCTATAGGGCCGGTAGGAGGTTCTGTGTGATTACCCTACGGTGCCAAGTGCCTCACAGGGATGCCTTCGTAGCATTGAGATGTTATTGCTACCTAATATTGTTAGACCCTGATCCCATCTTCAGTACCCTAGTCCAGAACTTGATCAGTTAGGATAGGGCGGTAGTCACTATGGCCATAGGTGTTTTCATTGATATTGGTGATATTGTTTGAGTACTTAGTTCTATGACGAGTTGCAAAAATTACCACCTTCTCATTCAGTTGTATTGAATTATTCAAGCTCTGCTCATGCATGTATTTGACAGAATTGCTCATTTTGATAAGTGTGTCAGTTTTTCGAGAAATTCTAAGTGTTTCTTTTGGAATTTCAAATTTGCTTAACGATGCACAAATTTTAGCTATGCAAGCATGTCTAAATTAAAGCATAAGTAGCATTGTCTTTAATGAAATATGTATGATGTCTTTACATAATTCTCATAATTTACCACTGCATGGTCTGTGTTTGCATGGTGTTTTACTAGCTTCGGTTATGTAAATTTCTTACTGAGCGTGTGGTTGCTTACCCCTCTTTTCCAACACTTTTCAGATTAGATTCGTGGGGCGAGGTTCATGTTCTTCCTGACTCCATCTTCCTAGTGAGCAGATTTTGGATTTCTGAGGTAAATGCAATGGACAACATATATATATATATGCATGCTTTATTTCAGATCAAGTACGCATGGTTGTATTTTGTGGGATGTATTAAATTGGAAGTTGTTTAAAGTATTTTCACTATGAATACTCTTAGGTTTCTTCTTTTCGGTTTAAAGTAAATGCACAAAAAATATGTTGTATGGTGTTTAACTAACTAGTTGGGTTTGTGGTTATGTGATGCTATGATGAATTTTGTTATTACGGATTAAATATTTCTTTAGTTAAGTACATGTGATGAATATGTTGTAAAATGTAGGAAAGACTTAGTTCAATCATGCCGTTATGCCGTCGGATTTACGAAAGAAACCTGTTATCACAGATATTGATCATTTATGAAAAATATTCAAAGAGTAGCATGAATCCCTACATTTGACACAAAACAACAAGTAAAACGATCCATAGAAAAATTTATGTTTTCTTATAACACGATTCCGCTTAACATTGCACGTCTACGTTTAAGGTTAGGTCACAGGGTGTGACAACTCATTTTAGTATCAGAGTGGGCTTGTTATTAAGCCGTGTCAGTGTAGGTTAGCTAGTCTAGAGGTACATCTCACAACCATGCATGTTTAAAATGTATATATATATCTATATATATATATATATATATGTTTGCATATACTTTCGATTGTTATTAACTTTGTTTGGGTCTTTGGTATAGGAATTATGAGTCAGTATGAGTGGGAGACGAACAAGGGCCAAGGGTAGGCAAGCTCAGCCACCTCTAGTACCTCCCCCACAGCGAGAGAGTTCGAATTCCAGGATGGAGAGACTCGAGTGGTCGATGGCAGAGATGTTTGCCACATTTACTCAGTTCATGGCGAACTTCGCTAATGTCGTGAATGCGCCGCAAGCTCCCCCACCTCCAGAGCCTTAACCACCACGAGAACCACCACCACCAGTTCCACAAGAGCCCGTACCTCTACCACAGCCACCGGTATTGCAGCCACAAGTTGAAGGCTCAGAGGAAAGGAACATGGAGCAGGTAAGACAGTTTCAGAAGAAGAACTCGCCAGTGTTTAAGGGAGATAAGGACCCCAACACAGTTGAGCAGTGGGTTCTAAAGTTGGAGAAGACATTCAAGATCATGAACTACAGTAGCACAGAAAAGGTGGCATTGGCTACCTATATGTTAGAGGGAGAGGCAGAATGATAGTGGACTTTTGCTCTTGCACCCCACTTCCAGGTGTCCTTCATTCATACATATATTACTAACGGTTGGGCTGTGAGACGATGCAATTACTAGAATTTCATAAATTTACAGCGGGAATATTTAAAACTTTAATTCGCACTCCTAGGTGTGTGTAACTATACAAAATCAATTGTATATTATATTATCTTTTCATAACATCCCTATACAACTGTTTACAACTTTAATTCATAACTGTGCGACACATTACAATAGACACAAATGCTCATGTGTATACAAATCTTATACCTTAGCAACTAGTAGGAGCTGTCCAATCCAAAAGGAATCTAGAGACCACCGCACTGCTCTACTTCTCAATATCTATAGGGGAAAATAGTGGGATGAGCAAACCATAACTTAGTAAGGAAAAGGATGCTAACATGTAGATACTGTACTATCTACATAGCCCATGCATGCATAAACAAAACCATGTTTCAATAATAGAGAAAATATTACTAGAAAATGCATTTAAACATTTATTTCTCATAAGCATTTTCATGTAAAACCGTATGCAATATTCTCAATTAAAACATGTCATAAAACAGTGCCATTATAGCACAAGTAATCAAATCAAGAGATTTATCAAACCAAAATATCTCTTTACTTTTCTCAAATCATTTCTTTCGTCAAATCTCTTTCCGTTCTTTATGAGTTTCTCATTTTCTCGTATCTCTGAGACAGGCATGGAATTCTCGGCAAACTAATATCCACGACATATGGCCATAATCAGTGATCCCAGGCCTCACTGATCAGGTGTGCACAGGGCATCACCTCGCCTGAAAGAGGATGGGTCAGTCCTACCCTCCGGCTCATCTCAATCAACCTCATCTCCTTATATCACATATACTCACGGTACAAGGTACACCATGTGTCATCTACGCGATACTCGTACTCACGTGCACCCAGCACGGTACATAGTATACCAATGGACAACTACAGAGTTCAACGTACGACCGTGGACCCAGTCCATCTACCAACTCCAATGGACTTTTCATCCTGAAACATGTCTCATATACTAGGCGAGCAATCAGCGTGACACACAGTCATCGCAAGGCTCCAACACAGTATCTCTCAGTGCAAGCAATGCTCCAACACTTTTCTCAAATCCATCGTGCGAGATGAACTCCAACACAGCATATCAAAACATAGAAACATGTGCGAGCTAACACTCCATCACATTTTCATTATAAAACCACGTACGAGTTACGTTCCAGCACAGTTTATTAAAACATGTAGACGTACACGAGTGAAACTCCAGCGTAGTCAAAATCATTAAAACATGTGTGAGCTAGAGCTCCAACACCGATTCACCTCTCAAATCCGATAGGTGGCTATTTTTCTCTTTTAAAAACTCAAAACATGTATATTCACGTAGCATGCGGTTCCATGCTAAACACGTAAAACTAGCCAGCCTATCCATCATCATTTCTCAATTCATAAAATCAATACATAGTTGAGAAAAAGTTGAAAAACATGCATATCATGCTATTTCCTTACCACATCCCATTTTCACAATACATACATATCATAGTACATTTCATGATTTCATATCATTTCGTAGTTTCATAGCTAAATGTAGTAATTCTAGTGTCATAACTCCTGAAATCGCTGTAAAAGTACGTACGAATATCTCTATCGCTAACATACAGTCCCTTACCTCGAATCGCGCTCGTATTCCCTTCTCACGTTTGCTCCGTTCGCGATTCGGGTTAGTCGGGTTCCACGTATTTCAATCTACATGTGTAAATCATTAAGTTATTTCCTTTTCCTTCCTCTAAACCTCCATATTGTCTTTTATTTATCTATAAATACTCCTCAAACCATTAAATCACATTTTACCTTCCCACTATCATCATTTTATCTTCTTTTAAGCTTTCCATCACTTTTCCATGGATTTTCTCTTCATAAATCCCTCTCAATACTACTCACTCATCACTACACTCATCATTTCTAACAATATATCACATATCATTCAACCCATTAAATGCCTAGAAATCCATATTTAAAGCTTGAAGGTTGAAGAGCTTACCCCTTTACTTAGCCAAACTTGTGGTAGCCAAAACTCTTCCTCTTGGTCACACCAAAGTGTGATTTTTGGGTATGTTGTTCTCCTTGCTTCAAGGAACAGATTTCCCTTCTTGAGCTTTTTCAGATTCTAGCTGGAATGTAGTAATTTTTAGAGTGAGAAAGCTTGGGTCTTTGAGAGAAAATGGCAGGTGCGCGTTTGGTGGTAGAAATCTGAGTTTTGCAGTCCAAATCTCGTGCTCTTTTTATAGATGTAGAGACATGAGATCGATCTGGTCCTTGTCAAGATCTATCTCTACATGGTTTGGTAGTCCTTTTCACTAAACATAACTACTACCAGATCGATATGCTTCCTTGATGAGATCGATTTGTCAAAGGCCAATTTTTCCTCTTGGAGATCGATCTGCTCTTGTAGGAGATCGATCTGCTCCTTACAGAACCTTAATGAGATCGATTTGTCACTTAGGGGGATCGATCTGCTCCTTATAGAACCTTAATGAGATCGATTTGTCGCTTAGGGGGATCGATCTGCTCCTTATAGAACCTTAATGAGATCGATCTGTCACTTAGGGGGATCGATCTGCTCGTTACAGAACCTTAAGGTGATCGATCTGCCTTTTTCCATTCGACAGATTCTGGGTATTTTCATGACGGGAGATCGATCTCTCCTTCATATGGGATCGATCTCTCATCCCCTGCACCCTTATTTTCTGTAGTTTTTTATAGATTTCTCATTTATACACTTACCCTCTTTTGCTGCATACCTCAATTCTCATTCCATGCAGAATTAATGTATAATGGCATCCATTCCATATAGGTCATAAGTATTAAAACTTGTGCACGCAACTTAATATCAGGGATGTTTGCATTAAATTTCCAAAAATCCTTACATTCTCCTATCATTTTTACTCATGTAATAATACATATACCTTCATCATAGCTTTTTAAGCTATACTTGTATCAACGAACATTTACATCATGCTTCATAAAATAAATACATATGGAGTTACGGGTATTACATTTCTCCCCTCCTTAGAAAATTTGGTCTTCCAAATTGAACTAAGTCTATTCCTAAAAAAGTCGGGGATATTTCTGTGAGACCCCGTATAGGTTTAACCTTGTATATATATGTAAATGAATTCATAAGTATGTTGATATACTTGTAATGTGAAGTATATGTAATGTAAGTCCATAAGTTTAATGTACACACATGTAATAAGAGTTGTAATTATACGTATAAGTTGCATTATGTATGAATATGAGGAAATTGACTTGAACATGTGAAGAATGGGAGTAGAATGGAAAATGAGTAGTGTGGTAAAATGGAAGGAGGATTGCATAAGTTATGCACTTCCATTTGGTCTATATTAAGTACCTTTGGTTATACAAAGATTTCACACAAGTTTTAATAGGTATAAAGTATGAATGGATGCCATTTTCAAGTCTTAAAGATGATTGGTTGAGAAAATGACCATGACAACAAAATGTATGAAGTTTGGTATGAGTTGCTGCAAAAAAACTGTAAAAAATCTGGAAATATGAGTGACAAATTGATCTCAAAGGATGAAAGATCGATCTAGAAGAGCTAAAATGCTCTTATCTTGAGCTATGGGACGGGACAGATTGATCTCCAATGGAGCTAGATCAATCTCCTAAACATTCTATAAAATGTAGATTGATCCTTAATGAAATAGAATTTCCTTAGCTCTCAGGTTGAAGCAAGATGGATCTCCCCTAAGACCAGATCGATCTCCTTAAGCTACTGTCTAAGACAAATCGATCTTAAGGTTTTGACAGATCGATCTCCTGCCTTCAAAATGTGGTGGAAAATAAGGATTTTAAGAGGACCAGATCGATCTCCACCCAAGGTAGATCGATCACATCAAGCTAAATCTATAAATAGGAGCAATTGGATCTGCATATTTCGGGAAAACACCTCACTCTACCATTTTCAATCCAAAACCTAGCTTTCTCACTCCTAAATCCAGTCATTTTCAGTAAGATTTGAGTGAAAGCTATTAGAGACAAAGTTGTTCACATCAAAGAGAAGAACAACATAGCTTGGAGGCATTTCCCCATTTCTTGGATTGAAGGACAAAGGTTCATTTCCATTTGGAGCAAAGAGGAAATCAAGCTAAGTGAGTTTCTAATGAAACAACTCAAGTACATTGTTTGGATATTGATTTTGTAGTTGTTTAATGTACATATGAATGATAGGAGCAACCTAGAAAGTAAAGAATCCATCATAACCTAGAAATGGTCTAGTGTAAGAAAGTGAAATGTAGAAGTATTAATGATAAATGAGTTATCTTAACATGATGATTGTGTTGTGGGCATGATTTGGAGGTGTTGATTTTGGGATAAATGGTGAGATTTACCACAAAGGGTAAAATGTGTATTTAAGGCATTGGATAAATGCATAGTTGAATAAGAGTTAAAGGCATTAACTCAAGTGTTTGATGAATAAATCGTAACTCCTGAGGATACCCGGGAGCAAGGCGAGCCAAGAGTGCAAGAAGCTAAGAGGAAGAGAGAGTCGCACTCAAGTAAATTGAGGTAAGGGAATTTTGTGGACTCATGAGATATCTGGGCGTAATTTGGGCGCTTAAATGTTTTGCTAGAGTGCATGTGATACTAGGAAATGATATAGGGTGACTGAAGGGTAAAGAGATGGGTTTTTTACAAATGTGCATGAAAACAAAGGTATAATGCTTTGGAAAATCATGTTTTATTGCTTTTTAGAAAATGATTGGTAGGTTGGCTAACATTTGAATTGAATTGCAAAAGAAATGAGCTATTTTGGTTTGTTAACCATACTTTACAAAGAATTGAGCCACCTACATGGTTTTCGTGAGAATGAAAGCGTGCTAGAGTATGACTTGCACGAGATTTGATGTGTTTTATATGCATGAGTACTAGAGCTTAGCTCGCACTAGTTTCCACATGGATTTTATACTGGTTTTGGCATGGTGTTTGAGCATAGCTCGCATTAGATGCCCACCTTATTTGTTACCGTGCTTGGAGCTTTGGGTAGACTGGGTGTCGCACCGATTAAATAGGCTCGCACGTGCATTTTTGATATTTGACATGTTGATAGCCATGTTAGGAGCTTTGGGTAGACAAGAAGTCGTATCGATTAAATAAGCTCACACATGCGTTTTGAGATGTGGCGTGATAGGATGTGTTGATTGGGTCCACGGAGTATGCTCTACTATGCAGGTAGCATGGAGTACGTTTTACCGCGTTGAGATTGTGATATGCCATCTTCAGACGAGATTTGCTATGGACCAACGGGTTGGACTTGACCCACCTCTCGTGTGGAATCAGCTAGTGGTGATAACCCGTACACCTGATCCGTGTAGCCGGTATCACAGGATATGGCCATAGTCTTAAAGGTTATTTCCCTTATTGAATTAACTATCTCACATGTCTATTGTCTTGTGAATAAATCCATGTTTGAAATGATTTATGGGTCAGGACAGTCCGAGGGAGGGGCTGAGTCCTGACAAGTGTTGGATTGTTTTGAGATGACGATTTGTTAATGGTTTTAAAGTGCACGTACGCATGATGTGTTTTCCATGCCATATTTGTGAAATATGCATGATGGATATTCCATGCTTTGAATTGAATTGTGCACTGGATTTTAATAGCATGAATGCGTTACATACCATTAACACAAGTATGAACTCATATTTTGAGAAAATGATAAAATGTATGCTTTGAGCATGGCATCAGATCACGTAGATAGTGCAGTATCTACCTGGTCGCATGATTGCCTTATTGAGCATCTGGTTTGCTCACCCCCTTATTTTCCCCCTCTCTACAGAGCTTTGAGTATAGGTTGAGCGTGACTGGAGGCATTCCCTTTTGGTATCCGCTGCATCCCATCGCATAAGGTATACACACTGATGAGAATTTTTGTATCTAAACTTTCCATAGCACAGTAGCATTTTATATGTAACTATTGGGGATGTAAACCAATGTAAACACATGTAAACAACAACTTTGATTTTTTTATACAAGTGTTTACTTATAAATAATATGCAATTTAAGTTGGTATGGTGGAATGAGATAGACATTGACACACAGCCCAACTGTTGAGGAGAGTAGCTATTCACGATCGAGTAAGGACGAATAATAAATAATGCATGAAAATGACATAAATTTACGCTGATTTTGGTAAGTTGAGGGTCGTGATAGAAGTTGGTATCAGAGCAGAGGTTGGTCTGACATGTGTCATGTCTAAAATACTTAATAAGTTGGAAAATTACATCCCCATGTTACTGTGCTTGTTTAGATGCAAATTGTGTGTGTGTCGATGGGTTGACTAAGAATTTGATGTGAATATTGGGAGTTGAGTAATTATGCCTAATACCAGTCACGGTAGAGTGGTGAAGGCACAAGTTAGAGGCCGTAGAGGTAGGCCTGGGGGTCATGTGGAGCCAGAAACACACGAGGCTCAGGAAGAGATTGAGGTGGAGGCTGAGGTTGAGCATGCTCCATAGGGTCCAGAGAAGAGACCCGAGAGTAATGAGGCTCGCTTCGCGAGGATTGAGCGGAACATTGAGATGATCTTGGAGTTGGTCACTCAATCATTGCCTAGAGTTGGGGGCAGATAGAGTCCCGCTACACAGGGTGATGCCAAGTAGGCGACAGTTCCTGAGGCACGGGCCCAGCCAGCCCAGAGACCTCAGACGACAAATACACCTACACCCTCACCTAGATAAGATATGCCTATGCCTGTTGCTACACCACAGGCCAGTAGAGGCTGGTGTTACGGTTGTGATTTGGATAGGTTGCAATGGGTCTAGAAGTTTAGACTGCTGTCTTTCAGTTGAGTGAAGGAGTCGGTGGCGACAGTGGATTGGATAAATGAGATCGAGAAGCTGTATGGGTTCTTTGCGTGCACTACTACCGAGATGGTAGCATTTGCGACATTTATGCTGAAGGGATCAACAGAACATTGGTGGAAATCCACCAGGTCTATTTTGAGAGCTTGACATACTGAAATCAGCTGGGATATATTTTTGGAGGCATTCCGGAGA
The DNA here is from genome assembly GCA_033439115.1 of Firmiana major. NCBI lineage: Eukaryota > Viridiplantae > Streptophyta > Magnoliopsida > Malvales > Malvaceae > Firmiana > Firmiana major. The sequence continues at coordinate 44,372,875 of CM065899.1, forward strand.
CAGTATGTACTAGATACCGCATAGCGGAAGATAAAGATGGCATTTTTGGGACTGACCTAAAGGAGTAGGACTGTGGATGAGTATGAGACGGCTTTATCTCCCTGGGCAGATATGATCCCAACATGATGGGTAATGAGGTAAAAAAGATCCAAAAGTTTGTGGATGCATTAAGATCGACCATCAGGTCCAGATTAGTTCCTCTGGATATACCGACCTACAAGGAGGCAGTGCGCAGGGCATAATTGTGTGAGTAAGATGTTGACAGAATCGCCTCAGAGTTTAGAAAGGTTGGTAAAGTGAGGGACAGAGATAGGAAGAGATAAGTGATGGATAGAGGTTTCAGCTATAAGAGAAGCAAGCGATTTTCTGGAAAGAGATCGAGGATCGAGGAGATCCGAGAGAGGACAGTTAATACTCCCATGTACCCAGCCATAGCTCCAGCTAAGGGAATTATGATTGGAGGGCCACGGCCTACTACTGAGCAGTGCAGCAAGTGTGGCAGGTACCATGGTACTCGACCATGCTATGAACATCTTGCAATATGTTTTAGATGTAGGAAATCAGGGCACATGATCAAGGATGGCCCAGAGATGACAGAGAGAGCCCCACAGAAGGGCAAGGGGCCAGAGAGAGCTCTAGTTGGGACAGCTGCTCTAAGGAAGAGGGCTACAGCTGAGGAAAAGGGGAAGTAAGCAGTGGGTCTGAGCAGAGGACGAGTGCACACACTAGACCAGGACACTGCAGATCAATCTTTGGATGTGGTTAAAGGTACCATCCAAATCTTTGATGTAGAAGCATTTGTACTGTTTGATCCTGGTGCCACACATTCCTTTATATCGCCATCCTTTACATGTAAATTGTTGAAGCATGTAAAACCCACACTGCTAGATAAAATGTTGATGATATCTACCCTTATGAATGATAGTCAGTTGACTGAGCATGTATATAGAGATTGTAAGATGAGGATAAGAGGTAAAGAAATGGCAGCCGATTTAATTTTATTAAATGTGAGTGATTTTGATGTGATCCTAGGAATGGATTGGTTGGCTACCAATCATGTTGTTATGGATTGTCATGAAAAAACTTTAATGTTTCCAAAGATAGACAACCTTGTTGTAAATTTTACGAAATGAAATGAAAGAATATGTTATTGCAATTGAGAAGAGTATAATCTAGTTACATGATAATTTAGAGATGAATCTAATTTACAAATTATATATGTTGATGTGATGATTTATGATTACTAATGGTGGAAAGAATAATGTGAAGGATACATTGCTTATGTGGTTGAGACGGATACGACACGTTCGGAGTTGGTAGACATCCCAGTAGTCAGGGAATATCCAGATGTCTTTTCGGAGGAATTACCAGGGTTACCTCTCGATAGGGAGATGGAATTTGGTATAGATTTGTCACCTGGTACATAGCCGATATCCAAGCTACCATACAAAATGGCTCAAGTTGAGTTGGAAGAATTAAGGAAGCAGTTGCAAGAGTTGCTGGATAAGGGGTTCATCAGGCCGAGCGTCTCACCTTGGGGAGCACCAGTTCTGTTTGTAAGGAAGAAGGATGGAAGCCTTCAACTATGAATAGATTACCGGTTGTTGAATAAGGCCACCATTAAGAACAAGTATCCCCTTCCACGTATCGATGACTTGTTGGATCAGCTTAAGGGAGTACAGGTCTTTTCCAAGATAGATATGAGATTTGGGTACCATCGGTTGAAGATACGGAGTGGAGATGTACCCAAGACAGCTTTTCGCACCCGATATGGACATTATGAGTTTATGGTTATGCCATTCGGGTTGACGAATGCTCCCGCAGCTTTTATGTTGTTGATGAATGAGGTATTCCACTAGTATTTGGATCGATTTGTAATCATGTTTATTGATGATATATTGGTGCACTTAAGGTCTAGAGAGGAGCATGAACGACACCTTAGGATGGTACTGCGACCCTCCAAGAGAAGAAGCTGTATGCTAAACTCAGTAAGTGTGACTTTTGATTAGAACAGATCTCTTTTTTGGGTCATAGAGTATCAAAAGATGGAGTGTCTGTGGATCCATCTAAGATTGAAGCCGTGGTTCAGTGGCAGAGACCCCAGACAGTCACAGAGATCAAAAGTTTCCTAGGTTTAACTGGATATTATCGAAGGTTTGTGGAGGGATTCTCGAGGTTAGCTGCTCCGTTGACACGTCTCACAGGAAAGAATGTGGAGTTTGTGTGGGACGATAGATGTGATGAGAGCTTTCAGGAGTTGAAAATGAGATTAACCACAACTCCGATTCTCACCATTCCTACCAGCTTAGGAGGTTTCTCAGTGTATATGGATGCTTCGCACTAAGGACTGGGCTGTGTATTGATGCAGGATGGGAAGGTAGCAGCCTATGGATCAAGATAGTTGAAGGATCATGAGAGGAACTACCCTACCCACAATTTAGAGTTGGCGGCCATAGTGTTTGCATTGAAAATATGGCGCCACTATCTATATGGTGAGAGATTTTAGGTTTACACCGATCATAAGAGCCTTAACTACCTATTCTCACAGAAAGAGTTGAACATGAGACAGAAGAGATGGCTCGAGCTATTAAAGGATTATGATTGTGAGATCCTGTACCACCAGGGTAAAGCAAATGTAGTTGATGATGCTTTGAGTAGGAAGCATCTAGGGTTGGTGTCATTCATGATGGTCAGGGAACACGAGCTGTTAAAACAGTTCACGAACCTTAGTTTGGATATGACCCCGCCTGACGCTAATAGTGGATTTATGATAGCTAGCCTGCAGTTGGAACTGGATCTAGTAGATCGAATCTGACAGGCTCAGCGAGTTAATCAGCAGTGCAGTAATATTGTCGGGCAGATACAGAGGGCACAGAGACGGACTTTGAGTTAAGTTCAGATGGGTTGTTGAGATTTAGAGGTAGGATATGTGTTCCTGATGATACAGAGATTAGAAGATTGATCTTGACAGAAGCTCACTCATCAAAGTATATGATACATCCAGGAAGTACTAAGATGTATCAAAACCTTCGAAAGGTTTATTGTTGGTCTGGGATGAAAAAGCACATTGCTGAATATGTTGCTAAGTGTCTCGTTTGTTAGTAGGTGAAGGTAGAACATCAGAAGCCTGCAGGGTTATTGTAGCCTCTACTGATATCGACATGGAAGTGGGAGTAGGTCACCATGGATTTTGTGATGGGATTGCCGAGGACCCACAGAGGTCATGATGCCATATGGGTAATTGTGGATCGGTTGACGAAATCAGCCCATTTTTCTAGCTTTGAGAGCTACCGATACTCTAAGCCAGTTACCGAACTTGTCTGTGCCGAGATAGTGAGGCTACATGGAATTCCAGTGAGCGTGATTTCTGATAGAGATGCCCGCTTCACTTCCCACTTTTGGGAATGTTTTCAGGAAGCGATGGGGACCCAGTTGAGTCTTAGCACCTCATTTCACCCTCAGACAGATGGTCAGTCAGAGAGGACTATACAGACCCTGGAGGATATGTTGAGAGCGTGTGCATTGGATTTTGGAGGCTCCTAGGATGACCATTTGCCACTCGCAGAGTTCACCTATAATAACAGTTTTCGTACGAGTATCGGGATGACACTATATGAGGCATTATATGGGCGTAGATTTAGTTCCCCTATTGGATGGGAAGAGGTTAGTGACAGACAGATCTTTGCTCCCGACTTGGTTAGATAAGCCTCTGAGGATGTCCAGTTGATTTGTGAGAGGTTACAGACAGCTCAAAGTAGACAAAAGAGTTATGCTGACTGGAGACAGAGACCACTAGAGTTTGAGGTGGGTGAGTCAATGCTTTTTGAAGGTTTCTCCTTCGAAAGGAGTTATGAGATTCAAGAAGAAGGGAAAGTTGAGCCCTCGATATATAGGGCCATTCGAGATACTTGATAAGGTGTGAGATAAGGCTTATAGGTTGGCGTTGCCACCAGAGTTGGAAAATGTACATAACGTCTTCTACATATCCATGTTAAGGAAGTATCACCCGGACCCAGCGCATGTGATAAGGTACGAGCCTTTGGAACTCAATGAAAGCATGATGTACATTAAGAGGCTAGTTCAGATATTGGATCGAAAAGAGAAAGTGTTGAGGACAAAGATAATTCCTATGGTGAAAGTTCTTTAGCAATATCACATGGTGGAAGAGGCCAAATGGAAATTGTAGAGTTTGATGTGGGAGAAGTACCCCGGGATATTCACGGATTAACTTGGTTCTAATTTGGAGGACCAAATTTTCTAAGTGAGGGAGAATGTGAGACCCCGTATAGGTTTAACCTTGTATATATATGTAAATGAATTCATAAGTATGGTGATATACTTGTAATGTGAAGTATATGTAATGTAAGTCCATAAGTTTAATCTACACACATGTAATAAGAGTTGTGATTGTACGTATAAGTTGCATTATGTATGAATATGAGGAAATGGACTTGAACATGTGAAGAATGGGAGTAGAATGGAAAATGAGTAGTGTGGTAAAATAGAAGGAGGATTGCATAACTTATGCACTTCCATTTGGTCTATATTAAGTACCTTTGGTTATACAAAGATTTCACACAAGTTTTAATAGGTATAAAGTATGAATGGATACCATTTTCAAGTCTCAAAGATGATTGGTTGAGAAAATGACCATGGTAAGAAAATGTATCAAGTTTGGTATGAGTTGCTGCAGAAAAACTGTAGAAAATCTGGAAGTATGAATGACAGATCGATCTCATAAGATGAGAGATCAATATGGAAGAGCTAAAATGCTCTTATCTTAAACTTTGGGACAGGACATATCGATCTCCAATGGAGGGAGATCGATTTCCTAAACATTCTATAAAATGCAGATCGATCCTTAATGAAACAGATTGATTTTCTTAGCTCTCGGGTTGAAGTAAGATGGATATCCCCTAAGACCAGATCAATCTCCTTAAGCTACTGTCTGAGACAGATCGATCTCAAGGTTTTCATAGATCGATCTCCTGCCTTCAAAATGTCATGGAAAAGAAGAATTTTAAGACGACCAAATCGATCTCCGCCCAAGGCAGATCGATCTCACCAAGCTAAATCTATAAAAAATAGTAGTTGGATCTACAGATTTCGAGAAAACACTCTCACTCTACCATTTTCAATCCAAAAAATAGTTTTCTCACTCCTAAATCCAGCCATTTTCAGTAAGATTTGAGGGAAAGCTCTTAGAGACAAAGTTGTTCACATCAAAGAGAGGAACAACATAGCTTGGAGGCATTTTCCCATTTGTTGGATTGAAGGACAAATGTGCATTTCCATTTGGAGCAAAGAGGAAATCAAGCTAAGTGAGTTTCTAATGAAACAGCTCAAGTACATTGTTCGGATATTGATTTTGGAGTTGTTTGATGTACATATGAATGATAGGAACAACCTAGAAAGTAAAGAATCCACCATGACCTAGAAATGGTCTAGTGTGAGAAAGTGAAATGCATAAGTATTAATAATGAATGAGTTATCTTAAGATGATGATTGTGTTGTAGGTATGATTTGGAGGTGTTGATTTTGGGATAAATGGTGAGATTTACCACAAGGGGTAAAATGTGTATTTAAGGCATTGGATAAAGCATAGTTGAATAAGAGTTAAAGGCGTTAACTCAAGTGTTTGATGAATGAATCACAGCTCTTGAGGATACACAAGAGCAAGGCGAGCCAAGAGCGCAAGAAGCTAAGAGGAAGAGAGAGTCACACTCAAGTAAATTGAGGTAAGGGAATTCTGTGGACTCTTAGAGATATCTGTACGCAATTTGGGCGCTTAAATATTTTTCTAGAGTGCATGTGATACTAGGAAATGATATTGGGTGACTGAAGGGTAAAAAGATGGGTTTTTAAGAAATGTGCATGAAAACAAAAGCATAATGCTTTGGAAAATCATGTTTTATTGCTTTTTAGCAAATGATTGGTAGGTTGGCTAACATTTGAAATGAATTGCAAAAGAAATGTGTTATTTTGGTTTGTTAACCACACTTTGCAAAGAATTGAGCCACCTACATGGTTTTCGTGAGAATGAAAGCGTGCTAGAGTATGACTCGCACGAGATTTGATGTGTTTTATACGCATGAGTGATGGAGCTTGGCTCACACTAGTTTTCACATCGATTTTATACTGGTTTTGGCGTGGTGTTGGAGCATAGCTCGCATTAGATGCCCACCTTATTTGTTACCGTGCTTGGAGCTTCGGGTAGACTGGGTGTTGCACCGATTAAATAGGCTCGCACGTGCATTTTTTATTTTTGACATGTTGATAGCCATGTTAGGAGCTTCGGGTAGATAAGAAGTCCTACCGATTAAATAGGCTCACATGTGAGTTTCGAGATGTGGCGTGATATGATGTGTTGATTAGGTCCACGGAGTACACTCTACCGTGCAGGTAGCATGGAGTACGTTGTACTGTGTTGAGATTGTGATATGCCATCTTCAGACAAGATCTGCTATGGACCGACGGGTTGGACTTGACCCACCTCCCATGTGGAAGCAGATAGTGGTGATAACTCGCACACCTGATCCGTGTAGCCGGTATCACATGATATGGCCATAGTCCTAGAGGTTATTTCCCTTATTCAGTTACCTATCACACATGTCTGTTGTTTTGTGAATAAATCCATGTTTGAAATGATTTGTGGGTCAGGACAGTCCGAGGGAGGGGCTGAGTCTTGACAAGTGTTGGATTGTTTTGAGATGACGATTTGTTAATGGTTTTAAAGTGCACGTACGCATGATGTGTTTTCCATGCCTTATTTTGTGAAATATGCATGATGGTTATTCCATCCTTTGAATTGAATTGTGCACTGGATTTTAATAGCATGAATGCTTTACATACCATTAACACAAGCATGAACTCATATTTTGAGAAAATGATGAAATGTATGCTTTGAGCATGGCATCACGATCACGTAGATAGTGCAGTATCTACCTATTCGCATGATTGTCTTACTGAGCGTGTGGTTTGCTCACCCCCCTTATTTTCCCCATCTCTACAGAGCTTTGAGTATAGGTTGAGCGTGACTGGAGGCGTTCCTTTTTGGTATCCGTTGCATCCCATCACATAAGGTATACACACTGATGAGAATTTTTGTATCTAAACTTTCTGTAGCACAGTATCATTTTTTATGCAACTATTGGGGATATAAAGCAATGTAAACACATGTAAACAACAACTCTGATTTATTTATACAAGTGTTTACTTATAAATAATATGCAATTTAAATTGGTATGGTGGAATGAGATAGACATTGACATACAGCCCAACTGTTGAGGAGAGTAGCTGTTCACGATCGAGGAAGGATGAATAATAAATAATGCATGAAAATGTGAAAAATTTGTGCTGATTTTGGTAAGTTGATGGTCGTGACAATTTCTCCTTCATTAGATCCTCTAAGTCCCAAGTGGCTTCCTCCGATGTATGATGCTGCCACAGGACCTTAACCAATGGAATTGTTTTGTTCTGTAACACCTTCTCTTTTCTATCCAACATCCGTATCAGTTTCTCCACTTATGACATATTCTCCTTGAGCTCCAACGGCTCATAACTAATTACATGTGTCGGATCCGGGTAGTACTTCCGAAGCATAGAAACATGGAAGACATTGTGAACTTCTGCTAGTTCAGGTGGCAAGGCTAGCCTATATGCTCTGTCTCCCACTCTATCCAAAATCTCAAAGGGACAATTGTAACGAGGACTTAGTTTTCTTTTCTTTCTGAACCTCGTTATTCCCTTAGAAGGAGATACATTCAAAAATACAGACTCACCTGCATCAAACTCAAGTGGTCTTTGTCTCCTGTCTGCATAGCTCTTTTGTCTACTTTGAGCCGTCTGCAGCCTCTCACGTATTATGTGAACATCCTCAGAGGCTTGTCTAACCAAATCGGGAGCGAGTAACTGTCTGTCACCAACCTCTTCCCAACCAATGGGTGATCGGTATCTACGACCATATAGTGCCTCATAAGGAGCCATACCAATACTTGAATGGTAACTGTTATTGTAGGCGAACCCAATCAATGGCAAGTGATCGTCCCATGAGCCTCTAAAATCCAGCACACATGCTCTCAACATATCCTCCAGGGTCGTATAGTCCTCTCTGACTGCCCATCTATCTGAGGATGGAAAGGGGTGCTAAAGCTCAATTGGGTCCCCATCGCTTCTTGAAAATGTTCCCAAAAATGGAAAGTGAAGCGGGCATCCCTATCAGAAACAACACTCACTAGAACTCCATGCAATCTCACTATCTCCTATACATATAGGTTCGCCAACACACTCAAGGTATCCGTAGATCTCATGGCTAGAAAGTGTACCAATTTCGTTAACCAATCTACTATAACCCATATAGTGTCGTGATTCTTATAGGTTCTCGGTAATCCCATTACAAAATCCATGGTGACGTACTCCCATTTCCATGTCGGTATCGGTAGAGGTTGCAATAATCCTCCAGGTTTCTGATGTTCTACCTTAACCTGCTGATAGATGAGACATCTAGCAACCTACTCAGCTATGTCTCCTTTCATTCCAGACCACCAATATATCTTTTGAAGATTTTGATACATTTTACTACTCCCCGGGTGTACTGTGTATCTCGATGAGTGAGGCTCTAATAAAATCAACTTCCGGAGCTCTGAATCCTTAGGAACAAATATTTTGTTCCCGAACCTTAGTATTCCATCTGAGCTCAATACAAAATCAGTGCCCTCACCTTTCTAAATTCGACTTATCACATCACTATACCACTGATCATTTTGCTGAGCTTGCCGGATTCTCTCCATCAATTTCGGTTCCAACCTCAAGCTAGCTATAATCTCATAACTACCAACCTCAGGTGGGTGATGTCCAAACTAAGGCTCGTGAATTACTCTGACAACTTATACTCTCTAACTATCATAGATAATACTAACCCGAGATTCTTTCTGCTCAATGCATCTGCAACCACATTTGCCTTCCCCGAGTGGTACAAAATCTCATAATCATAGTCTTTTAGGAGTTCTAACCACCTTCTCTGTCTCATGTTCAGCTTCTTTTATGAGAACAGATACTTAAGACTCTTGTAATCCATAAAGATCTGAAATCTCTCACCATACAAATAGTGGTGCCATATCTTCAATGCAAATACTACGACCGCCAACTCTAAATCGTGAGTGGGGTAGTTCTTCTATGGTCTTTCAGTTGTCTAGATCCATAAGCAACTACCCTTCCATTTTGCATCAAAACACAGCCCAGCCCTTGGTGCGAAGCATTTGTGTAAACAAAATAGTTCCCTAAGCAGTTAGGAATGATGAGAACTGGCGCGGTGGTTAATCTACGATTAAGTTCCTGAAAACTCCTCTCACAAGCTTCATCCCATGTAAACTCCACTTTCTTTCTCATAAGCTGTGTCAACGAAGTAGCCAATCTAAAGAAACTCTCTACAAATCTCCTTAGTAACCTGCCAAACCCAAAAAACTCATGATTTCTGTGACTGTCCTGGGCTGTTCTGTAAGACCCGAATTTAATTAAAATACGAAATGAAAGAGTGTTCGTGAAAGGAAGTTGGGGTAAATTAATCCCGAACACGTGTAAGGGCAAAATGGTCAAAAGACCGAAAGTCGAAATAAATTCAAGAAGAAAAAATTTAATTTAAAAATAATGGATTGAGAAATCTTGATCAATAAAGGTGAAATAAATTTATTTCGGGTTAAATTGATCAAGATATTAATTTATTGAAATTAATCGAAATTAATCGAGATTTTTAGTTCGAAAAAATAATCTCGAAAAATAATCAGAAAATTATACCAGGAAGCCGAAATAATACCGAGAAATTAATTTATAGACTAAATGAATAAAATATAATTTTTTTAAGATATTTTGAATATTTTAGACTAATTTAATCAATTAAATAATATTAATAAATAAATAAATATAAAAATAAACTAATGAAAAGAAAAAAAAATCAAAAAACGGAAATCGGGGAGAGAGAAACCCGAAAACGGAAGCAGCTGACCGAGGGAGACCGGCGAGCCGTCCGGCGGCCAGCGGCCAGGCCAAAGGCTGGAAAAGGAAGAGGAGCTTCAGGCGATCTCCCTGGCGCCGGCAGCACGACCAACCGACGCCGAAATTATACGAAAAACGGAGGAGAAGGCCGCGGGAAAGAAAGGGTCACCGGCGGCGAACGGCGTCGAATCGGGAGGAACCGAGGCCCGATTCCGAAAGCCCAAGCGACGGCGGTCCTTTCTGCACCGGTATCAGCCGACGAAACGGCGGGCGACACTGGCGACGGCCAAGAGGAGGAAAATGGGTCCGACGACAGAGGGAGAAGAGCCGAACCGACGGAGTTCCGGTGAGCTTGACCCAAACCGAGGGCAGATCTGAGATGCGGACGACCCAGCGGAGCGATTGGTGGTGAGAACCGGCAGAGAACCGACCGGCAAGGTGGTGAACCGGCGGTGAACCGGTCCAACCGGAGTGAACCGGCGGTCTGAACCGGTCCGAACCGGATTGAACCGATTCAGCCAAAAAGAGAGGAAAAAAGGGAAAAAAGGGGAAAAAGAAAAAGAGGAAAAATTGGAGAAAATTCTTGTGATGCAATCGAGTTTCGGGTAAGTCAGTAGTGGTCGAAAGTGACCCTATTTAAATTTCGGAGTATTTAATTTAATTAATTTTGGTCTGAGAACTTACCCGAAAAATTGTGGAATTGTGTAGCTCGACAATTGGCATCCAACGAGAGCTCGAGATAGTCTCGATTTGCATACTAGCATGGAATCTCGGGTAAGTAACCCTTATTTACGACAATTGCATCGTTATGCATGATATTGAGTTAATTTCTGCATAAATTGAAGTAAATTCTGGAAAATTAGATAAATTGTCGTAAATAATAAATTTAGCTATTTGAGAATTAGAACGAGGCCCAATAAATTATTAGTGGGCCCAATGAGCCCAATAGGCCTCGATAAAGTGAAAATTAAGTGGAAAACGGGCTTAAGGCCCATTAAGGCCCATTAAGGTGCAATCGGGCCCAATAGGGGTAAACGGGCCCAATAATTTAAATTAAGCCCAGAAAATATTAAATACAATTAAATTGTATGTTATCTGACCTGAGGAATAATTATACACAGTTCCGAACATTTGATTGGGAGCATATCGGACTGCGCGACGAGACAACAGTGGAAAAGAAAAGGTCAGACTCGACAGGAAAATAAGGTAAGGGAATTCTACGGACTGCTAGAGGTAAACTTTACGAAATTTCAAGTTCATATGCAGTCTTTAAAATTTATCTGAAGGGTCTAGAGGTCGAATAATAATTTTAGTGCCCCGAATGGGCAAATTACTAAAATACCCTTGTTAAGGGTAAAATTTACAAATTTAGGAAAAATTTGGAGGAGCAAGAACAAGAGGGTTCTGCTCGTTCTGGAGACATTTTAATGCATGCATGAGTAGGCTGGCTAACCTTGAAAGAAAATGCACAGCATTGCATACTTTCAACGATATAACTGTTTTGAAAACTGTTTTGAGAAAACAGAGCCGCCTACGTGTTTTTATTTACATGTGACGTGCTAGAGCTCAGCTCGCACGATGTTTTGATTTGGGTGATGCATGCATTGGTGTTGGAGCGAGAGCTCGCACTAGAGTTTTACATGCATAGGTGCTAGAGTATAACTCGCACCAGATTTCACATGCTTTTTGGTGACACGGTGCTAGAGTCTAACTCGCACCAGATTTTATAAGATTTTCATCTGATTTATATACAAAGTGTTGAGCTTAACTCGCACTAGATTTACTGGATTTGTGGAGTAGCGCTGTCTGCCCTTGGAGTCAGCCAAAAGGCCCAACAGGCTCAAAAGACCTCTTAGGTGGGGTGAGAGTGAGGGATGAGGTTGGCGACCTTGTGGGGATGTAAAGCGGGCTCTGCCAGTTTTACTTGATTGATGAGAGTGCTGAGCATCGCTCGCACTGATTTTATGAGAACATGCGATGAGCCGTGCTTTGAGCATCGGGTAAACTGTGTGTCACCGATTAAATAGGCCCGTACGTGCGTTTTGAGACATGGCATGAGTATAGAGATATTATATGGGTTCACGGAGTACGATATACCGTGCAAGTAGCATGGAGTACGATGTACCGTGTGGTATCTTTGGATACGGCATCTCCGGATGCAGCATCTTCGGATGCCTGGGATCGGATAAGACTGACGGGATGGATTGACCCACCTCCTGGGCGGTTCCCGATCATGGTGAGAACCCACACACTAGGATCCGTGTAGCTGAGGAACTCCCGAGGACACATATGGCCATATTCCTGGTTATTGCCGATATACAGACGTTGCCTAGTCTCGCATGTTGATGATCTTGACGATGTTTGAAACTGGGTTTTAAACTAAATTTGCATGATGGTATTCCCATGCTTTTCAAACCCATGTCTGAATGTAAACCGATTTTCATGGTTTTGTGTGAGTCAGGATCACCCGAAGGAAGGGTCGAGTCTTGACTTTATTGTGAAATTTTTAAATGAGAAAGATATGATTTTGAATATAATTGCATGTTGAATTTTTCGTACAAATGTGTTTTACATAACATCATAACTCATATCATTTGTTTTAAAATGTGTGGAGAAAGGGTGGTTTATGCATGGCACTACGTTCATGTAGGTAGTATGGTTACCTACTTGTTCGTAGGGTTGCCTTACTGAGCTTGATGTGCTCACCCCTTTCATTTTCTCCCACAGATAATCTCCAGTTGATTTGAGGCGACTCAGTACCGTATTCCGAATTTCCGCTGCTGCCCATCATTTAAGGTATATACACTTGTACATATTGTATCTACATAAGCATTGCACAGTAACATGTTTGTAAGTAACTTTAGGGGATGTATAATTAATGTAAACAAGTATAAATGACTGGAGAAGAAATAAGTTAGATGGTAAATGTATGGTGGGACTGGCATTGACGCACAACCCAATTTGTTAGTGGAGTGTGGTCACGATCAAAGGACAGGTAAGCAATGAAAGAAAATAATAAAACGTGAAAAATTAACTCTGATTTTTGGGTAGTTTGGGTCGCGACATATAAAGGTGGTATCAGAGCAGCAATTGGTCTGATGTGTGTCAGTGTCAGTAATTAGAAAATTGCATCCCCGTGTTACTGTGCTTGGTTAGATACAATAGTGTATATCGAGATGGGTTTTGACTAAGAAATGGTCGAGAATGCATGAATGCCTAATATGAGTCGCGTTAGATGAGATAGTGCACGAGGCAGAGGTCGTAGAGGTAGACCTGAGCCTGCTAGTCGTGCTGAGTTGACCTGTGAGAACCAGGATGAAATTGAAATGGAGGCTAATGTTGAGAATGCCTCACAGAGTCCGACAGAGAGATCGGACAGTATTGAGAGACGCTTCGCGAGATTGGAATGGAGTGTGGAGATTATTTTGAGGAGCTAATTGCTCAGATTATGAATAAGATAAGAGGGCGCAGCGGATGCATTGGTGGAATTCCACTCGACCCATCTTAAGAGCTGATATGGGAAATATCTTGGATATATTTCGGTGACAGGATATCCCGGACATGATTTAAAGGAAATTTCGGATTAAAAGTCCTTACTCTGACCCAGAGGATTTGATTTATTGATGAGTATGATTTATGAGTATGAAACTCAGTGATATTCTTGGACAGATATTACCTCGACACTATGAACAAGTGACAGTCGAGACGTCTAAAAGTTCATGAAATGGCTCAACTTTTGAATTAGAGACTGATTGGCCCGTAAGATATTACCTATACCGAGGCAGTGCGCAAATTTACAGTTGGGTAAATAAGAACATGAATTGCACGCCTTTGAGATTGGGAAAGGTAGTGAGGGCTGAAATAGAGACAGAAAATAGAATCGAGAAATGACAAAGATGTTAAAATGGGAAAATGGTAATTGGTAAAAGATTTAATTTGACGAGTCATGGAGTAAGATAATTGGTAAGGCCCCAGTGCATCCAATTTTGGCACTGTTGAGGGGCATTGTGATTGGAGGACCCCGACCTGCTACGAAGCAGTGTAGCAGTCTAAGCAGTGTGAGATGTGTGGTGGATACCACGGAAGAAGGGTCTATACCTACACTGTATTGATGAAAATGGCCGTTAAGTGTGGTAAGACGGACCATTGATTTTGATTACACAGAGTTGGGCGAGATCGCCCCACAGAAAAGTAAAGAGACAGAGAAAAACTTCATTGGTATAGCTGCAACGAGAAGGGAGGCAATAGCCGAAAAGAAAAAGGAAAGTAAGTTGTTGGACGAAGGCGAGAGGATGTCTTGGACCAGGACACTATTGATGTTTCATGGATGTGGTGTAAGATACCACACTTGTTATGAATAATGAAGTACATATGTTCATTGATCCTGGTACCACACACTTATTCGTACAGCCTTCATTCGCATATAAGTGAGTAAAAGGCATGAATGCCTACATCATTGGGCATAATACTGATAAATGAGTACCCCAATAGAGGAGGATTAATTAACGGAATATGGATATAGAGATTTTAAGTGACAAAAAGGGGTGCAACAGTTGAAATTAAAGGAGTAAAGGATTATACTCACGAAATGAATAATGACAAGAGTTTCGTTATAATTGATACACTAAGGAGATAATCTTTGAGATATGCTTGATTTTAAATACAAGATGTATTAGAGTAAGAGGCGTATGCTAGGTAAGAACATCTTTACGATATGAAATCATTAGGATTAAAGCAATTAGTAGCGAATATAAATTGAGGCCACATGGACTGGTATATAAAGTATATGTGGTTAAGTCTGAAGGTTAATAAAGGTATTTCAAAATACCTCCCCGCCTGAAGACTTGACAGCATCTAAAAGTATATATATATATATAACCTATAACGTGAAATCGATCGTCGTAATAAATACCAGGATACCTTTACTAAGACGATAAAAAAAAAAAATTCGACAAGTCATAAAGAATAACATAGTAAAATTTGATAAGAGCAGTTAAGATAAGAAAAAGAAATGACGCAGGTTAGTACCTGAAAACGTAAGCGATTTTGAAGGATCTTATACGCTTATGCGTAAATAAGTCCAGGATTGGACCGATTTGTAATCATCATTATCGATGATATGTTGGGTGTAGTTAAAGTCTAGGGCAAATTGTAAGCAATAATTGGAAATTGCTTTTACAAATGGGTTGTTGCGAGTTCTCAATATGGTCTACTTGGTTGACACGTTGAACTAAGAAAACATGGTTTTTGAAGGAGATGATAAATAAGATGATAAATGTGACGGGAATTTGGTGTAATGAAGTATGAACTGACCACCGTGATTAATTTCACCATACCCAACAGCTCAAGAGGTTCTCAGTGAGCATGGATACATCAAAATTATGAAGGAGCTGTGTATTGATGTATAATGGGAAGATAGTCAATTTTAGAGTCAGACAACTCCTTGATCATGAAATAAACTATCTGACCCATGATTTAAAAGATGGCAGCGATAGTATTTGTACTGAGTAGATGGTACTATTATGTACACGATAAGGAATTATGGATATGCACTGATCATAAAGCCTGAATATCTGTTTTCACAGAAAGAGGCGAATATGAGAATACATAGTGGGTTAGAGCTTCTGAGAGATTTTGATTATGAAAATTGTACCACCTAGGAAAGGCTGATGCTTTGAGCAGAAAGAGCCTTGGGATGGTATTACATATGATGGTCAGGGAGCGTGAGCTGCTTGAGCAGTTGTGGACCTCAGTATTGATGTGATCCCTTCTGATGATGACAGTGATTGTATGACAGCTAGCCTGAGACTAGAACCGGATGAGAGTGCCCGGATTTGACAAGCTTAGCGTGATGATTGGCACGATGTCGATAGTTTGGGCCAGATTCAGAAGGGTACAGTGACAGAGTTCACGGAGTGTGTTGATGGTTTACAGAGAGGTTCAGAGACAGTATAAGTACTCCCCAAGGACCACAGTTGATGAGATAGTAATATTGTCAGAAGCTCACTCTTCGGGATATACAGTGCATACGGAAGTAAAGAATATATTGAAATCTCTGGAAAAGGTATTGGTGGTCAGATGTGAAAAGAAATAAGGTAGAGTATTAAAAGTCTGCAGAGTCATTGCAGCACCTACCTATATCGACACGGCACGAAAAATGAGAGCAAGTCTCCATGAATGTCGTGATGGGTTACAGAGGACCCAGGTGCATTATGAGGCTATTCGGATGATAGTCGATAGAGTGACTAAGTCTACCCACCTTTTGGTTATGAAATCCCCAAATACTCAGAGTATATATGAGGATTTATGTGTAAGGAAGATTGTGGAACACTAAGTAACGTTCCAGTGAGCATGGTATCATATAGGGATTCCCGCTTCACTTCCCACCTCTGAGGATATTTTTAGGAAGCTATGGGAACCCGACTGAGTATTAGCACAGCTTTTCGTCCTCAGACAGATGTTCAGTCAGAGAGGACTGTACAAGTTCTGGAGGATCCGATGAAAGCGTGTGCCATTGATTTTATAAGCTCCTGGAATGATCAGTTGATTTCTAATTGAATTCGCCAATGGTGACAGTTGTCACTTGAGTATCGGGATAACAAGATGTGAGGCAGTGTATGGCTGTAGGGGTTGTTCCCCGAATTGGATAAGAAAAAGTGGGTGACAGATAGAATTATTTTCGACTTGGATAATAAGTCTCTGAGGATGTTTAGTTAAGGATGAGAGATTAAGAACACCTCAGAGCAGATAGACAAGTATTGGAATTCACCCTTGGTGAATTAGTATGGTTGAAAGTTACTTGTCCTAAGAGAATAAGGACATAGCGAGCTTCTGGAAGAAGGTAAGTTGAGTTTCGCTGATTAAATATTTTGAGAGATTGGACGAGTGGGAGATAAGACCTGTAGGTTGGCGTTATCACCTGAATTAATAGGCACCCACAATGTGTCCTAACTTTTGATGCTTCGAAAATACTATCCGGACCCAGCATAGGTGATCGGATATGAATTCCAAAAGTTCAGTTAATGAAAATATAAGTATAGTGGAAAGTTGATTCGGGCATTAAACAGGAAAGAGAAAGTATTGAGGTTTAAGACGATCTCCCTAGTTAAAGTTCTTGAGAAGTATTATACTCCGGAAGGTCACATAAGAATTTAAGAGTATGATACGATTGATGTACCCGGAGTAGTCTATGGACTCATATGAATTGGTTCTAATTTGGAGGACCAAATTCCTTAAGTGGGGGAGAGTTGTAAGACCCGAATTTAATTAAAATACGAAATGAAAGAGTGTTTGTGAAAGGAAGTTGGGGTAAATTAATCTCGAACACGTGTAAAGGCAAAATGGTCAAAAGACCGAAAGTCGAAATAAATTCGAGAAGAAAAAATTTAATTTAAAAATAATGGATTGAGAAATCTTGGTCAATAAAGGTGAAATAAATTTATTTCGGGTTAAATTGATCAAGATATTAATTTATTGAAATTAATCGAAATTAATCGAGATTTTTAGTTCGGAAAAATAATCCCGAAAAATAATCAAAAAATTATACCGGGAAGCCGAAATAATACCGAGAAATTAATTTATAGACTAAATGAATAAAATATAATTTTTTAAGATATTTTGAATATTTTAGACTAATTTAATCAATTAAATAATATTAATAAATAAATAAATATAAAAATAAACTAATGAAAAGAAAAAAAAGAATCAGAAAACGGAAATCGGGGAGAGAGAAACCCGAAAACGGAAGCAGCTGACTGAGGGAGACCGACGAGCCGTCCGGCGGCCAACGGCCAGGCCAAGGGCCAAAAAAGGAAGAGGAGCTTCAGGCTATCTCCCTGGCACCGGCAGCACGACCAACCGACGTCGAAATCCGGCGAAAAACGGAGGAGAAGGCCACGGGAAAGAAAGGGTCACCGGCGGCGAACGGCAGCAAATCGGGCGAAACTGAGGCCCGATTCCGAAAGCCCAGGCGACGTCGGTCCTTTCTGCACTGGTATCAGCCGACGAAACGGCGGGAAACGCCGGCGACGGCCAAGAGGAGGAAAATGGGTCCGACGGCCGAGGGAGAAGAGCCGAACCGGCGGCGTTCCGGCGAGCTTGACCCAAACCGAGGGCAGATCTGAGATGCGGACGACCCAGCGGAGCGATTGGTGGCGAGAACCGGTGGAGAACCGACCGGCAAGGTGGTGAACCGGCGGTGAACCGGTCGAACCGGAGTGAACCGGCGGTCTGAACCGGTCCGAACCGGACTGAACTGGTTAAGCAAAAAAAGAGAGGAAAAAAGGGAAAAAAAGGGGAAAAAGAAAAAGAGGAAAAATTGGGGAAAATTCCTGTGATGCAATCGAGCTTCGGGTAAGTCAGAAGTGGTCAAAAGTGACCCTATTTAAATTTCGGAGTATTTAATTTAATTAATTTTGGGCTGAGAAGTTACCCGAAAAATTGTGGAATTGTGTAGCTCGACAATTGGCATCCAACGAGAGCTCGAGATAGTCTCGATTTGCATACTAGCATGGAATCTTGGGTAAGTAACCCTTATTTACGATAATTGCATCGTTATGCGTGATATTGAGTTAATTTCTGCATAAATTGAAGTAAATTCTAGAAAATTAGATAAATTGTCGTAAATAATAAATTTAGCTATTCGAGAATTAGAACGAGGCCCAATAAATTATTAGTGGGCCAAATGAGCCCAATAGGCCTCGATAAAGTGAAAATTAAGTGGAAAACGGGCTTAAGGCCGATTAAGAACCATTAAGGTGCAATCGGGCCCAATAGGGGTAAACGGGTCCAATGATTTAAATTAAGCCAGAAAATATTAAATACAATTAAATTGTATGTTATCTGACCTGAGGAATAATTATACGCAGTTCCGGACATTTGATTGGGAGCATATCTGACTCCGCAACGAGACAACAGTGGAAAAGAAAAGGTCAGACTCGACAGGAAAATAAGGTAAGGGAATTCTACGGACTACTAGAGGTAAACTTTACGAAATTTCAAGTTCATATGCAGTCCTTAAAATTTATCTGAAGGGTCTAAAGGTCGAATAATAATTTTAGTGCCCCGAATGGGCAAATTACTAAAATACCCTTGTTAAGGGTAAAATTTACAAATTTAGGAAAAATTGAGAGGAGCAAGAACAAGAGGGTTCTGCTCGTTCTGGAGACATTTTAATGCATGCATGAGTAGGCTGGCTAACCTTGAAAGAAAATGCACAGCATTGCATACTTTCAACGATATAACTGTTTTGGAAACTGTTTTGAGAAAACAGAGCCGTCTACGTGTTTTTATTTACATGAGACGTGCTAGAGCTCAGCTCGCACGATGTTTTGATTTGGGTGATGCATGCATTGGTGCTGGAGCGAGAGCTCGCACTAGAGTTTTACATGCATAGGTGCTAGAGTATAACTCGCACCAGATTTCACATGCTTTTTGGTGACACGGTGCTAGAGTCTAACTCGCACCAGATTTTATAAGATTTTCATGTGATTTATATACAAAGTGTTGAGCTTAACTCGCACTAGATTTACTGGATTTGTGGAGTAGCGCTGTCTGCCCTTGGAGTCAGCCAAAAGGCCCAACAGGCTCAAAAGACCTCTTAGGTGGGGTGAGAGTGAGGGATGAGGTTGGCGGCCTTGTGGGGATGTAAAGCGGGCTCTGCCAGTTTTAGTTGATTGATGAGAGTGCTGAGCATCGCTCGCACTGATTTTATGAGAACATGCGATGAGCCGTGCTTAGAGCATCGGGTAGACTGTGTGTCACCGATTAAATAGGCCTGCACGTGCGTTTTGAGACATGGCATGAGTATAGAGATATTATATGGGTTCACGGAGTACGATGTACCGTGCAAGTAGCATGGAGTACGATGTACCATGTGGTATCTTCGGATACGGCATCTCCGGATGCAGCATCTTCGGATGCCTGGGATCGGATAAGACTGACGGGATGGATTGACCCACCTCCTGGGCGGTTCCTGATCATGGTGAGAACCCACACACTAGGATCCGTGTAGCTGAGGAACTCCCGAGGACACATATAGCCATAGTCCTGGTTATTACCGATATACAGACGTTGCCTAGTCTCGCATGTTGATGATCTTGACGATGTTTGAAACTGGGTTTTAAACTAAATTTGCATGATGGTATTCCTATGCTTTTCAAACCCATGTCTGAATGTAAACCGATTTTCATGGTTTTGTGTGAGTCAGGATCACCCGAAGGAGGGGTCGAGTCTTGACTTTATTGTGAAATTTTTAAATGAGAAAGATATGATTTTGAATATAATTGCATGTTGAATTTTCCGTGCAAATGTGTTTTACATAACATCATAACTCATATCATTTGTTTTAAAATGTGTGGAGAAAGGGTGGTTTATGCATGGCACTACGTTGATGTAGGTAGTATGGTTACCTACTTGTTCGTAGGGTTGCCATACTGAGCTTGATGTGCTCACCCCTTTCATTTTCTCCCACAGATAATCTCCAGTTGAAGTTGAGGTGACTCAGTACTGCATTCCGGATGTCCGCTGCTGCCCATCATTTAAGGTATATACACTTGTACATATTATATCTACATAAGCATAGCACAATAACATGTTTGTAAGTAACTTTAGGGGATGTATAATTAATGTAAACAATTATAAATGACTGGAGAAGAAATAAGTTAGATGGTAAATGTATGGTGGGACTGGCATTGACGCACAGCCCAATTTGTTAGTGGGGTGTGGTCACGATCAGAGGACAGGTAAGCAATGAAAGAAAATAATAAAACGTGAAAAATTAACTCTGATTTTTGGGTAGTTTGGGTCGTGACATGTTCCCACTGAACAATAGCCTCAATCTTGGATGGATCTACTGACACCACATCTTTCGATATAACATGGCCCAGAAAAGAAATATGCTCTAGCCAAAAGTCACATTTACTAAGTTTGGCATGCAACCTTCTCTCTCGGAGGGTTTGCAAAACAATTCATAAATGCTGCTCATGCCCTTCCCTGGACTTTGAATACAGCAATAGGTCATCAATGAAAACGATTACAAATTGGTCCATGTATGGCTTGAATACTTCATAAACCAGGGCCATAAAAGCTGCTGGCGCATTCGTCAACCCAAAAGGTATCACCAGGAATTCGTAATGACCGTAGCGGGTACGAAAAGTTGTCTTGGGCACTTCTTGCTTTCGAATCTTCAGTTGATGATACCCAGACCTCAGGTCTATCTTGAAAAAGATCTGCTCTCCCTGAAGCTGATCCAACAGATTATCAATGCGCGGTAAGGGGTACTTATTCTTGATGGTAGCCTTATTCAACATCCGATAATCAATACACAACCTAAGGCTCCCAGCTCTCTTCTTCGCAAACAATATCGGAGCTCCCCATGGTGAGACGCTCGGTATTATAAATCCCTTATCTAGTATATCTTGCAACTACTTCCTTAACTCCTCTAGCTCAATCAGAGCCATCCTATATAGTGGTTTGGATATCGGCTCGGTTCCAGGTGTCAAATCTATTCCAAATTCCATTTCTCTATCCGATGGCAATCCCGGTAGGTCGTCTGGAAAGACATTAGGGAATTCTCTAACCATTGGAATGTCATCCATATCCGGATGTGTTTTGTTCAAATCCACCACATAAGCAATAAAACCTTCAAAACAACATTCATGTCATTTATATACCAATGCACTTTATTTGCTAGAAAATCAAAATTTCATTTCTTCTCCTAAAATTTTACAACACATTCTTAGGGTAGAGAAAATGTAATAGACTTAGAGTGGCAGTCTAAGACAACATGATTGGTAGCTAACCAATCCATTCCCAAAATTACATCAAAATCATACATATTCAACAAAATCAAATTGGCTGTCGCACACTTATCTCCTACCCTCACCTTACAATCTTTATACACTCGTTCCGCTAATTGACTAACTCTATTTGGAGTACTTATCAATAAAGTTCCATTTAAGTATGTGGGTTATACAAATCTTGTTAACTTTGGTGCACATGCAGGTGATATAGAAGAATGTGTAGCACCATAATCAAACAAGGCTATAGCTTCTGAGTTAAAACTTAAGATTATACCTTTTATTACCTTAGAAGTGGTATCTGCTGATGCCTGGTCTATCGTATACACCCTGCCTTAACCTACAACTTGCTTCCTTTTTTCTTCAGCCGAGGCTCTCTTTCTTACAGAAGGTGTAATTGTGGGAACTCTCTTTGGCTCCTTACCCCTCTGTGAAACTACCTCAACTGCCTCTGGACATTCCTTTGCCTAGTGCCCAAACTTACCACATCTGAAGCATCGTGTACCTTGAAAATGACAACGCCTACCACTATGATATCAGCCACACACTCAGCACTGATCACTAGTTGGTCGGGGTCCACAAATCACAATACCTCTAGTAGGTCTTTCAGTCGGATGCACGAAAGGTCTAGCAGCCTTCTCCTATGAGCCATGTATCTCTCTCCGATGTTTACTAACACCTCCTTGTCCAAACCTAGCACTCTTGCCAACTCCCAATATCTTTGGACCCTTGTATTTACCTCAACTGAACTCAGAAATATGCAGGTCATAATCTTGCTCACACAATTGGGCCCGTCGCACAGCTACTCTATATGTAGCAATATCAAACAGGGCCAATTTAGCTTGAATCGAAGGCCTTAATCCATCAAAAAATCTATAGACCCCAATAGCTTCACTCTTGATAAAGTCCGGATCATATCGGCCAAATGAGGTGAATCGTGACTCGTACTCATCCACAGTTCGATTCCCCTGAGTCAGATTCAGAAATTCCATCTGTAACCTACGTCGAGCGGTATCTGGGATGTATTGATCTCTGAAAGCTCCCAAAAACATATCCCATGTGATTATCATACCTTGAGCTCTCAACATAGGCTTGGTGGACTTCCACTAGTGCTCTACCTCGTCGCTCAGTACAAAGGCCACAAGTGCTACTCTCTTGGTAGCAGAACACCTACAGAAATCAAACAACTTTTCCATCTGACTGATCTAGTCCTTAGCCACTGCGGGATCCCTTACTCTACTAAAAGAAAGAGGCTTAAAATCCATGAAATGCCTCAACCTCTCCATATCACAGTCATATCCATACCCCAAATCATCCTCATCATACTGCTGTGGGGCTACTAGAGGAGGTACTGGTCGAATAGGGGGATCTCGTGGCCTAACTGGTTTAGGTTGTACAGGTGCAACATTTTCGAGTTCATGTGCAGCTGCTGGGTAATTCAGTGCAGCATGTCTCACTGTGCCAGGTATACCCCAAAACCTAGCCATAATCTGACCTATCATGGTCATCACTGTATGCATATCTTCCTCTAATTGAGCTACCCGATGGTCGAAAGCCTTTATTTGTTCCTGAGGCTCATGACTAGAGGACAATCTATTTTGTCTCTCAGTCTTATCATTCCACCCTTGAGCTCTCAAGCTCTCTCCCCTCTTGCGGTGTCTCTCAGACATATCTCACAAGCCTGCTAACATTCCTGCATTTATAACAAACTTTTAAGTCATTACCAGCTTCATATACACATTTGTACCTCAATATCGCACAACAAATTGGGGATGTAAGTTTTCTTAATCCTAAACATCAACTCACATCAAACCAACCAGGCTCTGATACCAAATCTGCCACACCCCACTTCCAGGTGTCCTTCATTCATACATATACTACTAACGGTTGGGCTGTGAGACGATGCAATTACTAGAATTTCATAAATTTACAGCTGGAATATTTAAAACTTTAATTCATACTACCAGGTGTGTGTAGCTATACAAAATCAATTGTATAATATATTATCTTTTCATAACATCCCCCATACAACTATTTACAACTTTAATTCATAACTGTGCGACACATTACAATAGACACAAAATGCTCATGTGTATACAAATCTTGTACCTTAGCAATTGGTAGGAGCTGTCCAACCCAAAAGGAATCTAGAGACCACCGCATTCCTCTACTTCTCAATATCTGGAGGGGGAAAATAGTGGGATAAACAAACCACAGCTCAGTAAGGAAAATGATGCTAACATGTAGATACTGTACTATCTACATAGCCCATGCATGTATAAACAAAACCATGTTTCAATAATAGAGGAAATATTACTAGAAAATGCATTAAAACATTTATTTCTCATAGGCATTTTCGTGTAAAACCGTATGCAATATTCCCAATTAAAACATGTCATAAAACAGTGCCATCATAGCACAAGTAATCAAATCAAGAGATTTATCAAACCAAAATATCTCTTTACTTTTCTCAAATCATTTCTTTCGTTAAATCTCTTTCCTTTCTTTTTGAGTTTCACATTTTCTCGTATCTCTGAGACAAGCATGGAATTCTCGGCAAACTAATATCCACAACATATGGCCATAGTCAGTGATCCCAGGCCTTACTGATCAGGTGTGTAGAGGGCATCACTTCGCCTGACGGGGGATGAGTCAGTCCTACCCTCTGGCTCATCTCAATCAACCTCATCTCCTCATATCACTCATGGTACAAGGTATGTCATGTGTCATCTACGCGATACTCGTACTCACGTGCACCCAGCACGGTACATAGTATACGAACAAATAACTACACAGTTCAACGTATGATCGTGGACCCAATCCATCTACCAACTCCAATGGACTTTTCATCCTGAACCATGTCTCATATACCAGACGAGTAATCAGTGTGACACACAGTCATCGCAAGGCTCCAGCGTGATATCTCTCAGTGCGAGAAACAGCTTCTAGCACTGTATCATCTCAACTCAGTAAAAACTAGTGCGAGCAATGCTCCAGCACTTTTCTCAAATCCATCGTGCGAGATGAACTCCAGCATGACATATCAAAACATTGAAACATGTGCGAGTCAACACTCCAACACATTTTCATTATAAAACCATGTGCGAGTTATGCTTCACCACGGTTTATTAAAACATGTAGACGTTCGCAAGTGAAACTCCAGCATAGTCAAAATCATTAAAATAGGTGTGAGCTAGAGCTCCAACATCGATTCACCTCTCAAATCCGATAGGTGGCTATTTTTGTCCTTAAAAACTCAAAACATGTATATTCACGTAGCAAGTGGTTCCATGCTAAACATGTAAAACTACCCAACCTATCCATCATCATTTCTCAATTCACAAAATCGGTACATAGTTGAGAAAGCATCGAAAAACATGCATATCATGATATTTCCTTACCACATCCCATTTTCACAATACATACATATCATAGTACATTTCATGATTTCATATCATTTCGTAGTTTCATATCTAAACATAGTAATTCTAGTGTCATAACTATTGAAATCGCTGTAAAAGTACGTATGAATATCTCTATCGCTAACATACAATCCCTTACCTCGAATCGTGCTCGTATTCCCTTCGTCACATTTGCTCCGTTCACGATCTGGGTTAGTCGGGTTCCACGTATTTCAATCTACATGTAAATCATTAAGTTATTTCCTTTTCCTTCCTTTAAACCTCCACATTGTCATTTATTTATCTATTCATACTCCTCAAACCATTAAATCACATTTTACCTTCCCACTATCATCATTTTATACCTTCCCACTATCATCATTTTATCTTCTCTTAAGCTTTCCATCACTTTTCAATGGATTTCCTCTTCATAAATCCTTCTCAATACTACTCACTCATCACTACACTTATCATTTCTAACAATAAATCACATATCATTCAACCCATTAAATGCCTAGAAATCCATATTTAAAGCTTGAAGGTTGAAGAGCTTACCCCTTTACTTAGCCAAACTTGTGGTAGCCAAAACTCTTCCTCTTGGTCACACCAATGTATGATTTTTGAGTATGTTGTTCTCCTTGCTTCAAGGAATAACTTTTCATTCTTAAGCTTCTTCAGATTTTGGCTGGAATGTAGTAAGTTTTAGAGTGAGAAAGCTTGGATCTTTGAGAGAAAATGACAGGTACGGGTTTAGTGGGAGAAATCTGAGTTTTTTAGTCCAAATCCCATGCCCTTTTTAAAGATATAGAGACATGAGATTGATCTGGTCCTTGTGGAGATCGATCTTTGCATGGTTTGGTAGTTCTTTTCACCAAACATAACTACTACCAGATCGATCTGCTTCCTTGATAAGATCGATCTGTCGAATGCCAATTTTTTCTCTTGGAGATCGATTTTCTCTCGTAGGAGATCGATCTGTTGCTTAGGGAGATTGATCTGCTCGTTACAGAACCTTAAGGAGATCGATCTAGCTTCCTATGAGATCGATCTGCCTTATTCCATTCGACAGATTCTAGGCATTTTCATGAGGGGAGATCAATCTCTTCTTCATATGGGATCGATCTCTCATCTCCTGTACCCTTATTTTCTACAGTTTTCTGTAAATTTCTCATTTGTACACTTACCCTCTTTTACTGCATACCTTAATTCTCATTCCATGCACAATTAACGTATAATGGCATCCATTCCATATAGTTTATAGGTATTAAAACTTGTGCACAGAACTTAATATCAGGGATGTTTGCATTAAATTTCCAAAAATCCTTACATTCTCCTATCATTTTTACTCATGTAGTAATACATATACATTCATCATAGCTTCTCAAGCTATACTTGTATCAATGTACATTTACATCATGCTTCATAAAATAAATACGTATGGAGTTACGGGTATTACATCTGCTGAGACCATTTTGTTAGCAAAACACACCGAGATCACTTGGGAGACTTTCCTCAAGGCTTTTAATGATCAGTACATCCTGAAGTGTGCACGGAGGAAGAAAGAGGTAAAATTTCTAAGATTGGTCCAAGGTAGCTTGATAGTGGAACAGTATGAATCGAAGTTCACTGCACTGCTTCGGTACGAGCCTGATATAGCTAGAAATGAGTTAAAAAAGACGGTTAAGTTCATCCATGGGTTGAAGCCAATAATTTGAAGAAAGTTAGCACCTCTGAACATACTAACCTATGCTGAGGCTATCCAAAGGGCGCAATTTGTAGAGCATGATATGGATTTGTCCCAAGCTGAGTTTCAGTCACGACTGAGGAGTCATGGCAAGAGGTATGATGATAGGAGATCCTTCTAGAATATGTGGCAGAACAAGAAGCAGAAGGTTAGAGCCTTTCATGCCATGGTGACTAGGCCGAGACCTTTCCCTACATAAAATGCTCTGGTACCTTATCAGATTCCCACGTGTAACCGATGTGGGAGGAGACACCATACCAACCAGCCCTGTTGTCAAATCTATGGCACTTGTTTTCAATGTGGAGAAGTGGAACACATGAAGAGAAATTGTCCTAAGTTGACTACCACGCCAGCCCAACCAGTAAAAGCGATTCCTCCATCGCCAGCAGCTCAAGTGGATAAAGGTAAGAAAGTTATTTGTCAGGGGCAAGTGTTCACATTGGACAAAGAAGCTGCAGATGCCTCGACATCAGTGGTGAAGGGTAACCTTCTCATCTCAAATGTTAAAGCTTTTGTATTAATAGATTCTGGATCAACACACTCTTTTGTATCACTTACTTTTGCTAGGAAGTTACCAGTAGAACTCGATCCTCTAGGTTATATACTTCATGTAAAAACACCCATGAAAGAATCGCAAATTACTGAGGTAGTGTCTAGGAACTATGAAGTAAGGATAGGTGACAAGGTCGTACCAGCTAACTTGATATTGCTAGATATGTTAGATTTCGATGTGATATTAGGAATGGATTGGTTAGCGATACATAGAGTTAATTTGGACTGTTTTAGGAAGGTTATGACCTTGTACTTATCCAAAAAGTGTGTATTAACTTTTGGAGATAAATGAATGAAGTAAACCTTTTGTTTTTTAAATGTGGTCTTAATAAGTTGATTTCAAATGATGAAGGTTTTATAGCTTTCATGGAATGTAATGAGAAGTCGAAGCCCAGCCTTTAGGATATCCCAATAGTGAAGGATTTCCCTGATGTATTTCCCAAGGAGTTTCCAGGATTACCCCCTAATAGATAGTTGGAGTTTACCATCGACTTAGTGCCTGGAACTAAACCTCTGTCTAAACCACCGTATAGGTTGGCACCTATAAAGTTGAAAGAATTGAAGAAACAATTCCAAGAGCTATTAGATAAGGGATTCATCCACCCAAGTGTGTCACCTTGAGGCGCACCCATGCTCTTTGTGAAGAAGAAGGATGGTAGCTTAAGGCTGTGCATTGATTACCGGATGCTCAGTAAGGTTATTATTAAGAACCGATACCCGTTGTCAAGGATCGATGACTTGTTCGATCCGTTGAAGGGTGCCAAAGTGTTCTCGAAGATAGACCTAAGGTCGAGATATCAACAGCTGAAAGTTAGAGGTGAGGACATCCCCAAGACCTCCTTCCGAACTCGCTATGGGTATTACGAATTCCTGGTCATGCCATTTGGCTTGACGAATGCCCATGCTGCATTCATGAACCTGATGAATGCAGTCTTCAAGGGGTACCTAGATAAGTTTGTGATTGTCTTTATAAACGACATCCTAGTGTATTCTCGTTCTTTGGAGGAACATGAACAACACTTGTACCTAGTCTTTCAAACCCTTAGAGAAAGGAGGTTGTATGCTAAACTAGACAAATATGACTTCTGGATAAAGCAGATTTGCTTTCTGGGCCATGTAGTGAACAAGGATGAAGTGTCTATTAACCTGTCCAAAGTGAAAGCTATAGTTAACTGGGAGAGACCAAAGACAGTGACGGAGATACGAAGCTTTCTTGGATTAGCTAGGTACTACAAAAGGTTTGTAGAAGGATTCTCGAAAATTGCTACTCCTTTGACACGCCTCACCCGTAAGGATGTCAAGTTTGAGTGGAGTGATGTCTGTGATCGCAATTTCTAAGAGTTAAAGCATCAATTAACTTCTGCACCGATCTTTACCACACCAGATAGACCCAAAGGATTCACAGTGTATAGTGATGCTTCACTAAATGGATTGGGGTGTGTTCTTATGCAGAACGGTAAAGTGGTAGCATATAGATCTCGACAACTAAAGGAGCATGAAAGGAATTACCCCATGCATGATCTAGAGCTTGAAACAATAGTTTTTTCCTTGAAAATATTGAGGCGCTACGTTTATGGAGAAACGTTTCAGATCTATACCGATCACAAGAGCCTCAAATACCTATTCTCCCAGAAGGAGCTAAACATGAGGCAGCGTAGATGGATGGAGTTGTTGAAAGACTATGATTGCGAAATTTTGTATCATCCGGGAAAGCTAATGTGGTAGCTGACGCATTGAGTTGGAAGAACATGAGTCTGGTGTCCAATATGATGGTGAAGGAGTGGGAATTGTTGAGACAGTTTGCAAGCTTGGCTATCGACATAGCATCATCGGATCTAAGTCCTTAAGTTACTAGCCTTAGGATTAGCCGACATTGATTGATCAGATTAGGCAGGCATAGAAGCTAGATCAGAAGTTACTTGAGGTATTCGGACAGATCCAGGAGAGTAGAGATTCTAAGTTTGACATTGGTTTAGATGGGTTGCTTAGAGTTCGAGGCCGGATATCTGTGCTAAGGGATGAAGTGTGACAGCCCGGAAGCGCGAAAAATAGGGCTAATTTAAAATTTTCTTATATTAAACCTCTTACTCGAGTTGCATTCCTGTACAATATCATTTAATCACTTGTGGTTATCATAAAACCATTAACCCTAAGATCATACAATTTCTAGTTCATAACATCAAACACATAATATCCCAAAAGGGAACAATCCACAAAACATGATTCGTTTTCCTCATATTTGTCCTACTTACATCCCAAAAATACTTAACACAAATGTTTGTATTACATCATTGTCTGGATACAAAATGAACTGAATTATACCTTGTGCATGTACAAGCAATAGCCTGGGGAGATCTTGTCAACCAGCCTATATCACGTATGCGGCAGACACTATCTCGCTCACTGCAAGAAATCTGGAGGGGGGAGGAAAAAGGGTGAGCTCTCAAAATGCTCAGTAAGGAGGATGAGGGAAATCTATAAAATCATCATCACAGCACAATATGATGGAAATATTCGAGCATGTAAAACATTAAAGAAATAACAGTAGAAACAATCGCATTGGCATAATTCACGTGATAAAAATCACCAATCATCATAACATCAAATCATCATTACGTGATAGAAATCACAGTTGTAAAACACATCATTCATCAATGAAATCGAGACTAGGCATTTAATACAACTCGGATAAAATAATCGTCATAGGAACATCACATCAAATCAAGTCGTCCCCTAGGCGGACATCCTCAAAAGAGGGAAACGTCGATAATAATACAAAGCCACAATTCGCTGTAAACTTGATCAGAGTCGTACAGCCTCGGTCTTACATGCTATCAAGAAAGGCCACCCATCGTTACCAGAGTGGGGTCATCTCTCGTTACCAGAACGAAGGTATCGATCTTACATACTACTAGGGCAAGGCCACTCAACGCTGTCAAAGTGGAGTATCGATGTGCATCTCATGATAAGCTTTAGTCTCAGTAAAATTTGTCATTGTTGTATTAAAAACCGTTTTGCCTTCATGTAGAGCCCATAACAGTTATTACAAAACTCATTTCGGTTATAAAGCATTATATTCACAGTTACACAAAACTCATCAAAACCCAGCTCAAACCGGCAAAACACTCACTCGTTCATCAAAGCAACAATCATCTCATAAACATGCTCATTTCATTAAACCATTTTCATGTTTATCAAAACGTTTTCAATCATTCAAAGACTCACTAGCACAAATGTTTTATTTCCCTTACCTCATGCACCTTGAGTGGTACAATATCCTCCGGTCCTCGAACTAGCCTCGTTTCTCGTGTCAAATTCTTGAGCTGTCCAAACATCATTAAATTGCCAATATTCATCATTCTCATTTCTCTTTTCACCTCATTTATTCCTATATCTATACTATATCCAAGTTACCATTTCTTAAGACATACATTATTTTAAAACTTCTCCTACATCTTAATCACTACCTTAGCTAGCTCATAATCAATACAAGGTATCCATATTTCATTTTCAAACTATACTCGTTGTTTGTTTCCTCATGAATTAGACATTTCTAATCAAATATGCATATATATATATATATATATACATATGTTCATTCGCCAATATGTAAAATGATAATGATTAAGAAAAACAATGGTCTTGTGAGCTCACCTAGCTTGTCTTCTCTTGAACAAACATGTAGAATGCTTGTCCTTTCTTTTGTTTCAATCCAATCCTTGATTTTCTAGTATCTTGTTCTCTTTACCAAGAGGAACAACTTTTTCTCTTACCCCTTTGTCTAATTTTGTCTAGAATATGGTGAATCCGAGAGAAAGAAAGCTTGGTTTGGGTGAAAATGGTGAGTGTTGGGGTTTGTAAGTGAGAGAGGCTCAGTTTCCAGGCAAAATCTCGTGAGTCTTATATAGGTAGGGCGTATGAGATAGATATGGTATTAATGGAGATCGATCTCTGTTTGATTCAACTGCTCCATTAACATCTACGAGATCGATCTGGTCAAAGGTGGAGATCGATCTGTTCTTCTAAGTGGAGATCGATCTGCTAGAGGGTAGAGATCGATCTCTTCCAGGCCAAGACCTAAGGAGATCGATCTACCCTTGTGACAGGATCGATTCTTGCTAGGCAAAGACAGCATGAGATCGATCTGCTCCCTTATGAGATTGATCTGTTTGCATGCTTTTGCACATTTCCTGCATTTTGGAGGCATGAGATCGATCTCTCTTCCCTTAGAGATCGATCTGGCCTTCACATATCCTACTACTGCTGCACAAATTTGTAGGAAACTCAATGTAAAACTTACCATAATCTACTCCATAGTCCATATTTCAATCCATGTACATTTAAGACTTAAAAACTTCATTTCCATATACTTCATTATATTTAAAACTTGCATGTACATAATTACATTCGCCAATTACAATCTTCACATTGCAATTCTCATGACTAAGGTATATAAAATTCTCAGGTCTCACATCCTCCCTATCTTTGGGGAATTTGGTTCTCCAAATTTAACTCGAGCTATTAAATAGCTGGGGGTACTTCTCCTTCATAAGGCTCTCTAGTTCCCAAGTTGCTTCGTCCATTGAATGGTGTTTCCAGAAAACTTTAACTAATGGAATTTTTTTTGTTTGAAATACCTTTTTCTTTCTATCATGTATTTGGATGGGTTCTTCCACATAACTCGTATCCCTTAGAATATCCAATGCTTCATACTCGATGATATGGGAGGGATCCAAATTATATCTCCTCAACGTGGAGACGTGAAAGACATTGTGAATTCCTGAAAACTGTGGAGGTAAGGCCAACTGATAGGCGACGTCTTTCACTCTCTCCAAAATCTCAAACGGTCCTATATACCGAGGACTCAATTTCCCTTTCTTCCCGAAACGCATGATACCCTTACTCGGAGATATTTTAAGGAATACAACATCTCCAACGCGGAACTCAAGTGGTCGTATACGCACATCTGCGTAACTTTTCTGTCGACTCTGAGCAGCCCGTAATCTATCACAAATGATCTTCACATTCTGAACTACCTGTTCAACTAGTTCGGGAGCAGTTACCTTCCTGTCGCCCATTTCTTCCCAAGCTATAGGGGATTTACACCTCCTACCATATAGAGCCTCATAAGGTGCCATACCGATACTCATGTCACGACCCATTTTTCCTAAAAACCCCTACAAATTTTTTGTTTTTTCATTTCCTTACCCGTCGTGAACAATTTCACTACTAACAATTGGGCTGTCAGTCGATGTTAGTCCCCCATGTCATGTTACTTACCTTAACATCTATTTTCCATATTTCATTTACATATCAGTTCATTTTAACTAAATACATCCCCAATATTACATCCGTGTACAGTACTGTGCTTTTATATGTTTAGATACAAAATTATACGAATGTGTATACCTGGTCTTGATAGGAAGTAGCGGATAACCGAAATGCAAGACTACTGTCGCTTTCTTCTATTGAATGTACCTTGTAGGGTGGAAAATGAAAGGGTGAGCGCAACTTGCTCAGTAAGGAAATAATGCAAGCAGGTAGATAACTACACTATCTACATGCTGGTAAAGGCATAACATGTAAAACATTTATATCTCGAGCATGAGGCAACTAAAACCATGCTATGTATGAGTATATCATATATCGTAAAACATGAATCGGCATGTAAAATATGAAAAACATCTCATGTAAAACCTCTCATACTCGATACAATAAAACTCATCAAAACAATCGCAAAGGGATTCAACACATCTTTAAAATCATTAATATCCTCATAAAACCCATCAATTTCTCTTTTGATTCCAAATTTCAAGAAAATCGTCACAAATCGGGGTCGACCCCTCCTTCGGGTCTACTTTGGTCTAACAAGACCAATCAAATATATATCATGTGAGACATGTAGGTTACTGTATGGAAACAATCGAGGACTATGTCCCTGTGATCCTAGGCTACCCGGATCCCAGTGTGCGGGGTATCACAACTGCAACGGGAGGTGGGGTCAAATCCTACCCGCTAGAATATCAAGTAACGTGAATACAATAGTCATGACTACATGGTACAGCGTACTTCATGTGACATACACAGTACAACGTACTCTATGAACCCAATATCATAGTCTGGGGATGCCTACCATAGGTCTTATCCCACTCCAAACCATGTTGATAACCAACCCATGTCTCAATCTACACGTGCGAGCATATCTTCTCACTGTGACACACAGTCTACAAGAGGCTTCAGCACGGTCATATGCATGTCATAAAATTCCTGTGCGAGTGAAGCTCCAACACAGCTCCATGCATATTTATAATATCAGAAAAACCCTCGTGCGAGCGAAGCTCCAGCACGGTTTCATAAAAATCAATGAAATCTGCGTACGAGCAGCGCTCCAGTATGACTTAAAAATAATTATAAATCCAATTTAAATTCACGTACGAGCAATGCTCTAGTACGGATGCATAAAACCAAGTAAAATCTACGTATGATTTAAAACTCATAAAAACATGATAGGCTGCTCAATTTCACTAAAACAAATAAAAAATCACAATTGGCACCTAATTCGTGCCCTTTCATGTAAAAACATGAAATAAACAGCCAGCCTATCCATAATTTGCTTAAATTAAAGCAATATAATCATAGGAATATCAAAAATAGGAAAATCATGCAATTTCATAGCCTTACTATCCTTTTTGAAATTTTCCTAATTAGGGGTAGAATCGTAATTTTCACATATATAACGATTTTTGTAAAAATTATTATTCTCTTTCTAGATACCTTATAAAATTCTACGTAATGTAAATAACCCAAAAAATACGCGTAGGTATCTCTAAGCGCTTACAAAATTCTCTTACCTCATTTTTCTGTATAGTCTGACATTTTCCACTGATGTCTCGTCACGCAGTCCAATTTGCTCCGAATCCAATCTCTGGAACTGCGGATAAATATACATCAGGTTAAATACAATACAATTAATTGTATTTCATATTTTTTGGACTTAATTTAAATCATTGGGCCCTTTTTACTTTATTGAGCCCGATTTCATCTTAATGGGCTTCGACCCATTTCCAGCCCGTTTCCACTTATTACATCTTTTATTCGGGTCTATTGGGCTCTCAATACCTATTGGGCTTCGTTCCAAACTCTTTGGATAGCCCGTATATCATTTACGACAATTAATTCAAAAATCCCAATATAATTCACTAATTGCGGAATTAAATCCGAAATTCATAAAATAAATCTTTAATGCTCGAATAATTACATAAATTGTCATAAATGAGCTTTACTTACCTGAGATTATGCGATGGTGCGTAAATCGAAGTTCGATCGTCTCACATATACGATTTATCATCGAACTGCACAATTTTATATTTAATTTCGAGTTAATTTCCGATCAAATATAATTTAAATAAATTTTTTGAAAATCAAATTGGTCACTTTTGACCTCGTATCGACTTACCCGAAGTCCGGTGTATCCCCGAAAATCTTCCCTTTTTTTCCTTTTTCTCTTTTTCTCCCCTTTTCCTCTCTTTCTTGGCTGAACCGGTTCGGTCCGGTTCAGTCCGGTTCGCCCGGCTTAACGCCTCACCGGCCGGTTCTCCGCCTATTTCCGTCCCTAGCAGCTCCGTGGGGTTGTCCGATGCACGGATCTGGTCTCGATTTCATCCGAGGTGGCCGGAGAGTGGCCAGTCCGGCCTCTTCTCCTTTTCGATGTCGGTGGCTTTCCTTTATTCCTCCGTTTCCGACGCTGGCCGTCGTTCTACCGGCCAAGGCTACCACCAATCGTGCTGCTTGCACTGGGGATCGCTCGGGTGGTGGTGGCCAGGCATGAATCGATGCCGGTCGCCAGGAATTTCCTTTCTCTTCTTTCAGTTCTCTCTCCCTTCACCGTTCGCCGCCGTTCAAAATTACAACTTGGGTAAATAAAGCAATCAACAGCTTGCAATCACCTAAAATACAATTACATTATTAATCACTCACACTTTACTCAAGTCCTTTATCAATCAAATAACTTCTTTATTTTTTTTCAATTTTTTTATTATTTTTCTTTTTTTTTTTGTTTTTGTTTTTATCTACCATCACCACCACTTACATATGGAATTAATCACACCCCCACTCTTGTTTCATAACCTGCTCAAGAATTTTCAAATGCCCTACTAATCTTTAAGGTTAGGTAAAGTCATTCATATTAAACTCAAGGTTAAGATAAGTTATTCAACAAAGAAAAGTCAATTAGGCTCAAAGTGGCTTAACAATGGTAAATTATGTTAGGTGGGCTATTTGGTTGGAGTGGTTTATCCAAAAATGGCCTTAATCACTTTTATGTATGCCTGAATCAATGTAATCTAAAAAAAGAATTAATGCAAGTTCTGGAGAAGCACATCCATGGAAGAATATCACACATCAAAAGAAAATAAAGATTGACATTACGGCTCAATCTCTAGGCTCAAAATCTCACAGGTTTAAAGTCTACCAATTCAATTCACCAACATTTCGAAATCAATCACTTAATCAACAAATTTTAAGATGAAAAGTCAACCAATTCAATTGTGTTATCCTCCTTTCAAATCCAGTTGATTCAAGTTCATGATAAATATAAACTTTCAGTGATAGAAAGCACCTAAACATACACTAAGAATCCTTTGTTGTTTTTTATTTTATTTTTTACTTTTTATTTATACTTATTTTTTTGGTAAAAATTCAAATATCCTAAAGTCTCCCCCCACACTTAGATCTTACATTGTCCCCAATGTAAAACACATCATTAAAACAAATAACGAACAAGTAAAACTAAAAGAGATAGGGTGAGAGATCAAATATGGGGTTCATGGGTTGCCTCCCACGCAATGCCTTTGGTTAATGTCGTTGACTGACAATACAACTTCCTTCACACCAAGTAGACCGCATCGCCTAACTGCACCTCCTCAACCGTGTGTGTTTAAAAACCCTCGTAATATGGCTTGAGTCTATGCCCGTTAAGCTTGAACACCTTGTTGGTTTCCATACTTTGAATCTCAATTGTATCATGAAGAAATACATGAATAATAACAAAGGGTCCAATCCAATAGGAACGTAACTTACCAGACATCAATTTCAATTTTGAGTTGTATAGCAAGACTTTTTGGCCAACCACATATTGCTTCCTAATGATCATCTTATCATGAAATGCCTTGGTCTTCTCCTTGTAAATTTGTGAGTTCTCATAGGCCTTAAGTCGAATTTCCTCAAATTCCTGCAACTGCAATTTCCTTTCCAAACCTACATGTTGTAGGTCCATGTTGCATCGTTTAACTGACTAATAAGCCTTGTGTTCTAACTCTACAGGCAGATGACACAACTTACCAAAAACCAGCCTATATGGGGACATCCTAATATGCGACTTATATGTTATCCTATAAGCCCACAAAGTGTCGTTAAGTTTGAGACCCTAATCTTTTTTGTTTGGATTCACTGTCTTCTCCAAGTTCAACTTAACTTTCCTATTAGACACCTTAGCCTGTTCATTTGTTTGGGGATGGTAAGCTATGGAGGTTTTGTGCAAGACTCCATACTTCTTTAACAAAGCCTTCATTGACAAATTACAGAAATGACTCCCCTGGTCACTAATCAATGCTCTTGGTATGCTAAACCTGCTGAAAATGTTAGATTTGATAAAACCTAAAATAGCTCACGAATCATCAGTTTTGGTGGACTTTGCTTCCACCCATTTCGACACATAATCAACAACAAGTAAAATGTAAACAAACCTAAAGGAAAGAGGAAATGGGCCCATAAAGTCAATACCCCACACATCAAAAATTTCACACACAAGTATTGGAGTTTGAGGCTACTCATTCCTACGATTTAAGCTCCATATCCTTTGACATCTTTCACAATTTTTACAGAACACATAACTGCCATGAAACAAAGTAGGAAAATAAAAACCATAATCTAACACCTTCCTAGTTGTTCTCTTTAGCCCAAAATGACCCCCACAAGCATATGCATGACAAAAAGTAAGGACAGACTAAATTTTTGAATCAGGGATGCACCTTCTAATAATTTGATCAGAATAATATTTTCACAAATATGGTTCATCCCATACATAATATTTAGCTTCACTTTTCATTTTATCCCTTTTAGCTCTAATCAAATCTTGAGGTATGACCTTAGTAACCAAATAATTTACCAAGTCAGCATACCAAAGGGTCAGACCTTGCACTGTAAAGAGCAGTTCAGCAGGTAAAGTTTCTTCCAATGGCACTGGATCTTCTTCTCTCACCAACTAGCTTAAAGTGGTCAGCTACTAGGTCTTTTACCCCCTTCTTATCTTTGATCTCGAGATCAAACTCTTGTAGTAGAAGAATCCACATAATCAACCTTGGCATCACCTCTTTTTTTGCCAAAAGGTATTTCAAAGCTGCATGGTCAGAAAACATGACAACTTTAGTCTCAAGGAAGTAAGATCGAAACTTATCCAAAGTGAATACAATAGCCAAAAGCTCCGTTTCGGTTGTGAAATAATTGCACTGAGCTGGGTTAAACGTCCTTAACCCATAATAGATCACTTGGGCCTGGTTAAAGACCCGCTATCCTAAAACGGCCTCTATAGCATAATTGCTTGCATTGCACATTAGTTCGAAATGTAACTCCAAATTTAGTGGTTGAATGATAGGGGCAGAAGTCAAAGATAACTTCAATTCATCGAAAGCTGCCTTGCACTCTTCGTTGAATTCAAAGGGGATGTCTATCTGTAACAAATTCGATAATGGTAGTGTTGTCTTTGAGAAGTTCCTAATGAATTTACGGTAAAAACCTGCATGACCAAGAAAAGAACGTACTTCCCGCACACTAGTGGGGTAAGGTAAGCTCAAAATCAAATCAATATTAACCTTGTCTACCTCAATGCCCTTGGATGAAACGACATGCCATAAAACCATGCCATATTCTACCATGAAATGACATTTTTCAAAATTCAGCACTAGATTAGTTTCAATACAACGCTCAAGCACACTCGTCAAATGATTTAAGCATTCATCAAATGAGTTACCATGCACTATGAAGTCTTCCATGAACACCTCAATGTAATTTTCCAACAAATCAGAAAAATACTTACCATGAATCTTTGGAAAGTACTTGGTGCATTACAAAGGCCAAACAACATCCTCCTCCAAGCAAATGTTCTAAATGAGCATGTGAAAGTTGTTTTCTCCTAATCTTCTAGGGCAATCACAATCTAGTTATAACATGAAAATCCATTAAGAAAACAGTAGTGAGATTTACCAGCTAAACGCTCAATCATTTGATCAATGAAGGGTAAACGAAGGTGATCCTTTCTAGTTGCTGAATTCAGCTTGTGGTAGTCTATACACACTCTCCACCCATTCTGCACTCTCCTTGGAACGAGCTCATTATTTTGATTTCTCACAACTGTGATCCCAGTCTTCATTGGCACTAAATGAATTGGACTCACCCATTTACTATCTGAAATTGGATAGATTATACCTGCATCTAACAACTTCAGAATCTCTGTCTTGACTACTTCCATCATCTGGGAGTTCAATCTTCTTTGAGGCCCTCGACTTGGCTTAGATCCCTCTTTCAATAGAATTCTGTGCATGCACATGGATGGACTAATTCCCTTAATGTCAGCTATAGTCCATCCTATGGCTGTTTTATGATCACGAAGCACCCTGATCAACTTTTCTTCTTGCACCACTGTCAAGTTCTTCGCAATAATGACTGAAAGTGTCTCATTATCTCTCAAGTAAACATACTTCAAGTGGTCAGGTAAAGACTTCAATTTCAGAATCAGTGCCTACACAATAGAAGGTAATAGCTTCGTGTGAGAAAGTGGTAGTTCCAATGTTTTAACTTCATACCTGGGCTGCAATGACTGCATGACCATAATTATTTCTTCAACTTCAGGACTTAGCTCTAATTCAGCCTCGTTCTGTATCAAGCTTTTAATTATCACCACTTCCAACTCATCCATTCTGCTTGCTTCAAATGTATCCTGCGTCAAGACATCAAAACTGTTAATGGAAAATACTGAATGTACATCTGCTGGATACCTCAGAGCATCGAAGATGCTAATTTTGATAATCTCTCCATCGAACTTCATACTTAATGTCCCATCAAACACATCAATCTTAGTTCTGGCAGTTGCAAGAAAAGGGATAGCCTAAAATTATTGGTGCGAGATTCACCGGATTACTGCTGTCATCCATATGTAGAATGTAAAAATCAATAGGAAAGATCAACTGATTCACCTGCACCAAAACATCCTCAACTACCCCTTCGGGGTATGCATTAGATCGATCTACTAATTATATGACCACTCTAGTGTTTTCAAAGGACCTCAATTTAAAAATGCAGAAATTGAGAAAGGTATAACATTAATTGATGCACCCAAATCTGCAATGGCATGCTCGATTTACCTATTACCAATGATACAAGGGATTGTAAACGTACCCGGGTCCTTACATTTTTGGGGCAGTTTTCTTTGAATGACTACATATACATTCTCCCCCACACTTACCTATTCATCTCCTCTTAGTTTCCTCTTTTGTTGTGCATAACTCTTTAAGGAATTTGGCATACCTTAGAATTTGTTTCACTACGTCCATAAGCGGTATGTTAATTTCCACCTTCTTAAATACCTCCATGATCTTTTTTTGTTGTTCCTCTTTCTCTGTTTTAGCTAACTTGCAAGGAAAATGGGGGCAGATAGGGTTAGTGTTATCTATAACAGGTTGTATTTGTGTCTCAACCTTTTTCTTTACCTATGAAATTTTCCTTTCAATCTCTTTTCCACTATGCAGTAATATGGCACACGCATTCTCCCTGGGTTTTTTATTGTTTGAAATGGTAACTTCCCAAAACCTTGAGCTTATAATCTACCAACCATGGTTGTTAGTTGATCCATCTATTTTTCCAAGTTTTGGATACTTGTCATTGTTTCCTGTTGGAATTCCAAAGTGCTGTTAACAAGGTTTTTCACAATTTCTTCAAGTGACATACCTGAACCTGAGCTTGTGGCGTGATTTGCTTGCTGCCTCTGAACATAATGTTGATAGCCAACTTGGTTACCATATCTCAAATTGGGATGATCTCTCCAGCTTGGTTTATATGTATTTACATACGGATCATGTCTCCGTTGGGGTTGACCTGGAAAATTTCCTATGGCATTTGCTTATTGTATGGCTGGGTCATTTTCTTGCAAAGTCAAATACATGTCAGTGTTGTATCCTACCAACGAACAGATTTCGCACACCTTTGCTGCTTGTAAGTTCCCTACTTCCATTTGACAGACTAAAGAGGTTAGATTAGAAATTTGATGTTCCAGGTTGGAAGTACTTACCTCGTTGACCTTCTTCGAGTGTAATTTAATCTACTCCCGAACTATTACGTATTGGCTGCCATGTTGGCGATGAGATTCCTTGCAGCCTCTGGGGTCTTATCAACTAGTACTCCTCCTCTGGCAGCATCAATCATACTCCTATCCATTGGCATTTAACCTTCATAGAACTACTGGATTAGAAGCTGGTCAGTAATCTGGTGGTATGGACAGCTCGCACACAGCTTCTTAAAATGCTCTCAATACTCGTACAAGGTTTCACTATTGTATTGTTGAATGCCACAAATCTCTTTTCTTATATTTTCATTCCTATAAGTAGGGAAATACTTCTCTAAAAGTAACTACTTCATCTTATTCTAGGAACGTATTGATCCTGAAGGAAGGTAGTATAACCAGTCCTTCGCTTGATCTGCAACGAGAAGGGGAATGCCCTCAACTTGATCTGATCCTCTGAGACACCTTGTGGTTTCATGCTCGAACACACCGCATGAAACTCCTTAAGGTGCTTGTGGGGATCTTCACCTGCAAGTTCACGAAAAGTAGGCAGAAGATGTATTAGTCCCAATTTAAGTTCAAAAGCCATATCTAAAGTAGGGTACTCAATACATAAAGGTTGTAAGTTTAAGTCAAGAGCATCAAGCTCCTTCAAAGTCCTGTTATTATTCATTGCCATGTTGTCGGTGTCCAACTTATCTATTGAGCTCTTGTCTGGCGTACTTTCGGGATCTAAGGGTTCTATAACGTTGTAGCTTCTTGGTCTCTTTTCAACCTCCTCAAGGTTCTCTTTATCTGTGGATCGAATTAAAGTGTAATTTCACCTGATTTGGAGGATTTGGTCATAAAAACACAAAATAAAAATAAAAATAAAATCACAAAATAATTACAAGCAATACAAAAATGGGCTAAAACTATAAGAAAACAATGAAATTTGGCCGAGATAGGGCAGGGAATCCCCTGGTTTGTTTTATTTCACCGTTTCCACTTGAAATCAAGTACTCACACG
The DNA here is from genome assembly GCA_033439115.1 of Firmiana major. Taxonomy (NCBI): domain Eukaryota; kingdom Viridiplantae; phylum Streptophyta; class Magnoliopsida; order Malvales; family Malvaceae; genus Firmiana; species Firmiana major. Next base: position 44,414,699 of record CM065899.1, read on the forward strand.
CCTCTTAACTCAACAAAATTTTTTTCCTGTGAATAGTATCGAAAGCCCTAAACAAAAAAGTAAATAACTAAATAAATAAATAAAAACACAAAATCACAAGAATTTAAAAACAGAATAATGAGAATAATATAAAAAATAGTAATTAATCAGAACCAGTCCCCGATAATGGCGCCAAAAATTGGTGAGTGTCGAATTCAACCAAATTTAAATTATTAGTCTTACCAAAATTTTGCAGTAGCTGCAATTCCAGGTCGAACCCTAGAGACTGGTAGATTAATTATCATACAATAACTAAAATAATTGGGGGAGTGTAATTTAACGGAATTAAAATCCTAAAACATAATTGATATTCAACTAATTATAAAGAGGGTAAACCAAGATTAACAACTTCGATTCAAAGGAACTACCCAGTAACTAACGATTGATCCTTAACACCTAATTTACCATCTTGTCTTCAATAATTTAGTTCAGGTATTATCTCCCAGCAAGATATTATCTCTTCTACCCTGTTATCATTATCTCAAGCCAACACCCGATTTAAATTCTTATCTCCAATCTAATCGATTTTGACGCAATCCTATTTAGACTAGGAATAGTATTAACACTCTAGAAAGACTACTAAACCGAATAACACCTCAACCACGGGTTGAATGTTTAATGTATTCTATTGTTTCACTTAGCGTTGACGAACCCTAATTGCCACAGATTCTGATTTATATCACAACAGTTACAGATTGTGAAAATTTCAGATAATATATAATCACATGCGAAGATTATCTAATTGGGCAGATCATATAATTTTCTCATGCAATCGAATCAATTAATACCATAAACAATTGTTTATTGAATCAAAAGATAGTGTAGATAAACAAAATGTGTTTCTCAATTATTGAAATTTACTGGGTTCGATTCCCTTGAACCGAATAAAGGATTTAGCAGCACATGATTATTGGAAACGAAAATAAAAATATAGAGGGTGAATTATATATATATTTTTTTGTACTACTGCCCTCTTCTGTCTCTCTTAATTCCTCTTCTAAAGAAAATGAAACTGTATATATAGTAAAAAAAAAAAAAACTAAATACGAAACTCTATTACAAGTAGGAAAAAGGCTAACATATTCGGGTTTTTTCTTCAAACCTAGTTTTGGAGTGGGAATAGGTCGAATTGGATCTTGGGATCTTCTTCAAAGTTGCTTATCAGTAAGTTAGCATTCTACTAGGTCTGACTTTGCATATTTTGGAGGACTGGAACTTCGTTTAGAGCCAAAATTTCTAACAGCACTAAAACTGTCCAATTTTTTCGGTTAAGCTCTTGAAGCCCAATTTATCTACCAAAATCACAAAATTAACATAAGTACTCTAATTAACATGAGAAACATAGCAAAATATTAAAATGTAGAAGGAAATAAATAATAAAAATTTGGCACTCATCAAGCAATCTGCTTGAATGAGGAAACACCCTGTCCCTCAAGCTTATCCTCATGGCCTCAAGATGACATGCCCCCTCGTCTTCTCGGTCGACCATGTGGTCTACCAGCCATATCTAAATGTCTTCCCTGTATTCAATAAAAATTTCTCAGTAAATCTCAGCCAAGTATACTCATTTTTATCTAAACAATGTACAGTAATATTGGGGAAGTGAACTTTCCAAATTTTCTCTTACTCCAATCATCGACTCATATCTGACCAATCAGGCTCTAATACCAACTTCTGCAACGACCCTTATTATGATGCAATATGGTTGGCCTATGAGTCGATATTAGATTAAAATAGTGACTCTGTCTGTTTAAAATACATTTCTTAGTAACAATTAAAATAAAACTAATGGAGGTGCTTTCTAATTTAATCAGTATAATTGTTCTTTTACAAATAATCACGTCTACATACCCTAGATACATTTTCATAGACATTATCGTACTTACAAAAATTTTAGATACAAAAAAATACTTAATATAGGTATACCTTTGACATAAAAGAATGCTCCACGAAAATATGACAGTGCAAAAGAATTCTACTCACAAAAGCGGTCCCAGCTACTGATGAGGCTCTATTGGGGGGGGGGGGGAATAAGCGGATGAGCTCAATGTGCTCAGTAAGAAAAATATGCAGCAAGTAGATAAATACACTAACTATTATGTACATAAAGGATTATCATGCAGAAAAATACAAAGCCTTTGGCATGTAGTAAAAATCAGAGTGGGAAAAGCAATAACAGTATTAGTCTCAGTAGTGTAAACATTATGCTGCGATAAATATATGTTCAAAAGCTTTATGCAGTATGGTATAACAATTTCAATGCGATAATATAGTTCAATCAATCAGTTCAATAAATCAAATAGATGAGACAAGGCAGAACATGATATAACAATAATCAGTATGACAAATGGCTAATGTCGATGACTTCGAGCATCACTGATCAGGTGCGTTGGGATGTCAATCGCCATGGAACTGGTCAACTACCCAAGCAGCTCACAATACAATATGTCTGAAGATAGAATGCATGGTACAGCCTACTCACATGCGTTTTGCACGATACATCGTACTCCGTGGACCATAATAACAATAGAAATTCAGTAGATAGTATCAATAATAATGTAGCATGATTAATTGTTGCCTTTGCCTCAAAAGCCATTGTGAGTCAGGTCGTACAATACACAGTCTACACACGGTTTAAGCACATTTTATTCAGTACCAATTTATAAGCAGCTCACTTTCTTTTAAAACAGTTCTAAACTCGGTTCAATACATAAAACAATTTAAAAGGGAGCTGACTCATCCTTTTTCGGTGAAAAATCCCGTTATGTAGTTTATGGTAATTAAAATTAGGGATTTTTTATTTAAAACAACAATTTAAGATGTAACGGTATCTATGTAAATAAATGAAATTTATAACGGCAAGGTTAGACCACTTAACTAAGGCTAAAAATTTATAATTTTAATAGCTATATAATCGACCTAGTATTTTTATCTTCAATTCAATACTAACAAAATACGTGTAATTATCTCTAGTAGCTCACAAAATTTTCCTTACCTCGATGTCTATTAGTAATGCTCAATGCCTCAGTGACGTGAGTCAGTGGGTCCATTCTAATCGTTTTATTTCTTCGAAACTTGGATTTATATTTGTATAATATTTATGAACCGTTCTTCCCTCAAGTTTTTCGACTTCTCTATGCGCCCTTCTCTGCCTTCACTATCTCTTTTTTCTTGCTTTTGCTTTCGCGCCTTCTTCTTCTTTTTCTTCTTCATGCCTTCAGTGCACTGTCCACCCACTTATTCTTCCTCTTCGTTATTCTCTCAACTCTACTATCATCTTCATCATCCTCATGTTTTTGCCTACTCTAGTGTGCTTCTGCCACCTTCCGTTTCGAGTACACAATCTTCCAGCCAAGAGCCACCATTGTCTACCGAAAGCCTCTATGGCAGTAGCTTTCGTTTCACTATTTTTTTTTACTTTCTCTTACGCTTGTTCACTTCTTTTCTAACGTCTCTACCTCAATTCTTTCCTTCCATTCTCATTTGAAATCAACCTGTACAATAGTTTCAATTTGCTTCAGTTCAAGCTAACCTTTACCCATTTCCTCTGTTTTTTACATCACTTCGGTCCACTAAGCTTAAGCTTTCTTTTGTTCCTACCCTGTTCTCTCTCTTTTCTGCCAAACTTCATCATTCGCATTGCTGTCTCACTTTTTCATCTTTCTCAGCTTTTGTCTCTTATTCTCATCCTCTTTTTCTTCAAATTATCGAGGGTGGAACTCCTTTATTCTAGTCTTCTCTTCTCACTACAGGCTTTCAGTGCCAAGAAATGGAAAGCAAAGGATGGGGGTTTAGGTGTGATGAAGAATGATGGAGAAAGGGCTCTACCTTAGACAGAGAAGGTAGGGAAATCGGGTCTTCAGCTCGTCATTCATCACTCAATTCATTCGGTCAGTTTACCAACCATGCTTCCGTTCTTGTGTCAGCTTCATCGCCTGCCCCTGCTTCAGCTTCATTTTCTTTGTTCTCCTACTCCTACTGTATCTTTCTGTTCTTCACCTTCATATACGTTCAGGGTGCAAGGCAGAGTGTTTGGTGAGAAAATGTGAAAGGAATGAATCTGGTGGCGTGAGGATGGAGAGGAATTGGGAGTCGATCTTGCCATAGACTTCCCACATACTTTACTACTCATTTCTCTTCTTCTTTTCTATTTGTCAAGTTTCAAACTCTCTCACGATTTCTTCTGTTCCCTTCTCTATATGCTTCAGTCCATCATCTCCTTTCTTCACATTTTCTGCTCCTCTTTCCTACTAACTTCTTTCCTTTCTTAGTCTATTGCTCTACTGCTCACGACAACTTCAGCTAGGGTTAATATTATTATTATATGTTCCTCCTTCCTTGCATTCACTTCCACCAACTCTGCTTTTCCTGAAAAAAAAATAGATATGCAAATGATGGGACAACTCCTTCACACTTCCCATTTCTAGGCTGCAGAAGTAGTGCCCTTATAGGTCTTCTCCTTACCGTACCGCTGCAGGTTCCATGCTAACTTTTCTTATTTCCAAACTATCACCATCTGCTTCTATATCTTTTTTCCCTTTTGTCTTTTAACTTTTTTTTTTTGAATTAATCAAGATCCCTCATACTATATTTAACTTAAATTAATCATCCACAAAAGTACATTTTCAATCCCCATGGTTTAATTGTTATTCACTAATAAACTAAGTACATGAAAATTTATGGTATTTACATAAAATGGAAGATAAGAAAGGAGTAGAAGAAAAGATTAAATGCTGAAAATAATAGAACATAATTGAAATGAAAGATTAAAATTAGTATTAAACTTGAAATGTAAAGAAAACAAATAAATTTGCAAGAGAGATGTGAAAGGTACTCAGGAAATAAGTTAACGGCCACCCTAAACTATTAAAAACATTAAAGAAAGCTTGAAAATAATCCTAAAATCCTAATGGTAGCTGACCACCCTTTCTTCCCCATCATTTGGTCTATACATATTTAAATTAGGGGTAAATGGGTAAAAACATATGGTAAATCAGTTGGAAATTATTTGCATGTGTCTTAATTCTAATGGGTCTTTAAGGAAGATATTTCTACATCATCAAAGCCCTATAACCACCTTTTGTTTTCTTGTCCAAGTGTCATCCTAGGTGGCCAACCCATGTGAAGTCCATATGAAAACTTTTCATCATCTTCTAAGAGTGAATGAAATAAAGCCATGTGGTATGCTGGGTGGTAATGAGTGATACTCAAAGATAAATTTTGTTGTTATGGAAGATATCTTCTAGTACACTCAATCTCATTGTACATAGGTGAGCTCAGATGCCATCAAATTAATCTAATTTCTTTTAAATTTTATTTATCTACACAATTAGAGAAAAATAATCAAATTAGGAGGAAAATTAACATTTTTACAGGATAATTGGCAATAATCAAGGAAAATGAGCACATAAATAACTATATAAAATAGAATTATCACAAAGCCATAAGATGAATCATATCAAAACTCTTCAAATCTAGCCAAAATTGAAGCTTACTCACTTTTACTATGCTTATCTAGATCTTGCTACACATTTGGTTTTAAATTTCAACCTTCAAATATGTTGTAGAGGAAGTAATTTTAAGGAAGTTCGTGGATGGAAATAGGTCTTAAAAATGGCTAGAAGATGAGAGAAAAGTGGCGGCAAGGCTTGGACAGCCTGAACATGGAGTTTTTCTTTTTCTTTTGAATTTTGATATAATTTTGGCTTGATTTATGGGTGGTAGCCAACCATGGAAATTGATTAAATACTACCTCATGTGCCTATCATGTCCTTTATGGGATTTACTAATTAAATGTCTAAGTGTACAAAAAATAAAGCTACGATAATGTCTTACTTTTCAATAATATTCCAGTAATCTTAACTCTCATTGTTTCACTTATATTTAATGTATAATTTTCATTATTCACATGCATATTGTATTCAAATAATCAATTATATGTGAAATTGGTCAATAGAGTCTAATCATTTTACGATTCAGGATGAGTTTTTCCCGATTTCACCAATTTTGGTCATTTTTCGATAAATTCATTTGACATTTCGATAAAAGGTCTGAAATAATGAATTTAGGGCTTGATATGACTTATTTCATACATCTAAATCATTTTACATTGCTTATTAGTTGCACTTGAAATTTTGACCTATAGACAAAATGTCATCTTAGCGATGTCATGTGTTTACCATGAAAAGTCTAAAAATTTAAATTTAGGGGCTAGGAAAGCTTAACTGGAATCAAATATCATCATCTGAAGATGATTAAGATATGCCGGTGTAGGTGCATACTCTTGCGGGGCTCACAAACTTCTTCGTACGCAAGTATCCCTGTTTGTACCATAATGACAGAAAAGTGTATTTTAGTCATTTCACTCATTTCTAAAGTTATAAAAATCACACAGTAAGTATGAAAATACTAATCCTTAAATAATGCTTTTTGAATTTGATCAGAAACCAATTGTTTTTGCTTTTATTTACCTGGTGCTTTACTTAACCGATTTCATCACCTAAATGGTTACTACTTTTAGTAATTATTAAGAACAAAATTGATGCCCCATTTACAAAGTGCATTCTTTTTTTTAGAACTTTGATTTTTAATATTGATTTGATTCTTATAATCTTTACGGATAAAAACTCTACACTACTATCTATTAATATTATATAAAATATTAATTTTGGTGAATTCGACACTTACTTTGATGCTATTGTCGGGAACTGTAAATATAATTGAATTATTTATTTTAAATTTCAATTTTCATCTTTTCTTTTTAAGTTTCTTTTGTAGGTTTGCATGTCTAAATGAAGATCCTAGCCAAAAGCTACATAAGATTAGAAAATTTATGCAAGCAACAACAAAGATTGAGTCCACACCTCTACTTGTAAGACCCACTTTTGGTGACGTATTCCTTATGATTCATATGATGTAACACATTTCTATATGTTAATTGAATCAAAAGATGAGCTTTTGGCTTGAATGAAATTTTAAAGGGAATGAATGAGTATTCATGAATTCATGTGATGGCTAAATAAGAGCTGAAGTGGCCACTAACTAAACAAATGGAACTCAAAACATTCAAACCAAATATAAGGACTTAAAACACGAAATGATAATGCAAGGAACGTGAATTCTAGGTACACTTTTATGATTCCATGCAGTACACACAAGTCACATAGTACGTGAATCATAAGAAATGAACCTTTTTGGGCTATAAGAGTGAATATAATGCAAAATGACTAGTGAAGCAATCAAAGGAGAGTTTTCTTTTAAAATTCTGGAAAAATATGCAATTGGAATCCTACAGATGAAGGCCAGATCGATCCCCTATTCAAAGCAAATAGATCTATTGTTCAAGCATATTGATCTCAGTTTGGTTTTGTCTAGAAAGATCGATCACTTCCCAAAGAGCAGATCGATTTTTCCCCATGAGCAGATCAATCTCCATTTGCTACTGCCTAGCAAGGATCGATCCCTTCCCAAATAGCAGATCGATCTCTCCTCATGAGTAGATCGATCTCCACTTGATTCTGCCAAGAAAGGATTGATCTCTTCTCAAAGAGTAGATCGATCCCACACTTACATACCTGAATACTTTGGTAGTTCAAACCAAAGAAAGATCGATCTCTTACCCTAGGAGATCGATCTCACCACCCCTATTCCATAAAAACTCGACGACCAAGTCTTCTTCCTTAAAAAAACAAAACACCTCTCCATTTTTACCCAAAAAGAATAAGCTTTCTCACTCTAGAATACCATCCCCTTTCCAAAACGATTTGAGAAAAGTTGCTTTGAGCAAAGTAGTTCATTGTGAGGAGGAGAACAACATAGTTTAGAATCAGCGTTCAAATCCTTGGATAGAAAGAGCAAAAAGGTCTTCCAATTTCGAACAAAAGAAAAGATAAGTTAGGTGAGTTTTCAATACACCAACTCCAAGTATGTTTATCTATACATTGTTATGAGTTGATTGGTATATGTATTGTTGGTTGAAACTACCTAGAACATGATGAATCAACCATGAATTAAAAATGGGTTTAGTGTGAGAAAATGACCTAGGGTGGATTTAATGATGAATTGGTTATACTAAGGTGTTAGTAATGTTATATGCATGATTTTGAGTTAGTTTAGCGAAATCAATCTCTGAAATTTGATGAAGTTATGAAATGTTCATATAAGGTGCTTGAGAAAATGCATTAATGAATGGAAGAACTAAGGTTAGAACATGCAAGCCAAGTGCTTGGTTAGATAACTAAGTGAGTTTGTTAGCCGAATTGGCTAGGAATGGCATGATGGGTGTTCGACCACCATGCCATAGCCAAATGTAATCACAGACCAAGCTTGATGCAAACGGCTCAATAAGGTCAATGGACCCAGGATTTGGTCCAACGAGAGATAATGAGCCTAAGGAGCCCAATTGGCCTAGGTGAAACGAATAGAATAGTCAAAATGAACTTAAGAGATAATTAGGCTCAATAAGATATATTGAATAGGATGAAGTCAGAATATGAGTTATTAGCAATTGACTTATGTGATTAATGAATGTTTGTAGCTCCCGAGGATATATCTAGAGCAAATTAAGCCCCATCACGAAAAATGGGAAAGGAAGAAAGAGTTACTTTCGAGTGAATAGTGGTAAGGGAATTTTGTTTACTCTTAGAGGTATCTGTACGCGTTTTCGGGCATATTTGTAATCTCTTAAAGTGTCTAAGGGTTTTAGAAAAGAAATAAATGTTTGAAGGGCAAAGAAAATTGGAATTTTAGAAAAGTTCATGAAGAGCAAGAACAAGATGTTCTTGGGTCTTTTTACTGCTTTTTAGCATGTGGATAGGAAGACTGGCTAGCATTTAAATGATTTGCATGAAAATAGCTTGATTTGGTTTTAATAACCATGCTTTGCAAAAGAATTAGCCACCTAAATTGATTTTGTGGAAATAAAGTAAGCTGGAGCATTGCTCGCACGCGATTTGATATATTCATACATGTATTAGTGCTGGAGCGATGCTTACACTAAAGTTTTACATGCATGAGTGCTAGAGCCTAGCTCGCATTAGTTTTCACATGGATTTTATGGCATGATGCTGGAGCGTTGCTCGCACTAGATGTTTACTATACATTTATAGTCATGCTAGAGATTACTCGTACGTGATTTTTATGACATGTTGGGAGCGTGGTAGGAGCTTTTGGTAGACTATGTGCCACATTGATTAAATAGGTTCGCATGTGCATATTGAGATGTGGCACGATATGATGTGATGATATGGGTCCACGGAGTACGTTGTATTGTGCATATAGCATGGAGTATTTTGTACCATGTATGGATATATATATATATACCATGTTCACACAAAGGTTAGATCTGCTATGGACCGGCGGGTTGGACATGACCCACCTCTCGTGGGAAAGCAGATAGAGGTGATATCCCACACACTAAGATCTGTGTAGCCTGGGATCACAGAGGATATGGCCATAGTCCTAGTTATTACCCTTATTATTATTTGCCTAATCTCACAAGTCACTTGGTTTACAATGAATCTATGTTCTTAAATTTTTTTGTGGGTCAGGACAGTCCAAGGGAGAGGTTGAGTCCTGACGAATGCTGAATTGTACTGATTTGTGTTAAGTATGAAGCTTTTAAGTGCACCTCACATGATGATTTTCCATGCTTTAATTATGACTTGCGCATGATGATTTTCCATGCTTTATCTACGACTTGTGCACTGATTTTAATAGCATGAACATCTTTATATATCATGAACATGTGCATGAACTATTGTTTTTGGGTACGACAAGTAACTGTGTGGTTTTACCCATGGCATCATGATCATGTAGATAGTACAGTTATCTACCTACTCGCATGATTGTCTTACTGAGCATGTGGTTGGATGAGAGTTACACCGATGCACAACCCAACTGTTGGTGGTAAAGCAGTTCACGATCAAAGGAAGGTAAGAATAATGGATTAAATAAGAAACCAAAAATGAAAAAAATTGTTGTAGTTTTTAGGTAAAAAGTGTATCGTGACAGACTAAATTAGTATTAGAGCCAAGTTGGTCTGGTGTGTGTCGGTGTTAGTAATTAGGAAAATTACATCTTCATGTTATTGTGCTTGTTTAGATACAATTGTATATATCAAGATGGGTTTGACTAAGAAATAATTGTGAATGTAGGAATCTTGGCATTATGCGTAATACCAGTCGCGGTAGATGTGCGAGAGCACGAGCTAGAGGCCATAGGGGTAGGCTTGAAAGCCGTGCTGAGTCATTACCACGAGACTCAGGAGGAGATAGAGGTGGAGGCTGAAGTCAAGCATGCCTCACAGTGTCCGGCAGATAGACTAGAGAGTTCTGAGGCACGCTTCGCTAGGATAGAGTAGAACTTAGAGACAATTTTAGAGTTGATTGCCCAGTCGATACCTGGAGTTGGGGGTGGGCAAGGTCTAGCTACACAAGGTGATGCTGAGTAGGCAGTTGCTCCTAAGGTGCTTGCACAACTAGCCAAGACTACAGATACTCCTGCACTCCCACCAGTACAGGATACGCTTTCTACTATTGCTCCACCATAGGGTAGTAGAGGTTGGGGTTATAAATGTGACCTGGAAAGATTACGATAATTCCAAAAATTTAGACTGCCATCTTTCAGTGGAATTAAGGACCCAATAGCCGTAGAGGACTAGGTGAATGAGATTGAAAAGTTATATGGATTTTTCGAGTGCACTACTACAGAGATGGTTGCTTTTACCGCATTCATGCTGAAGGGATCGACAAAGCATTAGTGGAAGACCACCAGATCCATTCTGAGAGCCCGACATAAAGAGATCAGCTGGGATATATTTTTGAAAGCCTTCATATCATGTCCCTCTTCCCATGACTTAACTTACTACTAACAGCTGGGTTGTGAGTCAACATCCATGTCCACATCTCATCTATTTTATAATTTAAATTCATTTAATGAAATAGAAATTGTACTTATATATATATATATATATATATATATATATATATGCGGAAGCGTTTACATCAATTTCTATTATATAGATCCCTTTTTTACAAAAAGATAGCTTTACTGTGCACTAATTTACAGGATACAAAATTTTCTTATAAATGTATACCTCTATACTGCTAGAGAACTGGAGATCACAGTAACAGGAACAACTGCAGTAAACTCACTACTGCATAGAATCTGTGGAGGAGAAAATAAGGGGATGAGCTAACACGCTCAGTAAGAAAAATATGAAAGTAGGTAGATAACTACACTATCTACATGGTTAAAATATATACATTCATTTTCCTTATAGAACATATGCATTCTTTTAAAATAACTTCCATCAATGCAAAATCATTAATTCTCTAGATGAGTATATGTATATTCCTTTCAAATCACACAACAACTTACTCATTTCGACATCACACAGAATCACATAACATATTCTTTGAAAATGCTTTACACTTAGCAAAATCACTTAGTAAATCAATATACATGATACATAGGTTAGGATATCATATCACCCAGTATCACACAACAAGGGACATATGTCACCTCACACAGTAGTGATAAAATGTCATATCACACAGAATAAGGAATTATGGCCATAGTCTAAATTCCATGCAATCACTGATCAGGTGTACGGGAATCCCATGCTTGGGGAGACAGATCAACCATCCCTTCAGCCCACTAAGAATCACTAAGATATCATGGCACATCGTACTCTGTGGCTAACGCTAAAGGTACAACGTGCTCCCGTGGATCCTTTACCATCCATTTCCATTGTCTCAAAATCTCGTGCAAGCAGGTCTATGTAGGATCACTCAGCAATACACAACGGCTCCAACACGGTTTTACTCATCACACATAAAAACCTTATAAAACCTCATGCAAGCAACTCAGCGTAAGATCACATAGCAATACTTGAGGCCTCTAGCACAGTTTTACTCATCACATAGTAAACATCATAAAACCACGTGCGAGTAACTCAGTGTAAGATCACACAGCATTACCTGAGGCCTCTAGCACGGTTTTACTTAAAATCACTTTAAGTCAAGGAAGTTACATGCGAGCATAGTCAGAGTAAGATCACTTAGCTTTACTTGATGGCTCTAGCATGATTCCCAAAATCTAGTGCGAGCTCTCTAGTGTATCACACAACACTCAGTTCTTGCACCATTTTCTTTCTAAAAATCCTTTTAAAATGATGTGGGAGCAAGATTGGTAAATCTACTGTCACCACATTTGCCCTAGCACAAGTTCACATAGAAATCCGATAGACGGCTCCAATCAGGTGAAAACGGTATCCCTAACCGAATTCACTTCGACAAATCACAAAGTATAAGTGGGAGGACAATTTCCCTTCAATCACTCGTTAAATGCTTTTCACTTAGTAAAACATGCATTTTTATGTTAATAGTTAAATCAGGAGTCAGTATATTATTTCTCTTTCTCAAACACTTACAAAATATCTTTTCACAATAAAGACATTTAAGACATACAAATTTATGCATATAGGCTTCTTATTATAGCTTGATTTTTCACGTAGATATTTAAATATCTATATACTCTATAGTATTCATTTGCAGCCAGAATGTAAGAAATATATGTTTAGCTATCTCTAATAGCTCGCATAAATCTCATACCTCAAATCACTCTCGAATCACTTTCCTTTGATTTCCACTGCTCGTGATCCGATCTAATTGGCTCCAAATATATCTCCAGGAGTTGGAATTGTTTACAATTCACATCAGTATCATTTCATACACTTCGTTCTCACTTGCATGATGTTCAATTCAATGCATTGGGCCATTTTATACCAATTTGGCCTCGTTACATCTTATTGGACTTTACTCTCTCTTAAGTCCATTTCGATTATAGAATTCATTTCTCAAGGATCTATTAGACTCATCAAGTCGATTGATTAGTATTGAGCCAGTATTAAGCTCACAATGCCTTAAGTTCATTACTTTCCTTCACTAAGGCAATTTATTGAACACCTCACATGCCTACTTTCAATCATCATCTATTCCAACATATGGATTTCACAAAACTATCTTAGAATCATGTATACATGCTTAATAACATCAATGCATGCTTAGATCATCATTAACTCCATGCCATATCAACTTTCTCTCACTTTCTCACAGTAATATCATTTTAGGTCATAAGGGATTAAGCATGTTCAAGGATGTTTTAGCCAACATTACATACACCAACCAACTTATACAATTATCTAGATTAACAAACTTAAAGTTGGTGTATTGAAATCTTAACTTAAAGTTGGTGTATTGAAATCTTACCTAGTTTGGCTTTTCTCTTTTTTACCAAATTTGGGTAAAACCTCTTTGCTCATTCAATCCAAAGTTTCAGCTTCCAATCTTTGACTATGTTGTTCTCTTCCTTACTAGGAACAACTTTGCTCAAAGAAATCTCTCTCAAATATGATTGGAAGGTGATGATTTTAGAGAGAGAAAGTTAAGTTACTTTGTTTTCAATGGAGGAGAATGAGCTGTTTCGTGGAAGAAGAAATCAGCTGTCGGGTTTTATAGAATTGACCTAATAAGATCGATCTCCAAGGGTGAGAGACCGATCTGCCCTTTGCTTGAACTCTTTCAGGATTCGATATGCAGGCTGTGGGATCAATCTGCCTATTGAGGAAGGGATCGATCTGCTCATGGGTAGGGATCGATCTTGGCCAAGCAGAATCACTTAGAGATCAATCTAGCTTTGAGAAGAGATCGATCTTTAGTGATCTATATGCCTTATGGGAAGAGATCGATCTTGTCCAAGCAGAAGCAACTTGAGATCGATCCTTGCTAACCAGAATCCTTTCGAGATCGATCTGCTCTGAATGAGGGATCAATCTCCCTTTGCAGAATGCTTGGCATTGTATTTCGAGGCAATGAGATCGATCTCCCTTTGCAATGAGATCGATCTCCCCTTGCTCTGCAGCATTTCAGCTGCAATTTTCCTAGAAACTCAAAGGATAAATTAATATTCAATTGCTTCAATACTCATTTTGCATTTCACTCACAATTATAACATAAAAATGTCTATTTCTTATGATTCATATATAATGTAACTTGTCTGTACATCCCGAAATCATAAAAAATGCATAGAAATTTACGGGCCTTACATTCCTCCCCCCTTCAAGAAATTTAGTCCTCTAAATTAGAACCAAGTCATTCATCGAAATGTCGGGGGTACTTTTCCCGTATTAGGCTTTCTAACTCCCAGGTAGCCTCTTCTGAATTATGGTGCTGTCAGAGAACCTTAACAAGTGGAATTGTCTTATTCCTTAACACCTTTTCTTTCCTATCCAATATCTGAATCAGTCTCTCTACATACAACAGATCATCCTTGAGCTCTAATGGCTCATACCGAATTACATGGGTTGGATCTGGATTGTACTTTTGAAGCATCGATACGTGGAAGACATTATGAATGCCTGCTAACTCCAATGGCAATGCTAGCCTGTAGGCCTTATCTCCCACTCGCCCCAGTATCTCAAATGACCCGATATACCGAGGTTCAACTTACCCTTCTTACCGAACCTCATAATCCCTTTCGAGGGAGAAACTCTAAAAAATACTAAGTTACCTACAGTGAACTCTAGTGGCCTCCGTCTCATGTCACTATAAACTCTTTTGCCTGCTATGAGCTGTTCTCAATCTCTCACATATCAACTGAATAACCTTAGAGGCTTGTTGCACTAAATTGAGAGGAAAAGTCTTTCTATCACCCACTTCTTTCGAACCAATAAGGGAACAACACCTTCTACCATACAATGCCTCATATGGTGCCATCCCAATACTCAAGTGATAACTGTTGTTGTAAGCGAATTCGGCTAATGGTAGGTGATCATCCCAGGAGCCTTTAAAATCCATAACACTCGCTCTCAGCATATCCTCTAACGTTTAGATGGTTCTCTATGACTGACCATCGATTTGAGGATGGAAAGCCGTACCGAAACTCAACTGGGTTCCCATAGCTTCCTGAAAATGTTCCTAGAAGTGGGAAGTGAAGCGAGAATCCCTAACCAATACGATGCTCACTGGAACACCGTGTAGGCTTACTATCTCCTGTACATACAACTCTACCAAAGTACTCAGAGTATCTATGGACTTCATGTCTAGATAATGGGTGGATTTTCTCAATCTGTCTACCACTACCCAGATAGCATCATGGTTCCTCTAAGTCCTTAGGAATCTTATGACGAAATCTCTGGTGACATGCTCACATTTCCAAGTCGGTGTAAGTAGAGGCTGCAGTAATCTTGCAGGCTTCTGATGCTCACTTATTGACATACCAGACATTTTGCCACAAACTTTGCGATATCTCTTTTCATCCCTGACCACTAATACACTCTTTGGAGGTTCTGATACATCTTGTTACTCCCTAGATGCAATGTATATTTCGATGAATGAGCTTTTGTCAAAATCACTTTCTTTAACTCTGGGTCATCAGGAACACAAATCCTCCCTCTGAACCTCAGTAGGCCATCATCACTCACTAAGAAATCAGCCACATCACCCATCTGAATAAGACTTGCATGATCATAACACAGCGGGTCAGCATTTTGAGCCTAACGTATCTGGTCAATCAAATCTGGTTCCACTCGCAGGCTAGCTATCACACAGTCACTGTCAACATTGAGAGGGTCTATATCTAAACTGAGGTGAGCAAACTGCTCGAGAAGCTCATATTCCCTGACCATCATGTACGATACCACTCCGAGGCTCTTTCTACCTAGGGCATCAGCCACAACATTAGCCTTTCTCGGATGGTACAATATCTCACAATCATAATACTTCAGAAGCTATATCCACCTTCTCTGGCTTATATTCAGCTCTTTCTGTGAAAATAGATATCTAAGGCTCTTATGATCTGTAAACACCTGAAATTTCTCATCGTACAAGTAGTGGCGCCATATCTTTAATGCAAATACCACGACTTCAAATTCTAAATCATGGGTTTGGTAGTTCCTCTCATGGTCCTTAAGTTGTCTGGATCTATAGGCTACTACCTTCCTGTCCTACATCAATACACAGCCCAGTCCCTGTCCGGAGGCATCTGTATAGACTAAGTAACCTCTTGAGCTGGTGGGTATGGTGAGAATAGGTGTGGTGGTCAGTCTATGTTTCAACTCGTAGAAACTATTTTCACACTTCTCATCCCACTCAAATACCACATTTTTTCGAGTGAGACGTGTCAACGGAGAAGCCAGCTTAGCGAATCCCTCGATAAATCATCAATAATAACATGCCAAACCCAGAAAACTGCAGATATCTTAATCGTCTTGGGTCTTTCCTACTATATTATAGCCTCTATCTTGGACAGATCCACTGACACACCGTCTCTCAAGACTACATGACCCAAAAATGATATCTCACTCAGCCAGAAATCACACTTATTGAGTTTAGCATACAATTCCTGATCTTAGAGGGTCAGTAACACTATTCTCAAATGATGCTCATGCTCTTCCCTGGACTTCGAGTACACCAATATGTCATCAATAAAGACAATCCCGAAGCTATCCAAGTATGGCTTAAACACATCATTCATTAATGCCATAAACACTGCACGAGTATTTGTCAACCCAAATGGCATAACCAAAAATTCATAATGGTTATAAAGAGTATGAAACATTGTCTTCGGCACATCTCCACTCTGAATCCTCAACTGATGATACCCAAACCTCAGATCAATCTTCAAAAAGATTTGTGCTTGGTGCAACTGATCCAATAGATCATCAATCCGTGGAAGGGGATACTTATTCTTGATGGTAGCCTTGTTCAACAACCAATAGTCTATACAAATTCGGAGACTCCCATCTTTCTTCTTCACAAGCAGAACCAGTGCTCCCCAAGGTGACACACTCGGTCTGAAAAATCCGTTGTCCAACAACTCTTGCAACTGTCTCTTTAGCTCCTCCAATTCCACTGGAGCCATTCTATACGGTAGTTTGGATATTGGTTCCATACCAGGTACCAAATCAATACAGAACTCAATCTCTCTGTCTGGTGGCAACCTTGGTAATTATTTCGAAAAGACATCGAGGAACTCTTTAACCACTGGGATGTCAACTAATTTCGGGTGTGCCTTATCCAAATCAATCACAAATGCGATAAAACCTTCAACATATTATGATTACATTTGTTAGTAAAATCATCCATCCTTGGAAATAATTTACTAATTCTTTCATTACTTTTCAAACCTTACAACATACTTGTCAGGGTTGAAGAACATTACTGTCTTAGCATAACAATCTAAAACAGCATGGTTTGCAGCCAACCAATCCATTCCTAATATTACGTCAAAATCCTTCATATTTAATAGGTGAGATCAGCCGACATATCCTTTTCCCCTACTTTTAACTTACAACCATTACATACATACTCTGTCACTACATTACCCCTTACTGGAGTGCTTATAAGTAACACCCTACCTAAAGGTACAGGTTTCACATGTTCAAACAATTTACATGCAAATGAAGGCGATATAAATGAATGCGTGGCACCAGGATCAATTAATGCTAATGTTTCAAAATCAAAGACTAAGATGGTACCTTTAATCACATCGGTGGAAGCTTTTGCAGATGCCTGGTCTAATGCAAACACTCACCCTCAACCGATAGCTTGTTTCCCTTTCTCTTCAACTGTGGCCTTCCTCTTAGGAGTAAGTGTCTCAATTGTAACCTTCTCTGACTCTTTGCCCTTCTGTGAGGCTGTATCAACCAACTCTGGGCATTCACGAGCTATGTGCTCTGGTTTACCGCATCTATAACATGACCTCATCATCAAATAGCATGGCCTACTCCTATGACATCTACCACACATCTTGCACTGCTAGTGGTAGGTCGGGGTCTGCCAATAACTATACCCCTAGGTAAAGCTGGATAAGCTAAAGGCTTCGCAGGCCTTTCTCATACCTCCTCAATCCTTAGCCATTTACCAACCTTTCTGCATCCTCTATCATCAACTGACCTCTTTCGATCTCTATCTTTGTCCTTACCACTTTTACTTAACTCCGAGGCATGCAACCCATAATCCTACTCACATAGCTAAGCTCTGTGTGCTGCCTCGTCATATGTGGTAATGTCAAATGGGGCCAATCGAGTACTGATCGAAGGTCTCAACCCCTCAATAAATTTCTAAACCTTCTTGTCCTGACTACTCATGGTGACTGTGTCATATCTGCCCAGGGATGTAAATCCAGGCTCATACTTATCAACTATCCAGTTCCTCTGAGTCAAAGTCATAAATTCCATTTTCATCTTCATCTGAGCAGTGACTAGAATATACTACCTCCTAAAGGCATACAGAAATATGTCTCATGTCACAACTGGGTCCTGTGCACTCAGAATCGGCTGTGTGCCATCCACCAATGCTTGGCCTCACCCTCTAATACAAATGCTGCAAAGGTGACTTTCTCTGTGGCAGAGTAATGAAAAAATCTATAAAGCTTCTCCATACTACGAGTCCAATGCTCCGCTAACACTAGGTCCTTCACCCCACTAAATGAAGGTGATCCAAACTCTTTGAACTGTCTCAATCTGCCCAGATCACAATCATAAACTCCTTCACCACCAACCTGTTTTGGAGCTACAGGATCCTGAACTGGTGGGGGAATATCCTGAACTAGAGGGGGTACAAGAATCTCTACCTCTGTAACCCGAGGTCTCGGTGTAGGCTGTACAGGCTCATGTCTCTCAGGTGCAACAGCCTGACCAGTAGGGTTCTCTTGTCTACCCTCAAATCTGGCTATTGCTTATGTAAACATCTCTATGACAGTGTCTACACTGGGCTGTAATTGCAGTATACGTGGCTCAGCGGCATCACTAAGACTAGGTGGACCTCTACTAGAACTGGACCCACTGTGCCTCTCCTGCTCGTCTCTATGCCCATGAGAGCGTGAACTCCATCATCTACGAGTGCGTCGTCTATCTGACATCTTGCATACTCAATAACAAGTGTCTCAGTCACATTTCTAGCTTGGTATACATAATTGTATCCAAATAATGCACAGTACTTTAGGGATATATAATTTCCTAACTATGGATACAGACTCATATCAGACCAACTCCGCTCTGATACCACCTCTGTCACGTCCCTCTTCCCGTGACTTAACTTACTACTAACAGTTGGGCTATGAGTCAACATCCATGTCCACATCTCATCCATTTTGTAATTTAAATTCATTTAATGAAATAGAAACTGTACTTTTATATATATGCAGAAGCGTTTACATCAGTTTCTATTATATACATCACTTTTGTACAAAAGATAGCTTTACTGTGCACAATTTATAGGATACAAATTTTTCTTATAAGTGTATACCTCTATACTGCTGTAGAATTGGAGATCACGGTAGCAGGAACAACTTTAGTAAACTCACTACTGCGCAGAATCTTTAAAGGAGGAAATAAGGAAGTGAGTTAACATGCTCAGTAAGGAAAATACGAAAGCAGGTAGATAACTACATTATCTACATGCTTAAAATATATACATTCATTTTCCTTATAAAACATATGCATTCTTATAAAATAACTTCCATCAATGAGAAATCATTAATTCGCTAGATGGCTATATGCATATTCTTTTCAGATCACATAGCAGCTTACTCATTTCTACATCACACAGAATCACACAACATACTCTTTAAAAATGCTTTACACTTAGAAAAATCACTCAGTAAATCAATATACATGAGACATAGGATAGGATATCATATCACCCAGTATCACACAGCAGGGGACATAAGTCACCTCACACAATAGTGACAAAATGTCATACCACACAGAACAAAGACTTTTGACCATAGTCTGGATTCTAAGCAATCACTGATCAGGTGTGCGGGAATCCCATGCTTGGGGAGATAGATCAACTATCCCTTTAGCCCACTAAGAATCACTAGGATATCACGACACATCGTACTCCGTGGCTAATGCTCACGGTATAACATGCTTCTGTGGATCCTTTACCATACATTTCCATTGTCTCAAAATCTCATACGAGTAGGTCTGTGCAAGATCACTCAGCAATAGACGATGGCTCTAGCTCTGTTTTACTCGTCACACAATAAAATCTTATAAAACCTCGTGTGAGTAACTCAGTGTATAATCACATAGTAATACCTGAGGCCTCTAGCACGATTTTGTTCATCACACAGTAAACATCATAAAACCACGTGCGAGCAACTCAGCGTAAGATCACACAATATTACTTGAGGCCTCTAGCACTGTTTTACTTAAAATCACTTTAAGTCAAGGAAGTTACATGCGAGCATAGTTAGAGTAAGATCACTTAGTAGTAGTCGATGGCTCTAGCACGATTCCCAAAATCTAGTGCGAGCTCTCTAGTGTATCACACAACACTCAGCTCTAGCACCATTTGCTTTCTAAAAATCCTTTCAAAATGATGTACGAGAAAGATTGGTAAATCTACTATTACCACATTTGGTCTAGCACAAGTTCGCACAGAAATTCGATAGACGGCTCCAATCAGGTGAAAATGGTATCCCTGATCGAATTCACTTAGACAAATCATAAAGTATGAGTGAGAGGGAAATTTCCCTTCAATCATTCGTTAAATGCTTTTCACTTAGTAAAACATGCATTTTTATGGTAATAGTTAAATCGAGAGTCAGTCTATTATTTCTCTTTCTCAAACACTTACAAAACATCTTTTCACAATAAAGACATTTAAGACATACAAATTTATACATATAGGCTTCTTCTTATAGCTTGATTTTTCATGTAGATATTTAAATATCTATATACTCTATAGTATTCATTTGCACACAGAAGGTAAGAAATATACGTATAACTATCTTTAATAGCTCGCCTAAATCCCTCACCTCAGATCATGCTCGAATCACTTTCCTTTGATTTCCATTGCTCGTGATTCGGTCTAATTAGCTCCAATTATATCTCTAGGAGCTGCAATTGTTTACCAGTATCATTTCATACACTTCGTTCTCACTTGCATGATGTTTAATTTAATGCATTGGGCCATAATTTAGCATCGTTACAATTTATTGAACTTTACTCTCTCTTAAGTCCATTTTGATTATACAATTCATTTCTCAATGATCTATTAGACTCATCATGTCTATTGATTCGTATTGAGCTGGTATTAAGCTCACAATGTCTTATGTTATTTACTTTCCTTTACTAAGGCAATTTGTCGAACACCTCATATGCCTACTTTCAATCATCATCTATTCCAACATATGGATTTCACAAAACAATCTTAAAATCATGTATACATGCTTAATAACATCAATGCATGCTTAAATCATCATGAACTCCATGCCATATCAACTTTCTCTCACTTTCTCACACTTTCTCACACTAAGCTCATTTTAGGTCATGGAGGATTAAGCATGTTCAAGGATGTTTTAGCCAACATTACATACACCAACCAACTCATAAATTGTCTAGATTAACAAACTTAAAGTTAGTGTATTGAAATCTTACCTAGCTTGACTTTTTTTTTTTTCCAAATTTGGGGAAAACCTCTTTGCTCCTTCAATCCAAAGTTTCAATTTCTAATCTTTGACTATGTTGTTCTCTTCCTTACTAGGAACAACTTTGCTTAAATAAATCTCTCCCAAATCTGAAAGTTAGGTTACTTTGTTTTCAATGGAGGAGAATGATTTGTTTCGTGGAAGAAGAACTCACCTGTCGGGTTTTATAGAATTGGCCTAATGAGATCGATCTACCCTTTGTTTGAACTCTTTCTGGATTTGATACATAGGCTGTGGGAGTGATCTGTCTCTTGAGGAAGGGATCGATCTGCTCATGTGTCACGACCCTCAACTTACAAAAAATCATCGTAAATTTTTCGCTTTTCAAACATTAATTATTATTTATTCTTACCTTACTTCGATCGTGAACAGCTACACTCTCAACAGTTGGGCTGTGTGCCAATGTCTACCTCATCCAACCATAACAATTTGATTTGCATTAAAATTTAGGAGTAAACACTTGTATAAATAAATCAGATTTGTTGTTTACATGTGTTTACATTGCTTTACATCCCCAATGATTACATTTAAAATGCTACTCTGCTATAGAAAGTTTAGATACAAAATTATACAAGTGTGTATACCTTTCGTGATGGGATGCAGCGGATACCAAAAAGGAAACCTCCAGTCGCCCTCAGTCTATACTCAATGCTCTATAGAGAAGGGGAAATAAGGAGGGTGAGTAAACAACACGCTCAGTAAGGCAATCATGCGAACAGGTAGATACTGCTCTATCTACGTGATCGTGATGCCATGTTCAGAACCATACAATTTCTCATTCACATCTCAAAAGCATTAGTTCATGATTGTGTTAATGGCATGTAAAGCAAATCATGCTATTTAGTTCAGTGCACAAATCAAATTCAAGCATGGAAAACCATCATGCATATTTAATTCATAAGGCATGGAAAATTATCATGCATCAGTGCACTTTAAAGCCATTATCATGCTTTCTCATCTCAATAAAATCAACACTTGTTAGGACTCAGCCGCTCCCTCAGACTGTCTTGACCCATAAAGCATTTCAAAACATTGATTCATTCATAAATAAGAGACATGTGAGATAGGCAATATAACAGGGAAATCTCCTCTAGGACTATGGCCATATCCTCTGTGATCCCAGGCTACACTGATCAGGTGTACGAGGCATCACCTCTATCTGCTTTTGCACGAGAGGTGGGTCAAGTCCAACCCACTGGTCCATAGCAGAACTAAACATCATCCGAAGACGGTATATCACGATCTCAACATGGTACAACTTACTCCATGCTACCTGCACGGTACAGCGTACTCCATGGACCCATATCAACACATCATATCACGCCACATCTCAAAATGCACGTGCGAGCCTATTTAATCTATGGGACACCCAGTCTACCCGAAGCTCTGAGTACGGCTATCAACATGTCATAAAACTACATGCGAGTAATCTCAAGCAGGGTAACAAGTATGGTGGACATCTAATGCGAGCTATGCCCCAGCACCATGTCAAAACTAGTATAAAATATGTGCGAGCTAAAATCCAGTACAACATCACATAAATCCATGTGAAAACTAGTGTGAGCTAAGCTCTAGCAATCATGCGTGTAAAAATACATCAAATCTCGTGCGAGTCATACTCTAGCACGCTTTCATTCTCATGAAATCCATGTAGGTGGCTCAATTCTTTGCAAAGTATGGTTATACAACCAAACCAAATCATTTCAAATTTTAGCTAACCTACCAATCACTTGCTAAAAAGTAATAAAATAGGATTTTTAAAGCATCATGCTTTTGTTTTCATGCATATTTCTCACAAAAACCCATTCTTGCCCTTCAATCACCCATTTCATTTCCTATTACCACATGCATTCTAGAAAACATAATGCGCCCGAATTGCACACAGATATTTCTAAGAGTCCACACAATTCCCTTACCTCGATTTACTCGCGGTGCGACTCTCTTCCTCTTAGCTTCTTGCGCTTTGGCTCAACTTGCTCCGAGTGTATCCTTGGAAGCTGCAAATCATTCATCACTCACTTGAGTTAATGTTGCTAACTCACATTTTGACTCCAACTAGTCAATATATTTCATTGAGCCTATTTCGTTAAGTTTAGCCCATTTTTGCACTTGGCCATTATCAAGCCATTTCCAACCAATTTATTAGTAACTCACTTAGTTACTTGTTTAAGACTTGATATAAAATACTCTACCCTTACTCCCTCATTCATTTATGCATTTTACCCAATGCCTTAAATAGACATTTTAACCTTTTTGGGTAAGTCCCACAATTCATTCCATAACACCACCTTAAAATCATACCCACAATACCATTATCACCTTAAGATATCTCATTCATCATTAATTCCAATACTTTTCACTTTCTCACACTAACTAATTTTTAGGTTATAATTGTTCCATTGTATTCTAGATAGTTTCTACCATTAATATACACACCAATCAACTCCAAAATCAATAACTAAACAAATAAACTTGGCTTGGTGCTGTAGAAACTCACCTCTTTGGATTTCCTTCTTGCTCCAAATGAGAATGCTCTTTGTTCCTTAAATCTAACAAATGGGGAAATGACTCCAAGCTATGTTGTTCTTCTCTTCGATGTGAACAACTTTGTGTTTAATAGCCTTCCCTCAAATCTTTATGAAAATAGGCAGATTTAGGAGTAAGAAAGCTAGGTTTGTGGATTGAAAATGGAAAGGGATCGTTTTGTCCCGTGAAATGTAGATTTTAACTGCTCCTATTTATAGAATTGCTTGATGAGATCGATCTGTATTTGGTGGAGATCGATCTGGTCCTCTTAAATCCCTCTTTTTCATGACATTTTGAAGGCATGACATCAATCTGTCGAGGGCTTGAGATCGATCTGTCTCAGGTAGAAAGTTAAAGAGATCGATCTGGCTAGGGAGGAGATCGATCTGCTCCAACCCGAGAGCTAAGGAAATCGATATGCTTGCATTAAGGATTGTTCTCTTCATTACAGAATGTTTAGCAGATCGATTTGGCCCCATTAGAGATCTATCTGCCCTGTTCCATTGCTCGAATAAGAGAATTTTTGGCTCTTCCAGATCGATCTCTCATCCTATGAGATCGATCTGGCATTCGTATTTTCCAGATTTTGCTGCAGTTTTCTGCAATAACTCACACCAAACATCCTTAATTTGCTACCATAGTCATTTTCTCATCCAACCACCTTTAAGACTTGAAAATGACATCCATTCAAACTTTATACACATTAAAACTTGTGTGCATTCGTTGTATAACCAAAGGTATACAATACAAAACTAAATGGAAGTACAAAGATTTACACCACTTATGCAACTTCGTTCCATTTTACCACACTACTCATTTTTCATTCCAATCACATTCATCACATACAAAAGTCCATTTCTTCATATCATACATAATGAAACATGTACGTACATCACAAACTCTTATTACAAGTGTGTACATTGAATTTATAGACTTGACATCACTTATGCTTCACATTACAAGTACATCACCATACCTATGAATTCATAATTACTTGGGCCAAAATCATCCATATTATAATTCCATTTACATATATACAAGGTTAAACATATATGGGGTCTCACATTCTCCCACACTTAGAAAATTTGGTCCTCCAAATTGAAACCAAATCAATCCGTGAATAACTCGGGATACCTCGCCCGCATCTAACTCTCCAATTCCCATGTGGCCTCTTCCGCCATGTGATGTTGCCAAAGAACTTTCACCAAGGGAAATGTCTTTGTCCTCAACACTTTCTCTTTTCTATCCAATATCTGAACCGACTTCTCAACGTATCTCATGCTTTCATTGAGCTCCAAAGGCTCGTACCTTATCACATGCATCGGGTCCGGGTGGTACTTCCGTAACATGGATATGTGGAAGACGTTATGTACATTCGCTAACACAGGTGGTAATGCTAGCCTGTATACCTTATCTCCCATTTTATCAAGTATCTCAAATGGCCCTATATATCGAGGGCTCAACTTTCCCTTCTTCCTGAATCTCATAATCCTCTTCAAGGGAGAAACCTTTAAAAACACTGACTCACCCACCATAAACTCTACTGGTCTCCGTCTCCCGTCAGCATAACTCTTTTGTCTGCTCTGAGCTGTCTGTAACCTCTCACAAATCAACTGAACATCCTCAAAGGCTTGTCTAACCAAGTCATGAGCAAAGATCTGTCTGTCACTAACTTCTTTCCATCCAATAGGGGAACGACATCTACGCCCATACAATACCTCATATGGTGCCATCCCGATACTCTCATGGAAACTGTTATTATAGGAGAACTCTGCGAGTGGGAAATGGTCATCCCAACAGCCTCCAAAATCCAATACACATGCTCTCAACATACCCTCCAAGGTCTGTGTAGTCCTCTCTAGCTGACCATCTGTCTGAGGATGAAATGCGATGCTAAAACTGAATTGGGTCCCCATCACTTCCTGAAAATGTTCCCAGAAGTGAGAAGTGAAGTGGGCATCCCGATCAGAAACAACGCTCACTGGAATTCCATGTTGCCTCACTATCTCACGCACATACAAGTTTGCTAACTGGCTCAGAGTATCGGTAGGTCTTATAACTAGAAAATAGGCTAATTGCATCAACTGATCCATAATCACCTATATGGCATCATGACCTCTGTGGGTCCTCAGTAATCCTATCACAAAATCCATGGTGACATGATCCCACTTTCAAGTCGATATCAGTAGAGGCTGAAATAACCCTTCAGGCTTCTGACGCTCTACCTTCACCCGCTGACAGACGAGACATCTAGTGACATGTTCAGCAATTTCTTTCTTCATCCCAGATCACCAATAAACTTTTCATAGGTTTTGATACATCTTAATACTCTCTGGATGTATTGTATACCTTGATGAGTGGGCCTATGTCAATATCAACTTTCTGATCTCTGGATCATTGGGAACACATATCCAACCTCTGAACCTCAACAATCCATCTGAACTTAATTTAAAATCAGTCTCTATACCCCTCTATATCTGTCTGGCAGTATCACTGCACTGCTGATCAGTACGGTGAGCCTGTCAAATTCGATCTACTAGATCAGTTCCAACTGCAGGCTAGCTATCATAAAGCCACTATCAGCATTAGGCAGGGTCACATCCAAACTGAGGTTCATGAACTGTTCCAACAGCTCGTGTTCCCTGATCATCATGAATGACACCAACCCGAGGTGCTTCCTATTCAGTGCATCAACAACTACGTTCGCTTTACTCGTGTGGTACAGGATCTCATAATCATAATCTTTTAAAAGTTTGAGCCATTTCCTCTCTCTCATGTTTAACTCTTTCTACGAGAACAGGTAATTAAGGCTCTTATGATCAGTGTAAACTTGAAATCTCTCACCATAAAGATAGTGGCGCCATATTTTCAAAGCAAACACTATGGTCGCCAACTCTAAATCGTGGGTCAGGTAGTTCCTCTCATGATCCTTCAATTGTCTTGATCCATAAGCTACTACCTTCCCATCCTGTATCAATACACAGCCCAATACTTAGTGTGAAGCATCCGTATACATCGAGAAATCTCCTAAGCTGGTAGGAATAATGAGTATCAGAGCTATAGTAAAATGACGTTTCAACTCCTGAAAACTTCCCTCACACTTATCGTCCCACAAAAATTCAGCATTCTTTCTTGTGAGACCTGTCAAAGGAATAACTAATCTCGAGAATCCCTCCACAAACCTTCGGTAATACCCAGCTAAACCCAGGAAACTTCTGATCTCTGTCACTGTCTGGGGTCTTTGCCATTGTATCACTGCCTCAATCTTTGATAGATCCACTGACACTCTATCTTTCGATACTATATGACCCAGAAAAGAGATTTGTTCCAACCAAAAGTCGTGCTTACTAAGTTTAGCGTACAACTTCTTCTCTCGGAGGGTCTGTAGCAATATCCTTAAATGTTGTTCAAGCTCCTCTCTAGATTTTTAGTACACCAGTATATCATCAATAAACATAATAAAAAATCGATCCAAGTACTGGTGAAATACCTCATTCATCAATGACATAAAAGCTGCGGGAGCATTCGTCAACCCGAATGGCATAACCATAAACTCATAATGACCATACCGGGTGCGAAACGCTGTCTTAGGTACATCTCTATCCTGAATCTTCAACTGATGATACCCAGATCTCAGATCTATCTTGCAGAAAACCTGCGCTCACCTAAGCTGATCCAATAAGTCATCGATGCATGGAAGGGGATACTTATTCTTGATGGTGGCCTTATTCAACAACTGGTAATCTATACACAGTCGGAGGATTCCATCCTTCTTCTTTACAAACAGAACTGGTGCTCCCCAAGGTGAGACGCTCGGCCTGATGAACCCCTTCTCCAGCAACTCTTGTAACTGCTTCCTTAATTCTTCCAAATCAACTTGAGTCATTCTATACGGTGGCTTGGATATCGGCTCTGTACCAGGTGCCAACTCTATACCAAATTTTATCTCTCTATCTGGAGGTAACCCTTGTAATTCATCCAAAAAGACATGTAGAAATTCCCTAACCACTGGGATGTCTATCAACTTCGGACGTGCCTTATCTGTCTCAATCACATAAGTAATGAACCCTTCACATTATCCTTTCCATCGTTAGTAACACAAATCATCACATTAACATATATAGTTGATAAACAAATTCATCTCTCGAATATCATGCATTAAGTTCTTACTCTTTTAGTTATATTAAACATGTCTTTCATTTCATTTCACAAAACTTACAGCACGATTATCTATCTCTGGAAAAATCAGTGTTCTAGTATGACAATCCATAACAACATGGTTTGTAGCCAACCAATCCATCCCTAGGATTACATCAAAATCACTCACATTTAATAAAATTAAATCAGCTTTCATTTCTTTTCCTCCTAACCTCATCTTACAATTTCTATATACATGCTCACTCAATTGACTATCATTCATAGGGGTAGATATCATCAACATCTTATCTAGCAGTGTGGATTTTACATGCTTTTAATAATTTATGTGTAAAGGATGGCGATATAAAGGAATGTGTGGCACCAGGATCAAACAATACAAATGCTTCTAAATTAAAGATTTGGATGATACCTTTAACCACATCCAAAAACTGATCCGCAATGTCTTGGTCCAATGCGTGCACTCGTCCTCTACTCATACCCATTGTCCGCTTCCTCTTTTCCTCAGTTGTAGCCCTCCTCCTCGGAGCAGCTGTACCAACTAGAGCTCTCTCTGGCTCCTTGCCCTTCTGTGGGGCTCTCTCTATCATCTCTGGGTAATCTCGGATTATGTGCCCTGGTTTCCCACATTTGAAGCATAGTGCAGGAGGTCCATAGCATGGTCGAGTACCATGGTACCTACCACACTTGCTGAACTATTTTGTAGTAGACCGTGCCCCCTAATCATAATTCCCTTAGCTGGAGTTATGGCTGGGTACATGGGAGGATTAACTGTCCTCTCCCAGATTTCCTCAATCCTCGGCCTTTTCCTAGAAAACTTTATGCTTCCCTTATAACTAAAGCCTCTATCTAGTATTGGTCTTTTCTTATCTTTATCCCTCACTTTACTAACCTTCCCAAACTATGAGGCGATTCTATCGATATCTTGTTCACACAATTGCGCCCTGCGCACTGCCTCCTCGTAGGTCGGTATATCCAAGGGAACCAATTTGGACCTGATGGTTGCTCTACGTCCATCCACAAACTTTTGGACCTTCTCGACCTCATTACTCATCGTTTTAGGATCATATCTGCCCAGGGAGACAAACGTCATCTCATACTCATCCATCATTCTGCTCCCTTGGGTCAGTCCAAAAAATGCCATCTTAAGGTTCCGTTGTACGGTATCCAGTACATACTGTCTCTAGAAAGCCTCCAAAAACACATCCCAATTGATCTCTATATGTTGGGCTCTCAAAATAGGCCTGGTGGATTTCCATCAATGTTCTGCTGATCCCTTCAGTATGAATGCTACAAATGCTACCATCTTGGTAGTAGTGCACTCAAAGAACCCATATAACTTCTCAATTTCATTTATCCAATCCTCTGCGGCTACTGGGTCCTTAACTCCACTGTTGCAGTCTATCCAAATCAGAATCGTAACCCTAGCATCTATTGCCCTGTGGTGTAGCAACAAGTGTAGGCATATCTTGTGCGAGTGGAGGTATAAGTGTATCTATCATCTGAGGTCTCTGGGCTAGCCGTACCCATGCCTTAGGAGCTGCCGCCAGCCCGGCATCACCCTGTGTAGCGGGACTCTGTCTGCCCCCAACTCAGTGCACAAATTAAATTCAAGCATGGAAAACCGTCATGCATATTTAATTCGTAAGACATGGAAAATCATCATGCATCAGTGCACTTTAAAGCCTTTATCATGCTTTCTCATCTCAAAAAAATCAAAACTTGTCAGGACTCAGCCCCTCCCTCAAACTGTTCTGACCCACAAAGTATTTCAAAACAAGGATTTATTCATAAATAAGAGACATGTGAGATAAGCAATATAATAGGGAAATCTCCTCTAGGACTGTGGCCATATCCTTTGTGATCCCAGGCTATATTGATCAGGTGTGCGGGGTATCACCTCTATCTGCTTTCGCACGGGAGGTGGGTCACGTCCAACCCGCTGGTCCATAGCAGAATGAAACATCGTCTGAAGACAGTATATCACGATCTCAACATGGTACAACGTACTCCATGCTACCTACACAGTACAACATATTCCATGGACCCATATCAACACATCATATCACACCACATCTCAAAATGCACGTGCGAGCCTATTTAATCAATGGGACACCCAATCTACCCGAAGCTCCTAGCACGACTGTCAACATGTCATAAAACCATGTGCGAGTAATCTCAAGCACGGTAACAAGTATGGTGGACATCTAATGTGAGCTATGCTCTAGCACCATGTCAAAACCAGTATAAAATCTGTGCGAGATAAACTCTAGCACAACATCACATAAATTCATGTGAAAACTAGTGCAAGCTAAGCTCGAGCACTGATGCGTGTAGAAACACATCAAATCTCATGTGAGTCATACTCTAGCACGCTTTCATTCTCGCGAAATCCATGTAAGTGGCTCAATTCTTTGCAAAGCATGGTTATAAAACCAAATCAAATCATTTCTTTTGCAAATCATTTCAAATGTTAGCCAACCTACCAATCAGCTGCTAAAAAGCAATAAAATATGATTTGCAAAGCATCATGCTTTTGTTTTCTTGCACATTTCTCACAAAAACCCACTCTTGCCCTTCAATCATCCATTTTGTTTCCTATTACCACATGCATTCTAGAAAACCCAATGTACCCAAATTACACACAGATATCTCTAAAAGTCCACACAATTCCCTTACCACGATTTACTTGAGGTGCGACTCTCTTCCTCTTAACTTCTCGCACTTTGGCTCAACTTGCTCTGGGTGTATCATCGGAAGCTGCAAATCATTCACCACTCACTTGAGTTCATGTTGCTAATTCACATTTTGACTCCAACTAGTCAATATATTTCATTGAGCCTATTTCGCTAAGTTTGGCCAATTTTTGCACTTGGTCATCATCAAGCCATTTCTAACCAATTTATCTATTAACTCACTTAGTTACTTGTTTAAGACTTGATATAAAATACTCTACCATTACTCCCTCATTCATTTGTGCATTTTACTCAATGCCTTAAATACATATTTTAACCTTTTTGGGTAAGTCCCACAATTCATTCCATAACACCACCATAAAATCATACCCACAACACCATTATCACCTTAAGATGTCCCATTCATCATTAATTCCAATACATTTCACTTTCTCACACTAACCCATTTATAGGTTATAATTGTTCCATTATATTCCAGATAGTTTCTACCATTAATATACACACCAATGAACTCCAAAATGAATAACTAAATAAATAAACTTGGATTGGTGCTTTAGAAACTCACCTCTTTGGATTTCTTTCTTGCTCCAAATGAGAATGCTCCTTGTTCTTTAAATCTAACAATTAGGAAAATGACTCCAAGCTATGTTGTTTTTCTCTTTGATGAGAACAACTTTATGTCTAATAGCCTTCCCTTAAATCTTTATGAAAATAAGTGAATTTAGGAGTGAGAAAGCTAGGTTTTTAGATTGAAAATGGAAATGAATGGTTTTGTCCCGTGAAATGTAGATTTTAACTGCTCTATTTATAGAATTGCTTGATGAGATCGATCTGGTCCTCTTAAATCCCTCTTTTTCACAACATTTTGAAGGCATGAGATCGATCTATCGAGAGCTTGAGATCAATCTGTCTCAGGCAGAAAGTTAAGGAGATCGATCTGCTCCAACCCGATAGCTAAGGAAATCGATATGCTTACATTAAGGACCGATCTCTTCATTATAGAATGTTTAGCATATCGATCTAGCCCTATTGGAGATCGATCTGCCATGTTTCATTGCTCGAATAAGAGCATTTTTTTCTCTTCCGGATCGATCTCTCATCCTATGAGATCGATCTAGCATTCATATTTTCTAGATTTTACTGCAGTTTTATGTAGTAACTCACACCAAACATCCTTAATTTGCTGCCATGGTCATTTTCTCATCTAGCGACCTTTAAGACTTGAAAATGGCATCCATTCATACTTTATACACATTAAAACTTGTGTGCATTTATTATATAACCAAAGGTATACAATACAAAACTAAATGGAAGTACAAAGATTTACACCACTTATGCAAATTCATTCCATTTTACCACACTACTAATTTTTCATTCCACCGACATTCATCACATACAAAAGTTCATTTCTTCATATTCATACATAATGAAACTTGTACGTACATAATAAACTCTTATTACAAGTGTGTACTCTGAATTTATGGACTTTACATCACTTATGCTTCACATTACAAGTACATCACCATACCTATTAATTCATAATTACTTGGTCCAAAATCATCCATATTATAATTCCATTTACATATATACAAGGTTAAACATATGTGAGGTCTCACATCATGGGTAAGGATCAATCTTGGCTAGGCAAAATCACTGATAGATCGATCTGGCTTTGAGAAGAGATCGATCTTTACTAGGTAGAGGCAATTAGAGATTGATCTGCCTTGTGGGAAGAGATCGATCTTGTCCAAGTAGAAGAAACTTGAGATCGATCCTTGCTTACCAGAATCCTTCCGAGATCGATCTGCACTGAATAAAGGATCGATCTCCCTTTTACAGAATGCTTTGTATTGCATTTTGAGGGAATGAGATCGATCTCCCCTTGCAATGAGTTTGATCTCCCCTTAGTCTGTAGCATTCCAGCTGCAATTTTCCCAAAAATTTAAAGGATAAATTTATCTTCAATTACTTTAATACTCAGTTTTCATTTCATTCGCAATTAGAACATAAAAATGTCCGTTACTTATGATTCATATATAATGTAACTTGTTTGTACATCCCGGAATCATAAACAATATATAGAAATTTATGGGTCTTACACTTCTAGAGGTAGTATGTTTCGCAGCGGAAGCTACAAATAGAGTTCTTGGGATTGACCCAGGGGAGCAGATCGATGGACGAGTATGAGACAAAATTTATCTCCCTAGGCAGGTATGATCCTGACACGATGGATAGTGAGGTCAAGAAGGTCCAAAAGTTTATGGATAGACTGAGACTAGCGATCAGATCCGGATTGGTTTGTTTTCATATATCGACCTATGAGGAAGCAGTGCACAGGGCGCAGTTGTGTGAACAAGATATCGAACGAAATGCCTTAGAGTTTAGGATGGTTGGTAGAGTGAGGGACAAAGATTGGAAGGGATAAGCAGTGGATAGAGGCTTCAGTTATAGAGGAAGCAAGAGATTATCTAAGAAGAGGTCGATGATTAAAGAGATCCAGGAGAGGACAGTTAAACCTCTCGTGTATCCAGCCATAGCTCCAGCAAAGGGTATAGTGATTGGAGGGCCACGACCTCCTACAAAATAATGCTGTAAGTGTGTTAGTTACCATGGAACTCGACTGTGTTAGGGACCTCTTGCAATATGTTTTCGATGTGGAAAGCTAGGGCATATAATCTGAGACTGTCCAGAGATAACTGAGAGTGCCCTACAGAAGGGTAAAGAGTTGGAGAGAGCTTTCATTGATACTCATACTCTGATACGAAGGGCGACAGCTGAAGAAAAAAGGAAGTAAGTAGTTGGTAGAGGGTGAGTACATGCTCTAGACCAGGATACTGCAGATCGGTCTTCAGATGTGGTGAAAGGTACCATCTTGATCTTTGATCTTGAAGCTTATGTTTTGATAGATCCTGGTGCCACGCATTCATTTGTATCGCCTTCATTTGCATATAAGTTGTTCAAATATGTGAAGCTTACCTCCTCAAGTAGGAGGATGCTGATAAACACTCCTATAAACAATACTCAACTAGTCGAATATGTATTTAGGGATTGCAAGTTGAAAGTAGGGGAAAAGGAAATGTCAGTCGACCTCGTTTTAATGTATATGAGAGACTTTGATGGAATCCTAGGAATGGATTGGTTGGCTACAAACCGTGCTATAGTAGATTATTTTTCCAAGATGGTAACTTTTTCAGGGATAGACAACGTTACCGTAAATTTCCCCAAAAAATGTATTGTAAAGTTTCCTTGAAAAGTAATGAAAGTAGTAGTTGATTGTAAGCGAACTAGATGCATTTCTATGCTGACTAAATCATTAATATTTTGAAAGGTTATATTGCGTACGTGGTTGAGACGGATAAGGCACGTCCAGAATTATGAGACATCTCTGTGGTCAGAGAATTTTCAGATGTCTTTTTGGATGACTTACTAAGGTTACCGCCAGATAAAGAGATGGATTTTGTATAGATTTGGCACTTAGTACAGAGCCGACATCCAAGCCACTGTACAGAATGACTCTAATTGAGTTGGAGGAACTAAAGAAGCAGTTATAAGAGTTGTTGGATAAGAGGTTCATCAGACCGAATGTATCACCTTGGGGAGCACTGGTCCTGTTTGTGACGAAGAAGGATAAGAGCCTCCGACTATGTATTGACTACAGGTTATTGAATAAGGCGACCATTAAGAATATGTACCCCCTTCCACAAATCGATAACTTGTTAGATCAGCTTCAGGAGTGCAGGTCTTTTCTAAGATAGATATGAGATCTGGGTACCATCAGTTGAGAATTCGAGATGGAGATGTACCCAAAATAGCTTTTCACACCCGGTATGGTTATTATGAGTTTATGGTTATGCCATTCGGGCTGACGAATGCTCCCATAGCTTCTATGTCGTTAATGAATGAGGTGTTTCACCAGTATTTAAATCGGTTTGTTATCATGTTTATATGACATCTTGGTGTACTCAAGATCTAGGGAAGAGCATGAGCAACACCTGAGGATAGTGCTACAAACCCTTTGAGAGAAGAAGTTATACGTTAAACTCAGCAAGTGTGACTTTTGGCTAGAACAGATCTCTTTTCTACGACATATTGTATCGAGGGATAGTGTGTCAGTGGACCCATCCAAGATAGAGGTAGTGGTTCAGTGGCAGAGACCCCAGACAGTTACGAAGATTAGGAGTTTTCTAGGTTTAGCTGGGTATTATCAACAATTTGTAGAGGGATTCTCAAGATCAGCTGCTCCATTGACATGTATCACGAGAAAAAATGTTGAATTCGTGTGAGACGATAGATGTGAGAAGAGTTTTCAAGAATTTAAGCGTCGATTGACCACTGCTCTGATTCTCACCATTTTTACCAGCCCAGGAGATTTCTTTGTATATACAGATGCTTCATACCAAGGACAGGGTTATGTACTGATGCAGGATGGGAAGGTGGCCACCTATGGATCTAGATAACTGAAGGATCATGAGAGGAACTACCTAACCCACGATCTAGAATTAGTGGCCGTAGTATTCACTTTGAAGATACAGTGCCATTATCTTTACGATGAGAAATTTCAGGTATTTACTGACCATAAGAGCCTTAAGTATCTGTTCTCATAGAAAGAGTTGAATATGAGATAGAGAAGGTGGCTTGAGCTTCTAAAAGACTATGATTGTGAGATTTTGTACCACTTGGGTAAGGCGAATGTAGTAGCTGATACACTGAGTAGGAAGCATCTCGGGTTGGTATCATACATGATGATAAAGGAACACAAGCTGTTGAAACAGTTCGAGAACCTCAATTTAGATGTGACCCCACCTGATATTGATAGTGATTGTATGGTAGCTAGCCTGTGGTTGGAACCGGATGTGGTAGATCGTATCTGGTAGGCTCAGCAGATCGATCAGTAGTGCAATGATATTACAGGCAGATATAGAGGGATACAAAAACTGATTTTGATTTGAGTTCAGATGGATTGCTAAGGTTTAGAGGTAGGATATGTGTTCCCGATGAAAGAGAGACCAGAAGGTTAATCTTGACAGAAGCTCATTCGTCGAAGTATACACTGCATCCGGGAAGTAACAAGATGTATTAGAACCTCCGGAGAGTGTATTGGTGGTCAGGGATGAAAAGAGATGTAGCAGAGTATGTGGCAAAGTGTCTCGTCTGTCAGCAGGTGAAGGTAGAGCATCAGAAGCATGCAGGGCTATTGCAACCTCTACCTATGCCGACTTGAAAATGTGAGTATGTAACTATGGACTTCGTGATGGGTTTACCTAGGACCTGCAGGAATCACAATGCGATTTGGATAATAGTGGACAGATTGACGAAGTCAGCAC
The DNA here is from genome assembly GCA_033439115.1 of Firmiana major. Taxonomy (NCBI): domain Eukaryota; kingdom Viridiplantae; phylum Streptophyta; class Magnoliopsida; order Malvales; family Malvaceae; genus Firmiana; species Firmiana major. The sequence goes on from CM065899.1 coordinate 44,450,940, forward strand.
ACTTTCTAGCTATGAGAGCCACCTATACTCTGAGTACTTTGGCAAAATTATATGTGCTCGAGATAGTGAGGTTGCATGGTATTCTGATGAGCATAGTGTCAGATAGGGATTCCCGCTTCACTTGCCACTTCTGAGAACATTTTCAGGAAGTTATGGGAACCTAATTGAGTTTTAGCACAGCTTTCCATCCTCAGACAGATGGTTAGTCAGAGAGGACTATACAAACCTTGGAGGACATGTTGAGAGCGTGTGCACTAGACTTTGAAGGCTCCTGGGATGACCATTTACCACTCACAGAGTTCGCATATAATAACAGTTATCATTCGAGTATTGGGATGGCACCGTATTAGGCTTTCTATGGCCGAAGATGTCGTTCCCCTATTGGATTAGAAGAGGTGGGTGACCGACATATATTTTCTCCTGACTTAGTGAGATAAGCCTCTGAGGATGTCCAGTTGATTTGTGATAGGTTACAGATAGCTCAGAGCAAACAGAAGAGCTATGCTGACAAGAGACGGAGACCATTAGAGTTTACAGTAGGTGAATCAGTAATTTTGCAATTTCTCTTTCCAAGGGTATAACAAGGTTCAGAAAGAAAGGGAAGTTGAATCCTCTTACATTGGACCCTTTCAAATACATGATAGAGTGGGAAATAAGGCCTACAAGCTAGCATTACCACCTGAGCTAGCGGGCGTTCATAATGTCTTCCACATCTCTATGTTACGAAAGTACCACCCGGATTCGACACATGTAATTAGATATGAGCCATTCGAGCTTAATGAGAACATGTTGTATGTTGAGAAGCCAGTTCAGATATTGGATAGGAAGGAAAAGGTGTTGAGATCGAAGATGATTCCTATATTGAAAGTTCTTTGGCAGCATCACACTATAGTGGAGTTATTTCATGTGGGGAAAGTACCCCCGAGTTATTCACTAACTGATTGTTCCAATTTGGAAGACCAAATTTCCTTAATGGGGGAGATTATGTAATACCCACTTTTGGTGATGTATTCCTTATGATTCATACAATGTAACACATTTTCATATGTTAATTGAATCATAAGAAAAGCTTTTGGCTTAAATGAAATTGCAAAGGGAATGGATGTGTATTCATGAATTCATGTAATGGCTGAATAAAGGCTGAAGTGGCCACTAACTAAACAAATGGAACTCAAAACATTCAGACCGAATATAAGGACTTAAAACACGAAATGATAATGCAAGGAACATAAATTCTAGGTACCCTTTATGATTCCATGCGATACACACAAGTCACATAGTATATGAATCATAAGAAATGAACATTTTTAGGCTCTAAGAGTGAATAGAATGCAAAAATGACTAGTGAAGCAATCAAAGGCAAGTTTTCCTTTAAAATTTTGGAAAAAATCTATAGCGGGAAACCCGCAGATGAAGGCCAGATCGATCCCCTATTCAAAGTAGATCGATCTCTTGTTCAAGCAGATCAAGCTCAGTTTGGTTCTATCTAGAAAATATTGATCCCTTCCCAAAGAGCAGATCGACCTCTCCCCATGAGCAATTTGATCTCCATTTGCTCCTGCCTAGCAAGGATCGATCCCTTCCCAAAGAGCAGTTCGATCTCTCCCCATGAGCAGATCGATCTCCACTTGATTCAGCCAATAAAGGATCGATCTCTTCCCAAAGAGCAGATTGATCCCCCACTTACATACCTGAATACTTCGATAGTTCAAACTAAAGGAAGATCAATCTCTTATCCTAGGAGAATGATCTCATAACCCATATTCTATAAAAACCCGACGACCAAGTCTTCTTCCTTAGAAAAATAAAACAACTCTCCATTTTTACCCAAAAGAGCAAGCTTTCTCACTCTAGAATACCATCCCCTTTCCAAAAAGATTTGAGAAAAGTTAGGAGAATGATCTCATAACCCATATTCTATAAAAACCCGACGACCAAGTCTTCTTCCTTAGAAAAATAAAACAACTCTCCATTTTTACCCAAAAGAGCAAGCTTTCTCACTCTAGAATACCATCCCCTTTCCAAAAAGATTTGAGAAAAGTTACTTTAAGCAAAGTTGTTCATTGTGAGGAGGAGAACAACATAGTTTAGAATAAATGTTCAAATTCCTAGATAGAAGGAACAAAAGGGTCTTCCAATTTTAGACAATAGAAAAGACAAGTTAGGTGAGTTTTCAATACACCAACTCCAAGTATGTTTATCTAGACGTTGTTATGAGTTGATTGGTGTATGTATTGTTGGTTGAAACTACCTCGAACATGAGGAATCAACCATGACCTAGAAATGGGTTTAGTGTGAGAAAATGAGCTAGGGTGGATTTAATGATGAATTGGTTATACTAAGGTGTTAGTAATGTTATATGCATGATTTTGAGTTGGTTTAGCGAAATCAATCTATGAAATTGGATGAAGTTATGAAGTGTGCATATAAGGTGCTTGCAAAAATGGAAAGAACTAAGGTTAGAGCATACAAGCCAAGTGCTTGGTTAGATAACTAAGTGAGTTTGTTAGCCGAATTGGCTAGGAATGGCATGATGGGTGTTCGTCCACCATGCCATGGCCAAATGTAATCATAGGCCAAGCTTGATGCAATCGGCTCGATAAGGTTAATGGACCCAAAATTTGGTCCAACGAGAGATAATGAGCCTAAGGAGCCCAATGGGCCTATGTGAAATAAATATAATAGTCAAAATGAACTTAAGAGAGAATTAGGCTCAATAAGATATATTGACTAGGATGAAGTTAGAATATGAGTTATTAGTAATTGACTCATGTGATAAATGAATGTTTCTAGCTCCTAATGATATATCCGGAGCAAATTGAGCCCAATCACGAAAAAATGAAGAAGGAAGAAGGAGTTGCTTTCGAGTGAATAGTGGTAAGGGAATTTTGTTGGCTCCTAGAGGTATCTATACGCATTTTCGAGCGCATTTCTAATCTCTTAAATTGTCTAAGGGTCTTAGAAAAGAAATGGATGTTTGAAGGGCAAAGAAAATTGAGATTTTAGAAATGTTAATGAAAAGCAAGAACAAGATGTTCTTGGGTCTTTTTACTGCATTTTAGCATGTGGATAGGTAAGCTGGCTAGCATTTAAATGATTTGCATTAAAATAGCTTGATTTGGTTTTAATAACCAAGTTTTGCAAAGGAATTAGCCACCTACATGGATTTTGTGGAAATAAAGCGTACTGAAGCGTTGCTCGCATGAGATTTGATATATTCATACATGCATTAGTGCTGGAGCGATGCTTGCACTAGAGTTTTACATGCATGAGTGCTGGAGCCTAACTTGTACTAGTTTTCACATGGATTTTACGACATGGTGCTGGAGCGTTGCTCGCACTAGATGCCTATTATGCATTTACAGTCGTGCTAGATATTACTCGTGTCACGACCCTTAACTTACCAAAATACGTGCAAATTTTTTGCATTTTCATGCATCATTTATTATTCGTCCTTTCTCGATCGTGAATAGCTACTCTCCTCAACAGTTGGGCTGTGTGTCGACGTCTAACTCACTCCACCATACCAATTCACTTTGCATATTATTTATAAGTAAACACTTGTATAAATAAATCAGAGTCATTTACATGTGTTTACATCGTTTTACATCCGCAATAGTACATACAAAATGCTACTGTGCTACCGTAAGTTTAGATACAAAATTACAATAGTGTATATACCTTACGCGATGGGATGCAACGGATTACCAAAAGGGAATGCCTCCAATCACGCTCACTCTATACTCAAATCTCTATAGAGAGGGGGAAAATAAGGGGGTGAGCAAACCACACGCTCAGTAAGGCAATCATACGAGCAGGTAGATACTGCACTATCTATGTGATCGTGATGCCTTGCTCAAAAGCATTTAGTTCATCATTTTATCTTAAAACATGAGTGTATGATTGTGTTAATGGTATGTAAAGCATTCATGCTATTAAAATCTAGTGCACAATTCAATTCAAAGCATGGTATAAATCATCATGCATAATTCACAATAAAGCAAGGCATTACCCATCATGCGTTTTTCTCAAATAAAGCAGGCATTAATCATCATACTTCGGTGCACTTTAAACCATTAACAATCGATATCTTAAAACAATTCAACACTTGTCAGGTCTCAGCCCCTCCCTCGGACTGTCCTGATCCACAAATCATTTCAAACATGGATTTATTCACAAAGCATTAGACATGTGAGATAGGCAATTCAATAAAAGGTAATAACCTCTAGGTCTATGGCTATAACTTGTGATACCGGCTACACGGATCAGGTGTGTGGGATATCACCACTATCTGCTTCCACACGGGAGGTGGGTCAAATCCTGCCCATCGATCCATAGCAGATCTCGTCCGAAGATAGCATATCACAATCTCAACACGGTACAACATACTCCATGCTACATGCACGGTACAACGTACTGCATGGACCCAATCAATACATCATATCACGCCACATCTCAAAATGCACGTGTGAGCCTATTTAATCGGAACGACCTCTTGTCTACTCGAAGCTCCTATCACGGCTATCAACATGTCAAAATCATAAACTACACGTGCGAGCCTATTTAATCGGTGCAACACCAAGTCTGCCCGAAGCACCAAGCACAATAACAAATAAGGTGGGCATCTAGTGTGAGCTAAGCTCTAAGAACCATGCCAAAACCAGTATGAAATCCATGTGAAAACTAGTACGAGCTAAGCTCTAGCACTCATATGTATAAAAAATGTTAAATCTCGTGCAAGTCATACTCTAGCATGCTTTCATTCTCACGAAAACAATGTAGGTGACTCATTTCTTTGGAAAGTGTGGTTAACAAACCAAAACAACTCATTTCTTTTGCAATTCATTTCAAATGCTAGCCAACCTACCAGTCACTTGCTAAAAAGCAGTAACACATGATTTTCCAAAGCATTATGCTTTTATTTTCATGCACATTTCTCAAACACCCAACTTTTACCCTTCAATCACCCAATTTCATTTCCTAACATCGCATGCATTCTGCCAAAGCATTAAGCGCCCAAATTACTCACAGATATCACTAAGAGTCCATACAATTCCCTTACCTCAATTTACTTGAGTACGACTCTCTTTTCCTCTTAGTTTCTTGCGCTCTTGGCTCGCCTTGTTTCGGTGTATCCTCAGAAGCTGCGATTTAATCATCCAAACCACTTGAGTTAAAATTATTAACTCACATTTGACCTCATTAGTCAATATAATTCAACTATGCATTTACTAATGCCTTAATCCACATTTTCGCTTTTTTGGTAAATCTCACAATTTATTCACTAACAACTCCTTAAAATCATACCACAACACGATCATTAACTTCAATAGATCCCATTCATCATTAATCTCAACACATTTCACTTTCTCACGCTAGACCATTTCTAGGTCATGGTGGATTCATTACTTCCTAGGTAGTTTCTACTCTTTATACGCATACCAAACAACTCCAAAATCAATATCTACAAAATGTACTTGAGTTATTTCATTTAGAAACTCACCTAGCTTGATTTTCTCTTTGCTCAAATGGAAATGCACCTTTGATCCTTCAATCCAACAAGTGGGAAAATGCCTTCAAACTATGTTGTTCTTTTGTTTGAGGTGAACAACTTTGTCTCTAATAGCTTTCCCTCAAATCTTACTGAAATGTATGGATTTAGGAGTGAGAAAGCTAGGTTTTTAGGTTAGAAATGGGGAAGATTGGCTTTTGTCTCGGAAAAGCAGATCCAACTGCTCCATATTTATAGATTTAACTTGATGAGATCGATCTACCTTGGGTGGAGATCGATCTGGTCCTTTTAAAATCCCTCGTTTCCAAGACATTTTGAAGGCAGGAGATCAATCTGTCGAGGCTTGAGATCGATTTGCTGTCAAACAGAAGCTTAAGGAGATCGATTTGGTCTTAGGGGAGATCGATCTGTTTCCAACCCGAGAGCTAAGGAGATCGATCTGTTCCATTAAGGATCGATCTGCTCTATTCCATTGCTCAAATAAGAGCTTTCTGGCTCTTCTAGATCGATCTCTCATCCTATAGGATCGATTTGGCCTTCATATTTCAATATTTTCTACAGTTTTTCTGCAATAACTCACACCAAATTTCATACCTTTTATTTCCATGATCATATTATCATCCACTCATCTTTGAGACTTGAAAATGACATCCCATAATACTTCATACACGTTAAAACTTGTGTAAAATCTTTGTATATCCAAAGGTACATGATATAAACCAAATGGAAGTGCACAACTTATGCAAATCTTCATTCCATTTTACCATACTACACATATTCCATCTACTCATATTCATCACATATCAAAGTCCATTCCTTCACATTCATACATAATGTAACTTGTATGTACAATCACAACTCATATTACTAGTGTGTACATTAACTTATGTGCTTACATCACATATACTTCACTTATGAATTCATAGTATAACTCCATTTACATTTCTATGCACATATATACAATTATACATATACGGGGTCTCACATTCTCCCCCACTTAGAAAATTTGGTCCTCCAAATTAGAACCAATTTAATTCGTGAATAATTCAGGATACTTCTCCTGCATCAAATTCTCCAATTCCCATATGGCTTCTTCTACAGTGTGATGTTGCCAAAGAACTTTCACCAAAGGAATTGTCTTTATCCTCCACACTTTATCTTTTCTATCCAGTATCCGAACTGGCTTCTCAACGTATGTCATACCCTCATTGAGCTCCAAAGGCTCATACTTTATCACATGCGTCGGGTCCTGGTGATACTTCCTTAACATGGATACGTGGAAGATGTTATGCACCTTTGCCAACTCTTGTGGCAATGCCAATCTATAAGTCTTATCTCCCACCTTTTCAAGTATCTCAAATGGCCCTATATATCGAGGGCTCAACTTTCCCTTCTTCTCTAATCTCATAATTCCTTTCGAAGGGGAGACTTTCAAAAACACTGACTCACCCATATCAAACTCCAGTGGTCTCCGTCTCCTGTCAGCTTAACTCCTTTGCCGACTCTGAGCTGTCTGAAATCTTTCACATTTCAATTGGACGTCCTCAGATGCCTGCTGCACTAAGTCTGGAGCAAAAATCTATTTGTCACCAACCTCTTCCCATCCAATAGGGGAATGGTATCTACGCCCATACAATGCCTCATATGGTGCAATCCCGATACTCGCATGAAAACTGTTATTATAAGTGAACTCTGCGAGTGGCAAATAGTTATCCCAGGAGCCTCTAAAATTCAATGCACACACTCTCAACATATCCTCCAGGGTTTGTATAGTCCTCCCTAACTGACCATCTGTCTGAGGATGAAACGCGGTGCTAAAACTCAACAAGGTCCCCATCGCTTCTTGAAAATGTTCCCTGAAATGGGAAGTGAAGCTGGCATCCCTATCAGAAAAATCGCTCACTGGAATTCCATGTAGCCTCGCTATCTCGCGCACATTTAGATTCGCTAACTGGTTCAGAGTATCGGTAGCTCTCATAGCTAGAAAATAGGTTGATTTTGTCAACCGATCCATAATCACCCATATGGCATCATGACCTCTGCGAGTCCTTGGCAATCCCATCATAAAATCCATGGTGACATGCTCCCACTTCCAAGTCGGTATCGGTAAAGGCTGTAATAACCCTGCAGGCTTCTAATGCTTTCCCTTCACCTGCTGACAAATGAGACACTTAGCAACATATTCAGCAATGTGCTTTTTCATCTTAAACCTCCAATAAACCTTTCGAAGGTTTTGATACATCTTGGTACTCCTTGGATGTATCGTATACTTCGATGAGTGAGCCTCTGTCAAGATCAACCTTTTGATCTTTGCATCATCAGGAACACATATCCTACCTTTGAACCTCAATAATCCATATGAACTCAACACAAAGTCCGTCTCTGTACCCCTCTATATCTGCCCGACAATATCACCACACTGCTGATCAACTCGTTGAGCCTGTCGGATTTGATCTATCAGATCCGGTTCTAAGTGCAAGCTAGCTATTATAAATTCGTTATCAGCATCAGGCGGGGTCATATCCAAACTGAGGTTTGTGAACTGTTCCAACAGCTCATGTTCCCTGGCCATCATGAATGACACCAACCCGAGATGCTTTCTACTCAATGCATCAAAAACCACATTTACTTTACCCGGGTGGTACAAGATCTCATAATCATAATCCTTTTATAGCTCGAGCCATCTCCTCTGTCTCATATTCAACTCTTTCTACGAGAACAGGTACTTAAGGCTCTTATGATCTGTGTAAATTTGAAATCTCTCACCATAGAGATAGTGGCGTCATATTTTCAAAGCAAACACCACGGTCACCAACTCTAAATCGTTGGTCGGGTAGTTCCTCTCATAATCCTTTAACTGTCTCGATTGATAGGCTACTATCCTCCCATCCTGCATCAATACACAACCAAATCCTTGGTGTGAAGCATCCGTATACACCGGGAAACCTCTTAAGCTGGTAGGAAAGGTGAGTATCAGAGCTGTAGTCAACCTCCTCTTTAACTCCTCAAAACTTTCCTCACACTTATCGTCCCACACAAATTCAACATTCTTTCTCGTGAGACATGTCAAAAGAGCAACTAATCTCAAGAATCCCTCTATAAACCTTCCGTAATACCCAGTTAAACCCAGGAAACTTCTGATCTCTGTCACTGTTTGGGGTCTCTGCCACTGTGTCACTGCCTCAATATTTGATGGATCCACTGACACTCTATCCTTCGACACTATGTGACCCAGAAAAGAGATCTGTTCCAACCAAAAGTCGCACTTACTGAGTTTAGCGTACAACTTCTTCTCTTGAAGGGTTTGTAGCACTATCCTTAGATACCTCTCATGCTCCTCTCTAGACTTTGAGTACACCAGTATATAATCAATAAACAAAATAACAAATTGATTCAAGTACTGGTGGAATACCTCATTCATCAACGACATAAAAGCTACTGGAGCATTCGTCAACCCGAATGGCATAACCATAAATTCATAATGTCCATACCGGGTGCGAAAAGCTGTCTTGGGTACATCTCCACTCTGTATCTTCTACTGATTGTACCTTGATCTCATATCTATCTTGGAAAAGACCTGCGCTCCCTTAAGCTGATCTAACAAGTCATCGATATGTGGAAGGGGATACTTATTCTTGATGGTGGCCTTATTCAACAATTGGTAATCTATACACAGTAAGAGGCTTTCATCATTCTTCCATACAAACAGAATCGGTGCTCCCAAAGGTGAGATGCTCGGCTTGATGAACCCCTTCTCTAATAACTCTTGCAGTTGTTTCCTTAATTCTTCTAACTCAACTTGAGCCATTCTATATGGTGGCTTGGATATCGGCTCTATACCAAGTGCCAACTCTATACCAAGCTTCATCTCTCTATCTGGAGGTAACCCTAGTAACTCATCTGAAAAGACATCTAGAAATTCCTTAACCACTGGTATACCTCCCAATTCTTGACGAGCCTTATCCATCTCAATCACATAAGCGATGAAGCCTTCACAATATTCTTCCCACCATTAGTAACATAATCATCACATACTCACATATAATTTATAAACAAGATCAATCTCTCAAATACTATGCATTAAAATCATGCTCTTCTTATTTGTAAAGATCATGTCATTTCATTTCTTCTCATCAAAATTTACAATAAGATTGTCTAATCCTAAAAACGTCAAGGTTCTAGCATGACAATCCATAACAATATGATTTGCAGCCAGCCAATCCATCCCTAGGATTACATCAAAATCACCCATATTTAGTAAAATTAAATCAGCTGCCATTTCTTTACCTCCTATCCTCAATTTAGAGTTCCTATACACATGCTCAGTCAATTGACTATCATTCATAGGGGTAGATATCATCAACATCATATCAAGCAGTGTGGGTTTTACATACTTTAACAATTTACATGCAAACAATGGCGATATAAACGAATGAGTGGCACCACAATCAAACAATACATATGCTTCTAAATCAAAGATTTGGATGGTACCTTTAACCACATCTGAAGACTGATCTGCAATATCCTGGTCCAATGAGTGCACTCGCCTTCTGCTTACACCCACTGCTTGCTTCCCCCTTTCCTCAGCTGTAGCCCTTATTCTCAGAGTAGCTATCCCAACTGGAGCTCTCTATGGCTCCCTGCCTTTCTGTGGGGCTCTCTCTGTCATCTCTGTCCCTAATCTTACCAACCTTTCCAAACTTTGAGGCAATCCTATCAACATCTTGTTCGCACAATTACGCCCTACGCACTGCCTCCTCGTAGGTTGGTATATCCAAGGGAATCAATCTATACTTGATGGTCGATCTCAATCCATCCACAAACTTCTGGTTTTTCTCGACCTCATTACTCATCGTGTTGGGATCATATCTGCCCAGGGAGATAAAAGTAGCCTCATACTCATCCACAGTCCTACTCCTTTGGGTTAGTCCCAAAAATGCCATTTTCATCTTCTGCTGTGCGGTATCCGAAACGTACTGTCTCCGGAAGGCCTCCAAAAATATATCCCAGCTGATCTCAGTATGCCAGGCTCTCAAAATAAGCCTAGTGGATTTCCACCAATGTTCTGCTGATCCCTTCAGCATAAAAGAGGCCAATGCTACAATCTCGATAGTAGTGCACTCAAAGAACCCATACAGCTTCTCGATCTCATTTATCCAATCCTCAGCAGCTACTGGGTCCTTTACTCCACTGAAAGATAGCGGTCCAAACTTCTGAAATTGTCGCAGCCTATTCAAATCACAACTGTAACCCCAGCCTCTACTAGCCTGTGGTGTAGCAACAGGTGTAGGCATATCCTGTGCAGGTGAGGGTGTAGGTGTCTCTGTCGTCTGAGGTCTCTGGGCTGGCCTTGCCCATGCCTCAGGAACTGTCGCCTACTCGACATCACCCTCTGTAGCGGGACTCTATCTACCGCCAACTCCGGGTAAAGATTGGGTGACCAACTCCAATATCATCTCAATGCTCCGTTCAATCCTCACGAAGCAAGTCTCAGTACTTTCGAGCCTCTCCTCTGGACCCTGTGGAGTATGCTCAACCTCAGCCTCCATCTCTATATCAACCCGAGCCTCGTGTGTTTCTGGCTCAACACGACCCCTAGGCCTTCCTCTATGGCCTCTAACTTGAGCCTTCGCCCCTCTACCGCGACTGGTATTAGGCATAATTACTCAATTCCCTACATTCATATCAAATTCTTAGTTAACCCATCGACACACACAATTTGTATATAAACAAGCACAGTAACATGGGGATGTAATTTTCCAAGTTATTAAGTATTTTAGACACGGCACACGTCAGACCAACTCAAGCTCTGATACCAATTTCTGTCACAACCCTCAACTTACCAAAATACGTGCAAATTTTTTGCATTTTCATGCATCATTTATTATTCGTCCTTTCCCGATCGTGAACAGCTACTCTCCTCAACAGTTGGGCTATGTGTCGACGTCTAACTCACTCCACCATACCAATTCAAATTGCATATTTTTTATAAGTAAACACTTGTATAAATAAATCAGAGTCGTTTACATTGTTTACATCATTTTACATCTCCAATAGTACATACAAAATGCTACTGTAAGTTTAGATATAAAATTACAACAGTGTGTATACCTTACGCGATAGGTTGCAGCGGATTACCAAAAGGGAACGCCTCCAGTCACGCTCACTCTATACTCAAATCTTTGTAGAGAGGGGGAAAATAAGGGGGTGAGCAAACCACACGCTCAGTAAGGCAATCATGCGAACAGGTAGATACTGCACTATCTACGTGACCGTGATGCCATGCCCAAGAGCATTTAGTTCATCATTTTATCTCAAAACATGAGTGTATTATTGTGTTAATGGTATGTAAAGCATTCATGCTATTAAAATAAATGCACAATTCAATTAAAAGCATGGTATAAATCATCATGCGTAATTCACAATAAAGCATAGTGATGTGGTCGTGTCACCGGATCCACGTGTGCAACTATCTGCCTGCCACGTATCGATCCAAGAACAGGCCACGTGGCAGATTGGCGACAGAAGCACTATGCGACACCGTTCCCAGAGGTGCGACAGAGTGTTTGACGCGAGAGGAGTCTATCGCTTCACAGTCTGCCGCGCATCGTTAGCGACAGATCTCCATCGCCCATGCACGGCAGAGGACTCTCGCACAGACCGCGGTAGAGGTCCCCGCGTGACAGGCGGTATAGTCTCCCGCACAGACCGCGGTAGAGGTCCCCGACAGAGGTCTCCCGCACTGTATGCGCCAGAGTCTCCCGCACGGCCTGGGACAGAGTCGCCAAAGTCTCCCGCACAGACCGCGGTAGAGGTCCCCGACAGAGGTCTCCCGCACTGTATGCGCCAGAGTCTCCCGCACAGCCTGGGGCAGAGTACCCAGAGTCCCCAGAGTCTCTCGCACGGCCTGGGGCAGAGTCCCCAGAGTCTCCCGCACGCCTGGGGCAGAGTCCCCAGAGTCTCTCGCACAGAAGCGCGACAGAGTGCTCTACCACTCTGTCGCGGCCCAGACACGCGCCTGGGCCTCAGCCCGAACCGACTCAGAAGCCTATAAATATGAGGTGAGCCCTCTGAAGGAAGGGATCCGGGAGAGAAGAATCCAAAATTCAAGAAAAACAGGGAGAACACTTAAACACTCTGATTTAAGCCATAAACTCTCCTTTTCTTACATACATACACCAACTCCCGATCACTGACTTGATCGTCGGAGTGCGCGTGCAGGGAATAATCCCTGCCCCCTCTGATTCCTGTTGTTTTTTCAGGATATACAAAGAACGCGTGGAGCAAACTGTGACGATTGAATTAACCGCCAACAGTACAATCCGATCACGTGGAAAGCAAAGCACTGTTGCTGTCAGGTAGGCAACATCAATTGGCGCCGTCTGTGGGAAACTTGACAAAAAGTCAGGTTCTCTATTGAAATGGTGAGGACGCGTTCCGCAGCAGAGTTGACAGGAGGGCGGAATTCTGTAAGTCCCCCTGCCAGATCGGAACGAAGGAAGAGACAAAGTGAAAGGGCTCAAGCAGAACCCTTAGTCTCCCTGGAAGAATTCGACGCTCTGAAGCGCAAAAATGAAGAGGCTACGACAGCCCTGAGAGCCATGGTGAGCTTCTTCAGAGAGGCTCTCCCCCAGTTCAGCTTACCCCAAGAAGTACAGCAGTTACTGGGGGAATGCACCCCTAGACAGACCTACGAGAGAGGTCAGCCCTCCAGCCTGGTAAACGCTGGACAAGAGGCAGGAACGCCATACAATGCCACTGTCGACCCAGCGAGACAGAGTCCACCTGGCACACCTCGGCGACAGAGTTCGCCAGGAGCTCAAAGGCGGCACAGCTCAACCGCATCTCCCATGCGTCAGACATCCCCTCTGTCCTATGATCGGCAGAGTTCGTCGATTCTGCGGCAGAGTTCCCCCGTAGCTCAACGTCGACAGAACTCTCCCGCGGACAACATGCGGCAGAGGTATCCTGCATCGCATACGAGACGGTGCACTCCTACCGCTTATAGGCGGCAGAGTTCACCTCTGCCCAATGCACGGCAGACTTCCCCTCTGGCTGCCAGGTGGCAGAGTTCACCTCTGCCCAATGTGCGGCAGACTTTCCCTCTGGCTGCCAGGCGACAGAGCTCACTCGCAGCCCGTAGGCGACAGAGTTTCCATACCTGTCGCAGCTCATCCCCTGTGTTGGAACATGACGTGAGGGCGTGTGGAGCTGGGGAGCGAAGGAGACAAGGAGATTTTTATCCGCAAGAAGGTCCCGAGATATCGAGTCCCGTAGTCAGAGGTACTGGAAGAGGTATTTACCAATCGGACTCTTCTAGACCGGAAGGGACAGGACCTTGCTCAGCTCGAGGGTCGGAGGACGTGGAAAAGGTCATCCAAAGGATCCTCGAAAAGAAAAAGCTAGTGTTTCCGGATGATGGACAAAGGAGGAGGATCCCATTCAGTCCGAAAATCATGAACAAACCCTTGCCGAAAAAGTTCAAAATGCCTTCTATGGCTACTTACACCGGCAAAGCGGATCCCTACGACCATATTCAGAGTTATGAATCCCTCATGCTGCTTCATGGTTGGGAGGACGAAATCATGTGTAGAGCCTTTTCTCTCACATTGTCCGGGCACGCTCTGAAATGGTTCAACGGGTTGAGTGAAGCTTCAATCTCCTCTTTTGACGAGTTGAGAAATGAGTTCCTCAAAGTGTTCATGATCCATAGCCAAAGGAAGAAAGACGCTACCTACCTACTCACGCTTAAACAAGGAAACCGAGAATCCTTGAAGAGTTATGTAGATCGCTTCCGAGATGCGACCTTGGAGGTGGAAGATCTACCAGTGGGGGTAGCCTTGGCTGCGATGCTGCAAGGGACAAGCTCGGAGAAGCTGCAAGAATCTCTCTCTCTCGATCAACCTATAATGATCTCCGATCTCTTTGCCAGGGCTAATAAATACGTGGCTCAAGAAGAAGTCATGAAAATGATACAGCCCAGGGAGGCTAAAGAGGGAAAGAAGAGAGAGAGAGATGCGCCCGAGAGAAGCTCCCAAAGACCCGTGAGAGTAGACAAAACCCCCAAGCTCAGGTACGAAGGCTACACCCGACTGAGCGAGCCTCGTACTGCAATACTGGCAGCAATTGAGGGGGCGGGACTACTAGAATTCCCCAAGAGGAAGATGGGAGATGTAGGCCGAAATTCTGAAGCCTACTGTGAATTCCATTGTGCTCACGGACACCCGACAGAGAGGTGTAAAGACTTGATGGACCAGTTAGAAAGACTGGCCAGAGAGGGCAAGATTAACCGCTTCTTATGGAGAAACAAGAGACCCCGTTATCCTCCGCGTGACCAAAGAAATGACCGTCCGCGGACCGGGGCAAATAACAACAATAGACGGGATAGGCCAAGAAACGAAGCGGTCAGGCCTACAATTCCCCGTGCCAATCCGCCAAACAACGAGCCTACAGCCCCCGCGATTAATGTCATCGCAGGTGGGGAATCAAGCGCGGGAAGCTCTTCTTCATCCCGCAAGAGCTACGCCAGGCAGGCATATCAGGTGAACGTTGTTATGGAAGAACAGGCGGACGAAGAGCCCATCATGTTCACTCCGGCTGACAAAGGAGATATCGCCATGCCCCATGATGACCCTATGGTGATATCCACTGTCGTGGCCAAACACCCGGTAAGTAGAGTCCTGGTTGATAACGGGAGCTCAGTGAACCTGATCTATTGGAATTGCTTTGAGAAAATGAGCATTTCCGAAGATAGGTTGAAACCCGTTATGACACCGCTATACGGATTCACGGGTGAGCGAGTGAAGTTCGCTGGATCCATAGAGTTGCCAGTGACCCTCGGCGAGCACCCGAAAGATGTGACCCGACAAGTGTTGTTCATGGTGGTCAGATCCACCTCCGCCGCCTACAACATGATCTTGGGCAGGCCGGTGCTGAATGACATGAGGGTGGTAATATCCTCTTGCTATCTGTTGATGAAATTTCCCACTCCCAACGGAGTCGGGCAAGTACGAGGAAACCAAAAGAGCGCCCGTACTTGTTATCTCGCTTCCACTGCCAACAAGGTAGCACAGAGGAAAGAAACCTTATGCATTGACGATCCGCCTAAGCCCCAACCTGTAGAGGAAACAGAAGCCATTGCGCTAACTGAAGGGGATAGCGGAAAAAGGGCATTCATCGGGACTCAGTTGGGCGAGCAACAGAAAAAGGAGATAGTCGAGTGTCTGAGAAGAAACTCGGATATCTTCGCCTGGAGCCCAGCCGACATGCCCGGGATCAGTCCCGAAGTCATATGCCATGAACTTAACATCATACCCGGACATAGACCCGTCAAACAGAAGAAGAGGAGTTTCGCCCCGGAGCGACAAAAAGCAATCACTGAAGAAGTGACTAAACTCCTAGGCGCCGGATTCATCCGAGAAGTCTATTACCCTGAGTGGTTAGCCAATGTAGTGATGGTAAAGAAATCTAGCGGGAAATGGCGAATGTGTGTTGATTTCACAGACCTGAACAAAGCCTGCCCCAAAGATTCATACCCCCTACCTCGGATAGACAGACTCGTAGATGATACATCCGGCTACGAACTCCTCAGTTTCTTAGATGCATTCTCCGAGTATCACCAAATCATGCTTCACCCAGAAGACGAAGAAAAGACTTCTTTTATAACCGATGACGGAACCTATTGCTATCGGGTAATGCCGTTCGGTTTAAAGAACGCGGGTGCCACCTACCAACGAATGGTGAGCAAAGTGTTCAAAGATCTTCTGGGAAATACCATGGAAGCCTACGTGGACGACATGATAGTCAAGAGCCGCGTAGGAGAATCTCATGCTGATCAAATGTCCACGGTATTTGAAGTATTGAGGAAATTTAACATGAAGCTAAACCCCGAAAAGTGCTCTTTCGGGGTAAGGTCAGGAAAATTCCTAGGCTTCATGATCACTAACAAGGGCATCGAGGCAAATCCTGAAAAGATACAGGCTGTCATTGACATGAAACCCCCAACCACCGTAAAAGAGGTCCAAAGATTGACAGGCAGAATAGCGGCTCTGAATCGCTTCTTGTCGAAATCAGCCGAAAAGAGCTTGCCTTTCTTCAAAACTCTACGGGGGGGGAAGAACTTCGAATGGACAGAAGATTGTCAAAAAGCCTTTGAAGATCTCAAGGAATACTTGAAGCGGTTGCCTCTATTAACAAGGCCCCTGGAAGCAGAGCAGCTCTATATGTATTTGGGAGTCGGTGATTTCGCCGTTAGCGCGGTGCTACTAAAGAAAGACGAAATGGTACACTGCCCCATCTACTATGTGAGCAAAGTGTTATTAGATCCAGAGACCCGCTATCCACTGGCCGAAAAGCTAACATTAGCCCTCTTGATGGCCTCGCGAAAGCTGCCTCCGTATTTCCAAGCACATCCCATTACTGTCTTAACAGACCAACCATTAAGACAGATCCTCCAGAAACCTGAGCATTCAGGGAGGTTAGTGAAATGGGCGGTGGAGCTTGGGGGATACGACATCACCTTCCAAGCGAGACAGGCTATCAAAGGTCAAGCTCTGGCTGACTTCATCGTGGAATGCACTATCCCGAACGACAACAGTGAAGGGGAGGCTCACCCATGGTTACTGCATGTCGATGGGTCATCAAGTGCCAACGGAAGTGGAGCGGGTATAGTCCTGGTATCACCAGAAGGAAAATCCCTCGAATACTCCCTACGATTCGGATTCCCTAGTTCGAACAACATAGCGGAGTATGAAGCTTTGATAGCAGGGATGGCACTAGCGGAGAAACTACAGGTTCACCACTTGGTAGCACACAGTGATTCCCAACTGGTGGTGAACCAATTCAGCGGAAAGTATGAGGTACGAGAACCGATACTGGTTCCTTACTTAATGAAAGTCCAACTCTTGGCCAAGACTTTCAAAAGCTTTCAGCTGATACAAATTAACCGGTCCGAAAACACACATGCTGATTCACTGTCTAAGCTGGCCTCCTCCACAGAAACACAAGGAAGGATTGTAAAGGTGGAGAGGCTTGAACGACCAAGTATTGAAGAGGTCGAAGTGTGTGACATTGCAGTTGGAGACGATTGGAGATCCCCATTTAAACAGTATCTCACTGATGGTACATTCCCCCAAAATAAAGACGAGGCTCGTCGCTTGAAAATACAAGGGGCGAAGTTCACACTCATCAATGGAGAACTGTACAAAAGGGGATACTCATCGCCACTGCTAAAATGTCTGGGACCGGAACAAGCTAGATATGCCCTAGCGGAAGTGCATGAAGGAATCTGCGGCGAACACTTAGGAGCAAGAGCTCTTGCCGCCAAAGTACTGCGATCGGGATTCTACTGGCCAACGCTGAAAAAAGATGCAATGGACCAAACCCGCAGATGTGATAAATGCCAGAGGTTTGCGCCTATCACAACAGCCCCAGTAACTCCCTCTCAAGGCGCAGTACAGCCAATTCCTTTTGCACAATGGGGATTGGATATTCTTGGACCCTTCCCCTTAGCCACGGGACAAAGAAAGTTCCTGTTAGTGGCCACCGATTACTTCACCAAGTGGATTGAAGCACAGCCTTTAGCCACAATCACAGAAAAGAACGTGGAGGCAATGGTGTGGAAGGACATTATCTGTCGATTCGGAATTCCCCGCATCTTAAATGCCGACCACGGGAAGCAATTCGATTGCAACGCCTTCCGTGAATTCTGTAAAGACCTCAACATCCAGCTAAGG
Organism: Firmiana major; assembly: GCA_033439115.1. Taxonomy (NCBI): domain Eukaryota; kingdom Viridiplantae; phylum Streptophyta; class Magnoliopsida; order Malvales; family Malvaceae; genus Firmiana; species Firmiana major. The sequence continues at coordinate 44,469,186 of CM065899.1, forward strand.
ATCTCTTCAGTGTCATATCCTCAAGCTAATGGACAAGCCGAGGTCAGTAATCGGATTATCCTCCATGGGCTGAAGACCAGGCTAGACAGAGCAAACGGAGCCTGGGTGGACGAATTGCCTAGTGTCTTATGGGCATATCGTACCACCAGCCGTGTGTCGACTAATGAAACGCCGTTCAGTCTTGTATACGGTGCAGAAGCACTGATCCCCGTGGAACTTGGAGCCATATCACCAAGGGTGGTACCCTTGGTAGAGGAAGAAAACTCTCAAGCTCTAAGGGAAGACTTGGACCTAATCGATGAACACAGAGAAACCCCGGCTATTCGATTGGCATCCTATCAACAAAGGGTAGCCAACTACTACAATAGTCGGGTAAGAGATAGGCCAATGTCTGAGGGAGATCTAGTGCTCAGAAAGTCGCAGATCACGAACGCCCTAAAGGAGGACGGGAAGTTCAGAGCCAACTGGGAAGGTCCCTACAGAATCAGACGCAAGATCGGACCTAACACCTGCGCTCTGGAAACTCTACAAGGGAAGAAGATAGGGAAAACGTGGAACTCAAATCACTTGAAGTTGTATTTGAGATAACCACTACATCTTCCTTCCCAAACACTATTGTTTTACTAACACTGTCACCAGATGTAAGACAAAATCTCGTGACAGGATTCTGAAACCGTAAGAGCCTGAGACGCTATGCGTCACTGTGGCCAGGTATGCATTCACCCCAGCCGTAAAAGCCTGAGACGCTATGCGTCACTGTGGCTAGGCATATGTTAATAAAACACATGAGCGCTACCCTTGGTTCGGGCCCTGCGAACGCAGGCTACCAACGGGTCAGACTCACAAAGAACACTACCCTTGGTTCGGGCCCTGCGAACGCAGGCTACCAACGGACTAGACCCAAAGCCTTAAAAAGGCCTAGGATGCTTTGTGTCATTATGGCCAGGCGTAGTTGGTTCGGGCCCTGCGAACGCAGGCTACCAACGGGCTAAGCCTAAAGCCGTAAGAGCCTGAGACGCTTTGCTTCACTGTGGCCGGGCATAGTTGGTTCGGGCCCTGCGAACGCAGGCTACCGGCGGGCTAGCACTAAAGTCGTCAAAGCCTGAGACACTTTGCGTCACTATGGCCGGGCGTAGATGGTTCGGGCCCTGCGAACGCAGGCTACCAGCGGGCTAGCACAAAAGAGCCGTAAGAGCCTGAGACGCAATGCGTCACTAAGGCCATAAAAGCCGTAAGAGCCTAAGACGCAATGCGTCACTATGGCCAGGCGTATACTCAAAAGAGCCGTAAGAGCCTGAGACGCAATGCGTCACTAAGGCCAGGCATAAAGCATTCAATTAACCATAAAGGCCTAAGACGCTACGCGTCACCGTGGTCAGGTAATCAAAATACTAAGGCTATAAAAACTAAAGACGCCTTCACGTCATAGTACTCAAGCCTTAAACAACTTCGCGTTTGCACAAAAAATTCTTCCTGAAAGTATACCTTTCTATCAAGAATTGGGGAGCATACACGAATATCAATACAAAGCTATATACAAGCAAGGTATATACAAGCAAAGCAACAGAAACAATCAGACAAAGAATGATAAATGACAATTAGAGAAGTAGTGCAAGACAAAGCATGAACAAAAATCTCAATTTCATTTCATTCAAGTGTCGGTACAAACAGATCTTAAACAGATCTTTACAATTGTATTTCGACAAAAGTACAAAGTTAAAACAAAAAACAAAGTACTTGAAATGAAATACAAAAAATAAAAAAGCAAAAATCCCTATCTACTCTCCGGGAGCAAGCTGGGGATCAGCTGCAAAACCTTCACTCCCAAGGGACTGCTCGCCCTCCTTGCCGTCTAAATCAAAGAGGGCTTCTATAGGCTCAGGAGCACCGTCTAGATCCGCGGGCTCCCAAGGACCAGCAAGGTTGACGAGATCGTCCTGAGCAGTCCTCTTGAACAGCTCGTCCGCAGGCTCAGCCTCGGGCTCGTACTTGGTCCAATCAGGGGCCTCAAAGAGCATCGCATCAGGGGTATATTGGAGCTCAGGAAATTCCTCTCCCTCCCTATGTGCTTCTAGCCAAGATCGGGCCAGGTAGAACCCGTACTTGACATAAGGGTTGGAGAAGTCTTCCTTCCGCCTCAAGCAGTCTTTGGAGAGACGATACTCCTTTACGGCCTCGGCCCGTATGCTGTCAATTTCGGCCTGGGATAGTACAGGAGCAGTTTGGCCTTCCAACTCACCAACACGCTGCTCGAGTTCTTGATTCCGAGTGAGCGTAGACATATAGTTGGATTGCATACGGTCTAACTCAGAATGAGCCTCCTGCAGGTCCTCTTGGAGTTTACTAGACCGAGCCGTCTCCACTGTGAGATCCCCCTTGGCAAGACCAAGGTCTTGATGAGCCTTAGCAAGCTGCTCCTCCAGGCTTCGAACTAAATCCGGAAGAAGGGACAAGTTGTTGACCGTGTTCTGTAGCTCCATAACTTTGTCCCTCAACTCCCGGATCTCTCTGTCGGCTCGCTCCCGGTAAGCCCGATGTTGGGCATTATTTGCCGCGGTTCGTTGAGCCAGCTGCGCAAAAATGCAAAAATGTTAGACTCAAAGCATGCTGCAAAAAGCAATCAAAAAGAGAAGAAATCAGAAACTTACCCTCAACGCCTCAATGTCGGCTAAGTCTTCCCCCTCGGGGTAGTTTCTGAATATCCTTGCCTCATCTCGAGGAAGGATAGTTGACCAGCTCAACCGAGAGGCCACCCCGGGAGTGTCCAGAACATCATTATCACGAACCCCGGGGTAGACTCGGAATTCGTGGCCTCTCATAATATTCCCCCCATCCACGGAATAAGGCCTCTCGTCGGCAGGACCTATCCTGGGCAATATCGGCCTGCTTCTCATCGAACTCTCGATATACAGGCGCTTTCTATTCTTCCGTTGAGACGGAACGATATTGCATTCCGCGCGCTCCTCAGAGCGTGATCGCCCGGATGATCCGGAAGCCCCCCGTGAAGACGAGGCAACTCTCCCCCTATCCCGAGATAAATCTCTCTGCTCTGAAGGAGGGGGAGGCATCGCTTGCCTAAAAACTGGAGGGGTCCGAGCGCGAGATGGATGAGAGGGGACTGGTGCCTCACTCGGGACATCGTCAGCCAAACGATGCCTCTTCCTGGCAGGAGCGCTGGAAGGACCAGCCTCAGAAACCTGGCGACCTAATGATTGCCGGAAATGACTCATGTCTGCAAAAAAGAAAAAGAAGATCAATGGTTAATAAATTGATCAAAAATAATAAGTAGAGGGAAAAAATAAAAGTTACCGTCAGGAGAGTTTAAGTGCTCCTGAAGGGACTCGATATTTATCCCCTCGTCGTCTGGAAGCACCATGAAAGTGGAGCCGAACCCTTCCCAACCAGTGAGATCGGCTAAGGGTTCGCTACCAGAGCTGGATTCCAGATTGGTGCCCCCTACATCCTCTTGTGGCCTAAGAGCTTCAGGATTTAACTCGAGAGAAGCCGAAGGCAGAGGATCTGACGACGGAACAGAGGGTCCGGCAACAGGGACCGGACCCACACCCCAGCCTGCTAATATCAAATTTTCATTTGATACAAGGGTGTCCAGGCTAAGGGGATGAGGGACCAGCAATTTGTCGATATCAGAAGACAACTGCTCCCTAAGTGTTGCAACCCGGGGACCCTTGGGGATTTCGTGCCTATTCTCCCAACGAGTAGGGATATCCAGGCCCTCGGGCACTTCCATAACCAGCCATTCTGTCTCGAAACCATGAAGCTTGTTAGCAGGTTTCTCAAATAATCGGTTCTCAAAACCAGGCTGGTACACCCGCTGAAGCGAGTAAGGCACTAAGCCGGGGCTCCCTCGAAGCCTAAAGAATACTTCAAAAAGAGGAAAAGACGGAGGGACGCCCCTTAAATGGCAGTGCACAGTGAATGCTACCAATTGCATCCATGCATGAGGATGCAGTTGCCCCGGGGATACCCTGTGCGTCCTGAGAAAGGAAGCCCCAAAGTCGGACAACGGGAAGCGGAGTCCTAACTCCAAAGCTGCCCTAAAAACGACAACCCCGTCAGACACACGACGTATGTCGCTCTCCTGAGGGGTTGGGAGTCTATAAGTGTATCCCTCGGACAAAGGAAATCGAGATTCTAGGTCTTGAACGTCGGCTTCCCTTAAAGTCGACTTAACACCTAGATCGATTTGCTTTCCTATACCATGTCCAGCCATCTTAGAAGCTCGTAGATCAAAGAAGTGGGATTACGGGCTACGAAAAATTACCTAAGGTAATGGAAACAGAACTCGCGGCAGAGTGTGAAAATCCGCGGCAGACTAGCGACACAGTGAGCAGTCTCGCGGCAGAGTTACGACAGTATGGCGAAGGACTTGCGACAGAGTACCTGAGAGTCGCGACAGAGTGTCCTTGCGAGAGAATTCAGTGGCGACAAGGACATCAGGGGCCCAGTATTTATAGAGGATCGCCTGGGTACACACACACGCGGAGGTCCGACCCGGCCCGCGAAACACCGGACCCAGATCCTCTTTGGCGGGAAAAATTCCCGCCAAAGAGTGGGGAGCAATTGATGTGGTCGTGTCACCGGATCCACGTGTGCAACTATCTGCCTGCCACGTATCGATCCAAGAACAGGCCACGTGGCAGATTGGCGACAGAAGCACTATGCGACACCGTTCCCAGAGGTGCGACAGAGTGTTTGACGCGAGAGGAGTCTATCGCTTCACAGTCTGCCGCGCATCGTTAGCGACAGATCTCCATCGCCCATGCACGGCAGAGGACTCTCGCACAGACCGCGGTAGAGGTCCCCGCGTGGCAGGAGGTATAGTCTCCCGCACAGACCGCGGTAGAGGTCCCCGACAGAGGTCTCCCGCACTGTATGCACCAGAGTCTCCCGCACGGCCTGGGGCAGAGTCGCCAAAGTCTCCCGCACAGACCGCGGTAGAGGTCCCCGACAGAGGTCTCCCGCACTGTATGCGCCAGAGTCTCCCGCACAGCCTGGGGCAGAGTACCCAGAGTCCCCAGAGTCTCTCGCACGGCCTGGGGCAGAGTCCCCAGAGTCTCCCGCACGCCTGGGGCAGAGTCCCCAGAGTCTCTCGCACAGAAGCGCGACAGAGTGCTCTACCACTCTGTCGCGGCCCAGACACGCGCCTGGGCCTCAGCCCGAACCGACTCAGAAGCCTATAAATATGAGGTGAGCCCTCTGAAGGAAGGGATCCGGGAGAGAAGAATCCAAAATTCAAGAAAAACAGGGAGAACACTTAAACACTCTGATTTAAGCCATAAACTCTCCTTTTCTTACATACATACACCAACTCCCGATCACTGACTTGATCGTCGGAGTGCGCGTGCAGGGAATAATCCCTGCCCCCTCTGATTCCTGTTGTTTTTTCAGGATATACAAAGAACGCGTGGAGCAAACTGTGACGATTGAATTAACCGCCAACAGTACAATCCGATCACGTGGAAAGCAAAGCACTGTTGCTGTCAGGTAGGCAACATCACATAGTATTACCCATCATGCGTTTTTCTCAAATAAAGCATGGCATTAATCATCATGCTTCGGTGCATTTTAAACCATTAACAATCGATATCTCAAAAACATTCAACACTTGTCAGGTCTCAGCCCCTCCCTCGGACTGTCTTGACCCACAAATCATTTCAAATATGGATTTATTCACAAAGCATTTGACATGTGAGATAGGAAATTCAATAAAAGGTAATAACCTTAGGTCTATGGCCATAACCTGTGATACCAGCTACACGGATCAGGTGTGCGGGATATCACCACTATCTGCTTCCACACGAAAGGTGGGTCAAATCTTGCCTGTCGATCCATAGCAGATCTCGTCCGAAGATGGCATATCACAATCTCAACACGATACAATGTACTTCATGCTACATGCATGGTACAACGTACTCCGTGGACCCAATCAACATATCATATCACGCCATATTTCAAAACGTACGTGTGAGCCTATTTAATCAGTACGAGCTCTTGTCTACCTAAAGCTCCTAACACGGCTATCAACATGTCAAAATCACAAACTGCACGTGCGAGCTTATTTAATCGGTGGGACACCAAGTCTACCCGAAACACCAAGCACGGCAACAAATAAGGTGGGCATCTAGTGTGAGCTAAGCTCCAAGCACCATGCCAAAACTAGTATAAAATCCATGTGAAAACTAGTACGAGCTAAGCTTTAGCACTCATGTATATAAAACACGTCAAATCTCGTGCGAGTCATACTCTAGCATGCTTTCATTCTCACGAAAACAATGTAGGTGGCTCATTTCTTTGCAAAGTGTGGTTAACAAACGAAAACATCTCATTTCTTTTGCAATTCATTTCAAATGCTAGCCAACCTACCAATCACTTGCTAAAAAGTAGTAAAACATGATTTTCCAAAGTATTATGCTTTTATTTTCTTGCACATTTCTCAAACACCCAACTTTTACCCTTCAATCACCCAATTTCATTTCCTAACATCTCATGCATTCTAGCAAAGCATTAAGCGCCCAAATTGCGCACAGATATCTCTAAGAGTCCGTACAATTCCCTTACCTCAATTTACTTGAGTGCGACTCTCTTTTCCTCTTAGCTTCTTGCTCTCATGGCTCGCCTTGTTCCGGAGTATCCTCGAAAGTTGTGATTTAATCATCCAAACCACTTGAGTTAAAATTATTAACTCACATTTAACCTCATTAGTCAATATAATTCATCTATGCATTTATCAATGCCTTAATCCACATTTTTTCCCTTTTTGGTAAATCTCACAATTTATTCACTAATAACACCTTAAAATCATACCACAACACTATCATTAACTTCAATATATCCCATTCATCATTAATCTCAACACATTTCACTTTCTCACACTAAACCATTTCTATGTCATGGTGGATTCATTACTTCCTAGGTAGTTTCTACCCTTTCTATGCATACCAAACAACTCCAAAATCAATATCTACACAATGTACTTGAGTTATTTCATTTAGAAACTCACATAGCTTGATTTCCTCTTTGCTCAAATGAAAATGCACCTTTTATCTTTCAATCCAACAAGTGGGAAAATGCCTCCAAACTATGTTGTTCTTCTCTTTGATGTGAACAACTTTGTCTCTAATAGCTTTCCCTCAAATCTTACTGAAATGTATGGATTTAGGAGTGAGAAAGCTAGGTTTTTAGGTTAGAAATGGGAAAGATTGGTTCTTATCTCAGAAATATAGATCCAACTGCTCCATATTTATAGATTTAACTTGATGAGATCAATCTACCTTGGATGGTGATCGATTTGGTCCTCTTAAAATCCTTCTTTTCCAAGACATTTTCAAGGCAGGAGATCGATTTGTCGAGGCTTGAGATCAATCTGCTGTCAAACAAAAGCTTAAGGAGATCTATCTGGTCTTAAGGGAGATCGATCTGTTTCCAACCCGAGAGTAAGGAGATCGATCTATTCTATTAAGGATCGATCTGCTCTATTCCATTGCTTAAATAAGAGCTTTCTGGCTCTTCTAGATCGATCTCTCATCCTATGGGATCGATCTGGCCTTCATATTTCTAGATTTGTTTTTAGTTTTTCTGCAACAACTCATACCAAACTTCATACATTTTGTTTCCATGATCATTTTCTCATCCACTCATCTTTGAGACTTGAAAATGACATCCCATAATACTTCATACACATTAAAACTTGTGTAGAATCTTTGTATATCTAAAGGTACATGATATAAACCAAATGGAAGTGCACAACTTATGCAAATCTTCCTTCCATTTTACCATACTACACATATTCCATTCTACTCATATTCATCACATATCAAAGTCTATTCCTTCACATTCATACATAATGTAACTTTTATGTACAATCACAACTCATATTACTAGTGTGTACATTAACTTAGGGACTTACATCACATATACTTCACTTATGAATTCTTAGTATAACTCCATTTACATTTCTATGCACATATATATAATTATACATATACAGGGTCTCACAACTCGCACGTGATTTTTATGACATGTTGGGAGTCGTGCTAGGAGCTTCGGGTAGACTGTGTGTCACATTGTTTAAATAGGCTTACACATGCGTATTAAGATGTGGCACGATATGATGTGGTGATATGGGTCCACGGAGTACATTGTATCGTGCATATAGCATGGAGTACGTTGTATCATGTATGGATATATATATATATATATATCGTCTTCGAACGAAGGTTAGATCTACTATGGACCGACGGGTTAGACGTGACCCACTTCTCGTGCAGAAGTAGGTAGAGGTTATACCTCGGACACTAGGATTTGTGTAGCCTGAGATCATAGAGGATATAGCCATAGTCCTAGTTATTACCCTTATTATTATTTCCCTAATCTCACATGTCACTTGGTTTATGATGAATCCATGTTTATAAATTATTTTATGGGTCAGGACAGTCTAAGGGAGAGGCTGAGTCTTGACGAATGCTAAATTGTACAGATTTTTGTTGAGTATGAATTGCTTTTAAGTGCACCTCGCATGATGATTTTCCATGCTTTAATTACGACTTGAGCATGATGATTTTCCATGCTTTATCTACGACTTATGCACTGATTTGAATAGCATGAACTACTTTATATATCATGAACACGTGTATGAACTGATGTTTTTAGGTATGACGAGTAACTGCGTGGTTTTACGCATGGCATCATAATCATGTAGATAGTACAGTTATCTACATGCTCGCATGATTGCCTTACTGAGCGTGTGGTTTTCTCACCCCCTTATTTTCCCCCTCTACAGAGCACTTTCAGTAGATTGAGAGCGACAGAGGAGTTGATTTTTCGAGTCTGCTGCATCCCATCATATAAAGGTATACACATTTGTATAGTTTTGTATCTAGACATGCACTAGCACACTAATATTTTGAATGTAATATTTGGGGATATAAAGAATTGTAAACACTTCTAAATCGCAACTCTGATTTAAGAAATGCTAGTGTTTACCTCTAAATAGAATGTAAATTGAAATGGTATGGTTGGATGAGATTTACGCCGATACACAGCCCAACTATTGGTGGTGAAGCTGTTCATGATTAGAGGAAGGTAAGAATAACGGATTAAATAATAAACAAAAAATGAAAAAAATTGTAGTGATTTTTAGGTTAAAAGTGGGTCGTGAAACTACCATTCGACATGGCCCTCACACCAAACCTTGTCTTTTCAAGTGATTATAAGGAAGAAACAATGGCTGACAATGCAAATACAAGGACACTAAAGGAGTTGGTGGCATCAACTTTAGATTAATAGTCACTCTACATAGCTTTTCCTAATATTGATGTGTTTTCTGAGTTGAATCAAGACTAATCCACATTTTACCTTCTTTCCATGGTCTTATAGGTGAGAACCCAGACAAGTACTTAAAAGAATTTCATGTAGCATGTTATAGCATGAAGCCTAAAGGGGTGACTGAAAAGTAAATAAAGCTAAGAGCCTTTCCTTTCTCACTTATTGACTCTACAAAGGATTGGTTATATTACTTACCTTCAGGCACCATAAATACATGGGAAAAGATGAAAAGATTATTTCTAGAGAGGTATTTCCTAACCCCTAGAGCTGCCAATATTAGAAAAGAAATATGTGGAATAAGGCAATATAGTGGTGAATCATTGTATGAGTATTGGAAAATATTAAAGATGTTATGTGCATGTTACTCACACCATCAAATACATGAGTACCTTTTGATCCAATACTCCTATGACGTTTTGTTACCTCATGACAGAAGCATGATAGATGCCACTAGCTGAGGAGTTTTAATGGATAAGACTCCTCAAGATATAAGGATTCTGATAGCCAACATGGCTGCCAACTCACAAAATTTTACACTAGGTATGAACCACCATCAAAACCTGTCCATGAGGTAAGTAATTCTTCAATTGAAAACTAAATTCAAGAAAAGTAATTCTTCAATTGAAAACCAAATTCAAGATTTTACCTTTCTTGTTCATGAACTTGTTAGAGGGACAAAGCAACAAGCCAAGACATGTGGCAGATGCTCAAATTTAGGAAACCCCACTGATATGTGTAAATCACTTCAAGAAAATACACTTAAGCAAGCCATCACAATAGGTGGATATCTTGGGCAGCCAAAAGGTAAGTATGATCCCTATGCTAATACTTACAACCATGGATGGTGGGATTATTCAAATTTGTAATATGGGAATCAGTAAACACCTTATGTCATAACACAATAGGCCAAATAACTTCAATAATCAATTGTAAGAAAGGCTTTAAACTTCAAACTAAAACTTAGGTATGTTTCTTGAAAATAGTTATAGTTACATATCTTGCTGATAGTAGTTTAAAATTTCAATAGGAAATAATGGCTAGCATTAAAAAGTTGAAAAATTAATTCAGTCAACTAGCTAGCATGGTGAACACACAAGCTTCTAGTAAGTTACCTTCACAAATTGTGATCAGTCCAAAAGAGAATGTGGGTGCCATAAAGTTGAGAAATGAGAAAGAAGTGGAGAGTAAAGACCCTCCTAGTGCAAAAGTCGACAAGCACAATATTGTAGATGAGAAAATGCAAAGCAACCTTCCCTCATTATAAATACCTTTAATAAGTAAAGCTCCAATAAATATTGGTGCTCACCCTCCATTGTTTCCTCGTAGGTTAGCAAAATCAACCAAAGAAGAGAAAGATAAGGAAATCTTGGAGACCTTTCGCAAGGTGGAAGTTAATATTCCTCTGCTTGATGCTATCAAGTAAGTACCCCGATATGCAAAGTTTCATAAAGAATTGTGTAAAAATAAGAGGAAATTAAAAGATACTGAAATGATATGTGTGGGGGAGAATGTCTCTGGTGTTATTCTAAGAAAGCTTTTCCCAAATGTGGAGATCCTGGTATGTTTTCTATTTCCTATAAGGTAGGTAACACTAATTTCGAAAAAATGATAATATACTGAAGAGCTCTAATAAATGTTATGCCATTCTCAATTTACAAAATTTTAAATCTTGAACCCTTAAAAGAAACTAGTGTAATAGTTCAATTGGCTGATACATTTAATTGTTATCCTAAGGGGGTAATAGAGAATGTACTTGTGAAAGTAAAAGAATTAGTCTTCCCTACTGACTTCTATGTATTGAATATGAAGGATAAAAATTCTCCTAATCTAGTACCACTTTTATTTGAATAATCATTCTTAAAAATATTAAACATAAAACTAAATGTGGACAATGAATTAATTACTATGGAATTTGATGGAGAGATTACAAAGTTTAAAATGCCCGAGGACTCAAAATACTATAGTGACGTAAATCATGTTTTTGTATTAATGTTGTTAATCCTGTTTTACAAGCTAATCTATTCTTTAAGAAAATTGACAGGATAAAGAAGGCCATTTTAAAGAAAGCAAGAGGTAAGGAGGAAAAAAAGCCAGAAATGAGAAAACAAAATGTAAGATGAAGTTTAGAGTCGGGTGAGTAAAAGAGGAAGTTGGTGGAGTTGAGCAAATGACATTAAACAAATGTATTGCTTGGGAGGCAACCCAAGGATGAAAAATAGGAGAGTATCACTAATATGTTTTTTCTTTTCCTTTGAGTTTATATTTCTTCTTTGCATGAAATACCTACTTTAGGGACAAAGTAAGAATTAACTATGGGAGAGAGGTTTTATTTTAGTATTAAAAATTAAAAATTTTTTATTTTATAATAGGATGTCAACATGGGTACCCTAATATTATATAGATGTCAATTTTATCTTTAATAATATATTATAAAGTGTCAATTTTGCAAGTTTTTAGTTGTTATCGACAATTCCATTATATTATATATTAGGCTTGTCGAATTCTTAGTATTTAATAGTATAAGTAATCAATTTTTCTTGGTTATATAATATAGTGTGTTAAAATTTAATAATTATGTAGGAGTAATCGGATTTTAGGTAGTTAAATATTAGAGAAGTCAATTTTAGAGTCTAAAGATCATGATATTTTTCTCTTATGATGATCAATTCAAAACATAAATAAAGTTTATTTAAAGAGTTGAAAGAATTTTATTGTTATAATTGTTGAAGTGAAAACTTTCTAAAGAACTTTATGTCAATTCATGATATGATATAATTGTTCATGTCACGACCCACTTTTCACTAAAAACCACTACAATTTTTTTTTTCATTTTTCGTTTATTATTTAATTCTTACTTTCCTCTCCTCGTAACCATCCTACCAATAGTGGGGCTATGATTCGGTGTTAGTCCCCTTACACTATTTACCATTCCATTTCCATATCACATTTATATGCCAGGATTACTATTCTTTGACTTTAACAAAATACATTTATAAATGTATTTACATAACTTTACATCCTCGATATCATACCCATGTACAGTACTATGCATTTACATGTTCAGATACAAAAAACTATACAAGTATGTATACCTTTTTCCTCGATGGGAAACAACGGACAACGGGAATGCAAGACCACTGCTGCACTCGTTCTACTGAAAGTACTCTGTAGATGGGGGAAAATGAAAGGGTGAGCAACCACACGCTTAGTAAGGCAATTATGCAAGCAAGTAGATAACTACATTATCTACATGAACATAATGACATGCCTTAAAATACTATTTCCTTAATTTCACATTAAAAGCATGAATTGAAAAACTGATATAATACGTATATATTTAATCATGTATACTGAAATCATGCTGAGTTTGTAAATACAAGCATTTCATGCAAAACACTGCATATTTGTAAACTCATAATGCCTTTAAGGTAAATCATGCCATTTATGTAAAATATGGCATTCAGCAATTAAAACATGTCAATCAGGTTCCGACCTATCCCTCAGGTCTACCCGAAATCATAAAAACATGTGATATAATCATGTAAGACTCGGTGGGTAAATGCAATAATAACCTGGACTATGGCCATATTCTATTGTAAGACCTGTATTTTGGGTGTTGATAGTGGTCCTATCACCAAAGTCCACGTGTACAACCATCCGACAACCATTGACTGCCACGTGTCAGAACAAGAATAAGCCACGTGGCTGATATTGCGACATAGTTACCACGCGACACAGTTGCCTGTTAAACGACAGAGTGTTCAGGGCGATAGGCACTCTGTCGCCCGGTATGTGTGTCGCACAGTAGGCGCGACAGACCTCCATCGCCTCTATTGCGACATAGGTCTCCCGCCTTGCCCCCGTGGCAGAGGTCTCCAGCACAGCCGCGATAGAGGTCTCCCGCACAGCCGCGGTAGAGGTCTTCCGCATAGTCTGCGACAGAGGTCCATGGGTACTCTGCCGCCTGCCGACTCCCCCGCAAGTTGCTTGACCCGAAGCACGACAGAGTGCTCTATGACTCTGTCGTGGCCCAGACACGCGCCTGGGCCTCAGCTCGAACCAACTTAGAGAAACCTATAAATATCTAGGTAGGCTCTCAGAAAAGAGGAGGACCAAGAACAAAAAGAAAGGAAAAAAACTTAAACTCTCTGAATTAAGTAATACATTCTCTTCTTCATTCCTTCGTACACAACTCCCAATTTCTGACTTAATCATCGGAGTGCGCGTGCAGGGACAAATCCCTACCCCCTCTGACTCTTGTTGTTTTTGCAGACTATACGAGGAACAAATTGCATCGACGTCATTTCCTTGTCGTCAGTGCAATCCGAATACGTGAAAGGTATATTCCTGTTGCTGCTTAACCAGGTTAATATCAATTGGGACCTTCTGTGGGAATCGAAACAAAAAGCCAGATTCCCTATTAAAATGGTGAGGACACGTTCTACAGAGGCGGATGAGACAAGGGAGCAGAATTCTGTGAGTCCCCATATCAGATCAGAACAAGGACAAAGACAGAATGAAAAGGGTGGCAGAGTGGCCTCGGTTTCTATGGAGGAATTTGAGGCTCTGAAGCGTCAGAATGAGGAGACGATGACAGCGTTGAAAGCTGTGGTGAACTTCTTCAAGAACGCTCTCCCGCAATTCAGCTTACCCCCTGAAGTTCAGCAGTTGGTGGGGGAAAACATCCCAAGGCAGATCTATGAAAGAGGTCCACCCTCCACCCTGGCGAGTGTTGGACAAGGGGCAGGAGCGCTAAATGATGCCACGGAATTGGCCCCGAACTCTACCGCATTTCAAAGGAAACACCAGGTGGCAGGGTTACGGGAAGTGAATGCTACCGTTGACCCGACGCATCAGAGCTCTCCCGCAGCAGATCGACGGCAGTACTCACCCGCGATCCGTAGACTTCACAGATCTCCCGCAGCAGGCATACCGCAGAGCTCACCCGCAGCACATAGGCGGCAGAATTCAGCCGTAGATCACAGACGACAGAGCTCACCCGCAGATCATAGGCGGCAGAGTTCTCCCATAGATCATAGGCGGCAGAGCTCACCCGCAGCACATAGGCGGCAGAGCTCAGCCGCGGATCGCAGACGACCGAGCTTACCCGCAGATCATAGGTGGCAGAGTTCTCCCGTAGATCATAGGTGGCAGAGCTTACCCGCAGCACGCAGGCGGCAGAGTCCTCCCGCGATCTATATGTGGCAGAGTTCTCCCACATGGCGCGGTACTTCTTCCGTGGAGTTTGAGCATGAGTTAGGAGAACATAGGGCTGGGGAGCAACGAAGACAGAGGGGTTCTGACCCACAAGAAGGTCTCGAAATGTCAAGTCCCAAAACGGGAGGTGCTGGAAGGGGTACTTATCAGTCAGACTCTTCTAGACCCGAAGGGACGGGAGCATACTCAATTCGAGGGTCAGAAACATGGAGAAGGTCGTCCAAAGGATCTTGGAGAAGAAAAAATTGGTGTCTCCGGATGATCGTCAAAAAAGGAGGATTCCGTTCAGTCCGGAGATCATGAACAAACCTTTGTCGAAGAAGTTCAAGATGCCTTCTATGGCCACTTACACCGGTAAAGCAGACCCCTATGACCACATACAGAAATACGAGTCCCTCATGTTGCTGCATGGATGGGAGGATGAAACTATGTGTCGGGCTTTTTCACTCACATTGTCTGGGCACGCTCTGAAGTGGTTCAATGGTTTGCGCCAAGGTTCCATCTCATCCTTCGACCAATTGCGAAACGAATTTCTGGAAGTCTTCATGATCCACAGCCACAGAAAGAAGGACGCTACTTACCTACTCACTCTTAAACAATGAAATAAAGAATCCTTGAAGAGCTACGTAGATCGGTTCAGAGATGCAACCTTGGAGGTGGATGATCCACCAGCAGGGGTAGCCACGGTTGCAATGTTGCAAGGGACGAGGTCTGAAAAGTTGCAAGAATCCCTCTCCCTCGACCAGCCGGCTACACTTTCTGACCTGTTTGCTAGAGCCAATAAATATGTGGCTCAAGAAGAAGTAATGAAGAGGGTACAGTCCCAAGAGGCAAGGGTGGTGCATTGATTCCCATGGAAATTGGAGCTGTCACCCAAGATGGTGCCCTTAGTAGAAGAAAAGGATTCACAAGCACTAAGGAAAAGCTTAGATCTATCAGAAGAGCCGTAAGAGCCTGAGGCGCTATGCGTCACTGTGGCCTGGCGTATATTCAGAAGAGCCGTAAGAGCCTGAGGCGCTATGCGTCACTGTGGCCAGGCGTATATTCAGAAGAGCCGTAAGAGCCTGAGGCGCTATGCGTCACTGTGGCCTGGCGTATATTCAGACGAGCCGTAAGAGCCTGAGGCGCTATGCGTCACTGTGGCCTGGCATATATTCAGAAGAGCCATAAGAGCCTGAGGCGCTATGCGTCACTGTGGCCTGGCGTATATTCAGACGAGCCGTAAGAGCCTGAGGCGCTATGCGTCACTGTGGCCAGGCGTGAAAGATTCGACTAGCCATAAGAGCCTGAGGCGCTATGCGTCACTGTGGCCAGGCAATGGAAACATAAAGGCCGTAAGAACTAAAGACGCGCTCGCGTCGTGATATTCAGGCCTCAGAAAGGTATGTAAAATTCTTTTCGAAAATATATCTTTCTATTAAGAATCCTCTTTCGCAGGAAATTTTCCTACCAAAGAGTGGGGAGCAATTGATAGTGGTCCTATCACCAAAGTCCACGTGTACAACCATCCGCCAACCATTGACTGCCACATGTCAGAACAAGAATAAGCCACGTGGCTGATGTTGCGACAGAGTTGCCACGCGACACAGTTGCCTGTTAAACGACAGAGTGTTTGGGGCGATAGGCACTCTGTCGCTCGGTATGTGTGCAGCACAGTAGGCGCGACAGACCTCCATCGCCTCTATTACGACATAGGTCTCCCGCCTTGCCCCCGTGGTAGAGGTCTCCAGCACAGCCGCGGTAGAGGTCTCCCGCACAGCCGCGGTAGAGGTCTTCCGCATAGTCTGCGGCAGAGGTCCATGGGTACTCTGCCGCCTGCCGACTCCCCCGCAAGCTGCTTGACCCGAAGCGCGAGAGAGTGCTCTATGACTCTGTCGCGGCCCAGACACGCGCCTGGGCCTCAGCTCGAACCGACTTAGAGAAACCGATAAATATCTAGGTAGGCTCTCAGAAAAGAGGAGGACCAAAAACAAAAAGAAAGGAAAAAAACTTAAACTCTCTGAATTAAGTAATACATTCTCTTCTTCATTCCTTTGTACACAACTCCCAATTTCTGACTTAATCATCGGAGTGCGCGTGCAGGGACAAATCCCTGCCCCCTCTGACTCCTGTTGTTTTTGCAGACTATACGAGGAACAAATTGCATAGACGTCATCTCCTTGTCGTCAGTGCAATCCGAATACGTGAAAGGTATATTCCTGTTGCTGCTTAGCCAGGTTAATATCAGGTGTAAACTTTATGAAATCATTAGTACGGTGATGTATTTGCGATGTAAGCATAAGTGATGTAAGTTCATGGATCCAATGTATATACTTGTAATATGAGTTTGTAATGTACACACAAGTTTCATTTTGTATGAATATGGAGAAATGAGCTTTTATAAGTGTTGAATGAGAGTGGAATGAGAAATTAGTAGTGTGGTAAATGGAAAGAAGTTGCATGAATCTAAATACTTCCATTTGTTCTTATATTGTATACATTTGGCTATACAATGAATACACACAAGTTCTAATGTGTATAAGGTATGAATGGATGCCATTTTCAAGTCTTAAAGGTAACTGGATGAGAACATGACCATGGCAGGAAATTAAGGATGTTTGGGTGGGTGTTGCTGCAGAAAAACTATAGAAAATCTGGAAAATATGAAGGCCAGATCGATCTCATAGGATGAGAGATCAATTTGAAAGAGCAAACAATGCTCTTATTTGAGCTATAGAACAAGACAGATCTATCTGCAATGGAACCAGATTGATCTGCTAAACATTCTATAAAATGAGGATCGATTCTTAAGGTAAACAGATAGATTTCCTTAGGTCTCGGGTTAGAGCAGATCGATCTCCCCAGGAAGCAGATCGATCTCCTTAAGCTACTGCCTGAGACAGATCAATCTCAAGCTTTCAATAGATTGATCTCATGCATTCAAATTGGAGTGAAAATGAGGGATTTAAGAGGACCAGATCGATCTCATGATTCGATAGATCGATCTCATCAAGTGATTTCTATAAAAAGGAGCAGTGGAATCTACATTTTTCCAAGATAGAACCATCATTTCCATTTTTCACCCAAAACCTAGATTTTCTCTCTCTAAAATTAGCTATTTTCAGTAAGAATTGAAGGGGAGCTATCAGATACAAAGTTGTTCATCTTAAAGAAGAGAACAACATAGTTGGGAATCAAAACCTCATTGTTGGTATTAAAGGAACAAGGAACATTTCCCTTTGGAGCAAGAAGAGAAACTAGATTTGGAAAGTTTCTAACACTTCAGCCCAAGTACATTGTCTATTTAATGGTTTTGGGGTTGATTTGCATGTGTGTTGATAGTCAAAACTACATAGGTTATGAATAACTAAGGTAACCTAGAATATGGGATGAATCTAGTGTAAGAATGTGTGATTTTGATGAGTTGGTGGTTTATGGATTGTGATAAGTTGTTATTGAAGTAATACGAATGATTTGTAGTGGTTAAATGAAGCCACATTGGGAGTTTAGAGGATTTATGGAAAATGAGTATGTAAATGCTTGATAAATGTCATAGTGAAGAAATCAATGAAATACGAACACTATGGACTTAGTATCGATCTAATATCAATTTGGAATGAGTTAATAGGCCTAAGAGGATCTATAGACTCGAGTTATGGGTAGAGTAATGAAACGAGGCCTCATAAGCGTTAATAGAGACTATAGGTCGAATCGACTATAGTAAACGCAAGTGTTAGACTATAATGGGCTAAAATGTTTTGAAATATGTTTATGTGCAGTTTTGGAGAGATCGTTGGAGACGAATCAAACCACAGGAGTAAGCAGCTTTAAGGAAGTGGAATCACGCGTCGCGATTCTAGGTAAGGGAATTTTGTAAGTATATAGAGGTAGCTGTTCGTATTTTGCGGCTATATAAGGCTTTAGAAATGTGCATGAGTTTATAGAAATGTGTTGATGATGCATGGAAATTGTTTCGAGTATTTGTATGAGATTTTGGTGGTTTGAAATTGTATTATAAAGAAATGGGATAGTAAGGCTAATAATTGCATAAATCACGTGTTTTAAATGTTTTCAAAAAACACCTTGCTTTGTTTTAAGCAAATTGACTGATAGGCTGGAAAATGTTTGAACATTTTGTAAAATAGCACATGTGAGGTGCTAAGCATGGGTTGTGAATGTCTTAGTTATATGAGCCGCCTATCTTGTTTTACATGAATGAAACAGTGCTGGAGCCTAGCTCGCACTGTATATTGATGTTTTCACATGTTTGAAATGTGCTAGAGCTTAGCTTGCACTTGAATTTGAATTGTGGTGATGTTTTATAAACCGTATTGGAGCTTTTGCTCGTACATGGATTTTCAGTGGATTTCTTATGCATATAAACGTATTGGAGCTATGCTCGTTTTTGGTTTTCTTCATGTTTTATGCGTAAATGTCGTAGTAAAGCATTGCTCGTACCTAAGTGATTTGATGATGATGCATGAATTCGCGCTAAAGCGCAGCTCGAGCAAGTTTTTCACGCTGTGGTATGTATGATGCCGTGGTGAGGGTAATATGGGTTGGTGTTCTTGTCACGCCCCGAAAACGCGGAAAATAGGGCAAATTTAAAACTTTTTATTCATTAATTCATAATTAAGGGTGCATTCCTGTGCAGTGTCATACATCATCATAATTATCATGCCTCAGGATCTCATCATAATATAATATATATTGTATTATATACATTACTCAATTCCAAGTTAATTAATCCTAATACATCCCATACAATGTTATACATCAAGTGTCTGCAATTACAGTAATTGTCTGGGTACATGAAAAGATAAAAGATACCTCAAAATACAATATATATGGCCCGGAGCTCAAGTCCTCCACTAGCCACTACTCCGTACGTCGCAGGAAAACCCTTTTCACTTGAAGAGATCTGGGGGGAAAGAAAACAGGGTGAGCTTCTAAATCGCTCAGTAAAGGGGGGTAAGGGACTCATTTCATAAACCAAAATGCACATCACAAAATGTTTATTTGTATGTGAAACTCATTAATCTCATTTGAAAACCATAGCATGAAAGTACTCAAAACGACATTCTCATGTCTCAAATCATGTGAAAACATGAAGTAAAAAGGCTCAGTTTAGAGCAATAACAAAGCATGTGAAAATAATGCAATAAACGCTTTCTCAATTAACGTGATAAAATCACTGAAATAGTAATGCACGTGGCGCAGCCACTAAACACACGTGGCATAGCCACTAATTTAAATTCACAGTGGCATAGCCACTAAACACACGTGGCATAGCCACTGAGTTAAATTCACACGTGGCACAGCCACAGGATAGGGTTTCACGTGGCAACGGCCACCAAATAGGGTTCTCACGTGGCAACGGCCACCGAATAGGGTTTCTCACGTGGCAACGGCCACCGAATGGGGTTTCTCACGTGGTAACGGCCATCGAATGGGGTTTCTCACGTGGCAACGACCACCGAATGGGGTTTCTCACGTGGCAACGGCCACCAAATAGGGTTTCTCACGTTACCAGAACGGAGAAGAATCGAGCTTACATGCTACCAGAGCAATGCCCGGTGTGTACTCAAAATTACACACCTAAGTCTTATCACATAAGACTGGTTTGCCTTCACGTAGAACTCATAATGGTTTTTCTCTCATAAAACTCATTTGAAAACTGTTTTGTACTAAACACAAAACATAATAAAATCGAGTTCCAACCGGCAAAGCACACACACATTTCTCAAATCTCGATATTGCCTTAACGTAGAGCCCAATTCATTACTCACACAAATTCGACGGTTTATAAAGCAATTTCACACTCAGCTTATAAACGCATAAAATAATGGGCTCTAACCGGCTATAAAAATCGTGTGCAATTATAACTCAACACAACACTCAACATGCTTGTTTTATAAACCACAAATCATGCTATAATAGTTTACAAATCACATACACAAATGGTTTAGATTTCCCTTACCTCTTTGCACCTCGTATAGTGCAATCGTTTCCCCCGTATCACGGACTAGCCTCGTATTCCACTCTGAAACTCCCGAGCTGTCCAAACGATGTTAAAACATCAATACTCAATTATCTCATCAACCTCAATTCTCAAAATCGAGCATAATTGCTCATAACACCTCAAATCTCTTGATTCTCGTAACTCTACTCCAAACTACACTCTCATTCACAACATCTCAACGTTCTACATTTCTCATGCCAATTATCTATGCTAATTCACCACATTGTCTAAATTTCTATTTATAGCTCAAATTCCTAAAATTGCTAAATATCATTATCACTCCAACCATATTGCAATTTCATCAATCCCTAATCATTTTTCAGCTATTTCAACACAATGCCAACAACCATTATCATTAAAATCACCTCAAATATCAAGATCGAGGTTTAGAAATTACCCAAAGCTTGTGAAGTGCACAACCCACGCCTCGATTCGATCCGTCTTTCGATTTCCAAGTATGTTGTCCTCCCTTTGATGAGGAACAACTTTCCTTCTTGCCACAACTTCTGATTCGGCTGGAAATGGGTGCTTTGGATGAGTGAGAAAGCTAGGTTTCGGTGAAAATGGGGGTTGGAAGAGAGAGAAAGTGAAATTACATGAGAAAGCAGGGGTTTCTTATATAGGCTGAGGGTAGTAGATCGCTCTGGCTCTTGATGAGATCGATCTGCGTTTGAATTTTAGGGACGATTTGGGGCAATTTATGCCTAAGAGATCGATCTGTCGAGGGGTGAGATCGATCTCTTTATGGCTTTATGAGATCGATCTGCTCCTTGAGGAGATCGATCTTCTCCCAAACAGAATCATTTGGAGATCGATCTCTTCCTCATGAGATCGATCTTCTCTCAAACAAAATCATAAGGAGATCGATCCTCTTCCATTGGAGATCGATCTGCTCCTTAAATTCCTCCTTCTTTGTCATTTATAACTCACCAGATCGATCTCTCCTTCTCCCAGATCGATCTGTCCTCATAGTTTCACATTTATTTTAAACACTTAACATATAAATCTCCAATTATCATTCCCCAATTCACTTAGCTCAATAAATTATACTTCAAGTTCATATTACATAATTAAAATATGTCTGAAATTCTTAGATCTCACAGTTCTGGGAACCCAACAGGCCTAACAGACCACTTGAGTGGGGTGATGGTGAGGGGCTAGGACCTAGCACTAATCCATTTAGGGAACCAAAATAGGCCTAACAGACCTCTTGAGTGAGGTGAGGGTGAGGGGTTAGGACTTGGATCAGGGAACCCAATAGGGGCGAGCAAGGCCATGAGGGGTTAGGACCTGTATTAAGAGTACTCCCACGTGCACTTGAGACTAGAGGTTTCACTCGGTATGAGGTAGGTAAAACCTACTGCAGGCACCCCCAACCATGTTATGGGTCCGCGAAGTATGTTGTACCGTGTATATCACATGAAGTACGTTGTACTGCGTGGTTGAGATATTGATGAGAATGCCTGGCGAAGAACAAACTCACCTTCGTTCCTGCATGATACCCCCACATCGAAATTCGTGTGGTCTGGGATGATTTGAGACATAGTTGGCCAACACAGTCAGTTGAGATATAGTGACCTGTCTCATATTGTATAACATAGTACCACAGAATTTTTATACACTGAGTATGACTCATGTTGTCTAGGGTAGACTCGAGGGAGGGGTCGAGCCTTGTGGGATTTGATTTGTGAAATGGTAATGATGTTTGTGAATGAGAGAATGATTTGTGATTGGATTGTATGTATTGAGAAAGAGATGTGATTTCAAAAGGATGTTTCTTAAATGAATTGACCTTTTCCATGGGATTTGATGTTTGACGAGCATGAGATTATTTATACATGATGATTTTACCATGTTTTGTATGCCAATTTCCATGATTTAAATACATGATATATGTATATGCATATGGCATAGTTTTGTTTTCCTCATCCTCTGATTATAAATGATTTATGCATAACACTATCAGCATGTAGATAGAGTAGTTATCTACCATGCTTGCATTATTGCCTTACTGAGTGTGTGGTTGCTCATCCCTCTCTACTTTCCCCCTCTACAGAGCGTACATAGCAGCCCAGTGAGGACTGAGGCGTTGTATTTTGAATATCTGCTGCCAATCATCACTAAGAGGAATACACATGAAGATTCTTTTTGTATCTTAACAATTGTAAAAGCAGAGTAGTCATTTGAATTGTATTTTTTGGGGATGTAGATGTCAGTAAATATGTTCTGTATAAGTGAATGATTTAACTTCACATGTATGACATCGCTTTTATTAACTGGGAATGAATGTTAAGAGTGGATTATTATTGACTCACAGCCCAACTGTATGGTGATGAGTTGTTGACGATCGGGTAAGGAAAGAAAAACGTAAAAAATTTATAGTTATTTTCGGTAATAAGAGGATAAAATAGGTCCTGACACCTATTCTGTGATCCTAGGCTACACGGCACCTAGTGTGCGGGGTATCACAACTCCGTGGACCCACATGGTCTGGGATGCCTACCATAGGTCTTATCCACCCTATGTCTGGGGTGCCTGCCATAGGTTTTATCCCACATCATGGTCCAGGGGTGCCTGTCATAGGTCTTAGTGGCCCTATACCATGCCGGTAACCAACCCATGTCTCAAAATCCAAGTGCGAGCATCTCATCCGTATGACACTTAGTCTACACGAGGTAATCAGCACAGTTTTAAATCAGTTCATGTATATCACATTAAAACTTCAGTACACGTCTTGAGTGAGACACAGTCAGCACCCTGTTCAAACACTGTCTTATGCATATCACAAAATCAACCACTACTGCAAGTAACACCGCTATGCACAAAAACTCATTAAAATTAAGTACGAGCAATGCTCCAATACTATGTCATGCATAAACCATGTAAAACTGAGTATGAGCAATGCTCGAGCACTCTATCATGCATAAATCACATAAAACATAGTACAAGCAACGCTCCTGTACTAAAATATGCATCTCATGAAAATCTAGTGCGAGTCATACTCTAGCAGTAATTTATGTGGAAACGTATAAAATCATGTGCGAGCAGTGCTCTAGCACGATTTGTTCTCACATAATTCGATAGATGGCTCTTTTAAAAAAGGGATGATTTCAAAACATTAAAATCAGCACCATAATTGGGCTATTCTGTGTATTTCACAAAATCATTGGCCAATATATATATTCTTCTACTAAACAATAGTAAAAACATTCAAAAATATGTTTTTCACGCTTTTTAGGACTTTTCCTAAACTTTGACTTTTTACCCTTAGTAGGGGTAAAATCGTAATTTTACCATGTCGGATCCCTATCAAAATTTTTTCATATTTGAAAATCCATATACAATTTAAATACTTGGAAATCTACCCGAAATACGTATAGCTACCTCTAGCTACTCACAAAATTCCCTTACCTCAAATCATTCTGATTACTCTGCCTTTTTCTTTGCTACCGATCACCTGATCCGTTTAGGTCCAAGTATATTCTCTGGAGCTACAGATAATCATTTATCGGGTTAAATACAATACATTTTACTCATATTTCACTTTTACTGGGTTTAATTTACAACATTGGGCCTGTTTACTCTTACTGGGCCCGATTTCACCTTAACGGGCCTTAATCAGTCTTAAGCCTATTTTCCACTTACTATTCCCTTCATCAAGGCCTATTGGGATCATGGGCCCATTAACACTTATCGAGCCTCGATTTAGGCTCTTCGGACAACTCATACAATTATTTTCGACGATCGATTTCCAATTCCAAAACATAATCCATTTTATATGGAAATAAATTTGTAACTTATGCGATGAATTTCTAACGCGCATAATTACTCAAATTGTCGTAAATGAGATTTACTTACCCGAGATTCTGTTATAGCATGCAAATCGAGGCTGACCCGAACTCTTGTTTGTCGCAAATTATCGCGCTACACTTTTATATATTTACCGAGTCAATTTCGGTCAAATATAATTTTAATTAAATATTTCAAAAATTAAATCGGTCAATTTTGACCGCTTACCAGCTTACCCGTAGCTCGATTACATCACTTAATTTTTTTCTTCCCATTTTCTTTTTTTTTTTTGGCTGAACCAATCCGATCTGGTTTAGCACAGTTTCATTTTAACTAAACCGGTCTGAACCGGTTCAGCACAATCTCATCGTTTGGCCACTTTACCGACCGGTTCTTTATCGGCTTCTGCCTCCAATAGGTTCGTCTGGCCACACGAAGCATGAATTTGGTGCTGGCCGAGTCCAAGCTCGTCGAAAAATGATCGGTTCGGCCCTTTCCCATTTCGGCCTCGCTACTGCTTTCTCTCTTCTGTCGTTGACAGTGCTACCAGCTGTTTCACTGGCCGATTCAACCACCAATCGGTCCGTCTTCACATGGGGAACATTTGACTGGTAGTGGTTCTAGCCAAATCGGTGCTGGTGCCGACAAATTCCCTTTTTCCTCTTTTGGTTTCTCCATCGCCGTTTTCGGCATTTCCAGCGATAGGGGTGTACGTGACGACCGATGGAGGCTCCTTTGGTGTCGGTCTTGCTTTGTCGATCTTCTCTCCCCCCCATGTTGCCGCTGTTTGCTGAGAACTAGGGGATCGATTTTGCTCCTGTTTTCTGTTTGGGTCGCGCGACTGTGTCGCGCGATCCTATTTCTTCTTCTTCTATTTTTTTTTGCTTTTCGTTTTTTTTTCTGATTCATTTTTTAATTACTTTTTGTTTTTATTTAATATAATATAATATAATATATATACAAAATATCTTTAACATAAAATATTATTATTTTATTTTTACTTCTTCGAAAATAATTTTATTTATTATTATTTTCCATAAATATTTCTTAATATTTTTGAGATAATTTGCCGTTGTGAAAAAATTCTGATCTTCATAATAAATTCGTATGTTGATCAATTGGACCTGAAATTCAATTATTTCTTCTTTATTGATCAAGATTTCCTAAATCCATTTTTAAAATAACGATTTCTTAAGGAATTTACACTGAATTTTGAGTCTTACAGTTCATATCATGTTTATGTTGTGATTTATCCATTGAAGTTAGTCCTAAACAAGGTTCAAGTAAACAAGTATCTTTAAAAGAAAAAAAAGAAAAAAAAGAAAAGAAAAAGAAAAAAAAAACCTGAGAGGTTAATAGTTTAAATTTATAAAGTCTACTCTAATGTTTTTAGTCATATATGTCTTTATAGATAAAATAGTTGAAGTGACTTAAAATATAAGTATGCAAAACACTCTAAATATGAAAACTGAATTGTT
Organism: Firmiana major; assembly: GCA_033439115.1. Taxonomy (NCBI): domain Eukaryota; kingdom Viridiplantae; phylum Streptophyta; class Magnoliopsida; order Malvales; family Malvaceae; genus Firmiana; species Firmiana major. Next base: position 44,495,016 of record CM065899.1, read on the forward strand.
CTATAAGTGAATACTTAGAGAATAATTGTTATAACCTCAAAAGAAACGAACAAAATTGTAAAAGAATTCTTAATTTATTATTGATGCTTGTAGTAATAGAGATGGATGATAGTGATTTTATATTACACGTTTCAAGAAAGTTTGTTATGAGTCTTACATGGACTTATTTAAAACTATGCATGAATATGAGAGTGATGGTTGAGATATGATTAACTTGATTATTTGATTTTGCTGAGTTACGAATTAAATATTAAAAGAATAAAAGATGTTAATGATCTTGATTAAAGTTTTTAAATTTTATTAGGATCGGGTCTAAATAAAATATTTTGTAGGTATATCTCTTATAAGCCTTCATGAGACACAACTAGTCCATTATGGGTGACTAGGGACTTAAAGGCTTCTTACATAGACTAAATGCAATCGTGAGTACTATGAAAGTGAGTTATGAGTTAAGATTTAGGAATAGAAGTTAGGAAATTGAGCTAAGATTTTCTAGAGGGATAATAATGTTTAAGTGTGGAGGAATTTGATATTGAGGAAAAATGTTAACATTATTTTGTGTAATAATGTTGTCATAACATCTCTGGAAGCAAAATTTTGGACTAAAGTTTTCTTCTTGATCATTATCGATGTTTACGCGCAGTGTAGGCCTCGATTAACTTAGTTAGCTAATCATTGCTAAATTATTAAAATTCATTTTTTTTGTCTGAATTCCATTCATAGTGGTGCAATATTGAAATTCCAATTAAACTTCAATATAAATTCACTATGCAACAATTATAATTCTACAAAATCGTATTTCTGATATCATGCATTAATAAGCCTACAGTATTAAACTTACATATTAAGACATCAACATATTAATAGACTACGATTGACATCTAATATGTCCTCATTACATCTCATATATATGCATGTGCCAAAAAGAATACATGAACTATGCTCACAATGTCTGTAGATAATCATCACAAAAAGAGAGGTCGTATACCTCTCAAAGTACAAAAGGTCACTTGGGGATACTCTCAGTCCTCCAACCTAAGTTATGTACCCTGGGAACTCACTACATATAATCTGAATGGGGTAAACTTTACGCCCAGTGTGAGATCTGAGAATTTTAAATATATTTTAGTTATGTAATGTGAACTTGAAGTGTAATTTATTGAGCTGAGTGAAATGTATAAGTAATAGATGATAAATAATCAAAGTAGTGAATTGTGGAAATTACATTTGGAGATTTATATGTTAAAGTGTGAAACTATGAGGTCAGATCGATCTTAGAGAAGATAGGATCGATCTGGTAAGTCAAAAATGACAAGGAATGAGGAAATTAAGTGAGCAGATCAATCTTCAATGGAAGAGGATCGATCTCCTTATGATTCTGTATTGAAGAGATCGATCTCATGAGGAAGGAATTGATCTCAAAATGTTTCTGTTTGGGAGAAGATCGATCTCCTCAAGGAGCAGATCGATCTCATGAAGCATTCTGTAAACTAGAGATCGATCTCATAATTGGAGCAGATCGATCTCCTGAAGCCATTAAAAGATCGATCCTACCCCACGACAGATCGATCTACTAGGCATAAAATTACCCCAAATCATCCCCAAATTAAAATGCAGATCGATTTCATCAAGAGCCAGATCGATCTCCTACCATCCGTCTATAAAAGGACCCCTGTATTTTCCTGCATTTCATCTTTTCTCTCTCTTCCAAACCTCCATTTCAACCGAACCCTAGCTTTCTCTCTCTTCCAAATCGCCCATTTCCGTCCAAATCAAGAGTTGTGGCAAGAAGGAAAGTTGTTGCCCACCCAAAGGAGAACAACATACTTGGAAAATCGAACGACGAATCGAATCGAGGTGTGAGTTGAGCACTCCACAAGTTTGGGTAATTCTCTAAACCTCGATCTTTGATTTTTAAGTAATCTTTGGTGATTATGAGCATGGGCATTGTGAGAAAATAGTTGGAAAATGATTAGGGATTGATGAAACTATGATTTTGTTGGAGTAGAGATGTTTTTATGCAATTATGGTAATTTTGAGAATTATGGCTATAAATTTGAATTGAGAGAATTTAGCATGGAATATAGTACAAGGAATGTAGAATTTTGAGATGTAGTGGGTGAGAATGTGAGTTGTGATAGAATTGTGAAGATTAAGTTAATTGAGGTGTTAATGAGAAAAGAGGCAAATGTGTGTTCAATAATACGATTGAGTTGGGTTATTGATGTTTTTAACATCGTTTGGACAGCTCGAGAGTTCCAAAGTGGAATACGAGGCTAGTCCATGATACGGGGGAACGATTACACTATACGAGGTGCAAAGAGGTAAGGGAAAACTAAACCATTTGTGTATGTGTTTTGATGAACTGTTATAGCATGAACCATGATTTGAGAATACATGCATGTTGTTGTTGTGTTGTGATATGATTGCACACGATTTTTATAGCCGGTTGGAGCCCATTGTTTTATGAGTTTAAAAGCTAAGTGTGAAATTGCTTTATAAACCGTTGAGTTTGCGTGAAAAGTAACTTGGGCTCTAAGTTAAGGTAATATTAAGATTTGAGAAAATGTGTGCATGTTTTGCCGGTTGGAACTCGGTTTTTAATATGTTTTGTGTTGAGTACACAAATGTTTTAAATGCGTTTTATGAGAGAAAACCATTATGAGTTCTACGTGAAGGCAAAACGTCTTATAAGATAATGGCTAATGATTGAGACTTAGGCGTGTCATGTTGAACACACATCGGGCCTCGCTTGATAGCATGTAAGACCAATATAGTGGGATGCCTAGGAATCGACCCAGGGACCATGGGCCTTGTTCTGGTAACATGTAAGTCTGATTATTCCTCCGCTTTGGTAGCGTTGGGAGGCTTTGCTCTGGTAGCATGTAAGTTCAGGCCTTGCTCTGGTAGCATGTAAATCCGATTATTCCTCCATTTTGGTATCATGAGATGACCCCCGTTCTGGTAACGCTAGGTGGCCTTGCTTTGGTAGCATGTAAGACCGAGAGAGTGGGCCGCCTGGGAACCGACCCAGAGACCACGTGATAGTGTGCATAAGGCGAGGCATTGCTCTGGTAGCATGTAAGGCCGAGCCTTGTTCTGGTAACATATAAGTCCAATATACCATGCATACGACCATATTGTCGACGTTCCCTCTTACGAGGATGCCTGGGATGCGTACCCAGAGGAGATTATATATTTGATGTGCCATGACAAGTTTTATATGAGTTTTATTGCCTAGTCTCGTTTTACACAGGAGTTGTGTTTTGTGACTTTGTCACGTGCTATTTACTGAGGTGATTTTTATCACATATTTTGAGAAAGCCATTATCGCATATATTTACACATGCTTGTGAATGCTCTAGATTGAGCCTTTTTACCTTCATGTTTTCACATGATTTATGAGCTATGAGATTATGGTGTTTTGAGAACTTTCATGCTACATTTTCAAATGAGTGTACTGAGTTCATATACAAATACATATTTGTGATGTGTGATATGGTTTATATAACTGAGTTCCCTTACCCCCTTACTGAGCGATTTAGAAGCTCACCCTGTTTTCTTCCCCCTCCAGATTTCTTCAAGTGAAGTGAGTTCCCTGCGACGTACAGATTAGAGGCTAGTGGAGGACTTGAGCTCCAGGCCATATTTTCTGTATTGAGGTAGATATTTAACATTCATGTATCCAGACTAGAGTTATATTTACAGACACTTGTTGTACAATGATGTATGGGATGTATTAGGATTAATTAACTCGGAATTGAGTAATGTATATGATATGATATACACTAATTTATAATGAGATCCTAAGGCATGATAAGTATGATGATGTATGACACTACACAGGAATGCACCCTTAATTGTGATTTGATGAGTAAAAAGTTTTAAATTTGTCATATTTTTCGCATTTTCGGGGCGTCACACCCAGTAAGAAACATACGTAAAAGCAGATGACAAAAATGAATGTTGATGCATGCAAATCATTCGTATACTTTCAAATAATGCTTATAAAACATGTATAGAAATTATACATAAATCATGTATAAGTTCATATTTTAATGTTGAATGAGGATAAAATTTGAAAATCCATTTGGTTTTAAAATAATTATGAGAATCTCACTAAATGGATTAAAATATTATTTTAAGAAATTCCATAGTTTTAAATAAAATTGGGTAAATTGTGTTTTTAATTTACTTTTAAAAATAAGAAATCTAAAGAATTTATATTATTTCCTTTTGAAAAGATTTTAACAATGTTTCCTTAGTAGGATGTTTGGACAAGATCGAAAAAGCTTAATTTAAAGAGATGAATATCCTAGTCTATAGGTATTATGATTTGGAAAGAAAAGTATGATTCCCTGGGATGAATGCCCAGTTAGTGTGTATTATATTCAAAAATAAAATATATGATTTTAAAATAAGTAAGAAAGTTTGGAAAACTTTTTTAGAGATTGTTAAGCCACCCTAGTACATGTACTGTGGGCATTCTTTGCCACTATTTGGGCACTGTTTAGACTTTAGACTAGTACACTTGGGCACATTACAATTTTCCAATACTCTTCGGTTCAGTGGGACTAAGGACCTTTTTATCCACGGCCATAGATTATATTTGTCCCTTATTGGGATCGTTTGGACGTTAGAAACTTCCATATTTACTTAGAGATTACTCTGTCTAGTCTCTCACTATTTTATGTATGCATCCATATTTGTTTTCGAATGCTTTCATAATGAAATTTTGAAATATGTATTTGAAATTTTGCATTTGAAAATAAGTATTTGAAGGAAAATAATTATTAATTTTTAATTTAAATCAGTATGTACTTTTTGGCTGGTTTGAAAACATGATTGTAAGTTTTGCATCTAAATATTTTAATACCTTCCCCTTTAGTATGTGTTCCTTACTAGGCCTAAGCTCATCCTTTTTTTTCCTACGTTTCAGATCACCTTAGTAGGTTGGGTTATCATCAAGAGTAGGCTTCGAAGGATGTCTTCCACACTCCTACTATTATGTTTTAGAGAGCTATATACCCTCATGTGTAGTTCCAGTTTATTATTCAAAACACTTTTGATGCATAGTCTAGGTATGCATGATTATGGTAGTAACCTCAATACTATTTATGGGATGTAACTCCAAGCTATAATGGATTTCGAATGCAGTCTCTCAGACTGTATTGGATATCAAATATAGTATACTAAAGATGTGATGTGACATGTTTCCTATTTAGCATATAGCCTTTTAATGTATGATATTTTAAATGAATTGGAGTTTAATTAAAGTTTAAAATGAATGAAATATTTAAGTAATTGATCGTTTAGGATCACATCACACACTATTAGACTAGGACCATAAGTTTTAATTCATCGGTAATTAAATGAAGTCAGAACCTACGCTGAATTTAAATAAAATGAAGTAAGAAAAATTGACTTTTTTTGTTTCAAAATTTAAAGAAATCAGTACGTTAAAGCCTAGCACAGAGCAAAGGCTTAAGTATGGGTATTGTGTGGCACACACATGTTGTCATGACCCTCTTTCATAAAAAAAATCACTATTTTTTTTTCATTAACTTACCCTGTCGTGAACAATTTCATACACCAAATAGTTAAGCTATGATTCGGAGCTAGTTACCTCTTACCATACACAATATTACTTAACATATATATACAATAACTATAGACACTTAAATTTCTTACATTATCTTCATTAATTCATACATGTCTACAAATGTTTACATCCCCCAAATTTACATTTCCAAAAGTGTTGTTGTGCTGTACTTGTTAAGATACAAAACGAATATAATGTGTATACCTCTCAGCGATGGATAGCAGCAGACACTGGGAGTGCAAGTCTCTGCTCGCTCTCGACCACTATGGATGCTTTGTAGGGATGGAAAGTGAAAGGGTGAGCAACCACACGCTCAGTAAGGAAATAATGTAAGCAGGTAGACAACTACACTTTCTACATGCTTATAATGACATGATATCAAAATCATTTATATCTTGTGCATGAGGTAGGTCAAAACCATGCCACATGAATATGTATATAGTTTATGAAAAAAAACTCATAAAAAGCATGTATGATATCAAATGGAAAATCAGCATATAAACATATCATGCTCATCATATCAAAACTCATCGCAATTCATTTAAATCAAATCTAATCCCACCCTTCGAGAATACCCTGTGCATAAAATCCCATTTCCTTTTAAAACTAAATCACGGGTGTCTCCCCTCCTTCAGGTGTACCCAATTCTATTAATAAAACATAATATCAAGTGAGGCATGTAGGTTACATTTTAAAAACAAATTGAGAAAAATGGCCATATATATTTCCCTATGATCCCAGGCTACGCGGATCCCAGCGTGCAGGGCATCACAACTACAACGAGAGGTGAGGTCAGCCCTACTCGTTCAATAACTCCACCAACTAGTCCTCAAGACTACATGGTATAACATACTCCATGTGACATACACGGTACAATGTACTCCGTGGACCCACACGGTCTGAGGGTGCTTGCCATAGGTTTTAGCTCACATCATGTGACAGCCCGGAAGTGAGGAAAATAGAGCTTATTTAAAATTTTCTTACATTAAACCTCTTACTCGGGTTACATTCCTGTACAATGTCATTTAATCCCTTGCATTTATCATAAACCATTTACCCCAAGATCATACATCTAACACATAATATCCCAAAGGGGAACAATGCACAAAACACGATTCATTTTGATCATATTTGTCCTAATTACATCCCAAAAATACTTAACACAAATGTCTGTATTACATCATTGTCTGGACAAAAAATGAACTGAATTATACCTTGTGCGTGTACAAGCGATAGCATGGGGAGATCTTGTCCACTAACCTATATCACGTACGCGGCAAGCACTATCTCCCTCACTGCAAGAAATCTGGAGGGGGGAGGAAAAATGGTTAGCTCTCAAAACGTTCAGTAAGGAGGATGAGGGAAATTTATAAAATCATCATCACAGCACAATATGATGGAAATATTTGAGCATGTAAAATGTTATAGAAATAACAGTGGAAATAATGGCATCGACATAATTCACGTGATAAAAATCACCAATCATTATAACATCAAATCATCATTACGTGATAGAAATCACAGTTGTAAAACACATCATTCATCAATGAAATCGAGACTAGGCATTTAATAAAAACTCAGATAAAATCATCATCATAGGCACATCACATCAAATCAAATCGTCCCCTCGACGGACATCCTCAACGAAGGGAAACGTCGACAATATTACGCGGCCATGATTCGCTGTAGACTTGATCAGAGTCGTATACCCTCGGTCTTACATGCTATCAAAGCAAGGCCCGGTCTTACATGCTATTCAAACAAGGCCACCCATCGATACCAGAGCGGGGGTCATCTCTCGTTACCAGAACGGAGGTATCGATCTTACATGCTATTAGGGCAAGGCTCGGTCTTACATGCCATCGGAGTAAGGCCACTCAACGCTATCAAAGCAGAGTATCTGTTGGCTCTACCGAGAGGGGGGGTGAATCGGTATTCTAATGTTAATGGCAAATTTAAACTAATTTGAACTTAATTAACAAATAATGAATAAGCAATATAATGTAATGAAACAAATTAAAGCAAGATAAGGAAGAGAATATCAAACACAGTAGTTTATAGAGGTTCGGCCAATCTCTTGCCTACGTCCTCTCTCATTGACCTTCTTGTCAAGAGCTTTCTTTCTTACTTTTAACGAAAGTTACACACTCCCTTTTTCAGGTTAAGGAATAACCTCTCTACCCTTTTTAAACAAAGATGTATTCACCCTTTTACAAAGTTTATCTCACTAAGGAACAATCCTCTTCACTCTTAAAGCTAGGATGAATACAATATCAAGCTTTTAATGTGGGTAGGACAAATACAGCTTTTTACACAAGCTTATACAACAAACTCAATAAATGGGAATTGAAGACAAATGGAATGTAGGAATTAAACTCTTGAGAATTTACAGAATGTGCAACAATAGTCTCACTATCCTCAGTGTCTTCAATGCTTGATTATATACTGAAGGATTGGTAGTTGGAGCATTTAATGCTATTTTTCCCGTTAAGATTTTTGCAGAAATAGCCGTTGGGTACCTCCAGTAGAATGCCAGATCGATCTTCTATCCTGACCAGATCGATCTCTTAGTTATAATTCCTGCAAGATCAAGGCAAAATGAAGCAAGGAGATCGATCTCATATATGAGCAGATCGATCTCATAATTTGAAAATGTTAGAGTAGATCGATCTGTCGAATAGGCAGATCGATCTTCGAATCTCTCTGTTTGAGGCATGATCGATCTATAGATCAATCTACCAGGTATTCTCGTAGTGAGGAGATCGATCTCTTATTAACCCAGATCGATCTCCTTAGCTCTCTGACTTTGAGGAGATCGATCTCTTCCTATACCAGATCGATCTCATGAGCTCTCTGTTTGAGTATAGATCGATCTTACTGATCGATCTACTGCCTTTACCTTTGTTTTAGGGGAGATTGATCTCTTCCTAGACCAGATCGATCTCCTCAACATCCTGTATTAGGTAGATCGATCTCATAACCCTTATAGATCGATCTTAGCTTCCTCAATACCTTTGTATAGTTTCAAACCTTAGCAGATCGATCTCATGTCCTCATGAGATCGATCTCTCATCCTAGAAAACCCAGGAGATCGATCTCTCATCTCCAGGAACTTAAGTTCTGGTGCTGATAACATCTAAACAAGTTTTTATATCATCTTTATATTATTGAATTTACTTGTTTTGTCATTTCAAAATATATTAACTCAACAATCTTCCCCTTTTTGATATGACAAAACCTATTCAATAAACATGTTTAGTTACATATTTGCATTGAGCACAAACTCCCCCTTTTTGTAAGCTCCCTCTTACTTTTGGCTTTTGACCTCTTAACTTTCTTAACTCCCCCTCATTTTAATCATTCCTTTAAACCTTTAGACATGTTTCTTAAAGCCATTTAAACATGTTTTAACCAACCCATGTTCTCTTAACATTATTTCTTCTCCCCCTTTTTGTCATATCAACGGCAAGAATGAGATCAAGGCAGTTAATTTTCTCAACAACTGGTCATGGCATTTCAAAATAATAAGACATTATAAAACATTATAATTAACATCCCAACAACTGTCATTTCATAGTAGACTCATTCAAGCAAATGTCATAAACAACAAGGACTAAACATGAAAACTAACTAAGTTTTTCCTAATATTCATATCCTACGGCAGAGGAGAAAATCGATCCATAAGATCCTTAACGTGAGTACGAGTGACCTGAAGCTCATCATACATCGCCTGCTGAGTGGCATGAAGGTTTGCAAAACCTTCATCTATCTTTCGATTGAGCTCCATGATCATCGTCTGCTAGGTGGCATGAAGGTTTACAAAACCTTCATCTATCTTCCGGTTCAACTCCATGATCATCGTCACAATTGATTCCATGCCAGCGGGTGATGGGGCATGTGCAGAGGGCTGAGCAGTTGAAGACGATGGACCTTCAGTCGGTGCAGCTGGTGGATTTATGGGCTCATCTGATGGGATCTTCCTCCATGGCTGCTGCATGCTGTTGTTCTCGTTTCTTCTTCCATTCTCTTCGAAAGTCCTTGTAATACCCCATGTGATGAAGTGTCCCGATGTTTAGACGCTCTTTGGGGAGGGCACTTCATCCGTTTCACAGCTGCAATGCACTCCAAGTCGTTGTAGAAGATACGCCAATGGTTACAAGAACACTATCGTGGTAGCTTAGCCACGTACGATTTTCAACCAATCTTCATAAATGAAATGGACAAGATTGGGTTTTTGACTGGTGGAGTGGATGTGGTGAAGCCAGAAGCGATCTAACCTACTAACGGTGGAATGATGGGTACCGAAAGGACGAAGATTCCACGAGATAATAAGGTGGAGTAACCTTGGGTGCATCGGTAGGTCACTCGCCTTATCCCCGGGAAGGTCAAACTCTAAGGGGACTTCCTCATCTTCATTAGTCAACCCCTCATCGTGCATGTGGAACACTTGGGCTAGGATAGCTGTGTCTATAGGAATTGACTTACCCATGACATATGTTTTAAATCATAGAATTTTGCAAGCATCATCAGGATCATAGATGAGTTCGGCATTAGAAAAGAATGCCCTGATGATGTTTGGGTGTACGAGGGTATTGATTTTGAGAAACGGAAGCCACCCAAATTCTTCAAATTTGGGTAAATAAGGAAAATCAATACGGTTTAAGAAGGAAAAATCAATGGTGCGCCAATGTTTAATTGGCATGGTTGAAAAATACTCTTCATATCTCTTCCTTTTTGCAGGTGTTTTAAAACACCTGTTAAAGGTAGTGACTGAAAAAGGAGGGATTGATTGGGAAGAGGACCCTTGATCTACACTAGGTCTAGGAGGTTTTTGGCCTGCTCTCTTAAGTCTAGGCATTGTTCTAGACACTGGAAACGCTCTAGATGATCTTAAAACTAGTTCACTAAAAACTAACCAATGGAACAGTAGCTAGATTTGACCTAGAGAGAAATTGAGCACTAACCTAAGATTTTTTTAGAAACATTTAGCAATGTGGGTTACTAGAACGATAAACGAAGAAAAGTTTTGACGAATACCTTACCGAGATCGATCTGGTAGGAAGAATCGAAGGCTGAGGTACGACAGAATTTAGGGATTTTGAGGATTTGGGATTTTTGAAATTTGGGGATTTTTGGCAGTTTTTATAGTCCAGGGCACAGGAGATCGATCTGTCGAGGCGACAGATCGATCTATCGAGGTGACAGATCGATCTATCATTTCCAGAAGCTTGAAGAGATCGATCTGTTGTACCATAAGATCGATCCTCAGAATACAGAAGTTTAATGAGATCGATCTGTCGCAGGCCCAGATCGATCTATTGTTTGACAGAAGCTTAAGAAGATCGATCTGCCAAATGCATAGATCGATCTGTTGTTTGACCGAGGCTTAAGGAGATCGATCTGCCAAATGCATAGATCGATCTGTTGTTTAACAGAGGCTTAAGGAGATCGATCTTATGGGTGAGAAGATCGATATGCCTAGTTTAACCTTTATGCTTTAGGCTCATTTGAAGTATGGAGATCGATCTATATTGATAGGAGATCGATCTCTCATACTTTTTGCCCAGAAAAATCATTGAAAAACTCTTAAAAACAACTTGAAATCAAGGTTTTGAATCAGATAAATCTTAAAGAACATTCATGAGTCCTAATTCACCTATAAGGACACAAAACCTATCTCTATCAAGGGGTTTGGTGAATATATCAGCTATTTGACGTAAAGTGTCAATGTACTCTAGAATTATATCTCCCTTTTGAACATGGTCTCTAAGCAAATGATGCCTAATCTCAATGTGCTTAGTTCTAGAGTGTTGAATAGGATTTTTAGATAAATTGATGGCACTGGTATTATCACATTTAATTGAGACTTGTTTCATGCCAATACCATAGTCTTTCATTTGCTGTTTAATCCACAACACTTGAGCACTACAACTACCTGCAGCTATGTATTCAGCTTCAGTTGTGGACTGAGCCACACTATTTTGTTTCTTAGAGAACCATGAGATTAATCTATTCCCTAAGAATTGACATGTACCTGAAGTACTTTTCCTATCTATTTTGCAGCCCCCAAAGTCTGCATCAGAAAATGCATGAAGTGTAAAAGTGGAGTCCTTGGGGTACCAAAGTCCTAGAGAGGGAGTCCTTGGCTCTACCGAGAGGGGGGTGAATCGGTATTCTAATGTTAATGGCAAATTTAAACTAATTTGAACTTAATTAACAAATAATGAATAAGCAATATAATGTAATGAAACAAATTAAAGCAAGATAAGGAAGAGAATATCAAACACAGTAGTTTATAGATGTTCAGCCAATCTCTTGCCTACGTCCTCTCACCTTCACCTTCTTGTCAAGAGCTTTCTTTCTCACTTTCAACGAAAGTTACACACTCCCTTTTTCAGGTTAAGGAATAACCTCTCTACCCTTTTTAAACAAAGATGTATTCACCCTTTTACAAAGTTTATCTCACTGAGGAACAATCCTCTTTAATCTTAAAGCTAGGATGAATACAATATCAAGCTTTTAATGTGGGTAGGACAAATACAGCTTTTTACACAAGCTTATACAACAAACTCAATAAATGGGAATTGAAGACAAATGGAATGTAGGAATTAAACTCTTGAGAATTTACAGAATGTGCAGCAATAGTCTCACTATCCTCAGTGTCTTCAATGCTTGATTATATACTGAAGGATTGGTAGTTGGAGCATTTAATACTATTTTTCCCGTTGAGATTTTTACAGAAATAGCCGTTGGGTACCTTCAGTAGAATTCCAGATCGATCTTCCATCTTAACCAGATCGATCTCTTAGTTATAATTCCTGCAAGATCAAGGCAAAATGAAGCAAGGAGATCGATCTCATATATGAGCAGATCGATCTCATAATTTGAAAATGTTAGAGCAGATCGATCTGTCGAATAGGCAGATCGATCTTCCAATCTCTCTGTTTGAGGCATGATCGATCTATAGATCGATCTGCCAGGTATTCTCGTGGTGAGGAGATCGATCTCCTTAGCTCTCTGACTTTGAGGAGATCGATCTCTTCCTATACCAGATCGATCTCATGAGCTCTCTGTTTGAGTATAGATCGATCTTACAAATTGATCTACTGCCTTTACCTTTGTTTTAGGGGAGATCGATCTCTTCCTAGACCAGATCGATCTCCTCAACATCCTGTATTAGGTAGATCGATCTCATAACCCTTATAGATCGATCTTAGCTTCCTCAATGCCTTTGTATAGGTTCAAACCTTTGCAGCTCGATCTCATGTCTTCATGAGATCGATCTCTCATCCTAGAAAACCCAGGAGATCGATCTCTCATATTACCAGATCGATCTCTCATCTCCAGGAACTTAAGTTCTGGTGCTGATAACCTCTAAACTTGTTTTTATATCATCTTTATATTATTGACTTTACTTGTTATGTCATTTCAAAATATATTAACTCAACAGTATCGATGTGCATCTCATGACAATCCTTAGTCTCAGTAAAATATGCCATTGTTGTATTAAAACCATTTTCCCTTCACGTAGAGCCCATAGTGGTTACTACAAAACTCCTTTCGGTTATAAAACATTATATTCACAGTTACACAAAACTCATCAAAATCAAGCTCAAACCAGCAAAACACTCACTCGTTCATCAAAGCAACAATTCATCTCATTTCTCATAAACATGCTGATTTCATTAAACCTTTTTCATGCTTATCAAAATGTTTTCAATCATTCAAAAACTCACAAGCACAAACATTTTATTTCCCTTACCTCTTGCACCTTTAAGTGGCACAATATCCTCCGGTCCTCGGACTAGCCTCGTTTCCCATGTCGAATTCTTGAGTTGTCCAAACATTATTAAATTGTCAATATTCATCATTCTCATTTCTCTTTTCACCTCATTTATTCCTAGATCTATACTATATCCAAGTTACCATTCTTAACACATACATTGTCTCAAAACTTCTCCTACATCTTAATCATCACCTTAGCTAGCTCATAATCAATGCAAGATATCCACATTGCATTTTTCAACTATACTTATTGTCTGTTTCCTTATGAATTAGACATTTCCAATCAAATATGCATATATATACATATGTTCATTCACCAATATGTAAATTTATAATGCTTAAGAAAAACAAGGGTCTTGTGAGCTCACCTAGCTTATCTCCGCTTGACCAAACTTGTAGAATACTTGTCCTTTCCTTTGTTTCAATCCAAATCCTTGATTTTCTAGTATGTTGTTCTCTTTAACAAGAAGGACAACTTTGTCTCTTACCCTTTTGTCTAATTCTATCTAGAATGTGGTGAATTAGAGAGAGAAAAAGCTTAGTTTGGGTGAATGGTGAGTGTTGGGGTTTGTAGGTGAGAGAGGCTCGGTTTTCAGGCAAAATCTTGTGATTCTTATATAGGCAGGGCGTATGAGATCGATCTGGCATTAATGTAGATCAATCTCTACTTGATTCAACTGCACTAACTGCTCCATTAACAACTATGAGATCGATCTGGTCGAGGGTGGAGATCGATCTATACTTCTAAGTGGAGATCGATCTGCTAGAGGGTAGAGATCGATCTCTTCCAGGCCGAGACTTAAGTAGATCGATTTGCCATTATGACAGGATCGATTCTTGCTAGGCAGAGGTAGGATGAGATTGATCTGCTCCCTTATGAGATCGATCTGCTTGCCTACTTTTACACGTTTCCTGCATTCTAGAGCCATGAGATCGATCTCTCTTCCCTTGGAGATCAATCTGGCCTTCACAGATCCTACTGCTGCTACACAAATTTAGAGGAAACTTAATGTAAAACTTACCATAATCTACTCCATAGTCCATATTTCAATCCATGTACATTTAAGACTTAAAACTTCATCTCCATATACTTCATTATATTTAAAACTTGCATGTACATCGATATAACATAATTACATTCGCCAATTACAATCTTCACATGTCAATTCTCATGACGAAGGTACATAAAATTCTTAGGTCTCACATCCTCCCCACCTTTGGGGAATTTGGTCCTCAAAATTTAACTCAAGCTATTAAGTAGTTGGGGGTACTTCTCCTTCATAAGGCTCTTTATTTCCTAAGTTACTTCCTCCATTGAGTGGTGTTTCCAGAGACCTTTAACCAATGGAATCCTTTTTGTTCGAAGTACCATTTCCTTTTTTTCAAGTATTCGGATGGGTTCTTCCACATAACTCATATCCCCTTGAATATCCAATGCTTCATACTCGATGATATGAGAGGAACCTAGATTATATCTCCTCAACATGGAGATGTGAAAGACATTTTGAATTTTTGAAAAACTGTGGAGGTAAAGCCAACTGATAGGCGACGTCTCCCACTTTCTCCAAAATCTCAAATGGTCCTATATACCGGGGACTCAATTTCCCCTTCTTCTCGAAACGCATAATACCCTTAGTAGGAGATATCTTCAGGAATACAACATCTCCAACTTGAAACTCAAGTGGCCGTCTATGTACATCTATGTAACTTTTCTGTCGACTCTGAGCAGCTCACAATCTATCACAAATGATCTTCACATTCTAAACTGCCTGTTCAACGAGTTTAGGAGCAAGTACTTCACTATCGCCCTTCTTCCAAAGCTATAGGGGATCTACACCTCCTACCGTACAGAGCCTCATAAGGTGCCATATCGATACTCGCATGATAGCTATTGTTGTACACAAACTCAGCCAGGGGCAGGTGATCATCCCATAATCCTTTAAAGTGCATCGTACACACCCTCAACATGTCCTCTAAGGTTTGTGTAGTCCGCTCGGACTGACCATCAGTCTGAGGATGATAAGCGGTACTAAAACTCAACCGAGATCCCATGGCCTCCTGAAAATGAGTCTAAAACCTGAAGGTGAACCGGGAATCTCTATCAGATGTAATACTCACTGGAGCCCCATGTAGTCTAGCTATCTCTCTAACATATAACTCGGCTAGGGTAATCAATGTATCCGTGTTCTTAATGGCAAGAAAGTGGGCACTCTTCGTTAATGTGTCCACTATCACCTATATTGCATCATGACTTCTTTGAGTCCTCGGTAATCCCATGATAAAGTCCATGGTAATATGCTCCCATTTCCATGTAGGCACTGGAAAAGGTTTAAGTAACCCTTCGGGCTTCTGATGCTTAGCTTTCACTTGTTGGCACACCAAACATTTAGTAATATACTCTGCCACATCTCGTTTTATACCACTCCACCAATATACCCTTCTCAAATCTTGGTACATCTTGGTACTTCTCGGGTGCATGGTCTATCGCGAGCAGTGGGACTTTCTCAGTATTTGTTGCTTCAGGGTATCATCGTTCGGAACACAAATTCGACCCTTAAACCTCAATAACCCATCGTCATTAACCATAAAATTCTACTGCAAGGTCTGTTCAGTTTGGCTAACCAATTCCAGTAGCCTCTGATTGTTTCGCTGCCCGCTTCTAATCTGATCCAAAATACTGGGCTCTATCCATAGGCTAGCCATAAATTTGGTCCCTGCTTCCTCAATTCTCACCCTGAGCCCAGCAAACTGTTCTAACAAATCCCATTCCCTGATTATCATACCAGATACCATACTCTTCCTGCTTAGGGCATCAGCAACTACGTTCGCTTTCCCTGGGTGGTAAAGTATCTCGCAATCATAGTCTTTAAGAAGTTCAATCCATCTCTTTTGTCTTATGTTTAACTTTTTTTGGTCAAATACGTATCTCAGGCCCTTGTGGTCAGTAAATATTTGGAATCTTTCCCCATATAAGTAATGTCGCCAGATTTTTTAATGCAAACACCACTGCGGCTAACTCCAAATCATGTGTGGGGTAGTTCTACTCATGATCCTTCAGCTGTCGCGAACCATAAGCGACTACTCTCCCTTGCTGCATAAGCACACACCCCAATCCTTGTTGAGAGGGATCAATGTATATTGCGAAGCCTCCAGGTCCATTTGGAGTAGTCAACATAGGTGTCGTCGCTAATCTCCTCTTTAATTCTTGGAAACTCTACTCACACTGCTCAAACCATACAAAAAGAGTCTCCTTACATGTGAGTTTAGTCAAAGGAGTGGCAATCCTGGAAAATCCTTTAACAAACCTTCTATAATACCCTGCGAGTCCTAGAAAACTTCGAATCTCTGTAACTGTCCTTGGTCTCTCGCAATCAAGTACATCTTCTATCTTAGACGGGTCAACTTACACTCCGTCCTTAGATACATTATGACCAAGAAAAGCTATTTGATCTAGCCAAAACTCACTCTTACTGATCTTTCCATAAAGCTGCCTATCTCTGAGTATCTACATCACAATCCTCAAATGCTGTGCATGTTCTTCGCGAGATCGAGAATACACATGGATTTCATCAATGAAGACTATTACAAACTGATCTAGATAGTCTCTAAATACCTCAATCATCAAACTCATAAAAGCAGCAGGGGCATTCATCAAACCAAAGGGCATCACTAAGAACTCGTAGTGGCCATACCTAGTTCTGAAGGCTGTTTTGAAAATATCCTCTTTCTTGATTCTTAACTGGTGATAGCCCAACCTCAAGTCAATCTTAGAAAAGACAAAAGCCACTCTCAGCTAGTCAAATAAATTGTCTATTCTTGGCAGGGGATACTTGTTCTTCACCATAGCCTTGTTCAGCAATTGGTAATCTATGCACAATCTAAGGCTACCATCCTTCTTCTTTACGAACAACACCGGAGCTCCCCATGGCGATACACTAGGCCTAATAAAACCCTGGTCAAGCAGTTCCTGTAACTGTTTCTTTAACTCTTCCAATTCGACCAATGCCATCCTATAAAGAGGTTTAGAGATCGGCTGGGTATCTGGCATTAAATTGATCTAGCTCTCTTTTCGGTGCTAAGCCAGGTAATTCTTCAGGAAATACATTCGAAAACTCACATACTACTAGTATGTCCTCTATCCTTGGATGTTCCCGACTTGTATCAGAGACGAGTGAGATGTAGCTGTCACATCAATAATTTAATCAGTGTTTTATAGTGATATAACCATATCTTTAAATTTTTCACAATGGACTTCATACATTTTCATTCCTTAATATTCAAACATACACTAAACTTTTCAGCTAGGGAGAAAGTTACAAAGTTAGTGTAGCAGTCTAGACTCGCACGATTGGCCGCTTACCAGTCCTTCCCTAAGATCACATGAAAACCACACATGTTTAACACTAGATCTGCTAACATCACTCTATCTCCTACCTTGATTTCACACCTTCTACACATCATATTAGTCCTCTGGGACTCATGCATAGGGGTATTTACATGTAAAATATAATCTAAGGGTTCATGCTTTAAACTAAGTTTACATACAAAATGTACATCAATAAAAAAATGCGTGGATCCCGAATCAAATAACACATGAGCCTCATGATTACAAACAAGAAGTGTACCTCGTAAGGTCTCGGACGAAGTGTTTGCAGTCTCTTTATCCAAAGCAAACACACGTCCTTTTGTGACTGGCTTCTTACCCTTACCAACAACAGTAGCCCGTCTATAGGGAATTGTCCTCTGAGGCTGTTGTCTAGGAGGCTCTTGAGAGTGTGGCTTTTGTGGCTACGAGCAATACCTCACTCTATGGCCCAAGTCCCTGCATCTAAAACATCCTTATACGGTTTTGGAACAACTTCCCTCATGTGGTCAGGCACAATCTCTGCAAACTCTAACCTTTGGCCTAGCACTTCAAGGGGTCTCCATAACAATGGGAGGAACCTTAGGTCTGTCAACTCTTCCTCTCGATCCCTCAAACTGTCTCCTCTTAAAAGATCCTCTCTGAAAATCTGTGTGGGAGGTCACGAGTCGCTTACTCTTATCCCTGGTCAAAATTCGAGACTCAGTCTAGGACTGTACCAACTCGAGTCCCCTCTCTACTTCTTGTGCTCTTCTTAGAGCATCCGTAAACTCAGTGATACAAAACCCTATCAATCAGTCTCTAATGATGGGTCTCAGTCCATACACGAATCGCTCTGTACGGAGTTCCTCATCCTTAAGACTCTCTGGGTCATACTTCAATAAGGTGGTGAATCAACTCTCGTACCCATTAACCGTCATATTACCTTGAGTCAAGTTTAGAAATTCAGCTTGTATTCTCCTCTGGGCAGCTCTTGGCACATACTGAGTTCTAAATGCCGACTGGAACGCCTCCCAGCTAATAACCTCTTAGCTAGTCACCATTATACTCTGAGTAGTGCTCCACCAATCTCAGACTTATCCCTTTAACATGTAAGCACCCATACTAACCCTCTTAGTATTGGTGCATCCTAAAAAGTCAAAAATAACTCGCAACTCTGTCAGCCACTCCTCAGCCTCTGCGGGATCTTTCACCCCTATAAAAGCTAGTGGGTTAATCTCCAGAAAGTCTCTCAATCGACCCTTATTTCTGTCATCAAGCTAGGCCTGTACTACGGGCTGTGTGGCAAGAGGCACCAGGTCAGTCCGTGATGGGGGTGCAGGTGGTCCTTATAGGGGTTGAGGAGGTGAAATAGGTGTAGTACATGAGGCATTAGCCCCAAAATGCTGCGCAAATAGCGCTGCCATTTACTCAAATCCATGTCGCACATCATGCTCTAACCGATTCATTCGAGAGTTAGGAATCTCCGGCTGTGGGGCAGGTGGTGGAGGTGGTTGTGCCTGCCTCCTAGAACGTCCTTTTCTCCCCCTCATATCCTATCTCTATGTGCCTGTGCGTATTCATTAAACATCGATTATAATTCTACCTATTAAATTCAATTTAATACTAAAAAATACAGACACTTGGGATGTAATCTATTTTCAATTGATCGACACTAATAGTACTAGGCAACCCTTGCTCTGATACCAAGAAAATCTGTGATAGCCCCGAAGTACGAAAAATATGGCTAATTTAAAATTTTCTTACATTAAACCTCTTACTCGGGTTGCATTCATGTACAATGTCATTTAATCGGTTGTGTTTATCATAAAACATTTACCCCAAGATCATACCTCTAACACATAATATCCCAAGAACAAGGGTGTTAGTCCCAAGTTCGAGCCTCTAGGGACACGAAAGAAAACCTTGAGGGGCCTGTGGGCTGCCAAAGAGGATAGTACGGTTGAGTGAGGGGCGCCGATGTCACAGCAGTCGGACCAGGGGCCCATGAGGAGTTGCGCCTGTGTAGGCTGGGCTGGGCCGGGACCTCACAATAAAAACGTGCGTTTTTATGTGAGAGCCCCTAGCCTCCTCAGGCGAGCCCACTGACTCCCTGGGCCGACTGGGCCTCGTCACCATAGCTATGTATTGTCCGCTTTTGGTCCCACTGGACCAGCACGGATTTGCTCACCCAGGACGCGTCCCCCAGGTTTCGAACTCAGGACATAGTCCTTTGTCGGCTTGATGGTACCAGGGGTGTCAGACAAAGGACTATGTCCTAAGTTCGAAACCTGGGGGAGGCGTCCTGGGTGAGCAAATCCGTGCTGGTCCAGTGGGACCAAAAGTGGACAATACATAGCTATGGTGACGAGGCCCAGTCAGCCCAGGGAGTCAGTGGGCTCGCCTGAGGAGGCTAGGGGCTCTCACATAATGGCTCAATGGCATTAGGAAGTGTAAGAACAAGGGTGTTTACCAGAGTTCGAACCTTCCGGGACGCGTTCTGAGGGGAATTTCCCTGAATGAAACAAAGCCGTGCGGGCCGAAGGCCCAAAGCGGACAATACGTTGGATTTGTTGACGTTGTTGCACCACCCGTTGTTGCACCACCATCATTGTTGTGGGCCCAAAAGGGGTGGCCATGGCCGATGGCAGGGGTTGGCCGGGCAGGGGTCGGCCGTCACATTTCCCGTGTTGAATTCTTGAGCTGTCCAAACATCATTAAATTGTCAATATTCATCATTCTCATTTCTCTTTTCACCTCATTTATTCCTAGATCTATACTATATCCAAGTTACCATTCTTAACACATACATTGTCTCAAAACTTCTCCTACATCTTAATCATCACCTTAGCTAGCTTATAATTAATGCAAGATATCCACATTGCATTTTCCAACTATACTCATTGTCTGTTTCCTTATGACTTAGACATTTCCAATCAAATATGCATATATATACATATGTTCATTCACCAATATGTAAAATGATAATGCTTAAGAAAAACAAGGGTCTTGTGACCTCACCTAGCTTGCCTCCTCTTGACCAAACTTGTAGAATGCTTGTCCTTCCTTTATTTCAATCGAAATCCTTGATTTTCTAGTATGTTGTTCTCTTTACCAAGAGGAACAACTTTGTCTCTTACCCCTTTGTCTAATTCTGTCTAGAATATGGTGAATCAGAGAGAGAAAAAGCTTAGTTTGGTAGAAAATGGTGAGTGTTAGGGTTTGCAGGTGAGAGAGGCTTGGTTTTCAGGCAGAATCCCATGATTCTTATATAGGCAGGGCGTATGAGATCGATCTGGCATTAATGTAGATCGATCTCTACTTGATTCAACTGCTCCAACTGCTCCATTAACAACTACGAGATCGATATGGTCGAGGGTGGAGATTGATCTGTTCTTCTAAGTGGAGCTCGATCTGCTAGAGGGTAGAGATCGATCTCTTCTAGCTCGAGACTTAAGGAGATCGATCTGTCATTATGACAGAATCGATTCTTGCTAGGCAGAGGCAGCATGAGATCGACCTGCTCCCTTATGAGATCAATCTGCTAGCCTACTTTTGCACATTTCCTGCATTCTGGAGCCATGAGATCGATCTCTCTTCCCTTGGAGATCGATCTGGCCTTCACATATCCTACTGCTGCTGCA
Source organism: Firmiana major (assembly GCA_033439115.1). Classification (NCBI taxonomy): domain Eukaryota; kingdom Viridiplantae; phylum Streptophyta; class Magnoliopsida; order Malvales; family Malvaceae; genus Firmiana; species Firmiana major. Next base: position 44,516,389 of record CM065899.1, read on the forward strand.
CAAATTTGTAGGAAACTCAATGTAAAACTTACCATAATATACTCCATAGTCCATATTTCAATCCATTCACACTTAAGACTTAAAAACCTCATCTCCATATACTTCATTATATTTAAAACTTGCATGTACATCGATATAACATAATTACATTCGCCAATTACAATCTTCACATGGCAATTCTTATGACTAAGGTACATAAAATTCTCAAGTCTCACACATCATTGTCAGGGATGCCTACCATAGGACTTAACCCATATCATGGTTCGAGGGTGCTGCCATAGGTCTTAGCTGCCCAATACCATGTCGGTAACCATTTCATGTCTCAAAACACGCGTGCGATGTATCATCTCACCATGACACACAGTCTACAGGAGGTATTAGAATGGTTTTCTATAAAACATGTCAAAGCTTCGTACGAGCAATGCTCCAGTACGACTTTCATGCATAGTAAACTAATAAAACTAGTGTGAGCAGGGCTCCAACACTATCAGTATGAATAAAAGCATCAAAATCTAGTGCGAGCTAAGCTCCAGCACTATTTACACTCACACAAATATGATAGATGGCTCCAGTTAAAATATCAAGTGTTTTCAATGATAAAACTTAGCACATGATCTGTGCTTTTTCCTGCAAACACACAAAGCAATAGCCAACCTATCCCCATTTCGTTCATATCTAAACATTTTATCATGAAAACATCAAAGTCATGAAAATACATGCATTTTTGGTTCCTTACTACCCCTTTCATAAAATTTCTACCGAGGTAAACATATATTCTCTTTCCTTATTTTTGGAACCTTGCATAAAAATTCTTAATGCATTATTAGATAGCTAGAGAAATTCACGCCCTATAATTCCCCTCAAAATACGTATAGCTACCTCTAGGCACTTACAAACCCCCTTACCTCAAATCATGTCGAGTGTAGTATAAGTTCCACCTATGGAAGCTCGTTCAATCTAACTTGCTCCTAATCCGATCTCTGAAGCTGCAAGCATTCATCAATCACCTTCATCACAATTGATACATCTTATCGAACCTTATAGTATTAAGCTTGGTCCACTTTCACATTTGGCCAACATTGTGTCGTTCCTAATAAATTTGGCTAGTAACTCACCTAGTTATCAAATCAAACACTTGATTTGCATGTTTAAACCTTAGTTCCTCCATTCATTCATGCATTTAATAATTACCATTTATGCATATTTCATCACTTTGTCCAATCCTATAAATTTGATTCCTCATAACCATCTCAATGCCATGTATACAACATTATTAACAACTTGGTATAACCCATTTATCATCAACTCAACTATATTTATTTTCTCATATTAAACTCATTCTAGGTTATGCTTGTTCCATTACATTCTAGGTAGCTTCAATCATCAATACATACACCAATCTACTCATAACAACAACTAGATAAATATACTTAGAGTTGGTGTATTGGAAACTCACTTAGTTTGACTTTCTTCTTTTCCAAGTTTGAAGACTCCTTTACTCCTTAAATCTAACAAATGAAATGTTGACTCCAAGCTATGTTGTTCTTCTTCTCACAATAAACAACTTTGCTCTAATAGTTTTTCCTCAATTCTTTTTGGAAGAGGGTGTATTCTAAAGAGAGAAAGCTTGGTATTTTGGGTAAAAATGGAAGAGGTGTGTTGGTTTGTTGAAGAAAGAGGTTTTACCATGGGATTTTTATAGATTAAGAGTGATGAGATCGATCAGCTAGGGTAAAGAGATAGATCTTCCTTTAGTTTTAGCCATCAAATTCTCAGGTTTGAAATGGGAGAGATCGATCTGCTCATTGGGAAGAGATCGATATTGGCTCGACAGAAGCTTGAGGAGATCGATCTGCTCATGGGGAGAGATCGATCTGTTCTTGACATAATCAAATGAAGATTGATCTGAACTTAAGAGGGGATCGATCTGGGCTTAGGAAAGGCAAATGCAGATCGATCTGCTCATTGGGGAGATCGATCTGCTCTATGGGGAGATCGATCTGACCTTGGCAGATTTACTTGGAATTATTCTACTTGCACAAGGATCGATCTGGCCTTTATCTGGGGCATTTTCTACTGCATTTTTTCAGATTTTTCAAGGGTAAATTCTTATTTCATTTCTCCAATACTCATTTTTCATTTTAATACCACTTAGAGCATGGAAAGACTCATATCCTATGATTCACATACAATATGAATTGTGTGTATTGCCTACATTCATAAAGAATACTTAGAATTCACGGTCCATGCATTATTAATTCGTGTCTTCATTCCTTATCTTCAATTTGATTTGCTTAAAGTTCTATTCGATTAGTTTGTGGCCACTTCAGCCTTTATTTATCCTTTACGTGCATCATGACATTCATCCATCCCATTTGCAATTCATTGACATTTACATGATCTAAATTCATCTGTCTTATAATTCCATTAACATATGACAAAGTTATGCATACATGGGGTCTCACAATCTCCCCCACTAAGAAAATTTGGTCCTCCAAATTTGGAAGCAATTTAGTCCATGAACATCTCGAGGTACTTCTCTCGCATCAAACTCTAAAACTCCCAATGTAGCTTCTTCTACAGTGTGGTGCTGCCAAAGTACTTTCACTAAGGGGATCGTCTTCGCTCTCAACACCTTCTCCTGCCTATCCAATATCCAAACCGGCTTCTTAATATACATCATGCCCTCGTTAAGCTCCGACAGCTCATATCTAATTACATGTGCCAGATACGAGTAGTACTTCCTTAACATATAGATGTGGAAGACGTTATGAACGCCCGCTAGCTCAGGTGGCAACGCTAGCCTGTAGGCCTTATCTCCCACTCTATCGAGTATTTCAAAGGGTCCAATCTAACGAGGACTTAACTTTCCTTTCTTTTCGAACCTCGTTATACCCTTGGAAGGAGAAAGTCATAAAAACATCGATTCACCCACTGAATTCTAGTGGTCTCCATCTCCTGTCAGTATAACTCTTTTGTCTACTCTGAGCTATCCGTAACCTCTCATAAATCAATTGGATGTCCTCAGAGGTTTGTCTCACTAAGTCGGGAGTAAATATCAGTCGATCACTAACCTCTTCCCATCTAATAGCGGAACGACATCTGCGATCATTCAAGGCTTCATACAGTGCCATCCTGATACTCGAATGATAATTGTTATTATAGGTAAACTCTACGAGTGGCAAATGGTTGTCCCAAGAGCCTCTAAAATCCAATACACACGCTCTAAACATATCCTCCAGGGTCTGTATAATCCTCTCCGACTGACCATCTGTCTGAGGATGGAACGCTGTGCTAAAACTCAGTTGGGTCCCCATCGCTTCATGAAAATGTTCCCAGAAGTGGGAAGTGAAGCGGGCATCCCTATCAGAAACAACGCTATCTGGAATACCATGTAACCTCACTATCTCGCGCACATATAGTTTCACCAATGTACTCAGCGTATCAGTGGCTCTCACAGATAGGAAGTGTGCCGACTTTGTCAATCTGTCCACTATCACCCAAATCACATCGTGTTTCCTGCGAGTCCTAGGTAAACCCATCAGGAAGTTCATGGTGACATGCTCTCATTTCCAAGTCAGTATATGTAGAGGTTGATAATTCTACTTTTTATAGAATTATTTGTGCTTAAATTCCTAATTATTTATTTAATCCCCATATTATTTTATTAATAATCCCCTTTATTTAATTAAAATTCTTTAATGTGTAGATAAATTAAATCCGGATGAAACTCAATCGTTTCAGACGAAATTGGGCTGAAAATGAGCTAAAGGAGACTGGACCACTTCCAATTTACAGACCAAGTCATCAGTCGTCTAGACACGCATGATGCCAGGTGCTCGTATTTTATTTGCTCCGAAACGATAAGATCGAAGGACACCGTGCCAACCCTCTGGAAGATACACGCCGGGCCACATCGCACAGCTAATTGGACAAAAAGACTGATGACGTGGAAATATATACTCTACAGCAAATCTTGTGAAGACAAGTGGTCAAACAATGCCAACTCATCTAGGATGAAAATTTACCATTGTACCCCTATGTTTGTGTATAAATAGAACATGATGGCAATTGAAAAATCAAGTAGAAGTAGGGTAGGAAATGAGGAAGTAGCCTAGGGTAGAAGTAGTGTAGAGTAATTTAGGAGTAGTGTTAATTTAGGGTAGAGTAACTTTTAGGTTAATTTAAGCTTTCCTTGTTTTAATTTTCGGATAGTTCTCTTTTAAATTAAAAATTTCCTTCTTTTGTTTTGTTAATGAATAGTAATTTTACCATGTTCTTCTCGGTTTTGCAATATTTTTGCTTTATTGTTGATTCAATGCACTTAAGGTTGAATGAAGAGGAGGTTCGGCTGACAGGAGTATTGCTCCGCATTTGTTTTTCAACTTCTTCCCGCTTTTATTTTTTTTTTTAGCTTAAGTTGATGAACAGTAAAGAGGGGAAGAAGATGCCGGTGACAGTGGCCATCTTCTTCAACTATTTCACTGTACAAATTCTTTGAAATTTCGGTTCTGTATTAACTTACTATCTTACTGTTGTTTGATATTCTTATGCTCAAGTTTATTCAAGTTCCCTTTTGTATTAGTTTATATAAAATCTGCAGTTTTTATTGTTTTCATTTCATGCTCTGTTTTTTATATTTAATCATTGTTTAAAGGTTAGATAGTTAATTTTAGCTTTGTTTCTGTGAATTTTTGGTTTAAATCCCATCTTCATAATTAGTTTTCATGCACTGATTACTATTTTGTTTTGCCGATTGCGTTGTTTTCATTATTGTTATGTTTCTTCATCTGTTGTCGTCCATGCTGTTGCTATTTACTGGGGTCGAATGGTGCTGTTGGGAGTGGAAGTTTGCTGGGTAGTAGAAGTCGACACTAGCTGGACAGAGTTGTGGCTACTACGTTGCTTACTAGAGGCACAGTTTACAGGAGCTACTGATTTGCGCGTGTCTTGTTGTAGTGACCAGTACCTACCTGCTGCTGGAGATACGACCAGGAATGGAGGTATGAAATTGTGCAGAGTAGAAAGGTGATACAACAGCTGGAGCACCTGTACATTAGCTGGGCAGACTAAGGATATGTAGTGGACAGTAGCACAAAAATTGTACAGAGCAGAACGGTATTGCAGCAAAGTGTAGCAGAAACAGACCAGCAGCCTGGAGCAGAAGCACTAGACCGAGGAACAGCAGCTGAAGCAGGTTGAGGTCAATGGCCTGTGCAGCAGCTTGGATAAACCGTGAGCACTGCCTGGAGCAAGACAGAACCGAGAGCAGCCTGGAGCACTTGGAGCAGAGGATAAAACCGTGCAGCTCAGCAGCAAACCGAGAGTGCAAGACCAGCACAGCACTGAGTAAACCAGGACAAAATTCTGCTGAAGAAAACAAAGAAGAAAGTGTAACAGTACACATGCTCGGGACCACTTTGGTGGTTTAGCAATTTTGCTAAGGCCATGTTTGGCATTATGGATTTGTTTCAATTAAAGTTACCATGCATTTCTAGTACTTGTTATTGCTTTTATTTTAATTTATTAACTTATTTAGAATTAGAGTATTGAATCAATTTGCTTATTAGTTATATTTTCTTAGTTTATTAGTTTAAGGCTTAGTTTAATTTCATTAATAGTTAATTTTCTTTTTACAATAGGAATTAAGGTTTTGCATTTTGAATTAATATAAATTAAATGCTTTCATGCATTTTTAATTTAGTCTTTATTTTCATTAGATTTTAGTTTAAGTAATTTGTAATTTTTATTAGTTTAATTACATGCATTTTTATTTTAAGTATGTTTAAATTTTAGTTTAATTAATTTTATTTCCTTATTTCCATTTTTGCTTTCTATTTTAATTGCTTTATCTTTTGCAGGTACTTTTTTTTATTGCGTGGAGCACTGTAAGTACTTTTAGCTCGGTTTTATTTTCTTTATTTTATAGTTTTAATATTAATTTTAATTAGCCTTAGTAGATCACCCATTGCAATTTCATAATTTGCTAGGATATACTTAGGATAAGATTAACCGGTAGTTAATTAGGCTAGTCAACTTCTCTGTGGGATGATAACTCGGGACTCAAATTTCATTATTACTTGTACGACCCGTGCACTTGCGGATAATACCCTTTGGGCGTGTCAAGTTTTTGGCACCGTTGTCGGGGAAGTTTTAATTAGTCGTTAATTAATATCGGTGAAATTATGCTTAGGTGTAATTCTAGGTTGTAAATATTTAGGTTGTAAATGTTTAATCTAGATTAGTTAATTGAAAAAATTAAAAAAAAATTAAAATTTCAAAAATTTTAAAAACATTTTAAGGACTTTTCGATGATTGCATGCGTAGAGCCAGAAGTTTTGATTGCTTTCCTCTAGATCCTAAAATCGAACACGCTCTTAGAAAAATTCGAAAGGACTCCAAGAAATTATTAGCTCCGCTGCAATTCACCATGGTAGAAAATAGGGAAATTAGAAATGTTAGAGATTATGCAATGCCGACAATTGTAGGATATTATTCTGGCATTAGGCCACCAGCTGTCCCTACAAATAACTTCGAAATTAAGACCGCAATCCTCCAGATGATCCATACTTCTCTACAGTTCAGTGGGCTTCCACATGATGGCCCACATGCTCACCTTGGGTAATTCTTGGACTTGTGCAACACGTTTAAACACAATGGATTATCTGATGATACGCTTAGACTTAGATTATTCCCCTTCTTGCTTAGGGATAGGGCACGACACTAGTTAACCTCCTTGCCTCCAGGATCCATTTCTACATGGGACGAGTTAGCCCATCAATTTCTAGCTAAGTTTTTCCCTCCCTCTAAAATGGCCAGACTCCGTAGCGACATATCTTCCTTTGCCCAGTTTGACACTGAATCTCCTTACGAAGTATGGGAACGATATAAGGAGCTTCTTAGGAAGTGCCCTCACCATGGCCTACCTTTGTGGTTGTAAGTCCAGACCTTCTATAACGGACTTACAAGTCCAAATAGGACCATTGTTATGCTGCTGCGGGTGGAGCCCTGATGTGCAAAACAGAGGAGGAAGCTTACGAGCTCTTAGACAAGATGGTGGCTAACAACTATTTATGGTCCTCGGAGAGGCAATTGCTAAAGAATTCGACGGGTATTTATGAGCTCGACACACTGTCTACCTTGACCTCTCAAATCGCTAATCTTACGAAGAAGGTAGAGTCGCTCAGTACCCAACATAATCCTCCCACTAGTCCTAACCCTATATATTCTGTCCAAATTCTTTTTCTTTCCTGCGAGCTATGTAGTGGTACCCACTCTGTAGATAGGTGTCCGCTCAACTTAGAATCAGTTCAGTATGTTGCTCCCCCTAAGCAACAGAACAACCCTTTTTCAAACACCTATAATTCAGGGTGGAGGAACCATCCTAACTTCTTCTGAAGCCAAAACCAATGGCAAACTTCTAATTCCATACTTGTAGGACCCCCTAGTTTTTAAGCTCCACCGGTTCAGGTACCACCACAGCCGCAAATTCCATATCATCCGCCTCATCATCCATCCCCACCTCAATTTCAATAGCATCCACCTCACTTCCATTAACCACCACCACCACCACTTCTACAGCATATACTTGTACCAGCACCAGCAGCTGAGAAGAAGCCCTCGCTTGAGAAAATGTTCACGACTATCCTACAAAATCAAGCTGCCTCAATTAAGAACTTAGAAGTTCAGGTTGGACAAATAGCTAGTGCTCTTAGCCAACGTCCTCAAGGGACCCTTCCTAGTAACATTGAAGCTAATCCTGTTAGGCAAAGGGAGGGTAAAGAACATGTAAGATCCATAACCCTTAGGAGCGAAAAAGAGCTAGATGAGTCACAAGTTAAGTCCTAACCTGAACAGTACATAGTTGAAGAATCCGTAAGTTTTAACGAAGTAGCTCAGAAAGAGCAAGAACATCAGGATCAGGCTGCAAAAGAATCCAAGCAAGCACTTCTTCATCTATACCTTCTTCTATTTCACAACCTTCCTCATCCTCTGATGCTATACATGTTACCACTACAATGCCTCTAGTTAGACCACCAATACCTTTTCCTCAGAGGTTCAAAGATCAAAAGCTGGAACGACAATTTGCTAAATTCCTTGAGGTTTTTAAGAAGCTTCACATCACCATTCCTTTCTTAGATGCCTTAGAGCAAATGCCAAGTTATGTGAAGTTTTTAAAGGATATCCCCTCGAGGAAGAAAAGACTGGAAGATTATGAGATGGTGGCCTTAACTGAGGAATGTAGTGCGTTATCTAGAGAAGATTTCCCCCCAAGCTCAAGGATCCCGGGAGTTTTACCATACCATGCACTATTGGAAATTAATTCTTTGGTAGAGACCTGTGTGATTTAGGAGCTAGTATAAATTTGATGCCTTTGTCTATCTATCAGAAGTTAGGAATAGGGGATGCCAAGCCCACCACAGTGACCCTCTAGTTAGTTGATCGATCAATTAAATATCCGAAGGGGGTCATTGAGGATGTCTTAGTAAAGGTGGATAAGTTTATTTTCCCTGTAGATTTTATTGTTTTGGACATGGAGGAAGACAGGGAAGTTCCCATATTACTAGGCAGACCTTTCCTAGCTACTGGTAGAACAGTAATTGATGTACAAAAGGGGGAGTTAACGATGAGAGTCTAAGATCAGGAAGTAAAGTTTAATGTTTTCAAACCTTTGAAGCTCCCTGATGACTCTCAAGAGTGTTTTAAGATGGAGATTGAGGAGAATATAAGGCTTAAGCATATAATATCTGAGAGAAAGAAGGAAGTAGATAGGGCTCAGGAAGAGTTAACTGTCAACACCCTGTCACCACTTTGGATGACCCTCCTACTCTTCACCCTGCTGCTGAGTGTTGTCTTCTTCAGCTGCATTTGAAGTGGCTGTGTTTTCCTTTTCACTTTGTATATAGTTCTTTTTCTTTTCTGTTGTTTCTTTCTTTGTTTATTTTGCAAATTTCTTTTCTAGTTTTATGTTTTCAATCAATCTTCGGTTGTTCATCATCATCATCAGAAAGGGGATTACTCTGTTCCTGAACTTCAATTCTTATATTATCTGCACACTGAGGACACTGTGCACTTCAAGTTTGGGGAGGGGATATCACTTAAGTATTTTTTTCAAAAATTTGAGCCAAATTGAAAATTTTTTCAAATTTTTTTTCAAAAATCGGAGCTTACTGTTTGATTGTGGGATGATTTAGTGCTTAGCATGTAGTTTTCCCATATTCCAATGATATGACCCCATGATTAAGTATGATTTTGATTGACTGAGAAGCATTATTATAGGAAAAGCACGAAGTTGAGTTCTTGAATTTTTCTTGATTCTAATTGCGATTTCCTCATCTTACGCACATGTCATGTCTTGAATCTGTATATTTATTTAGAGAAAGCTTATGTGGACCTAGGATTGCATTTGTTCAGTTGATTTTGTGCATCATATTCTAGAATTTGTTTGATCTGATCTCAAGGCGAAATATTAGATCACACTTAATTAGGGAGATGATTTAGGCCATCTTTGGATCGTTTGAGCCTTTCTACCCATCCATGTGCATACTTTACCCTAGTCACAGATCTGAGCCAAATAAGCTTTTCTTTGTAAATACACTTGCATAATTTCCTTAGCTTAAACTCTTTTCCTATCCCTTACCCCGAAAGTATGGAAAGTCATTGGATATATTTTGAGCTTTGTACATATGGGTATCTGGTGATAGTGAAAGTTCAAAAAAAATTAAAAAAAAAAGAGAAAAAAAAAAGAAGAAGAAAGAAGAAGAAGAAAAATACAAAAATAGAATAAAATGTCTAGTGAAAGAAATAAGTTTGGGGGAAATAAATATGAGCTCTTACATTAAAGATCCTAGAAAGTAATGCATGTTAAGGGGTAATTAAACCTAAATCGACTTTATCATACCTTAACCCTAGCCTGACATTACAAGCTTAATGAAGTCCTACTGATCTTTGGTTAAATGTGACTACATTAGTGGAGAGAGAAGTGAAAAGCAGACTTATGGGAATGATCACATGTCATTGACTTTGCATTCACTGTGTTGCATAATCTGATCTGGATAATGTACTGTGAAGTGACTTAGACATTTTTCACACACTCACGAGGAGTCCAATTTGGGTTAGGACTTATGATTGAATAATTCTAAGTGCTGAATTTGTAATTGTGAGTCTTTGATTTCATAGTCTGTACTTTTTCTTTGAGGATAATGTTGGGGAAATTATTATGTTTTGTACTTATCATTCCTACAATTATTTTGTTTTGCTTGAGGACAAGCAAAAGCTCAAGTTTGGGGGTGTGATAATTCTATTTTTTATAGAATTGTTTGTGCTTAAATTCCTAATTATTTATTTAATCCCCATATTATTTTATTAATAATCCCCTTTATTTAATTAAACTTCTTTAATGTGCAGATAAATTAAATCTGGATGAAACTCAATCGTTTCAGACGAAATTGGGCTGAAAACGAGCTAAAGGAGACTGGACCACTTTCAATTTGCAGACCGAGTCATCAGTCGTCTAGACACACGTGATGCCAGGTGTCCGTATTTTATTTGCTCTGAAACGATAAGATCGAAGGACACCATGCAAACCCTCTGGAAGACACACGTCGGGCCACATCGCACAGCTAATTGGACAAAAAGACTGATGAAGTGGGAATATCTACTCTGCAGCAAATCAAATGAAGACAAGTGGCCAAACAATGCCAACTCATCTAGGATGAAAATTTACCATTGTCCCCCTATGTTTGTGTATAAATAGAACATGATGGCAATTGAAAAATCAAGTAGGAGTAGGGTAGGAAATTAGGAAGCAGCCTAGGGTAGGAGTAGTGTAGAGTAATTTAGGAGTAGTGTTAATTTAGGGTAGAGTAACTTTTAGGTTAATTTAAGCTTTCCTTGTTTTAATTTTTGGATAGTTCTCTTTTAAATTAAAAGTTTCCCTCTTTTGTTTTGTTAATGAATAGTGATTTTTCCATGTTCTTCTCGGATTTGTAATTTTTTTTGCTTTATTGATGATTCAATGCACTTAAGGTTGAATGGAGAGGAGGTTCGGTTGACAGGAGTATTGCTCCGCATTTGTTTTTCAACTTCTTCCCGCTTTTATTATTTTTTTTAGCTTAAGTTGATGAACAGTAAAGAGGGGAAGAAGATGCCGGTGACAGTTGCCATCTTCTTCAACTATTTCACTGTACAAATTCTTTGAAATTTTGGTTTCGTATTAAGTTACTATCTTACTGCTGTTTGATATTCTTATGCTCAAGTTTATTCTAGTTCCCTTTTGCATTAGTTTAAATAAAATCTGCAGTTTTTATTGTTTTCATTTCATGCTCTGTTTTTTGTATTTAATCATTGTTTAAAGGTTAGATAGTTAATTTCAGCTTTGTTTCTGTGAATTTTTTGTTTAAATTCCATCTTCATAATTAGTTTTCATGCACTGATTACTATTTTGTTTTGCCTGTTGCGTTGTTTTCATTATTGTTATGTTTCTTCATCTATTGTCGACCATGTTGTTGTTATTTGCTGGGGTCGAGTGGTGCTGTTGGGGGAGGAAGTTTGTTGGGTAGCAAAAGCTGACGCTAGCTGGACAGAGTTGTGGCTCCTGCGTTGCTTACTAGAGGCACAGTTTACAAGAGCTACTGATTTGCGCGTGTCTTGTTGCAGTGACCAGTACCTACCTGCTGCTGGAGATACGATCAGGAATGGAGGTATGAAATTGTGCAGAGTAGAAAGGTGATACAGCAGCTAGAGCACCTGTACATTAGCTAGGCAGACTAAGGATATGTAGTGGACAGCAACACAAAAATTGTACAGAGCAGAACGATATTACAGCAAAGTGTAGCAGAAATAGACTAGCAGCCTGGAGCAGAAGCACTAGACCGAGGAACAGCAGCTGAAGCAAGTTGAGGTCAGTGGCCTGTGCAGCAGCTTGGATAAACCGTGAGCACTGCCTAGATCATGACAGAACCGAGAGCAACTTGGAGCACTTGGAGCAGAGGACAAAACTGTGCAGCTTCAGCAGCAAACCGAGAGTGCAAGACCAGCTCAGCATTGAGCAAACCAAGACAAAATTCTGCTGAAGAAAACAAAGAAGAAAGTGTAACAGTACACATGCTCGGGACCACTTTGGTGGTTTGGCAATTTTGCTAAGGCCATGTTTGGCATTATGGATTTGTTTTAATTAAAGTTACCATGCATTTCTAGTACTTGTTATTGGTTTTATTTTAATTTATTAACTTATTTAGAATTAGAGTATTGAATCAATTTGCTTATTAGTTATATTTTCTTAGTTTATTAGTTTAAGGCTTAGTTTAATTTCATTAATAGTTAATTTTCTTTTTACAATAGGAATTAAGGTTTTGCATTTTGAATTAATTTAAATTAAATGTTTTTCATGCAATTTTCATTTAGTCTTTATTTTCATTAGATTTTAGTTTAAGTAATTTGCAATTTTTATTAGTTTAATTACATGCATTTTTATTTTAAGTATGTTTAAATTTTAGTTTAATTAATTTTATTTCCTTATTTCCATTTTTGCTTTCTATTTTAATTGCTTTATCTTTTGCAGGTACTTTTTTTTATTGCGTGGAGCATTGTAAGTACTTTTAGCTCGGTTTTATTTTCTTTATTTTATAGTTTTAATATTAATTTTAATTAGCCTTAGTAGATCACCCATTGCAATTTCATAATTTGCTAGGATATACTTAGGATAAGATTAACTGGTAGTTAATTAGGCTAGTCAACTTCTCTGTGGGATGATAACTCGGGACTCAAATCCCATTATTACTTGTACGACCCGTGCACTTGCGGATAATACCCTTTGGGGGTGTCAAAGGTTACAATAGCCCTGCAGGTTTCTGATGCTCTACCTTCATTTCCTGATAGATGAGACACTTAGCCATATAGTCATCCACCTCTCTCTTCATCCCTGACCACCAATGCACTCTCTGAAGATTCTGATACATTTGTTACTTCCCGGATGCAGTGCATACTTTGTCGCATGAGCCTCTGAAAAAATTAACCTCTTAATCTCTAGATCATTAGGAACACATATCCTACCCCTGAACATTAGTAAACCATCTGAACTAGCACAAAATCAATTTCTGTGCCCCTCTGCATCTATCCGATAATATCACTGTATTGCTGATCAATCTGCTGAGCCTGGTGGATACGATCCACCAGATTCGGTTCCAACTGCAGGCCAGCTATCATACAACCACTATCAGCATTAGGTGGGGTCACATCCAAACTGAGGCTCGCAAACTGTTCCAACAGCTCGTGTTCCTTGATCATCATATATGACACCAACCTGAGGTTCTTCCTGCTCAAGGCATCAGCAACTACATTCGTCTTACCCGGTGGTACATGATTTCACAAACATAATCCTTCAGAAGCTCGAGTCATCTTCTCTGAATCATGAACAGATACTTGAGGCTCTTGTGGTCCGTAAATATATGAAATTTCTCACCATAGAGATAGTGGCGCCATATTTTCAAAGCGAACACCACGGCGCTAACTCTAAATCGTGGGTTAGGTAGTTTCTCTCATGATCCTTCAACTGTCTAGATCCATAGGCGACTACCTTTCCATCTTGCATCAATACACAGCCCAGTCTTTGGTGTGATGCATCCGCATATACAGAGAACCCTCATGAGCAGGTAGGAATGGTGAGAATCGGAGCTGTGGTCAATCGACGCTTAAGCTCCTGAAAACTCCTCTCACAAGCCATGTCCCACACAAACTCAACATCTTTCCACGTGAAACGTGTCAACGGAGCAGCTAGTCTGGAGAAACACTTAATGAATCTCCGACAATAACTTGCCAATCCCAGAAAACTTCTGATCTCAGTAACTTCATGAGCTATCCCCACTGAATAACTGTCTCAATCTTGGATGGATCTACTGACACCCCATTCTTCAATATAACATGACCCAGAAATAAGATATGCTCCAACCAAAAGTTACACTTGTTGAGTTTGGCGTATAACTCTTTTTCTCGAAGGGTCGCAGAACTATCCTCAAATGCTGCTCATGATCTTCCCTGGACTTGAAATAAACCAATATATCGTCAACGAACACTATTACAAATTGGTCCAAGTATGGGTTAAACACATCGTTCATCAACACCATAAATGCTGCGGAGGCATTCATTAATCCGAATGGCACAACCAAGAACTCATAATGGCCATAACAGGTACGAAATGTCATCTTGTATACATCTCCGCTATGTATCCTCAACTGATGATACCCAGACCGTAGATCTATCTTAGAAAAGACTTGGGCTCATCAGAGCTAATCTAACAAATCATCAATGCGTGGAAAGGGATACTTGTTCTTAATGGTAGCCTTATTCAACAACTAGTAATCTATACATAGTTAGAGGCTTCCATCCTTCTTCTTCACAAACAAAACTGGAGCTCCCTAGGGTAAGACGCTCGGTCTAATAAATCCCTTCTCTAGCAACTCCTTCAACTGGATCTTCAGCTCCTCCAACTTAATCGGAGCCATCCTATACTGTGGTCGAGATATCGGCTCAATACCAGGTACCAACTCTATACAAAACTCCATTTCACGATCAGGTGGTAGTCCTGGTAGATCATCCGAAAAGACATCAGGAAATTCTGCAACTACTGAAGTGTCTTTCAATTTGGGACGGACCTTATCTGTATCAACAATGTATGCAATGAACCCTTCACATTATTATTTCCACCATTAGTAACATAACTCATCCTTAAAATTAGACTTATCAATTCCAACATAGAAATTTATCCATTTTGCTTACAATAAAATACTACTTCCATTACTTTTCAAGGGAATTTTTCAATACATTTTTCCAGAAACCTACGGTAACACTATCTATCCCTGAAAATGTTACCGTCTTAGCAAAACAATCTAAAACAACCTAATTTGCAGACAACCAATCCATTCCTAAAAATACATCAAAATGATTCATATTCAACAGAATAAGATCGGCTACCATCTCTTTCCCTCTATCTTCAGCCTACAATCCCTATACACATACTCAGTCACTTGACTATCATTCATGGGCATAGAGATCAATAACTGTCACGACCCTCAACTTACTAAAAATCCTCACAAAATTTTCGCTTTTCATACATTATTTATTTTTCGTCCTTACCTTACCTTACCTCGACCATGATCAGCTACACTCTCAAACAATTGGGCTGTGTGTCAATGTCTACCTCATCCAACTATAACAATTAAATTTGCATTTTAATTTAGAAGTAAACACTTGTATAAATAAATCAGAGTTACTATTTACATGTGTTTATATTGCTTTACATCCCCAATAGTTACATACAAAATGCTACTGTGCTATAGAAAGTTTAGATACAAATTATCCAAGTGTGTATACATTGCGTGATGGGATGCAGCGGATACCAAAAGGGAAAGCCTCCAGTCGCTCTCTATCTATACTCAAATCTTTGTAGAGAGGGAAAAATAAGGGGGATGAGCAAACCACATGCTCAGTAAGGCAATCATGCGAACAGGTAGATACTGCACTATCTACATGATCGTGATGCCATGCTCAAAACAATACAATTACTCATTCACATCTCAAAAGCATTAGTTCATGCTTGTGTTAATGGCATGTGAAGCAAATGATGCTATTTGTTAATGCACAAATCAAATCCAAAGCATGGCATAAATCATCATGCATATTTCATAAATAGGGCATGGAAAACTCATCATGCGTAAGTGCACTTTAAAAGCCATTATCAACTTTCTCATCTCAATAAAATCAAGACTTGTCAGGACATTAGCCCCTCCCTCGGACTGTCCTGACCCACAAAGCATTTCAAACATGGATTTATTCATAAAACAATGGACATTTGAGATAGGCAATATAATACGGGAAATCTCTTCTAGGACTATGGCCATATCCTATGATCCCAGGCTACACTGATCAGGTGTGCGGGGTATCACCACTATCTGCTTCCACACGGGAGGTGGGTCACACCCAGCCTACCGATCCATAGCAAATCTAATCATCGTCTGAAGACGGTATATTACAATCTCAACAAAGTATAACGTACTCGATGCTACCTACACGATATAGCGTACTCCGTGGACCCATATTAACACATCATATCACGCCACATCTAAAAAATGCACGTGCAAGCCTATTTAATCAGTACGACACCCAGTCTGCCCGAAGCTCCTAGCACTGCTATCAACATGTCAAATTCTAAAAAAATGCACGTGCGAGCCTATTTAATCGATGCGACACCTAGTCTACCCCGAAGCTCCTAGCACAACAACAAGTATAGTGGGCATCTAATGCGAGCTATGCTCCAGCACCATGCCAAAACTAGTATAAAGTCAGTGCGAGCTCAACTCTAGCATAACATCATAAAAATCCATGTGAAAACTAGTGCGAGCTACGCTTTAGCACTCATGTGTATGAAAACACATCAAATATCATGCGAGTCATACTCTAGCACTCTTTCATTATCACGAAATCCATATAGGTGGCTCAATTCTTTGTAAAACATGGTTATCAACCAAATCAAATCATTTCTTTTGCAAATCATTTCAAATGTTAGCCAACCTACCAATCACTTGCTAAAAAGCAACAAAACAAGGTTTTTCAAAGCATCATGCTTTTGTTTTCATGCACATTTCTCAAAACTCAACTCTTTGACCTTCAATCACCCAATATCATTTCCTAGCATCACTTGCACTCTAGCAAAACATTTAAGAGCCCAAATTGCACACAGATACCTCTAAGAGTCCACACAATTCCCTTACCTCAATTTACTTGGGGTGTGACTCTCTTCCTCTTAGCTACTCACATGCTAAGCTCAACTTGCTACGGTGTATCCTCGAAAGCTACAATTCATTCATCAAACACTTAAGTTAACGTTGTTAACTCTTATTCAACCATGCATTTTACCCAATGCCTTAAATATTCATTTTACTCCTTTTCGGGTAGGTCTCACAATTCATTTCATAACACCATCTTAAATCCATACCCACAACACCATTATCACCTAAAGGTATCCTATTCGTCATTTATTCCACTACATTTCAGTTTCTCACACTAACTCATTTATATGTTTTAATCATTCCATTGCATTCAGGATAGTTCCTACCATTAATATTCACACCCAACAACTCCAAAGTAAATAAATAGACAATGTACTTGGATCGGTGCATTAGAAACTCACCTAGATTGATTTCCCCCTTACTCCAAATGGAAATGCACCTTTGCTCCTTCAATCCCACAAATGGGGTAATGCCTCCAAGCTATGTTGTTCTTCTCCTTAATCTGAACAACTTTGTGTCTAATAGCCTTCCCTCAAATCTTCTTGAAAATTTGTGGATTTAGAGAGAGAAAACTAGGTTTTTGGATTGAAAATGGTAGAGTGAGAGTGTTTCCCAAAATCTGCAGATCCAACTACTCCTATTTATAGATTTAACTTGATGAGATCGATCTGCCTTGGGTGGAGATCGATCTGGTCCTCTTAAAATCCCTATTTTCCATGAAATTTGAAGGTAGGAGATCGATCTGTCGAAACCTTGAGATTGATCTGTTTCAGGTAGAAATTTGAGGAGATCAATCTGGCTAGGGAGGAGATCGATATGCTCCAACCCGAGAGCTAAGGAAATCGATCTGTTTGCCTCAAGAATCGATCCTCTCATTACAGAATGTTTAGCAGATCGATCTAGCTCCATTAGAGATTAATCTGCACTGTTCTTATTGCTCGAGTAAGAGTATTTTAGCTCTTCCAGATCGATCTCCCATCCTATGAGATCGATCTAGCCTTCATATTTCCAGATTTTGCTACAGTTTTCTGCAAAAACTTAGACTAAAACATCCTTAATTTGCTCCCATAATCTTTTCCTCATCCAGTTACCTTTTAGACTTGAAAATGGCATCCATTCATACTTTATACACATTAAAACTTGTGTGAAATCTTCATATAACCAAAGGTATACAACACAAAACCAAATGGAAGCATAAAGATTTACACCACTTATGCAACTTCATTCCATTTGACCACACTACTCATTCATCACATACTAAAGTCCATTTCTTCATATTCATACATAATGAAACTTGTACATACATCACAAACTCTTATTACAAGTGTGTATATTGAACTTATGGACTTCACATCACTTATGCTTCATATTACAAGTACATTACCATACTTATGGATTCATAATCACTTGATCCAAAATCATCCATATTATAATTCCATTTACATATATACAAGGTTATACATATATGGGGCCTCACATTCTCCCCCACTTAGAAATTTAGTCCTCTAAATTGGAACCAGTCAATCCGTGACCAACTCGGGATACCTTTCCCGCATCAAACTCTCCAATTCCCATGTGGCCTCTTCCACCGTGTGATGTTGCCAAAGGACTTTCACCAAGGGAATTATCTTTATCCTCAACACTTTCTATTTTCTATCCAATATCTGAACCGGCTTCTCAACGTATGTCATGCTTTCATTGAGTTCCAAAGGCTCATACCTTATCACATGTGCTGGGTCCGGGTGGTATTTTCGTAACATGGATACGTGGAAGACGTTATGTACATTCGCCAGTACAGGTGGCAATGCTAGCCTGTATGCCTTATCTCCCACCTTATCAAGTATATCAAATGGCCCTATATATCGAGGGCTCAACTTTTCCTTCTTCCCGAACCTCATAATCCCCTTCAAGGGAGAAACATTCAAAAGCACTAACTCACCCACCATAAACTCTAGTGGTCTCTGTCTCTTGTCAGCATAACTCTTTTGTCTGCTCTGAGCAGTTCGTAACCTCTCACAAATCAACTGGACATCCTCGGAGGCTTGTCTGACCAAGACGAGAGCAAAGATCTTTCTGTCACCAACCTCTTCTCATCCAATAGGGGAACGACATCTATGCCGCTATAATGCCTCATATGGTGCCATCCCGTTACTCTCATGAAAACGGTTATTATAGGCGAACTCTGCGAGTGGCAAATGGTCATCCAAGGAGCCTCTAAAATCCAATGCACATGCTCTCAACATATTCTCCAGTGTCTGTATAGTCCTTTCTGACTGACCATCTGTCTGAGGATGAAACACGATGATAAAACTCAACTGGGTCCCTATCGCTTCCTTAAAATGTTCCCAAAAGAGGGAAGTGAAGCGGGCATCCCTATCAGAAACAACCCTCACTGGAATTCCATATAGCGTCACTATCTCGTGCACATAAAAGCTTGCTAACTAGCTCAGAGTATCGGTAGCTCTCATAGCTAGAAAATAGGCTGACTTCGTCAATCGATCCATAATCACCCATATGCCATCATGACCTTTGCGGGTCCTAGGTAATCCCATCACAAAATCCATGGAGATGTGCTCGCACTTCCATGTCGATATTGGTAGAGGTTGCAATAATCCTGCTGGCTTCTAATGCTCTACCTTCACCTGCTGACAAACGAGACACTTAGCGACATATCCAATAATGTCTTTCTTCATTCTAGACCACCAATAAACATTTCAAAGGTTTTGATACATTTTAGTACTCCCTGGATATATCGTATACCTCGATAAGTGAGCCTCTGTCAAGATCAACTTCCTGGCCTCTGGATCTTTAGGGACACATACCCTACCCTGGCACCTCAACAATCCATTTGAACTCAATTCAAAGTCCGTCTCTGTACCCCTTTGTATTTGCCCAATAATATCACTGCATTGCTGATCGATTCGTTGAGTCTATTGGATTTGATCTACCAGATTCGATTCCAACTGTAGGCTAGCTATCATAAAGCCACTATCAGTGTCAGGCGAGGTCTTATCCAAACTGAGGTTCGTGAACTATTTTAACAACTCGTGTTCCTTAATCATCATGAATGACACCAACCCGAGATTCTTTCTACTCAATGCATCAGCAACTACATTCGCTTTACCTGGGTGGTATAGGATCTCACAATCATAATCCTTTAAAAGCTCGAGCCATCTCCTCTGTCTCATGTTCAACTATTTCTGCAAGAACAGGTACTTACGGCTCTTATGATCTGTGTAACCCTGAAATCTCTCACCATAGAGATAGTGGCGCCATATTTTCAATGCAAACACAACGGCCGCCAACTCTAAATCGTGGGTCAAGTAGTTCCTCTCATGATCCTTCAACTGTCTTGATCCATAGGCTACTACCTTCCCATCCTGCATCAATACACAGCCCAGTCCTTGGTGTGATGCATCCGTATACACCGAGAAACCTCCTAAGCTAGTAGGAATGGTGAGTATTGGAGCTGTAGTCAAACGATACTTCAACTCCTGAAAGCTTTCCTCACACTTATCGTCCCACACAAATTCAACATTCTTTCTTGTGAGATGTGTTAAAGGAGCAGCTAATCTCGAGAACTCCTCCACAAACCTTCAGTAATACTCAGCTAAACCCAAGAAACTTCTGATCTCTGTCACTGTCTGGGGTCTCTACCACTGTATCACTACCTCGATCTTTGATGGATCCACTGACACACCATCCTTCGATACAATATGACCCAAAAAAGAGATTTGTTCCAACCAAAAGTCACACTTACTGAGTTTAGCGTACAACTTCTTCTCTCGGAGGGTCTGTATCACTATCCTTAGATGTTGTTTATATTCCTCTCTAGATCTTAAGTACACCAGTATATCATCAATAAGCACAATAACAAATCGATCCAAATACTGGTGAAATACCTCATTCATCAATGACATAAAAGCGGCAGGAGGATTCGTCAACCCAAATGGCATAACCATAAACTCATAATGTCCATACCAAGTGCGAAAAGCTATCTTGGGTACATCTTTGTCCTAAATTTTCAACCGATGATACCCAGATCTTAGATCTATCTTGGAAAACACCTGTGCTACCTTAACTTGATCCAATAAGTCATCGATACGTGGAAAGGGGTACTTATTCTTAATGGTGGCCTTATTCAACAACAGGTAGTCAATACACAGTCAGATGCTTCCATCCTTCTTCCTTACAAACAGAACCAGTGCTCCCCAAGGTGAGACGCTCGATCTGATGAACCCCTTCTCTAGCAATTCCTGTAACTGCTTCCTTAGTTCTTCCAATTCAACTTGAGCCATTCTGTATGGTGGCTTGGATATCGGCTCTGTACCAGGTGCCAAGTCTATACCAAATTCCATCTCTCTATCTGGAGGTAACCATGGTAATTCATCCGAGAAGACATATGGGAATTCCCTGACCACTGAGATGTCTATCAACTCCGGATGTGCCTTATACATCTTAATCACATAAGCAATATACCCTTCACATTATCCGTTCCACCGTTAGTAACACAAACCGTCACATTAACATACATAATTGATAAACAGATTTATCTCTCAAGTATTATGAATTTAAATCATACTTTTCTCATTTATAATGATCATGTTGTTTCATTTCTTTTCATCAAAGTTTACAATAAGATTGTCTAATCTTGAAAAAGTCAGTGTTCTAGCACGACAATCCATAACCACATAGTTAGCAGCCAGCCAATCCATACCTAGGATTACATCAAAATCACTCATATTTAATAAAATTAAATTGGCTGCCATTTCTTTACCTCCTATCCTCATTTTACAATTCCTATATACATGCTCAGTCAACAGACTATCATTAATAGGGGTACATATCATCAACATCTTATCTAGCAGTGTGGGTTTTACATGTTTCAACAATTTATGTGCAAAGGATGGCGATATAAAGGAATACGCGGCACCAGGATCAAACAATACAAATGCTTCTAAATCAAAGATTTGGATGGTACCTTTTACCACATCCGAAGACTGATCAACAGTGTCTGGTCCGGTGTGTGCACTCGTTCTCTGCTCACACCCATTACCTGCTTCCCCTTTTCTTCAGCTGTAGCCTTACTCCTCGGAGCAGCTGTCCCAACTGGAACTCTCTCTGGCTCCTTGCCCTTCTATGGGGCTTTCTCTATCATCTCTGGGTAATCTCGAATTATGTGCCTTGGTTTCTCACATCTAAAGCATATTATAGGAGGTCCATAACATGGTCTAGTACCATGGTACTTGCCATACTTGCTGCACTGCTCCGTAGTAAACCATGGCCCTCCAATTATAATTCCCTTAGCTAGAGCTATGGTCAGATACATGGGAGGATTAACTGTCCTCTCCCGAATCTCCTCGATCCTCTGCTTCTTCCCAACAAACCTCTTGTTTCCCTTATAACTGAAGCCTCTATCCATCACTGATCTCTTCTTATCTTTATCCCTCACTTTACCAACCCTTCCAAACTCTGAGGCGATTCTATCAATGTCTTGCTCACATAATTACGCTTTGCGCACTGCCTCCTCATAGGTTGGTATATCCAAGGTTACCAATCTGGACCTGATGGTTGGTCTTAGTCCATGCACAAACTTCTGGATCTTCTCGACCTCATTACCCATCGTGTTAGGATCATATCTGCCCAGGGAGATAAAGGTCGTCTCATACTCATCCACTGTCCTACTCCCTTGGGTTAGTCCCAAAAATGTCATCTTCATCTTTGGCTGTGCAGTATCTGGAACATACTATCTTCGAAAAACCTCCAAAAACACATCCAAACAAATCTCTGTATGTCGGGCTCTTAAAATAGGCTTGGTGGATTTCCACCAATGTTCTACTGATCCCCTCAACATGAATGCAGCAAACGCTACCATCTCGGTAGTAGTGCACTCGAAGAACCCATATAACTTCTCAATTTCATTTATCCAATCCTCTGCAGCCACTGGGTCCTTATCTCCATTGAAAGACGACGGTCCAAACTTTTGGAACTGTCGTAATCTATCCAAATCAGAACCGTAACCCCAACCTCTACTGCCTTGTGGTATAGTAACAGGTGTAGGCATATCCTGTGTGGGTGGAGGTGTACGTGTATCTGTCGTCTGAGGTCTCTGGACTGGTCGTGACCATGCCTCAGGAGCTGCCGCCTGCTCCGCATCACCCTCTGTAGCGGGACTTTGTCTGCCCCCAACTCTAGGTAATGACTGAGTAACCAACTCTAAGATCATGTCAATGCTCCGCTCAATCCTTACCAAGCGTGCCTCAGTACTCTCAGGTCTCTCCTCTGGACCCTGTGGAGCATGATCAACCTCAGCCTCCACCTCAATCTCTTCCTAAGCTTTGTGTGTTTCTGGCTCAACACGACCCCTAAGCCTACCTCTATGGCCTCCAGCCTACGCTCTCGTCCCTCTACTGCGACTGGTATTGGGCATAATGTTTCAAGTCCATACATACACATCAATTTCTTAGTCAACCCATCGACACACACACAATTGTATCTAAACAAGCACAGTAACATGGAGATGAAATTTTCCAACTTATTAAGTATTTTAGACATCGACACATGTCAGACCAACTCAGCTCTGATACCAACTTCTGTCACGACCCTCAACTTACCAAAAATAGTCACACATTTGTCATTTTTCATACATTATTTATTTTTCGTCCATACCTTACCTCGATCGTGATCAGCTACACTCTCAAACAGTTGGGCTGTGTCTCAATGTCTACCTCATCCAACCATAACAATTAAATTTTCATTTTAATTTAGAAGTAAACACTTATATAAATAAAGTAGAGTTATTGTTTACATGTGTTTACATTACTTTACATCCCTAATAGTTACATACAAAATGCTACTGTGCTATAGAAATTTTAGATACAAAATTATCCAAGTGTGTATACCTTGCGTGATGGGATGCAGCGGATACCAAAAGGGAAAGCCTCCAGTCGTTCTGAGTCTATACTCAAATCTCTATAGAAAGGGGAAAATAAGAGGGATGAGTAAACCACACGCTCAGTAAGGCAATCATGCGAACAAGTAGATACTGCACTATCTACGTGATCGTGATGCCATGCTCAAAACCATACAATTACTCATTTACATAGCAAAATCATTAGTTCATGCTTATGTTAATGGCATGTAAACCAAATCATGCTGTTTGTTAGAGCACAAATCAAATTCAAAGCATGGCATAAATCATCATGCATATTTCACAAATAGGGCATGGAAAACCCATCAAGCGTAAGTGCACTTTAAAAGCCATTATCAACTTTCTCATCTCAATAAAATCAACACTTGTCAGGACATCAGCCCCTCCCTCGGACTGTCCTGACCCACAATGCATTTCAAACATGGATTTATTCATAAAACAATGGACATGTGAGATAGGCAATATAATAAGGGAAATCTCCTCTAGGACTATGGCCATATCCTATGATCCCAGGCTACACTGATCAGGTGTGCGGGGTATCACCACTATCTGCTTCCACACGGGAGGTGGGTCACACCCAGCCTACCGATCCATAGCAAATCTAATCATCGTCTGAAGACGGTATATCACAATCTCAACACAGTATAACGTACTCCATGCTACCTGCACGATATAGCGTACTCCGTGGACCCATATCAACACATCATATCACGCCACATCTAAAAAATGCACGTGCAAGCCTATTTAATCAGTACGACACCCAGTCTGCCCGAAGCTCCTAGCACTGCTATCAACATATCAAATTCTAAAAAAATGCACGTGCGAGCCTATTTAATCGATGCGACACCTAGTCTACCCCGAAGCTCCTAGCACAACAACAAGTATAGTGGGCATCTAATGCGAGCTATGCTCCAGCACCATGCCAAAACCAGTATAAAGTCTGTGCGAGCTCAACTCTAGCATAACATCATAAAAATCCATGTGAAAACTAGTGCGAGCTACGCTTTAGCACTCATGTGTATGAAAACACATCAAATATCATGCGAGTCATACTCTAACACTCTTTCATTATCACGAAATCCATATAGGTGGCTCAATTCTTTGTAAAACATGGTTATCAACCAAATCAAATCATTTCTTTTGCAAATCATTTCAAATGTTAGCCAACCTACCCATCACTTGCTAAAAAGCAACAAAACAAGGTTTTTCAAAGTATCATGCTTTTGTTTTCATGCAAATTTCTCAAAACTTAACTCTTTGCCTTTTAATCAGCCAATATCATTTCCTAGTATCACATGCACTCTAGCAAAACATTTAAGCGCCCAAATTACTCATGGATATCTTTAAGAGTCCACACAATTCCCTTACCTCAATTTACTCGGGGTGCGACTCTCTTCCTCTTAGCTACTCACATGCTTAGCTCAACTTGCTCCGGTGTATCCTCAGGAGCTGCAATTCATTTATCAAACACTTGAGTTAACGTTGTTAACTCTCATTCAACCATGCATTTTACCCAATGCCTTAAATATTCATTTTACCCCTTTTTGGGTAGGTCTCACAATTCATTCCATAACACCATCTTAAATCCATACCCACAACACCATTATCACCTAAAGGTATCCAATTCATCATTTATTCCACTACATTTCACTTTCTCACACTAACCCATTTCTATGTTATAATCATTCCATTGCATTCTAGATATTTCCTACCATTAATATTCACACCCAACAACTTCAAAGTCAATAAATAGACAATATACTTGGATCGGTGCATTAGAAACTCACCTAGATTGATTTCCCCCTTACTCCAAATGGAAATGCACCTTTGCTCCTTCAATCCCACAAATGCGATAATGCCTCCAAGCTATGTTATTCTTCTCCTTGATGTGAACAACTTTGTGTCTAATAGCCTTCCCTCAAATATTTTTGAAAATGGATGGTTTAGAGAGAGAAAACTAGGTTTTGGATTGAAAATGGTAGAGTGAGAGTGTCTCCCAAAATTTGTCGATCTAACTACTCCTATTTAGAGATTTAGCTTGATGAGATCGATCTGCCTTGGGTGGAGATCGATCTGGTCCTCTTAAAATCCCTCTTTTCCATGACATTTGAAGGTAGGAGATTGATCTGTCGAAACCTTGAGATCGATCTGTCTCAGGCAGAAAGTTGAGGAGATAGATCTGGCTAAGAAGGAGATCGATCTGCTCCAACCCGAGAGCTAAGGAAATCGATCTGCTTACCTTAAGAATCGATCCTCTCATTACAGAATGTTCAGCAGATCGATTTGGCTTCATTGGAGATCGATCTGCACTATTCCTATTGCTCGAATAAGAGCATTTTAGCTCTTCTAGATCGATCTCTCATCCTATGAGATCGATCTAGCCTTCATATTTCTAGATTTTGCTTCAGGTTTCTGTAGAAACTTACATCAAAACATCGTTAATTTCCTGCCATAGTCTTTTCCTCATCCAGTTACCTTTAAGACTTGAAAATGGCATCCATTCATACTTTATACACATTAAAACTTATGTGAAATCTTTGTATAACCAAAGGTATACGACACAAAACCAAATGGAAGCATAAAGATTTAGACCACTTATGCAACTTTATTCCATTTTACCACACTACTTATTCATTACATACCATAGTCCATTTCTTCATATTCATACATAATGAAACTTGTACGTACATCACAAACTCTTATTACAAGTGTGTACATTGAACTTATGGACTTCACATCACTTATGCTTCACATTACAAGTACATTACCATACTTTTGAATTCATAATCACTTAATCCAAAATCATCCATATTATAATTCCATTTACATATATACAAGGTTATACATATATGGGGCCTCACAATAACATTCTATCTAATGATGTAGGCTTAACATATTTTGACAACTTACATGCGAATTAGGGGATATGAAAGAATGCGTGGCACCAGGATCAAATAACACAAATGCTTCTAAGTGAAAAATTAGGATAGTACCTTTAATCAGATCTGTTGGTGCATCTGTTGTGTCCTAATCTAGTGCATGCACTCGCCCTCTGCCGATAACCTACTTCCCCTTCTCTACGACTATGGCTCTCCTCTTCGAAGTAGAAGTCTCAGCAAGAGCTATTTATGACTCCTTGCCCTTCTGTGGGGCAGTCTCCATCATCTTGAGGTAATCCTGTACAATATGCCCTGGCTTCCCATAACGATAGTACACTTCCGAAGACATCGGACAAGGCCTGTTACCATGATATCTGCCGCATCTTCTACCCTGCTCAGTAGTCGATCGTGCCTCTCCAATAACTACACCTCTTGGTGGTGCTATAGCTGGATATATCGGAGGCTTTACCGTCCTCTCTTGTACCTCCTCAATTCGAGTTCTCTTATTCGTTAGTCTCTGACCTCCTCTCCTGATCAGCCTATCAAGTTTGAATGTCTTCCGGTCTATGTCTCTACCTCTACTGATCTTTCTAAACTCGAAGGCATTACGCTCAATGACTTGCTCACATAGCTGCGCTCTGTGCACAACCTCCTCATATGTCGGGATATCAAATGGGACCAATCTGGATCTAATGACAAGCCTCAATCCATCAATGAACTTCCTGACCTTCCTCGCCTCACTGCTCATAGTATCCGGGTCATACCTCCCTAGGGATATAAACCTCGTCTCATACTCATCTACAAATTTGTTCCCCTGAGTCAACCCAATAAACTCCATCTGTAACTTCCTCTGAGCAGTCTTCAAAAAATTCTGTGTCACGACCCATTTTATCCTCTTATTATTGAAAATCTCAATAAATTTTTTGCATTTATTCGTTTCCTTACTCGTCGTGAATAAAATTACCACTACACTGTTGGGCTGTGAGTCAATAATAATCCATTCGTAACATTCATTCTCAGTTAATAAAAGTGATTTCATATACATGAAAGTCCATCATTCACTTATACAAAATACGATTATTGACATCTACATCCACCATAATTACAACTCAATGGTTACTGTGCCCTTACATTGTTTCGATACAAAAAGAATCCTGTGCATATACCTTTTAGCGATGGAAGCAGTAGACATCCAAAAATAAAGTGCCTTAGTCCTAGCTGGGCTACTATGTACGCTGTGTAAGAGGGGAAAAATAAAGAGGGATGAGCAACCACACGCTCAGTAAGGCAATAATGCAAGCATGGTAGATAACTACTCTATCTACATCCTGATAATGTTATGCATAAATCATTTATAATAGGAGCATATGGAATAAAACTATGCCATATGAGTATACATATATATCATGTATCAAAATCATGTAAAATTGCCATATAAAACATGGTAAAATCAACAAGTACAAATCATCTCATGCTCATCATTGTCAAATCTCATAATAAAAGGGAAATTCAATTTGAAACATCCTTTTTGATTTATCTCATTCTTAATACATCAAAATCCCATCAAAATCAGTTTACAATCAGAAACATCATTATCATTTCGCAATCAAAATCCCACAAGGCTCGACCCCACCCTCGGGTCTACCCTCGATATTCACAATCATAGTTATATATCAAAACATGTGTACTATGTAAATCAAGTGAGACAAGACACTATATTATAACTGACTATGTTGGCCAACTATGTCTCAAATCATCCCAGACCACACGGATTCCAGTGTGCGGGGTATCATGCTGGCACGAAGGTGGGTTAGTTCTCCGCTAAAC
This sequence comes from Firmiana major, assembly GCA_033439115.1. Lineage (NCBI taxonomy): Eukaryota > Viridiplantae > Streptophyta > Magnoliopsida > Malvales > Malvaceae > Firmiana > Firmiana major. Next base: position 44,544,810 of record CM065899.1, read on the forward strand.
TTTCTCATCAGTATCTCAACCACGTGGTACAGCGTACTCCATGTGATATACATGGTACAACGTACTACAACGTACTCCGTGAACCCATAACAAGTTGGGGGTGCCAGCCGTAGGTCTTATCTACCCTAATGCCAAGTGTAACCGATATAGTCTAAGTGCACGTGGGAGTATCTCTAGTGTCAATTCCTAGCCCCTCATGGCCTTGCTCGCCCCTTTTGGGTTCCCAGGACAATATATCAGGTCCTAGCCCCTCACCATCACCCCACTAAAGAGGTCTGTTAGGCCTGTTGGGTTCCCTGAATGGATTAGTACCAAGTCCGAGCCCCTCACCCTCACCCCACTCAAGAGGTCTGTTAGGCCTGTTGGGTTCCCTAAATACCAATCCGTAGTACCCTAACCACGGCCTCATACATACCACAGCGTGAAAACCTACACGAGCTACGCTCTAGCGCGAATTTATGCATCATAGACAAATCACTTTATACAAGCAACACTCTAGTACGGCATTTATGCATAAAACATGAAGAAAACCACGTACGAGCATAGCTCCACTACCGTTATATGCATAAGAAATCCAATCGAAATCCACGTACGAGTAAAAGCTCCAGTATGGTTTATAAAACTTCATCACAATCAAATCAAAGTGTGAGCTAAGCTCCAGCACTATTCATACAAGAGAAAGCATTAAAATCTAGCGCAAGCGAGGCTCCAGCACGATTTATGCCCCACAAATACGATAGATAGCTCATACACATTTAAAACGATCTCAAACCATGTTTAGCAGCTCACATGTGCTATCACACAACATCCATTCAAACACTAGCCAGCGTATCCATCAATTTGCTTAAAACAAAGCAATATGTTTTGTGAAAATGTTCAAAACATTTTATTTATGCAATTATTAGCCTTACCATCCCATTTCTTTCTAATACCATTTCAACAACCAAATCTCATATAAATACTCATAGTTGCTTCCATACATAGTCCAACACATTTCTATAAGCTCATGCATATTTCAAAAGCCCTATACACCCACAAAATACGAGCAGCTACCTCTATATACTTACAGAATTCCCTTACCTGGAATTGCGACGCGTGATTCCACTTCCGTAAAGCTGCTTACACGTGCGGTTCGATTCGTCTCCAACGAGCTCTCCGAAACTACGTATAAACGTATTTCACAACATTTTAGCCCATTATAATCCGACTCTTGTGTTTACTATAGTCGATTCAACCTATAGCCTTTATTAACGCTTTTGAGGCCTCGTTTTTATTACTCTACTCATAACTCGAGTCTATGGATCCTTTTAGGCCTATTAACTCATTCCAAATCGATATTAGATTGATACTAAGCTCATAGTGTTCCTATTTCATCAATTTTCCTCACTATGGCATTTATCAAACACATTACATACTCATTTCCATAAATTCACTCAATCCACAATGTAGCTTCATTTACCCACTTCAAATCATCCACATTACACAAATAACAACTTAGCATACCCACCATTTCATCAATTCATTCAATTTACACTTTCTCACACTAAACTCATTCCATTTTCTAGGTCTAACTTATTCAAATACATCTTAGGTGGTTTTCAACTATCACTACCCATAAAAATCAACTCCAAAGTTAATAAATAAACAATGTACTTGGGTTGGAGTATTAGAAACTTACCAATCTAGTTTCTTTTCTTGCTCCAAAGTGAAATGTTCCTTGTTCCTTCAATACCCCAAATGAAGCTTTGATTTTAAACTATGTTGTTCTCCTCTTGAATATGAACAACTTTGTATCTAATGGTTTCTCCTCAATTCTTACTGGAAATGGGCTGATTTTAGAGAGATAAAATTAGGTTTTTGGGTGGAAAATGGAAACGAAAGTTTCTGTCTCCGAAAATGCAGATTTCACTACTCCTTTTATAGAAATTGCTTGATGAGATCGATCTACACTATGAGGAGATCGATCTGGTCCCCTCAAATCCCTTTTTTTCATGGCATTTTTAAGTATGAGATCGATCTGTCGAAGCTTGAGATCGATCTACTCCAACCAGAGAGCTAACGAGATCGATCTGTATGCTTGAGGATCAATATTTTCATTACAGAATATTTAGGAGATCGATCTGGCCCCATTGGAGATCGATTTGCTCTATTCCATTGCTCAAATAAGAGCAGTCTGGCTCTTCCAGATCGATCTCTCATCCTATGAGATCGATCTGGCCTTCATATTTTCCAAATTTTACTGCAGTGTTTTGCAGTAACTTCACACAAAATATCCTCAATTTGCTGATATAGTCATTTTCTCATCCAGCCACCATTAAGACTTGAAAATGGCATCCATCCATATCTTATACACATAAAAAATTGTGTGCATTCCTTGTATAACCAAAGGTATACGATGCAACACCAAATAGAAGTACAAAAACTTATGCAATTCATACAACTTCCTTCCATTTTAGCACACTACTCATTTTGAGTTCCAAGCACATTCATCATTTGTAAAAGCTCATTTCTTCATATTCATACACAATGAAACTTGTATGTACATTACAAACTCAAATTACACGTATATACTTTACATTTATGGACTTTACATCAATTATACTTCACATTACAAGTACATTACCATACTTATGAATCCATAAAGTTACATATGAAATACAGGTCTTACAATCCTCCCCTCCTTCCAGGAATTTGATCCTCCAAATTAGAACCAAGTTACTCTTCAAAAAGTTAGGGGTACTTCTCCCATATCAATTTCTCCAATTCCAATGTGGCCGCTTCCACCGTGTGATGTTGCCAAAGAACTTTCACCAAGGGAATTGTCTTATTCCATAACATTTTCTCTTTTTTGTCCAATATCCGAAGCGACTTCTCAACATACATCATACTCTCATTGAGCTCCAACGGTTCATATCTTATTACATGTGTCGAGTGCGAGTGATACTTTTGAAGCATAGAGACGTGGAAGACGTTGTGAACATTTGCCAAGTCTGGTGGCAACGCCAACCTATACGCCTTATCTCCCACCCTCTCTAAAATCTAGAAGGGTCCAATATATATAGGGCTCAACTTGCCCTTCTTACCAAATCTCATAATATCCTTCGAAGGTGAAACTCTCAAAAATACCGACTCACTAATGGGCCCTAAGGGTATTACCGCAAGCGCACGGATGGTACAAGTAATAATGGGATTTTGAGTCCTAAGTTATCGTCCCTCAGAGAAGTAGGTTAGCCTAATTAACTACCGATTAATCTTACCCTAAGTATATCCTAGCAAATTATGAAATTTTGAGTGAGTGATCTACTAAGTCTAGAATTAAAAAATACTGGAAAGCAATAAAATAAACAGAACTAAATAAAACCGAGCAAAATTACTTACAGTGCTCCACACAATTAAAATAAAAAACCTACAAAAGAAATTAAAATAGTTAAAGCTAATTAACGCAATTAAAATAAAATGCAAATAGGAAAATAAAGAAATAAAATTAATTAAACTACAATTAAACTAACCTAAAATAAAATATGCATGCAATTAAGGTAATTTATTAAAAATGCAAATTAAACTAAACTAGAGATCTAATACAAATGAAGGCTAAGCTAAAAATGCATGAAATACATTAAATCTAAATTAATTCTAAATACCACTAATAAAATACTAAACCAAAATATAATCCTAAACATATAATATGAAATCAACTACTAACTAGAGATTAACACTGCAAATTAACTTAATATGCAAAGTTATTAAAACTAACCTACCAATTACTAACAACTAATTAAACATTAAATCAACTACAAGCATGAAATAATAACTTAGATGGCCAAACAAAGCCTTAGCATTTTAAACCATCAAATTACTCCCTCCATTCACTGTTCATGACTTTCACATTTTGTTTCTTTTCCAGGTATGGTCTGTCCAGGCATTAACGGGCTGCTTGGCGTGTCCAGCTGCTGTCTGCTCTGCACTCTCACCAACTCTGCTCAGTTTCATGCGTTTCCTTCTTCTCTGCCCATGCTTCTGGCTGCCAGACATGATCTACATGTTTTCATTCATCAACAGGTAAGCAACTCCTCTCGGTTCTTGCATGTGTCCTGCTGGTTCCAGGTGAAATATGCTGCTTGCCAGGTTTGCTCTCGGGTTGCACAAGCTTGCAGGACTGCCAACGGTTCTGTCCGTCACCTACACGTCCGCGACCTGTGCTTGCTTCGGGTGCGCACGGTCCTACCTTCTCACCATCCTAGACATCACAACTTATAATGAACCATGAAAACTTATCAGTTGCAGAAAAATATTTGCAGAATCGAAAAAGAGATTGTAGTTACTGTTAACCCGAGAATCAAAGAAGTCTTGAAATGCTTTGAGTGTTGCTGCCCATTATCAATTATCAATCACTAATCAAACATTAAACAGAACAATAACATCTACCCGAAACAGAAGAAGCAATGAAGATAAACCATAAGTTAACATCCATAATAAGCAGTAACAAAAACTGGAAACAGAGCACAACAGAGACTGAAAATAAATGTTATCTTGCTGCCATGACTTCAACTATGGTCCTATGAATTGCTTCTTTAATCTTTATACCGGACAAACAACCACAATCATTTCCAAATCCAACAAATAACAAACTACAATTAAGATGAAATAGAATGCAGTAAATGAACTATATGCAGGAACATGAACAAATGCAGAAAACAAGGAACTCATGATCATCCTCCTCGGATAGCTTCATTTCCTTCTCCAGCCGTGACTCCACTTTGCTCATGATGTGTGCAAATGCTTTGCATCATCCCACATCAAGGCAACAGAATCAAATGGGAGAAGATTGAATAAAGATTTTTTGCAACCCGATTGCTCAAACAGGGACAAACCGAAGGCTAAAGAAAAACTAATGGTTTATCAAACAAAATAAAGAACTAAATATGGAAACCGAGAACTTGATACTGAAAGCCTTAAAATTTCTATTTAAAACATCACTAAATAAGAAACATCCAGAAATGGATTTTTGTAAACCGAACAAGAAGAAAAACAAGTTAAACCCGATTGCTTAAAGTGTTACAGAACACAAATCCGAGAGCATGAAAAAGATGGTTTAACAAATGAAGAAAAGAAGGCATCAGTAATACTCATGGAAAAGAAACCGAGACATTAACTAGGAACATAATTTTTAGAATACAACTTGACAAATAAGAACTCATGGAGAAGAAACCGAGAACATGAAAAAGAGATTGATTATTCATTGAAAATTAAATTTAACAAAGATTGATGAAGAACATGAAATGAATAGTAAAAACATTGAGAAAAATGACTAACGGAAAAATGGAGAAACTTAAGAACAAAATAAAACCTAGGAATACCTTAAAACTATTCTACCCTAAAAATTACATCCCTCTTCAATTTCCATCTTTTTCTATTTATAATAACACTAGGGGTTAAATGGTAATTTCCACATCCTTGATAAGTTGGCATTTTTTTGGCCACTTGTCTTCACACCATTGGCTCCTTGAAAAGATATTTCCATGTCATCGGTCTTCTTGTCCAATTAGATGTGCTAGGTGGCATGACTTGTGTTGTCCACGTGGCTCAATCTTGATTTTAGCCTAATTCTGATCCATTTTCTACCGAAATATTCAAATTTCATCCGGATTTGATTTATCTGCAAACATGAGAATTTTAATTAAATAAAGGGGATAATTAACAAAATAAATTGGGGATTTAAATAATTAATTAGGAAATTAAACACAAATAATTCTAAAAATATAGAATTATCACACCCCCAAACTTAAGCTTTTGCTTGTCCTCAAGTAAAACAAAATGATTGTAGGAATGACAAGTACAAAACACAATAATTTCCTCAATATCATCCTCAAAGAAAAAGTACAGACTATGAAATCAAAGACTCACAATTACAAGTCCAGCACTTAGAATTATTCAATCATAAGTCCTAACCTAAATTGGACTCCTCGTGAGTGTGTGAAAAATGTCAGAGCCACTTCACAGTACATGACCCGAATCAGATTATGCAACACAGTGAATGCAAAGTTAATGACATGTGATCATTCCCATAAGTTTGCCTATCACTTCTCTCTCCACTAATGTAGTCACACTTAACTAAAGATCATTAGGACTTTATTAGGCTTGTAATGTAAGGCTAGGGCTAAGGTATGATAAAGTTGATTTAAGTTTAATTACCCCTTAACATGTATTACTTCGAGGATCTATAATGTAAGAGCTCTAATTATTTTCCCCAAACTTATTTCTTTTGCTAAACATTTTTTTTCTTTCTTCTTTTCTTTTTCTTTTTCTTTCTTTCATTTTTTTTTCATACATACTCTTTCACTATCACTTAATACCCATATAGCTCATAATATATCCCAATGACTTTTCATGCTTTTGGGGTAAGGGATAGGAACAAAGTATTTAAGCTAAGGAAACAAAAATAAGCAAGTGTATTTACAGAGAAAAGCTTATTTGGCCCAGATGGGTGACTAGGGGTAAAATATGTACAAGGATAGCTAGAAAGGCTTAAACGATCCAAAAATGGCCTAAATCATCTCCTTAATTAAGTGTGATCTAATATTTCGCCTCGAGATTAGATCAAACAAATTCTAGAATATGATGCACAAAATCAACTGAACAAATGCAATCCTATGTACATATAAGCTTTCTCTAAATAGATATACCGATTCATGACATGACATGTGCATAAGATGAGGTAATCGTAATCAGAATCAAGACAAATTCAAGAATTCAACTTCATGCTTTTCCTATAATCATGCTTCTCATTCAATCAAAGTCAGACTAAATCATGGGGTCATATCATCGGAATATGGGAAAACTACATGCTAAGCACTAAATCATCCCAAAATCAAGCAATTTAAGCTTATATTATCGAACAAATTTTGAAAATTCTTTCTCAGATTTTTGAAAAAATTTTGAAAATTTTTCCAATTTTTTCACAAAATAGCTCAAGTGATATCCCCTCCCCCAAACTTAAGGTGCACAGTGTCCTCAGTGTGCAGATAATATAAGAATTTAAGCTCGAGAATAAAGTACTCCCCTTTTCTGATGCTGATGAACAACTGAAACTTGATTGAAAAGGTAATTCTAGAAAAGCAATCTGTAAAATAAATAAATAAAGAAACAACAGAAAAGAAAAGAACAGTATAAATAGTGAAAAAGAAAAATGAAGCTAAGTAGCAGGATCAAAAGTAGGAGGGTCAGCTAAAGTGGTCACAGAATACTGACGATCAAACCCTCCCCCAAAATAGTGTTTCAGTTTGCCCCCATTAACCTTAAAGGGTTGATTCAAGGTCTCATCCATAATTTCAATGGCTCCATGAAGGAATACCTATGTAATGGTAAAGGGACCTGACCACCTAGACTTAAGCTTTCCTGGAAACAACTTCAAGCGTGAATTAAACAACAGAACTTGCTGGCCTGGCTCGAAGTGTCTCTCCTTAATTTTCTTATCATGCCATCGCTTAGTATTTTCTATGTAGAGCTTAGCATTCTCATATGCCTACAACCTGAACTCATCTAACTGATTGAGCTGTAGCAGCCTCTTCTCCTCTGCTACCTCTAAGTTGAAATTCAGATTTTTAAGGGCCCAGTAGGCCTTGTACTCAAGCCCTATTGGTAGATGACAAGCTTTACCATAAACAAGCTGATAAGGGGACATTCCTAAAGGTGTTTTGAAGGCTGTCCTATAGGCCCAAAGTGCATCATCTAACCTAATGGACCAATCCTTCCTACTTGGGTTCACTGTTTTCTCCAATACCCCCTTAATTTCCCTATTAGACAACTCTACTTGGCCACTCGTTTGCGGGTGATAAGCAGTGGCTACCTTATGTTTAACCCCATATTTCTTTAACAGCCTACCAAAAGTTCGATTGCAAAAGTGGGATCCTCTATCACTAATGATAGCCCTAGGTGTGCCAAATCGTGTGAAAATATTCTTCTTTAAAAACCTTACCACTACCTTGGCATCATTAGTTGGTAAAGCCATCGCTTCAACCCATTTCGACACATAGTCCACAGCCACTAAAATATAGAGATTTCCATATGAAAGAACAAACGGTCCCATGAAATCAATACCCCAGACATCAAAGTGTTCTACTTCTAAAATATTAGTTAGAGGCATCTCATTTCTTTTGGAAATATTACCTACCCTCTGACATCTATCACATTTCAGCACAAAGTAGTGGGCATCCTTAAACAACGTGGGCCAGTAGTATCCAGATTGCAAAACCTTGGCCGCTGTCCTCTCTCCTCCAAAGTGCCCTCCATAATCAGAAGAGTGACAATGTCTAAGTATATCCTCTACTTCTTCCGTGGGAACACACCTTCTCAAAATTTGATCTTTACATTGCTTGTACAGGAAAGGTTCATCCCAAACATAATACTTGACATCACTCAAAACCTTTTTCTTTTGCTGGGCAGTCAAATTAAGTGGCATCACGTTGCTCACCAGATAATTTACAAAATCAGCGTACCAGGGCAATCTAGAGTGCTCGAAAGTAAATAGCTGCTCATCAGGAAAGGACTCATTTGTAGCTGTACCATCTTCTTTAAGTCTACTCTCTAATCTAGATAAATGGTCAGCAACCTGATTCTCCGTACCTTTCCTGTCCCTAATCTCCAAGTCAAACTCCTGTAGTAGGAGAATCCATCTAATCAGCATCGACTTTGCATCCTTCTTAGAGACTAAGTACTTAATGGCAGCATGATCAGTAAAAACTATTACCTTAGTACTAATGAGATAGGAGCGAAACTTATCAAAAGCAAATACTACAGCTAACAACTCTTTCTCGGTAGTAGCATAGTTTAACTGGGCCTCATTCAGAGTTTTGCTTGCATAGTAGATAGCATAAAAGACTCTTCCTTTTCTTTGTCCTAGTACAGCCCCAACAGCATAATCACTTGCATCACACATAAGCTCAAAGGGTAAACTCTAATCTGGAGCTATTATTACAGGGGCTGTAACTAATTTCTCCTTCAAAGTCTTAAATGCTCCTAAGCATTGTTCATCAAAGCAAAATGTAGTGTCTTTTTCTAGGAGATTACATAAAGGTTTAGATATCTGAGAAAAATCCTTAATGAACTTTCTGTAAAATCCTGCATGGCCTTCAAAACTTCTGATTCCTTTAACAGATGTAGGGGGAGGTAACTTCTCAATGATTTCCACCTTAGCTTTATCCACTTCTATCCCCCCAACAGAAATTTTGTGCCCAAGCACTATACCTTCTTTCACCATAAAGTGGCATTTCTCCCAATTAAGCATTAAATTCGTTTCTTCACACCTTCTCAATACTAATGCCAAATTATGCAGACATAAATCAAAGCTATCCCCAAATATTGAGAAATCGTCCATGAAAACCTTAAGAAAATCCTCCACCATATCATGAAATATGGCCATCATGCAACGCTGGAATGTAGCAGGTGCATTGCATAGGCCAAAAGGCATTCTTCTAAAAGCAAAAGTCCCATAGGGACAGGTGAAAGTAGTCTTTTCTTAGTCTTCTAGGGCTATAACTATCTGATTGTACCCAGAATATCCGTCCAACAGATAATAAAATTCGTGACCAGCTAATCGATCTAACATTTGGTCAATGAAGGGCAAGGGAAAGTGGTCTTTCCTAGTGGCCTTGTTGAGTTTCCTATAATCCATACATACTCGCCAACCAGTGACAGTCCTAGTGAGGATGAGCTTATTATTTTCATTCTCGATCACTGTCATCCCTCCCTTCTTAGGGACACATTGTATTGGGCTCACCCAGGCACTGTCAGAAATGGAATAGATGACCCCTGCATCTAACCACTTAATGATCTCCTTCTTGACAACTTCTTTCATTACAGGGTTCAATCGTCGCTGGTGCTCTATGGATGACCTATACCCTTCCTCCAATAGTATCTTATGCATATAGATAGAGGGACTAATACCCTTAAGGTCAGAGATAGACCAGCCTATACAGATAGAGGGACTAATACCCTTAAGGTCAGAGATAGACCAGCCTATAGCCTTCTGATGCTCTCTCAACACTTGTAGTAATTTTGTTTCTTGATCACTTGAGAGAGCAGCAGATACTATTACCGGTCATGTGGAGGATTCACCTAAGTAAGCATACCTAAGGTGTGAAGGTAAAGGTTTGAGTTCTAATGCTGGAGGATCATTGTTGGATGGAAAGATATTTGAAGCTGGAATAGATGAAGAGTCTAGTGTCTCAAATTGGGCAATTTCCTCAAAAGGAGTGACCTCTAATAACTGTAAAGTCTCATAGACCTCATCATCATCTTCACTGTATTCTCTAAGATCAACAAATTTCACTAAGGAGGCTTCTAAAGGGTTTAAAGGATGTGTCTTGGAAAACTCCTCAGTGATATCCTTATCTACTAAATCCATCCTAAAACAATCATGAGAGTCATCAGAAAACCTTAGAGATTTGAACACATTAAACTTGACTTCCTGATCTTGAACTCATTGTTAACTCCCCCTTCTGTACATTTATTAAAGTTTTACCAGTTGCTAGGAATGGTCTGCCTAGTATGATTGGGACTTCCCTATCTTCTTCCATGTCCAACACGATAAAATCTGCAGGGAAAATAAACTTGTCCACTTTCACTAAGACATCCTCAATGACCCCCTTTGGATATTTAATTGATCGATCGGCCAACTGGAGGGTCACTGTGGTGGGCTTAGCATCCCCTATTCCTAACTTCCAATAGATAGATAAAAGCATCAGATTTATACTAGCTCCTAGATCGTACAGGGCTCTACCAAAGAATAAATTTCCAATAGTACATGGTATGGTAAAGCTCCCAGGATCCTTGAGCTTGGGGGGTAACCTTCTCTGGATGATGGCACTAGACTCCTCAGTTAGGGCCACCGTTTCATAATCTTCCAATCTTCTTTTCCTAGAGAGGATGTCCTTCATAAACTTCACATAGCTTGGCATTTGCTCTAAGGCATCTGCGAATGGAATATTGATGTGAAGTTTCTTAAAAACCTCAAGAAATTTTGTAAATTGTTGATCCAGTTTTTTATTGTGAAATCTCAAGGAAAAGGGACTGATGGTCTAACTGGAGGAAATGTAGTGGGAACTTTTGTAGCATCAGAGGTTAAAGAAGGTTGTGACAAAGAAACAAGTAAAGGTGAAGAAATGCTTGGCTTTGTTTCCTTTGCAGCTTGATCTTTTGATTCTTGCTCCTTTTGAGCTGCTTCACTAGAACCTATGGGTTTTGCAACTGTGTGCTGGTCAGGTCTGGACTTAACAGGAGGAGTTACTAGCTCTCTGCCACTCCTAAGGGTGATAGCTTTCACATGTTCCTTCCCTTCCTTTTGCCTAACAGGATTGGCTTCTGTGTTACTAGGAAGGGTTCCTTGAGGACGTTGACTAAGAGCCTTTGCTATCTGTCCTACCTGAACCTCTAGGTTCTTAATTGAAGCTGCTTGATTTTACAAGATTGTCGTGAACATTTCCTCAAGAGAGGGTTTCTTATCAGCTGCAGGTGAATGCTGGGGTTGTGGTGGTGGTGGTTGATGGAAGTAGGATGGATGGGAATGATTAAGTGGATGATGTGGATATGGAGGTGGTAGGTGGTGAGGAAATTGATGCTATAGTGTTACCTGAACCTGTGGAGCTTGAAAACCTGGGGGTCCTACTGGTCTAGAATTAGAAGCTTGAAAACCTGGGGGTACAACTCAATTGTTATTGTGCCCTTACATTGTTTAGATACAAAAAGAATCATGTGTATATACCTTTTAGCGATGGAAGCAGCGGATGTCCAAAAATAAAGTGCCTCAGTCCTCGTTGGGCTACTATGCACGCTCTGTAGGATGGGGAAAATAAAGAGGGATAAGCAACCACAAGCTCAGTAAGGCAATAATGCAAGCATGGTAGATAACTACTCTATCTACGTGCTGATAATGTTATGCATAAATCGTTTATAATAGGAGCATGAGGAATAAAACTATGCCATATGAATATACATATATATCATGTATCAAAATCATGTAAAATTGGCATTAAAACATGGTAAAATCATCATGTACAAATCATCTCATGCTCATCATTGTCAAATCTCATAATAAAAGGGAAATTCAATTTGAAACATCCTTTTTGATTTATCTCATTCTCAATACATCAAAATCCCATCAAAATGAGTTCACAATCACAAACATCATTATCATTTCTCAATCAAAATCACACAAGGCTCAACCCCTCCCTGGGGTCTACCCTAGACAGTCAATCACACTTATATATCAAAACATGTGGTACTATGTAAATCAAGTGAGACATGTCACTATATCACAATTGACTATGTTGGCCAACTATGTCTCAAATCGTCCTAGACCACACAGATTCCAGTGTACGGGGTATCATGCTGGCACGAAGTTGGGTTAGTTCTCTGCCAGACTTTCTCATCAATATCTCAACCACGCGGTACTACGTACTCCATGTGATATACATGGTACAACGTACTCCGCGGACCCATAACATGGTTGGGGGTGCCAGTCGTAGGTCCTATCTACCCTAATGCCAAGTGTAATCGATATAGTCTTAAGTGCCCGTGGGAGCATCTCTAGTGTCAGGTCCTAGCCCCTCATGGCCTTGCTCGCCCCTTTTGGGTTCCCTGGACACTATATCAGGTCCTAACCCCTCACCCTCACCCTATTCAAGAGGTCTATTAGGCATGTTGGGTTCCCTGAATGGATTAGTACCAGGTCCTAGCCCCTCACCCTCACCCCACTCAAGAGGTCTGTTAGGCCTATTGGGTTCCCTGAATACTAATTCGTATTACCCTCACCACGGCCTCATACATACCACAGTGTGAAAATCTGCGCGAGCTACGCTCTAGTGTGAATTCATGCATCATAGACAAATCATTTCGTACGAGCAATGCTCTAATATGGCATTTATGCATAAAACATGAAGCAAACCATGTACGAGCACAGCTCCAGTACGGTTATATGCATAAGAAATCTACTCGAAATCCATGTACGAGGAAAAACTCCAGTGCGGTTTATAAAACTTCATCACAATCAAATCAAAGTGTGAGCTAAGCTCTAGCACTATTCATACAAACAGAAAGCATCAAAATCGAGTGCGAGCGAGGCTCCAGCGTGATTTATGTCCCACAAATACAATAGGCGGCTCATACACATTTAAAACGATCTCAAACCATGTTTAGCACCTCACATGTGCTGTCACACAACATCATTCAAACACTAGCCAACCTATCCATCAATTTACTTAAAAAAAGCAATATGTATTGTGAAAACGTTCAAAACATTTGATTTATGCAATTATTAGCCTTACCATCCAATTTCTTTCTAATACTGTTTCAACAACCAAATCTCATATAAATACTCATAGTTACTTCCATACATCGTCCAACACATTTCTATAAACTCATGCATATTTCAAAAGCCCTATACACCCACAAAATACGAGCAGCTACCTCTATATACTAACAGAATTCCCTTACCTGGAATTACGATGTGTGATTCCACTTCCTTAAAGCAGCTTACTCATGCGGTTCGATTCGTCTCCAATGAGCTCTCTGAAACTGCGCATAAACGTATTTCACAACATTTTAGCCCATTATAATCCGACTCTTGCGTTTACTATAGTCGATTCGACCTATAGTCTTCATTAACGCTTATGAGGCCTCGTTTTTATTACTCTACTCATAACTCGAGTCTATGGATCCTTTTAGGCCTATTAACTCATTCCAAATTGATATTAGATCGATACTAAGCTCACAGTGTTCCTATTTCATCAATTTTCCTCACATGGCATTTATCAAACACATTACATACTCATTTCCATAATTTCAATCAATCCACAATGTAGCTTCATTTACCCAATTCAAATCATCCACATTACTCAAATAAGAACTTAGCATACCCATCATTTCATCAATTCATTCAATTTACACTTTCTCACACTAAACTCATTCCATTTTCTAGGTCTAACTTATTCAAGTACATTTTAGGTAGTTTTCAACCATCACTACCCATAAAAATCAACTCCAAAGTTAATAAATAAAGAATGTACTTGAGTTGGAGTAAACTTACCAATCTAGTTTCTCTTCTTGCTCCAAAGTGAAATGTTCCTTGTTCCTTCAATACCCCAAATGAAGCTTTGATTTCAAACTATGTTGTTCTCCTCTTGGATATGAACAACTTTGTATCTAATGGTTTCCCCTCAATTCCTACTGAAAATGGGCTGACTTTAGAGAGATAAAATTAGGTTTTTTGGTGGAAAATGGAAAGGAAAGGTTCTGTCTCCAAAAATGCAGATTTCACTGCTCCTTTTATAGAAATAGCTTGATGAGATCGATCTACACTATGAGGAGATCGATCTGGTCCCCTTAAATCCCTCTTTTTCATGACATTTTTAAGCATGAGATCGATCTGTCGAAGCTTGAGATCAATTTGCTCCAACCAGAGAGCTAAGGAGATCAATTTGTATGCTTTGAGATTAATCTTTTCATTACAGAATGTTTAGGTGATCGATCTAGCCCCATTGGAGATCGATATACTCTATTCCATTGCTCAAATAAAAGCATTCTGGCTCTTCCAGATCGATCTCTCATCCTATGAGATCGATCTGGCTTTAATACTTTCTTGATTTTGCTGCAGTTTTTTGCAGTAACTTCACACAAAACATCCTTAATTTGTTACCATAGTCAGTTTCTCATCCAACCACCTTTAAGACTTAAAAATGGCATCCATCCATATCTTATACATATTAAAACTTGTGTGCATTCCTTGTATAACCAAAGGTATACGATGCAACACCAAATAGAAGTACAAAAACTTATGTAATTCATGCAACTTCCTTCCATTTTGCCACACTACTCATTTTGAGTTCCAAACACATTCATCACTTATAAAAGCTCATTTCTTCATATTCATGCACAATGAAACTTGTATGTACAATACAAACTCAAATTACACGTATGTACTTTACATTTATGGACTTTACATCAATTGTACTTCACATTACAGTACATTACCATACTTATGAATCCATAAAGTTACACATGAAATACAGGTCTTACATATTGCCTCCGAAAAGTCTCCAAAAATGCCTCCCATGAGATCTAAGTGTGTCGGGCTCTCAAAATCGGCCTGGTGGACTTCCACCAATGCTCTGCCGCTCCTTTCAACATGAATGCAGCAAAAGCGACCATCTCTGTAGTGGTGAACTCAAATAACCCATATAACTTCTCAATCTCGCTCACCTAATCCTCAGCAACCATTGGGTCCTTCACCTCACTGAATGTGGCGATCTAAATTTTTCAAATTGTCATAATCTCTCCAAATCACAACCATAAACCCACACTCTACTGCTCTGTTATGGAGCAACAGATGATGCTGTATCCTAAACTGGTGGGGGTGTATCTGCTGCCTGTGGCATCTTTACTGGTTGTGTAGGTGTATCAAAAGCAACTGCCGGTCCACCATCAGTAGCTTGGGTAGCTACGCCCTATCTCTCCCCAGCTCCCTGCATAAACTGAGTGACTAGCTCTATAGTAGTCTCCAAACTTCGTTCTAACCTAGCGAAGCATACCTCAATATCCCCTGGCGTTTCAGTAGGCTCTTGCAGGATCTGATCAGTCTGCGGCTCTGCACGGCTTTCAGGCCTCCCTCTACGGCCCCTAGCACGTGCCCTCACTTCTCTACCACTGTGTGTGACAGGCATGATGCCTAAATTCCTACATCCATAGTTATTCATTAGTCTAACCTATTAGATATACACATTTATATCTAAACAAAGTACAGCAATATGGGGATGTAAAATTTTCTTATTACTAACTCCGACTCGTATCAGATCAACTCTGCTCTGATACCAATCTCTATCACGACCTTTTTTCATAAAAAAAAAATCACTAAATTGTTTTATACATTAACTTACCCTGTCATGAACAATTTCCTACACCAAATAGTTAAGCTATGATTCGAAGCTAGTTACCTCTTACCATACACAATATTACTTAACATTTATATACAATAACTATAGACACTTAAATTTCTTACATTAACTTCATTAATTCATACATGTCTAGAAATGTTTACATCCTCCAAATTTACATTTCCAAAAGTGTTGTTATGCTATACTTGTTTAGATACAAAACGATAATAATGTGTATACCTCTCAGCGATAGGTAGCAGCGGACACTGGTAGTGAAAGTTCTGCTTGCTCTCAACCATTATGGATGCTCTGTAGGGATGGAAAGTGAAAGGATGAGCAACCACATGCTCAGTAAGGAAATAATGTAAGCAGGTAGACAGCTATACTATCTACATGCTTATAATGACATGATATCAAAATCATTTATATCTTCAGCAGGTAGGTCAAAACCATGCCACATGAATATATATATATATAGTATATGAAAAAAAATCAATAACAGCAGGCATGATATCAAATGGAAAATCAACATATAAATCATCTCATGCTCATTATATCAAAACTCGTCCTAATTTATTTAAATCAAATCTAATCCCACCTTTCGGGAATACCCTGTGCATAAAATCCAATTTCCTTTTAAAACCAAATCACGGGTGTCACCCCTCCTTCGAGTCTACCCAAGTCTATCAATAAAAAATAATATCAAGTGAGGCATGTAGGTTACATTTCAGAAACAAATTGGGAGTAATAGCCATATATATAAACCCCTGTGATCCCAAGCTATGTGGATCCCAACATGCAGGGCATCATAACTGCAACGAGAGGTAAGCTCAGCCCTACTCGTGCAATAACTCCACCAACTAGTCATCAAGACTACACGGTACATCTTACTCCATGTTACATACACGGTACAACGTACTCCATGAACCCACACGATCTGAGGGTGTCGGCCATAGGTCTTAGCCCACATCATTTTCAGGGGTGCCTACCATAGGCTTAGCACACATGACTAGTTAGGGTGTCTGCCATAGGACTTAGCCCATATTATTGTTCGGGGGTGCCTGCCATAGGTCTTAGCCACCCTATACCATGTCGGTAACAATTTCATGTCTCAAAGCATGAGTGCGATGTATCATCTCACCGTGACACACAGTTTACAGGAGGCATCAGCACGGTTTTCTATAAAACATGTCAAATCTTCGTACGAGCAACGCTCCAGTACGGCTTTCACGCAAAGTAAACCAATAAATCTAGAGCGAGCAGGGCTCCAGCACTATCAGTATGAATCAAAGCATCAAAATCTAGGGCAAGCTAAGCTCCAGTACTGTTTGCACTCAGCCAAATATGATAGGTTACTCCAGTTAAAATATCAAATGTTTTTAAGGATAAAACTTAGCACATGATCTGTGATTTTTCATGCAAACACACAAAACAATAGCTAAGTGATCCCCATTTCGTTCATAACCAAACATTTTATCATGAAAACATCAAAGTCATGAAAATACATGTATTTTTGGATCCTTAGTACCCCTTTCATAAAATTTCTACCAAGGTAAACTTATATTATCTTTCCCTATTTTTGGAACCTTTCACACAAATTCTTACTGCATTATTAGATAGCTAGAGAAATTTGCACCCTATAATTCCATTCAAAATACGTATAGCTACCTCTAGGCACTTACAAAACCCCCTTACCTCGAATCACGTCGAGCGTAGTACAAGTTCCACCGCTGGAAGCTCGTTCAATTCAACTTGCTCCTAATCCGGTCTCTGCAGCTACAAACATTCATCAATCTCTTCATCATAATTGATACATCTTATCGGACCTTATAGTATTAAGCTTGGTCAACTTTCACATTTGGCTAACATTGTGTCGTTCCTAATAAACTTGGCTAGTAACTCACCTAGTTATCAAATCAAACACTTGATTTACATGCTTAAACCTTAGTTCTTCCATTCATTCATGCATTTAACAATTACCATTTATGCATATTCATCACTTTGTCCAATCCCATAAATTTGATTCCACATAACCATCTCAACGCCATGTATACAACATTATTAACACCTTGGTATAACCCATTTATCATCAACTCAACTATATCTATTTTCTCACACTAAACTCATTCTAGGTTATTCTTGTTCCATTACTTCTAGGTAGCTTCAATCATCAATACATACACCAATCTACTCATAACAACAACTAGATAAATATACTTAGAGTTGGTGTATTGGAAACTCACCTAGCTTGACTTTCTTCTTTTCCAAGTTTGAAGACTCCTTTGCTCCTTCAATCCAAGAAATGAAATATTGACTCTAAGCTATGTTGTTCTTCTTCTCACAATGAACAACTTTGCTCTAATAGCTTTTCCTCAATTCTTTTTGGAAGATAGTGTATTCTAGAGAGAGAAAGCTTGGTTATTTTTGGTAAAAATGAAAGAGGTGTGTTGGTTTGTTGAAGAAAAAGGTTTTGTCATGGGGTTTTTATAGATTGAGAGTGATGAGATCGATCTACTAGGGTGAGGAGATCGATCTTCCTTTGGTTTTAGCCATCAAATTATCAGGTTTGAAATGGGAGAGATCGATCTTGGCTCGATAGAAACTTGAGGAGATCGATCTCCTCATGGGAGAGATCGATCTGCTCTTGACAGAATCAAATGGAGATCGATCTGTAAGAGGGGATCAATCTGGGCTTAGCAAAGGCAAATGCAGATCGATCTGCTCATTGGGGAGATCGATTTGCTCTATGGGGAGATCGATCTAGCCTTGGCAGATTCACTTGGAATTGTTTTGCTTGCACAAAGGATCGATCTGCCTTGGATAGGAGATCATCTGGCCTTTATCTGGGGAATTTCTTACTGCATGTTTTCAGATTTTTCAAGGGTAAATTCCTAGTTCATTTCTCCAATACTCATTTTTCATTTTAATACCACTTAGAGCATGGAAAGACTCATTTCCTATGATTCACATATAATATAAATAGTGTGTATCGCTTGCATTCATAAAGAATACTTAGAATTCACGGTCCATGCATTATTCATTCGTGTCTTCATTCCTTATCTTCAATTCGATTTGCTTAAGGTTCTATTCGTTTAGTTTGTGGCCACTTCAGCCCTTATTTATGCTTTACGTGCATCATGACATTCATCCATCCCATTTGCAATTCATTCACATTTACATGATCTAAAATCATCTGTCTATAATTCCATTAACATATGACAAAGTTATGCATGCTTGGGGTCTCACACATGTGGATAAGCTAAATAATGGATGCCACTTGTTACAAAAACATAGGCATTAGTGTTGATTAGGCACAGCATGACATGCTAAAGGAGCATACACTATAAGTGGCCTTAAGTCTTAAAATACTTTCAAACATTTTATGAATTAATTAAAAATCATGCTTTAGAAATAATATGCTTAAGCTCAATTAAATCACATAAGGCAACCCACAATTTAAAACATTTAAAATAATAATAAAAATAATAACAACAATAATAAAATGGAGACTTACAAATAAGCTTTTTTTAAATACGTAATTATGCTACCAATCAAGTTAAACGTTTTGTAGTCAATGGTGACCTGTCCAAATCATGCCAAATAGGTTATGCATTTGTAAGCCTTCACTTAATGCTGCTATAAGTAAAAACATGCTCATGATGTCATGGCATGCAAGGAAAAACCTGTCATGTTAAAACATTTAACAAAAATACGTTTCATAAACCCAAATGTCTAAAACAACTTCAACATGTATCTATATAGCAAGTTTGGCATTTCTACATTTTCATGTATTGCTATCCTACAAAATTTTTTACCATCACACCTTTACTTACATCCCTCACCTCAGTTACGCCAAGTACAGCAAGCTAACTCAATGGTACCATGCACCCTTGCCTTAGTTAACACAAAGCTCACCTTAGCTTGACTGAAATTAAGATATTTAATCTTTATCATACTCATCCAGCTATACCTTATACCACTCCAAACAATAATTAACCTAAGTTGATTCCATTATTTTCTTTAATTTTCTCCTTGTGGCTGATTTCACCACTAGTTTTTCCCTTATTTTTCTTTCACTTCCAATTACTATAATTAATCTTATATCAATCAAATTACCATATTAATCAGTGATGACATTAATATAGCATCATTAATCCCAAAATTTCTTAGTGGTTGAATTGCATTAAGTGACCAACCCCTTAGTTCTTTCAAGTTTAGCAACACAATGTCATCCATTAATCATCAATGTACTCAATTAACACGTAACACTAACTTATGACTAATAAATCCTCATTTAAACATTCTAACAGTAATGATCTCCCTATGGCCAAACCTATACAAGATCATTCAACCATTTTCTTAATAAATATACTTTAGTAATTAATAAATCCATGCTAATACATTAACATATATTAAGCTTAATAATTTTTCAAGCATTCCTACCCTTAAGCTCTTCTTGGCTGAAACCCTAATTGCTTCTCTTAGAGTTCTTGGTTGTAATTAAACACCAATATACAATTAAATACTCATGCTCAATCACATTTATCATTACTAAAGCAAAGAACTCAACTTAGCTCTTGCTTTCTCTTTCAAACCAATTTTATTCCTTGATTTTCCTTAACTGTTTTTAGCCTTCAAAACACCTCTAAAAATTCTCAAAAAAAGAAGTTGTAGTATATAGGTAAAGGAAGACAAACTTTCAAAAAACCCTAGGGTGAATCCTTCTCTTACCCCTTATTTTCTTTTTTTTATCTCTTCTCATCTGTTCATGCCTCAGCAGAGCTCTTTATGGTTTTCTATTCTATTTGCAAAGTGAAAATGGCCCTTAAAAATGCTGAAGTGAGGCTTAACATAAAAGGGTTATAAGGCTTCTAAAGGATGTTAAAGGGTGGTTTCAATTTTAGTTTAAAATACCTTAGTTTATTCATCAATTATTAGTGGTATTAAGTGAGCCTCAACTAGCTTGCAAAGTTTGATTCGTTTGGCCATTTCCTGCAACTCGCACGTCTTCTCACATGCATTTTAGGGTTAATTTTTATGATCCAATTGCAGTAAAATTGCATTTTTTATGGTTGTGGTGTTAGGTGTTAAATCACATAAGACAACATGGCATTCCTTTACCAACTTACATGAACCCTACGACATTGCTACTAATTCCTAATCAAATTTCATCACTTAACTCTAGCCACTTCCTTGCATCATTTTGCATTAGGTTTGAGACATTTTAGTGTTCTATAATACCATATAATATTACTAATGGTGTTAGACATTAATTCTATTAAAAATCATTACATTTCCTTGACTAATCTTTCATGCAGGTCATGGTTTCACCATCATATTGACTAGGTTTGTGTAATTTTTCCAACCTTTAATCCATCCTTCCAATCCTCATTAGGGTTTTCATTTGGCATGCATGAAGTGCCTAAACTCATGGTTTCAGTTCAATTTTATAGACTAAGGCATTCGGTGTCACCTTTCCTCGTGGCTTATTCCATCATTTCTTCCTCTTAATTACTTATTAAACATTTTATGTGTCATGTACAATAAGCTTGCAAATTATTGGATCACATTAAAATTGCATTTTGCATGATCTTGTACAACCTCCCTTTAGCATCTCAAATTCCTTCATTGCTAACTTATGGGAATTAATAGCTACTGTTTACTTGCTACACCTTAGCCTTTAAGGTTACATTTAAGTTATCATTAACCCTACTTTAGTCCAAATCCTTTTTTCCTAATAAAGAACACTGGTGCTCCCCATGGAAAAACACTCGGCCTTATAAACCCTTTATCCAATAACTCTTGAAACTACTTCTTCAACTCCTCTAACTCAGCCACTGCCATGCGATAGGGAGGCTTAGATATGAGTCAAGTACCTAGCACTAAATCAATAGTGAACTCGAGCACCCGAACAGGTGGTAACCCTGGTAAGTCATCCGAAAAGACATATAAAAACTCTCTAACCACCTCAATATCCTTACGCTCTGGATGTCCCTTCCTAGTATCTTGTACAAAAGCAATATAAACTTCACATTAAGTAAAATAATATCAGACTTATAAAACTCAAACATCATACTTTCATTTCTTCCTTACAAAACATACATCAAGCTGTTAGGTAGAAAGAAGGTTAAAGTCTTGGTGTAGCAGTTTAAACCTACACGATTGATAGCTAACCAATCTATGCCTAGGATGATATCAAAACTATACATATTAAGCAAAACTAGATCTGCTACCATCTCACTATCTCTAACCTTAATTTTACAACTCTTAGACACTAAGTCTATCATCTGTGATTCTTTCATTGGAGTGTTAATATGTAATAAGTGACCTAGGGCTCAAGCTCTTCATGCAAATTACTAGTAAAGTGTGGTGATATAAAAGAGTGTGTAGAGCCAATATCTAATAAAACATATTCCTCCATGTCAAAGATAAAGAACTTACCCTTGATGAACTTAGTAAAGGTGTCGGCTATCTCCTTATCTAATGGGAAGACACGACCCCGAGTCACTAGTTTCTTGCCTATCTCTACTGTAGTGGCCTTCCTTTGTGGGGCATGTCACGACCTCTTTCATCCATTTCATCTAAAAATCACCCTAAATTTTTCACTTTTTTGATTTATTCGTTAACTTACCTGGTCGTGAACAACTCTCACAACTAACAGTTAGGTTGTGAATCAGTATTAATCATCACTTACCATTCATCTTTCAGTTAATCAAAAGCAAACACATATGTTTGAAAGTTTAAGTTCTATACTTATACATGTTTACTAACACTTACATCCCCCATATTACAATTCAAAATGAATACAATGCTATTACATGTTTAGATGCAAATAGAATTTCTGTGTGTATACCTCTTGGCGAAGAAGAGCAGTGGATATCCAAATACAATGCCTCAGTCCCTCACTGGGCTACTATGCGTGCTCTGTAGAGGGGGGAAAGTGAATGGGACAAGCAACCACATGCTCAGTAAGGTAATAATGCAAGCATGGTAGATAACTACACTATCTACATGCTTATAATGTCATGCATAGAAATCATTAATATCCAGAGCATGAGGAAATATTAAAACTATGCCACATGTATATACATATATCATGTATTGAAAAACATCAAAATAGGCATGTTAACATGGAAAAACTATAATGTAAAACTTCTCATGTTCATCGTAATAAAACTCATAGTTCCATCCCAAATCATAAATAACATATCGTCCAAACATTTTTAAAATTCATCACAATATCTTAAAAACATCCCACAGGATTTAACACTTTCTCAAAAAAAAAAAAAAACAAAGTTCGTCACAAACAACGATAACATCTCTTTTAACACAATCCCACAAGGCTCGACACCTCCCTCGGGTCTACCTTGGACAACACAAATTATACTCAGTATGTAAAACCCTGTGATATCATGTGAGATAGGTGTTCAATATATACATCGACGACTATGTTGGCCAACTATGTCATTATCATCCCAGACCACACGAAACCCGGTGTACGGGTATCATACTGGAACGAAAGTGGGTTAGTCCTATGCCAGACTTTCAATCAACATCATAACCTCATGATATAGAGTACTCCATGTGATATACACGGTACAAAGTACTCTGTGGACCCATCTCATGGTTAGGGGTGCCTGCCATAGGTCTTATCTACCCCATGCCATGTATAACCTACTCAGTCTCAAGTGCACGTGGGAGCATCTCATCCGTGTGACTAGCAGTCTACATGAGGTATCCAGCATGGCTCGTGTGAGCATATCATCCGTGTGACACACAGTCTACACGAGACATCCAGCACGACTCATTACATATCATAGTGTGAAAACTAGTGCGAGCTAAGCTCTAGCACGATTCATGCATCATCAATAAATTTCCTCGTACGAGCAACTCTCTAGTACGACTTTATGCATAATAAATAATAAGGAAATCACATACGAGCATAGCTCCAGTATGGTTATATGCATAAGAAAATTAATGGAAAACCACGTACGAGTTAAAGCTCCAGTACGGTTTATAAAACATCATAACTCAAAACATGGTGCGAGCTAGGCTCCAGCACATTTCATATGTAATAAAGACATCAAAATCCAATGTGAGCGAAGCTCCAGTACGATTTAACTCATACAAATCCGATAGGCGGCTCCACTTCAGCAAAACACATTCAAAATCACAATTAACACCTAACTCAGCTATTTCATGAAATTATGAAATCATTAGCCAACCTATCTACAAATTTGCTTAAACCAAAGCAATGTATTTCATAAAAATGTCAAAACATGATATTTATGTAATTATTAGCCTTACTATCCCTTTTTGTAAGATTCACTTCAAAACCAAATCATATATATTCGTAGTCGTTCACACAAACCATTAATTCTTTTCTAGATAACCAAGCATTTGCAAAGCCCTATATACACCCACAAAATACATGCAATTATCTCTAAGTACTGACAAAATTCACTTGCCTGGATTACGTTGAGTGATTCTGCTTCCTTAGAGCTGCTCGATTGTACAGTTCAATTCACCTCCAACGAAATCTCTGGGACTGCACGGAATTACGTATCACATCAATTTAATCTAATGTAATAAAATTCTCGCGTTTACTATAGTCGATTCGACTTATAGTTTCCATTAACACTTATAAGGCCCCATTTTTATTGTTCTACTTATTTCTCGAAAGTCTATTGAACTCTTTAGGCCCATTGATTCACATTAAATTGGTATTAAGTCCATAGTGCCTCTAGTTCATGATTTCCTTTACTATGACAATTTATCAAAAACCTCATATGCTTGTTTCCATAACTTGACTAATCTCACAATGTAGCTTCATTCAATCATCTTAAAATCATGCATATCCCCTCACTAACACCTTGGTATAATCCATTCATCATCAACTTAACCATATCATATTTTCTCACACTAAACCCATTCTAGGTTATACTTGTTCCATTACATTCTAGTAGTTTCAATCATCAATACATACACCAATCTACTCACA
Organism: Firmiana major; assembly: GCA_033439115.1. Classification (NCBI taxonomy): domain Eukaryota; kingdom Viridiplantae; phylum Streptophyta; class Magnoliopsida; order Malvales; family Malvaceae; genus Firmiana; species Firmiana major. Next base: position 44,569,734 of record CM065899.1, read on the forward strand.
ACAACAAGATAAATATACTTTGATTTGGTGTATTAGAAACTCACACAGCTTGACTTTCCTCTTTTCAAAGTTTGAAGATGCATTTGCTCCTCCAATCCAACAAATGAAATGTTGATTCCAAGCTATGTTGTTCTTCTCTTCACAATGAACAATTTTTCTCTAATAGCTTTTTCTCAAATCTTTATGGAATGGGTGGTATTCTAGAGAGAGAAAGCTTTGTATTTTTTAGTAAAAATGGAAGAGGTGTGTTGGTTTGCTGAAGAGATTGATCTTTCCTTGGTTTTTACCATCGAATTTTGAGGTTTTAAAAGGGAGAGATCGATCTACTCATTGGGGAGAGATCGATCTTTACTTGGTAGAGGCTTGAAGAGATCGATCTGCTCATCAAGGAGAGATTGATCTTGGCTTAGCAAAAGCTTTAGGAGATCAATCTGCTCATTAGGAAGAGATCGATCTACTCTTGACAGAATCAAATGGAGATCAATCTGCGTTTAGGAAGAGATCGATCTCAGTTAGACAGAGGCATATGCAGATCGATCTGCTCAATAGAGGGATCGATCTAGCCTTAGCAGATTGACTTGGAATTGTTCTGCATGCACGAGGGATCGATCTGCCTTGGGTAGGAGATTGATCTGGCCTTCATCTGGGGCATTCCTATTGCATTTTCCCAGACTTTTCCCAAGTTAAACTCCTATTCAATCCATTCAATAGCCATTTTGCATTTCATTCACACTTAACACTCAAAAATATCCAATTCTTATGATTCATATAAAATTTAACTTGTTTGTACATCATGGAAATCATAAGATTACATAGAATTTTGTGGGTCTTACAAGGCAAGCCTCTCAAGCTGCTTCTATGTTACCTTGAGCTGAAGGCAATATTAGATCATGTATCCTAACTGTTCACAATTAAAACATGGCCCTATGAACCAATGACATAGTCGGGAGTCGTGGCTCCTACCACAAGACTTACAAATTGCATGCTACTACTATAGGCCTCAAATAGTCAAAGTGATAGCTAGAGTGGTAGTAATTGAATGTGTCAAAGGTCTAATAACCTTATCTCGAGACTCATCAGTCATTTACCTATTGAGCTCACATTTTATCAGAACAAATCTCATATCCTTTGACCTTTTACCCTGTCTCTACTTTTAACTAATGCACTGCACCCGACTTATGTGATATCTAGGGCTTGCTCAACCAACTAGGCCCACCTAATGGCCTAATCACAAATGGTCAAATCAATAGTGGCCAACTTATCCCTAATAGCAAGCCCTAGTGTAAAAAGGGACTTCTTTGTCTTTCATCCCTTATCTCAAACCGTCTCAAGTTCAAATAAGCTTAGTGTGGTAAAACAAGACTCATAAGTATCCATAGTCTTGGTCCCTTAAACCAAACTTCAAAACTGTGACTACATCTTTCTCTACACAATTTGGGAATATACTATTTATTGAAAGTAGCCAAAAATATCTCACTTATCACCACTAGATGTCTAACCCTCAGTATCATTTTGATGGATTTCCACCAGCACTCAGCCTCTTTCTATATCATCTAAGTGGCCAGAGAAACTTTATGTGGTGGTTCAACCCATGTACTTAAGAGACTTATCCAAGCTCAATAATCAATTCTCTGCTTGAACTGGGTCTTTAATCACCCTAAAAGCTAGAGGATACATTTCTAAAAAATCCTTCAGTCTGGCCATATTCCTATTAACCTTGTCCTTGGCCTTAGGTTGTGATGAAGCTTATGGTTTATGTGCCCTTACCTAAGGCTCTGACAAAGAAGGCTGAGCTAGATGAGATGGAGGTGGAGGGGTCTATGGCGATGAAGATGAAGGGGCTTGTGGCTGATGCGGTAGTGGTGCCTGGTGGCTATTAGTGCCGATACTGTTGCCCCTAAAGTGTTAGGCGAACATGGCTGTTAGGGCCTTAAAACCTTTCTTGAGTCACTACTCGAGCCTCAATATTCAAGAGTTTGAACTCTTGGGCTATAGAGGAAGTGGTAGAGGTGGTTGAGCCTGCCTCCATTTTCTACCTTGTTTTTCACTAATACAAAAATCAATTCACCTATACCAAAATAGATGATTAAGTATAACTTTCAACAGTTATTCATAGTTTAAAACTAAACAAGCATAAGAATATGGAATGTAACTCTACTTCTAACCTTCATACACCGACACCTTATAGACAACTTCGGCTCTGATACCAAAAACTGTAGCATCCCTGAAAGTGAAATTTTTGACTAAACTTTTCTTTTTCATCTTTATCGTTGTCTACGCGCAATGTAGGATTTAATTAACCTAGTTAGCTAATCACTGCCAGATTATTGAAATTTAATTTCAATCTATAACCCTAATTAAATTCATAAAGATGCAATACTGAAATTCCAATTAAACCTCAATATAAATTTACCATGCAACAATTATAATTCCATAAAATCGTATTTACTAATATCATACCTCGATAAGCATGTAATATTAAACTTATGTATTAAGAAATCACCCTATTAGTATATTACAATTGATATCCCATATGTCCTAGTTACATCCAATATATATGTATGTGTTAAAAAGAATACATGAACTCTCCTCACAGTGTCAAGAGATAAACATCATAAAATGAGAAGTCATATAGCTCACAAAGTACAAAAGGTAGCTTGTGGAGACTCTCAGTTCACTAGCTTAAATCGTGCACTCTACGGACTCATTGGATATAATCTAAAGGGGGTGCGCTTTACGCCCAGAAAGAAACATATGCAGAAGCAGATAGTCAAAACGAATGCTAATGTGTGTAAATCATCCGTATCCTTTCAAATTATGCCTATAAAACAACTAAAAAATTATACTTCGAAAACATGTTTATAGACTAGATACAAAAGTCGTATATATTTAATTCATGCATAAGAGACTAGGCAAAGTCGTTATAATTATCATGCAACATCCACCATTTTCAAAAATAGAGTAAAGTAACCTATGGCCATGGTCTAGAGTCCTTAGTAGCAGTAAACTCATGAAATTAAACTCTTAAAACAACAACTAAATAATTCCTTAGACGGTCACTAAAACTGAAATTACAACTGCCATTTGACAACTTGATTAATGCATGGACTGCTAACCCTAAATAACATAGAAGCTTGATCAAATATTACCTAACCCATAACCTATATTTTTACTACCATAGAACACCTAAAAATACCCCAAAATAGTAGCTTAATGACCTCAAACAACCCTGAATTAAATTTTGGACAGACTTGAAATTTAATGCAACATAAACCTTAAATGGTATGTAAATGCTATCAAAGATAATTCTAAAAATACCGAAACTCGAACCACTAATGATATGATCATATGTAACCTAAAAGCTAATAAAACACAACCTTAAAAAGCCCAAAATAGCAAAGAAAAATTGACCTGAACAGTGAGCTATGTGTGTCAGGACCCTCTTCTCAATCCATGACTTTATCCAAAAATCACTATAAATTTTTCGCATTTTTAACTTACCTTTCCTCTCTTCAATGGTTGGGCTGTGATTCGATGTCAGAGTCCTCACTTACCACATCATCCATTTCATACATACATGTCAATATATTATTACTGACTGTAACTACTTTTATTATACATGTAAGATTATATAAAATCTAATACAAATACATTCCCCATAATATATATCGTATACATCACTGTGATGTTTCTATGTTTAGATACACAACTGTACATAATAGGTATACCTGACGATCGATAGGAACTAGCAGTGGACTCTGGGACACTATCCCTCAATAGCTCTCGCTCTACTGACGTTCTGTAGAGAGATGTAAAGAAAGGGGGTGAGCATACAACGCGCTTAGTAAGGAAATCAGGCAAGTAAGTAGATATCAACACTATCTACTCAAAATAATGCTATGCCTTGAAAACATTATTTCCTTTACTCACTTTAAAAAGCATGCCTTGAAATATAATATATATACTTGTACAGAATAAATCCCATGTACAGAAAATCATGCTTTCTTTTCTCAAATGTAGGCATGTAGTGCAAAACAATGCATCGTATATAAATCATGCCTTTATGTAAATCATGCCATGTATATATTAAATCACAATAAATATGACATCAAATGATTCACAACACAAAATCGGAGTCTGACCCATCCCTCAGGTCTGTCCGCAGTTTTAAATCATTCACTCAATGTGATATATCATGTAAGACTCTGTGGTTAAGTGCAAATAGTATCTTGGACTATGATCATATCCGAAATGTGATCCCAAGCAACACAGATCTCTGTGTGCGGGGCATCACTGCTGCAACGGGAGGATGGTTAGTCCACTACAGCCGTCAGCTATGCGTAACACACGGTACAGCGTACACCTCGTGCCACTCAGACACGGTACAAAGTACACCTGTGGACCCTCACAGCCAGGGTGCCTCCCATAGGACTTAGCCCTCGTAACTATGGAAATATTTATACCACATTCACAAATACCCTCATGCTGGCCATCCTCTCAAAATGTGACACTCAGTCACATAAGAATGCGGCATGAATAGGTACCATGTATATAATATCACATACAATGTGCGCCCTCGAGTGCGACACACAGTCGACACTACGCTCGAACACTGTTTCACATCACAAACTCAACTCTAGTGTGAGCAATCTCCAGCAACTAGGTCAATGCATAGTTCATGTATTAAATCAAGTACGAGCAATAGCTCCCAGTACTATGCTATGCACATATCAAATCATGTACGAGCAATAGCTCCAGTACTATGTCATGTATAAACCATGAAGAATCGAGTACGAGCAACGCTTCAATACTCTGTCATGTATCTCATGTAAAACTTGAGTACGAGCTAATCGCTCCAGCACTCTGTGTCATGCATATATCATATAAAACTGAGTACGAGTAAAACTCCAGTACTCTATCATGCATGTCATGGAAAGCTAGTGCGTATAAAAATCCAGCACTAATGTATGTGGAAAACATATGAATCCCAGTGCGAGCTATGCTCTAGCATGATTCATTCTCACATAATATGATAGATGTCTCTTTAAAAGGGATTGTTTATAAAACATCAAAATCAGCACTATAAAGTGTGCTTAAGTCACATCAACCTTAAAATCATTAGCCCATCTATTTATTTTCATGCTAAACAGCAATTAAACACTCACAATAATTGTTTCCATGCTTTTCGCAACTTTTCACAAAGTTGACTTTTTGACTAACTAGGGGCAAAATCGTAATTTACCACTATCGGGTCGCAATAATTATTATTCACTTTCTCTGACCCTCAGAGTTTTTAAGTGAATGTAAAAGCAGATGAAAATATGCGCAGGTATCTCTAACTACTTGCAAAAGTCCCTTACCTCAGATCACGTCACGTGACCTCACTTCCTCAGTGCTGCTAAATCCCGCAGTCCGATCAGCTCTCAATGTAAACTCCGGAGCTGTAAATAACCATTCCTCAGGTTAATCATAATTTTCCTACTGTATTACACATTAATACAGTCTATTTTCCCTTAATGGGCCTTAATAATCCTTAATGGGCCTTAATCCGTATTAAGCCCGTTTTCCACTTATTATTTCCCTTCATCAGGGTCTATCGACTCATTGGGCCTATCAATACCCATTGGGCTTTATTCCAAGCTCTTTGGATAACCCGTATATCATTTACAACAGTTAATTCAAAATTCCAATTATAATTCACTAAATACGAAATTTAATCCGAAATGCGTAAAATAAATCTTAAATACGCAATAATCACATAATTTATCGTAAATGAACTTTACTTACCCAAGAATATGCGATGATACGCAAATTGAAGTTCGATCGGGCTTCCGTTCGGAATTTATCGTCGAACTGCACAATTTATTATATTTAACTCCGGGTCAATTTCTGATTAAATATAATTTAAATAAATTCATCGGAAATCAAATCGATCACTTTTGACCTCGTATCGACTTACCCGAAGTCCGGTGAAATCTCAAAAATTTCCCTTTTCCTTTTTCTTTCTTTTTCCTCTTTTTCCCCTTTTCTCCTTGGCTGAACCGGTCCGGTCCGGTTCAGCGCAGAACCTCTTCCCCCGAACCGCCGACCGATTCAGGCATCCTTTGGTCGTTTCGGCGTATTCCGGCCGGTTCTCGATGCATCACCACCGCAGTTCGGCGCGCGTCAGCCTGGGCAACACTCGGCTGGGCTCGATCGGGACCAATCACCGTCGATGGCCGCCAGAATCCTTCTTTTCCTCCGCGGCTTCACCTCTTAGAATCGCCGGCGTCTGGCGTCCGTGGATGGAGTGACCAGTGCCGATGGGTGCGCACGGTCCTCCTCTTCCTTTTTCAACCTCTGTCCTGGCCGTGGGGTGGCCGGTGCTCGCCGTCCGGTGGTCTTCTTCTTCCGTCAGTTTTCTTCCGTTTCCTCTATTCTCTCTCCCCGATTTTCAATCTGTTTCTCTTTTTTTATAATATATTATTATTATTATTTTATTATAAAATAATAATAAAAATCCCATAAATATCCCATAAATATCCCAAAAATATCTAAAAATATCTCTAAAAATCATATTAAATTCATTTAATCCGTAAATGAATTTATCAGTCCGATTTTACCTTTTCGATATATTTTTTCACTATTTTTGGGCTCATTTTTCGAGGCAAAAATTTTGATAAATTCTAATAAATTTATATCTTGATCAATTGGGCTCGAAATTAAATATTTTCCTCGATTTTGATCAAGATTCCTCAATTTCATATTTTTAATGAAATTGTCTTATCGAAATTATACCGAATTTTAGTCATTTGACCGTTTTACCCCTGCACTCATTCGGGAATTAACTTAACCCTTATCTCGCTGTTATGTAGCTTACATGCATTTTTAATTTCTCAAATTGTCGATTGCATGTTAGTAAATACTCTTCTTATGATTCAACTATGTAATAAAGTGTTCATACACATAGGAATCATAAGGTACAAGCTACAAAAATTTGGGTCTGACAATGTGTCACGCCTAACTTGATGAAAAGGTTGTCAAATGCTCTAAAAGGCATTTTAACCTACTCTAAAATTTTTCTAATAATTATATGACCTAAGTAAAACCTAATATGACTTAAATATGTTTACAAATGATTTAAAATAGTCACCAAACAATTAGAAGTAGCCCTTAAAAATTGATCAGGAAAAATAGTGTTTTTAATGCAGTAACCCTAAAAATATGTAAAAAAAACCTAACCTAAACGAGCTACAAAAAATCTTAAAAAATTATATGACATAACTAAGACCCTGAAGTACCTAAATAAGGCTTAAACTAAATCAAAAACTACTAATCAAGCTTCTGGTTCTGGAATCTTTGACAAATAGGTATCGTTGACCTTATTGGAGGATGTGTAGTGCTAAAAGATGTAGCGCTAAAAGAAGAAGAAGAAGAAGAAGAAGAAGAAGAAGAAGAAGAAGAAGAAGAAGAAGAAGAAGAAGAAGAAGAAGAAGAAGACGAAAAATAAAGAAATCCTGACTTAGGCTTCTCTACAGCCTCATCATCTAGCACTTGCTCCTTTTGGGCTGCCTCATTAGAATTTAGGCGCTCTGCCACTATCAGCTCAATAGGACAGGACCTAGTATATGGATCATTAACTTTCTAGTGCGCATAAGGGTGATAGCCTTAGCATGGTCCTTACCATCCCTTTGTCTAATAAGATTAGCTTCAGTATTACTAGTGGGGGTCTCTTATGGACGTTAGCTAAGAGCATTAGCTATCCATCTAACTTGGACTTTCGGTTTTTTATGGAAGCAGCTTGATTCTATTAGATCATAAACATCTCTTCAAGAGAGGGCTTCTTTTTAGTTGCAGGTACAGGTATGTGCTGGGGCAGCATAGATGGTAGTAGTGGATAATGTTAAAACTAATGTGGCTGAAGGAAATGATGAGACTGATGATGTGAGAGCTGTTGAGGTGGTGGTACATGCGGGGGTGAATGCTAAAAACTAAAGGGTCTTAAAAGTCTAAAAATGGATGGTTGCACCTGATTTTTGCTCCAATAGAAATTAAGGTGATTCCTCCACCTTGGATTGTAAGTGCTTGAATATGGATTATTTTGTTACCTCGAAGGTGGAGTAACGTGCTAAACATGCTCTAAGTTTAGAAGGCATCTATGAATGGAGTGTATACCACCACATAGAGTACATAAAATGAAAAGGCTTTGGATAGCTGAAATAGTATTAGGACCAAGGGTAGAACTAGGCTACGTACTAAAAGATTCTACCTTCTTAATAAGAGTTGCAATCTGAGCTGTTAAAATAGATAATGTATCAAGCTCGTAAATACCTACAGCCTTCCTAGTCATATGCCTTTTTGTTGTCCATTGATAGTTGTTCGTAGCCATCTTATCTAAGAAATTGTAACCTCCATCCTTCGTCTTGCACATCGAGGCTCCTCTAATAGTAGCATCAATAATCATCCTATTTTGACTAGTTAGACTATTATAGAATGTTTGCACCTGTAGCCATAAGGGTGGGCCATAGTGTAAACACTGCTTCAATAAGTCTTTATAGCGTTCCCAAACCTCATACAATTACTCAGTGTCAAATTAAGTGAAAGAGGAGATTTCATTCCTAAGTTTAGCCATTTTAGAATGAGAAAAAAATTTGGCTAAAAACTGTTGGGCCAACTCGTCGCATGTGGAAATGAACACTAGAGGTAAAGATGTCTGCCAATGTTTAGCTCTATCCCTAAGTGAGAAAATAGCCTAAGCTTAATCACATCATCAAAAAGCCTATTATGTTCGAAAGTGTTACAAAGTTCAAAGAAGCTACCTAAGTGAGCATGTGGGTCTTCACGAGGTTAATTTCAAATCTATTGGTTGGAACTACTGGTGACCTGATACTAGTGTAATAAATTCCTATGGTTGAACTGCATAATCTCATATGGTCTTAATATCTCTGTTTTTAGCCATCTGATTTTGCAATGGAGAAACTAGTTTTCTAGATTCCCTCTTTAGTTTCCTAAGTGTCTTTTCAATTTCAAGATATAAAGGAAGAAGTTCAAAGCTCTTAGCTTGACCCATGCAGCATCAACAAAGTCCAAGAGAGATCATTTATGACCTTCGATCGAAATGAGAAAATTCTATGGTCCAAAATGGTTCTGTTCGTCAAGGTACAATGCCAACAACATTCTAACGACGAAGACACATTGGTATGAGAGAGTTTGATGAATGAGAAGCATCCTTACCTCTTATGACATGAATATAGACAAATTTGGTGGAACAAATTTTATAAGGTGGGTAGGATGTAACAATTTCAAAATACGCTACTACATGTAGATTGAATCATTGATAATTTGACTAATTGGGATCAATTTATTTAATTTTAGACAAATTATGCAGATATATAATGACATGAAATCATTGGTGAAGTTTAGTATGATTTCGTGACCAATTATAAAAAGACATTTTTCACAATCTGGTATTAAGTTATGGCATTAATGATAGTTTAGGGTTAGTGGAAGTTGCTGGAATTTCCTTAAATAGCAATTCCAATTAATTAGCTAAAACAACTAAATTAAGGATATTCAGTGAGAAACATAAAAGTGACATGAAATGATTATATTTAAACATAATCATTGCATGTAATAGCGTTTTTCCACTTACTATCTCTCACATTTATATTATATGTTATAATAACATTGGGAAATTAATTAAACCTCATCCAATTAGTCATAAAGTCGTGGGGTTCATCTATTTTTGGTTAATGTACACTAAGATATAATTAATATAATTAAAAAAATGCTTAAGTGTAACTAAACATTAACCATAATTTTCACACTCCATTCTCTCTCTTACTATCGGCCATTAATTGAAGCTTGAGAGAAATAAGATTTTGCATGAAATTCATGCTAGCATATTAAGGGAAAACATGAATTGAGAATGTAGGAGTTAAAGGAAACCACGAAGGAGCTCATTAAAGCCTTTGCATGGTGAATTCAGTGGCATTGCCATGAAACTAAGAGAGAGAGAGAAGAAATTTCTAGTTCAGCCATGGAGTTTAAGGTAAAGAATTTTTAATTTCTTACCTTGTTTATGTTTAAATATTAAGGATTTAGCATGTGGTGATCTTGCATAGAAGTTTTAGTGAGAAATTATGGAAACCAAAAGTAAAGGAGAAGGAAGAGCTTTCAACTATGGCAATTTACGGTAAAGAATGACATTTCCTTGGCAATTTAAGGAAGAGCTTTCTACTGCTTATTCATATTTTGTTACAGTCACTCTATATTCTTTGATTATCACTGCCTGTGTCTTATTTTGGTGTTTTGATGCGGGTTGGGTGCTGGGTATTGTTCCCGCGTTGTCGGCACAGTGGAACGAATAGTTGTTCAAAGGATGAAGCAATAAGTGGCCACAGGATTTTTGCATTTCCTTGTTTACTGCTTTTTTTTATTATTATTGTCTTAGTCACTGTTAAACTACTGCATGTGCATTTGTCTTGCAATTTATTTTCTTTTATTTTGATGATTTTAAGTCAACTTTTTTATGCATTCTTTTCGATTTTATTTTCTCTTGCATCTTAGATTCTTCCTTCATTCAGTGTTGTCTTTATTGATTGGGTTTCTATTACTGTTTGGAGTTTAAGGGCTTGTTGCTGTGATGCTGAGATGATGGACATGCTGATTGAGGCAGCAGCTAGCGTCGATATAAGCTGGAACGCGTTGTTGCGGCCGATAGAGAACCACATTGCTTCTCTGTTCTCCCATGTTTTCCCACCCATTTATTGTTCATTTTCTGTACTTTGTTTTAGCTTTTAGTTTCATCCACTTAAGCTGTTATTCTTCATTTACTGAAGTGCATATTACATATTTTCTTTGCTAATGTTTTCTTTTGTTCCCAGGTTAGCATTGCTGAAAATTGCAGGAAAATCGCATGTGCATGTTCTGCAGGAGTAAGGTGACTTGTGGTTGCTGCACCTAACTTTACTGGACATCAAATTACCTGGGTTTGCATAGCATAAGCAGTTGCTAAACAAGGGAAACTCAGAATAGTTGAAGCAGGTGGAAGATCGAGAGCAGTTGCAGCTAATGAAGCAGACCGACAACGTGCAGCAGGCTGGAGCAGAGGATAAAGCACTGCCTGGAAATGAAATTGAAGACGTGAACAGTGTTTGAAGGGACATTTGGATGATTTAAAATTGGTTAAGGCTTGTTTGGCTAGTGCATAATAGTTAATTAATTCATTTTCATGCATTGTTAGTTTAGTTTAATTTCAATTTAATTTGTTAGCTTAGTTTAGAGTCTTTAATTAAATTGCATGATTAGTATTCTTGCTTAATGGTTTAGAACTTAGTTTTAATTAGGTTGATAGTTAATTAAGTGTCCATTTAGAATTAGATTAGGGGTAAATTTATTTCATTAAATCTTCACTTAATTTAAATTGCATTTTGATTGAGTAGTTTAATTGCATTTTAGGTTAGTTTAATTTTAGTTTAATTAATCTTGCTTTGTTATTTTCATAATTGCATTTATTTTAATTGCATAATTAGTTTTAATTGTTTTAATTATTTTTGGAAGTTTTTTATTTTAATTGCGTGGAGCACTGTAAGTAATTTTGCTCGGTTTTATTTTGTTCTTTTTATTTTATTGATTTCTTGTATTTTTAACTTTAGACTTAGTAGATCACCCACCTTAATCTCATAATTTGTTAGAATATACTTAGGGTAAAATTAACAGGTAGTTTATTAGGCTAACCAACTTCTCTGAGGGACGATAACTCAGGACTCAAACCCATTATTACTTATACGACCCGTGCACTTGCGGTAATACCCTTTGGGCGTGTCATTCATTTCCTAGTATCACATGTACTCTAGCAAAACATTATGCACCCAAATTGCGCACAGATATCTCTAAGAATCCACACAATTCCCTTACCTCGATTTACTCGGGTGCGACTCTCTTGTTCTTAGCTTCTCGTTCTTTTGGCTCAACTTACTCCGGTGTATCCTCAGGAGCTGTAATTCATTCATCAAACGCTCGAGTTAGTGTTGCTAACTCTCATTCAACTATGCATTTTACCAAATGCCTTAAATATTCATTTTACCCCTTTTTGGGTAAGTCTCACAATTCATTCCACAACACCAGCTTAAATTCATACCCACAACACCATTATCACCTTAAGATATCATATTCATCATTTATTCCACTACATTTCACTTTCTCACACTAACCTATTTCTAGGTTATAATCATTCCATTGCATTCTAGATAGTTTTTACCATTAATAAGCACACCAATCAACTCCAAAATCGATAACTTAAACAAATGTACTTGAGTTGGTGCCTTAGAAACTCACCTCTTTGGATTTCCTTCTCACTCCAAATGACAATGCTCCTTGTCCCCTAACTCCAACAAATGGAAGAATGCCTCCAAGCTATGTTCTTCTTCTCCTTGATGTGAACAACTTTGCGTCTAATAGCCTTCCCTCAAATCTTCTTGAAAATGGGTGGATTTAGAGAGAGAAAACTAGGTTTTTGGATTGAAAATGGTAGAGTGAGAGTGTTTCCCAAAATCTGCAGATACACTACTACTATTTATAGAATTTGCTTGATGAGATCGATCTGGCCCTCTCAAAATCCCTCATTTTCAAGACATTTGGAGGTACTAGATCAATTTGTCGAGGGCTTGGGATCGATTTGTCTCAGGCAGTAGCTTAAGGAGATCGATCTACATCCAAGGGAGATCGATCTGCTAAAACCCAAGAGCTAAGGAAATCGATCTGCTTGCCTTAAAATCGATCTTCTCATTACAGAATGTTTAGCAGATCGATCTAGCTCCATTGGAGATCGATCTGCCCTATTCCTATTGCTCGAATAAGAGCATTCTGGCTCTTCCAGATCGATCTCTCACCCTATGAGATCGATCTGGCCTTCATATTTCTAAATTTTGCTGCAATTTTCTGCAGAAACTCACACCCCAAACATCCTCAATTTGCTGCCATAGTCATTTTCTCATCAAGTTACCTTTAAGTCTTGAAAATGGCATCCATTCATACTTTATACACATTAAAACTTGTGTGTATTCCTCGTACAACCAAAGATATACAATACAAAAACCAAATGGGAGCATAAAGATTCACACCACTTATGCAACTTCATTCCATTTAACCACACTACTTTTTCATTCCACTCACATTCATCACATACAAAAGTCCATTTCTTCGTATTCTTACATAATGAAACTTGTACGTACATCACAACTCTTATTACAAGTGTGTACATTGAATTTATGGACTTTACATCACTTATGAATTCATAATTACTTGTTCCAAAGTCATCCATATTATACTTCCATTTACACAAATATACAAAGTTATACGTATATGGCGATTTTTTACCGTAATAGCAAAAGGGAATGAATAGAAATTTTCGAGTGCATTTAAAAATGCAAAAGGATTGAAATGGTATTCGCGAAAATGTGCAAGAGCAAAATGTCAAAAGATCGAAAGTCGGTATAAATTCGACAAGAAAATTTAATTAAAAATATGGGATTGAGAAATCTTGATCAATAACGAGGAGGTAATTAAATTTCGGATTAAATTGATCAAGATATGAATTTATTGGAATAAATCGAAATTTTTGTATTGAAAAATAATCCCAAAATAATCAAAAAATATATCGAAAAGGTAAAATCGGACTGATAAATTTATTTACGGATTAAATGAATTAAATATAAATTTTTTTCAAATATTTTGGTAAAATAATAATATTTTAATCAATTAAAATAATAAAATAATGATTTAAATAATAATAAAATTTAATAATAAAAAGTAAAGTAAAAAAAAAAGTAAAGAAACAAAATCTGGACAGAAACGCGAAAATGGAAAGGAAAACGAAGCAGCAAACTGAGGGGGTCGGTTTCCCTCCGTTCGACGACCACCGGCGAGGCTGAGGGGCCGGCGAAGACAAGCCGACCTCGGGCAAACCATCAGCGGCCAAGACGCGCTGTGGAGAAGTCGAAATCACGCCAAAAATGGAGGAGCTTACCGTGGGAAAGAGGCTTCAATCGACGGCCATCGGCGTCGATTCGAGCAATAATAAGGCCCGATTTTGGAAGCCCAGGCCGTGGCGCGTTGTTTGGTGTCGGAATTGCATCGAGAACCAGACGGACAGCGCTGGAACGACCAAATGATGCCGAACCGGACTGAATCGCTGGATCGAACTGGGTTGAATAGGACCGAACCGGTTCAGCCAAAAAAAAGGAAAAATGAAGAAAAAAGGAAAAAGAAAAAGAGAAAAAATTGGGAAAAATTCCGGTGATGCAATCGAGCTACGAATAAGTCGGTAAGCGATCGAATTGATCGATTTAAATTACAGAATATTTAATTTGATTAGTATTCGATTGGAAATTTACCCGAAAAAATATTAAATTGTGTAGCTCGACAATTGGCATCAACCGAGAGCTCGAGATAGCCTCGATTTACGTACTATCATGAAATCTCGGGTAAGTAACCTTTATTTATGACAATTTACATCGTTATGCATGTTGATAATTACGAATTTAATTTCCACATAAATGAATTAAATTTTAGAAATTTGGATAAATTGTCGTAAATACTGAATTGAGTTATCCGAGAGTTTAGAACGAGGCTCAATAAATATTGATGGGCCCAGTGAGCCCAATAAGCCTCGATAAAGTGTGGTAAACGAGCTTAAGGCCAATTAAGGCCCATTATGGTATAATCGGGCCCAATGTAGGTAAATGGGCCCAATGATTTAAATTAAACCCATAAAATATGAAATACAATTTAATTGTATTGTATTTGACCTGATGTCACGCCCCGAAAATGCGGAAAATAGGGCTAATTTAAAACTTTTTACTCATTAATTCACAATTAAGAGTGCATTCCTGTGCAGTGTCATACCTCATCATAATTATTATGCCTCGGGATCTCATCACTAGGATTTATATATCATATCAAATACATTAATCCATCTCAAGTTAATTAATCCTAATACATCCCATATAATGTTATACATCGAGTGTCTGCAATTACAATAATAGTCTGGGTACATGAAAAGATAAATATACCTCAGAATACAAAATATATAGCCTGGAGCTCTAATCCTCCACTAGCCACTACTCCGTACGTCGCAGGGAAGTCCTTATTCACTTGAAGAACTCTGGGGGGAAAGAAAAACAAGGTGAGCTTCTAAATCGCTCAGTAAAGGGGGTAAGGATCTCATTTCATAAACCAAAATGCACATCACAAAAGGTTTATTTGTATGTGAAACTCATTTGAAAACCATAGCATGAAAATACTCAAAACGACACTCTCATGTGTCAAGTCATGTGAAAACATGAAGTAAAAGGCTCACTCTAGAGCAATAACAAAGCATGTGAAAATAACGCGTTAAACGCTTTCTCAAATACGTGATAAAATCACAGTAAAAATAATGCACGTGGCACAGCCACTAAACACGCGTGGCATAGCCACTGATTTAATTTCTCACGTGGCATAGCCACAAAACACACGTGGCAAAGCCACTGATTTAATTTCTCGCGTGGCATAGCCACAAAACACACGTGGCAAAGCCACTGATTTAATTTCTCGCGTGGCATAGCCACAAAACACACGTGGCAAAGCCACTGATTTAATTTCTCGCGTGGCATAGCCACAGAATAGGGTTTCTCAACGTGGCACAGCCACCAATGGGGTATAACGTGGCACAGCCACCAATGGGGTTTTCTCAACGTGGCACAGCCACCAATTTTACGTGGCATAGCCACAGAATAGGTTATTCTCACGTTACCAGAACGGAGAAGAATTCGGGCTTACATGCTACCAGAGCAATGCCCGGTGTGTACTCACAACTACACACCCAAGTCTTATCACATAAGACAGGTTTGCCTTCACGTAGAACTCGTAATGGTTTTCTCTCATAAAACTCATTTGAAATCATTTTGTACTCAACACAAAACGTAATAAAACCGAGTTCCAACCGGCAAAGCACACGCACACATTTCTCAAATCACAATATTGCCTTAACGTAGAGCCCAGTTATAAACTCATAAAACATTGGGCTCCAACCGGCTATAAAATGTGTGCAATTTAATCTCAACACAAAACACTCAACATACTTGTTTTATAAACCACAAATCATGCTAAAACAGTTTGCAATTCACATACACAAATGGTTTAGATTTTCCTTACCTCTTTGCACCTCGTATAGTGCAATCATTTCCCCCGTATCACGGACTAGCCTCGCATTCCACTCTGGAACTCCCGAGCTGTCCAAACGATGTTAAAACATCAATACTCAATTATCTCATAACCCTCAATTCTCAAAATCGAGCATAATTGCTCATAACACCTCAAATCTCTTGATTTCTCGTAACTCAACCCTAAACTACAACCTCATTCACAATATCTCAATGTCCTACATTCCTCATGCCAATTATCTAGGCTAATTCTCCACATTGTCTATATTTTCATTTATAGCACAAATTCTCAAAATTACCAAAATTGTCAAATATCTACATTACTCCAACTACATTGCAATTTCATCAATCCCTAATCTTTTCTCAACTATTTCAACACAATGACAACCACCAATAGCATCAAAATCAGCTCAAATATCAAGATCGAGGTTTAGAAATTACCCAAAGCTTGTGAGATGCACAACTCACGCCTCGATCCGATTTGTCCTTCGATTTCCAAGTATGTTGTTCTCCCTTTGATGAGGAACAACTTTCCTTCTTGCCACAATAGCTGATTCGGCCGGAAATGGGGGATTTGGATGAGTGAGAAAGTTAGGTTTTCGGAAAAATGGGGGTTGGAAGAGGGAGAAAGTGAAATTGCAGGAGAAAACACGGGTTCCTTATATAGGCTGGAGGTAGGAGATCGATTTGCCTCTTGATGAGATCGATCTGTGTTTGAAATTTGGGGACGATCTGGGCAATTTTATGCCTAGGAGATCGATCTGTCGAGGGGTGAGATCGATCTCTTTATGGCTTTATGAGATCGATCTGCTCCTAAGGAGATCGATCTTCTCCCCAAACAGAATCATTTGGAGATCGATCTCTTCCTCATGAGATCGATCCTTTCTCAAACAGAATCATTTGGAGATCGATCTCTTCCATTGGAGATCGATCTGCTCCTCAAATTCCTCCTTTCTCGTCATTTTTAACTCACCAGATCGATCTCTCCTTCTCCCAGATCGATCTGTCCTCATGGTTCATGCTTATTTTACACACTTAACACATAAATCTCCAATTATAATTCCCACAATTTACTTAGCTCAATAAATTACACTTCAAATTCTTATTACATCAATATAATATGTCTGAAATTCTCAGATCTCACACCTGATGAATGTGTATCCGCAGTTTCGAAATTGGATTTGGAGCAAATCGGACTGCGTGATGAGACATCAGTGGGAAAGGTCAGACTGT
Organism: Firmiana major; assembly: GCA_033439115.1. Taxonomy (NCBI): domain Eukaryota; kingdom Viridiplantae; phylum Streptophyta; class Magnoliopsida; order Malvales; family Malvaceae; genus Firmiana; species Firmiana major. Next base: position 44,587,151 of record CM065899.1, read on the forward strand.
ACAAAAAATGAGGTAAGGGAATTGTGTGAGTAGCTAGAGGTAGCTACGCGTATTTTAATAACTTTTCTATACACTGAATATGTATGTATACCTTGATTATGTATAAGGGTCCTGAAAACGGTTTAAAGATTTTAAGGACTCGAAATAGGTAAAGATTATTTTACCCCTGTTGAGGGAAGTTCACCTAAGGATGGTGAAAGAATGACATGCATGAAATGCATGATTTAAGGAATTTTATGGGTTTTAATCAAAGCAAATTGGTAGATTGGCCAATAATTGTATAAATTTCACAAGATAACACTACGTAGGTGTTATTTATATTTAAATGAAATTTCTTTGGAAAACAGGCCAACTATCAAGTTTATATGGAAACAGATAGTGCCGGCACATAGCTCCCACTATAGCTGCATTTGTGAGTGTGCATAAATGTTCTTGAGCGGTTGCTTGCACTAACTCGTGTGACATCATATGCATGAAATGTGCTAGAGTGGTTGCTCGCACTGATTTTTATTCTTGTGAAATGCATGAGAAGTGTTGGAGCCTAACTCGCACTCTGTTTAGACATGTTTTGACTTGTTTTGACCTGATATGCATAAAAAGGTGCTGGAGCGATTGCTCGCACTAGTTTTTATGATTTGACATACATGAGAGGTGCTAGAGCTTAGCTCGCATCCAGTATTAAATTGCATAAAGCCGTACTGGAGCCTTGCTCATATGTGAATTAATCGATTTAATTGTATAAAGCCGTGCTGGAGTGTAACTCGCATGAGATTTGATTTATTTTAGCATTCATTTGTGTTGGAGCTCGCTCGCACGTGATTTTATATGGATTTATAACTTATTTTAAAGTCGTACTGGAGTTTTTATACATATCCGTACTAGAGCATTGCTCGTACATGGATTTTACTTGAAATTATAATTATTTTAAGTTGTACTGGAGAGCTGCTCGTACACAGATTTCATTGATTTCTATTAAACCGTGCTAGAGCTTCGTTCACATGAGATTTTTTTATATCATGAATATGCATGGAGCTGTACTTGAGCTTCGCTCGCACAGGGATTTATATGACATGCATATAGCCGTGTTGGAGCCTCTTGTAGATTGTGTGTCATAGTGAGATGATATGCTCACACGTGCATACTAAGACAGAGATGATATGGGTGGATAAGACCTATTGCGAGCACCCCTGATTGAGCTTGGGTTCACGGAGTACGTTGTACCGTGTATATTACGTGGAGTACATTGTACCGTGGGGATTGTTGGAGTGGAGTGGCATTAGCCACGAGGAAGTAAGCCTTGCCCTCGCAATCTTGGTGTTATGCTGTTTTGGCGGGTAGGATGACCCACCTCCCGTTTCAGGTGTGATACCCCGCACACTAGGTACCATGTTGCCAAGGATCACGAGATTATGGTCATAGTCCTTGATGTTACTGATAGTCACCTACTTGTCTCACATGATATAACTTGTGGTCTGATAGACCAGGGTAGACCCGAGGGAGGGGTCAGACCCCCGATTTTACGATTTTATGATTTTATGATATGTGACCCTGAAAGAAGGGTGGTTTTATAACCGAAGCTTTATAATGAATTTTAATGATTTGTTTTATGAATTTGAGATTTACTTATGAGATAATTGACCCAGATTGGGTTATTTTATTTTGTATTTTAATAAAATGATTTGAATGCAGTAGCATGATGATGTTTTCCATGCTTTCATTTCGAATTCATGATTTGTCTTACATGGCTGAAAGAATGCATGATTTTGATTTAACTCATGCTAAGTATGATTTACTGATGTCACATAAAATGCTATTATGCATAAGTAGTATGATTTATATATGCACGAACAGTTTTATAAACTAAGTCATGATGAAATACATGATTTGTGCTTGAGATTTTAATGAAAAGAAATGGACTTTAAGGGCATGGCATTATGAGCATGTAGATAGTGGAGCTATCTACTTACTTGCATAATTGCCTTACTGAGCGTGTGGTTTGATCACCCCCTTATTTTCCCATCTTTTCAGAGCACTCGCAATAGTTATTGAGCGGCTGAGGACTTCCATTCTTGGTATCAACTGCTTCCCATCGAGAGACAGGTATACACATTTGTATAGTTTTGTATCTAACTATGTAATGCACAGTACTATAAACTGATATGATGTCGGGGATGTAGAGTTATAAATACCAATGTGTTTGTATTTATTAAAGTCAAATGATAGCAAACTCTAATATATGAATGTGAATATGGAAATGGAATGGTAAATAGGTGAGAGGCGACTAACACCAAATCATAGCCCAACTATGTTGTAGGATGGTCACGATGAGAGAAAGGTGAGAATTAAATAATAAATGAAAAAGCGAAAAAAATTTACTCTGATTTTTAGGTAATTTGGGTCATGACAGGTTTAAAGGTATCAGAGCTTAAGTTGGCCTGATATGAGTCGGTGTTAGTGGTTAAAGAAGTTTACATCCCCATGTACTGTGCATTGTTTAGATACAATTGTGTATATCGAGATGAAAGTGTAGCTAAGAATTTGTTTTTGAATGCAAGAAAAGACACATTAACTGATAGCCGCTATGATTTAGGGGCGAGTACATGAGCTCGAGGCCGTAGGCCTGAGAGTTGTACTGAGTCGCCACATGAGACTCGAGATGAGATTGAAGTGGAGGCTGATGTTGAGCATGACCCATAGAGTCCGACAGAGAGATCGGACAGAGTCTGACAGAGAGATCAGACAGAGTCTGATAGAGAGATCGGACAGTATTGAGACACGCTTCGTGAGATTGGAGCGGAGTGTGGAGAATATTATAGAGCTAATTGTTCATAGTATGCATGAGATTTAATGGCGAGTCGAAACATTGGTGGAAGTCCCCTCGACCCATATTAAGAGTTAGACATCCAGAATGGACATGGAGAAATAATTCTAGATCTATTCCGGTGACAGAATATCCCTGATATTGTTTAAAGGCAATTACAGATAAAATTATTTACTCTGACCCAGAGGAACATGTTGATTGACGAGTATGAAACTCAGTTTATATTCCTAGGCAGATATGACTTCGACACTAGAACAGTGAGAGTTGGAATGTCTAAAAGTTCATAGAAGGACTTAGATTGTCAATTAGAGTCCGATTAGCCCGTTAGATATCACTACCTATGCTGAGGCAGTGCGCAGACTACAGTTGTGTGAATAAGATCATGAGTTGCATGTCTTTGAGATTGGAAAAGGTAGTAAGGGTCGAAATAGAGACAGAAAGAAAATAGAGAATGACAGAGATGTCATAATAGGAAAAAAAAGTAGTTTGGTAAAATATTAGAGTTGATAAGTCACGGGGTAAGATGATTGGTAAGAACCCAGTGTATTCAATTTCAATACTTGAGGGGAATTCTGATTTGAAGACCCCGACCTGTTCCGTAGCAGTGTGAACAAGGTTGAATATGTGGTAGTTAACACGAAAATAAGATGTTGGACGAGGGCGAGTGTATGCCTTGGACCAGGACACTACTGATGTTTCATCTGATATGGTGAAATATACCACATTGGTTGTGAATAATGAAGTAAGTATTTTAAGTAATCCTGGTGCCACACATTTATTTATACCGCCTTCAGTTGCTTTTAAGCTAGTGAAAGATGTGAAGCCTGTACCCTTAAGCAAGATGATGATAGTTAGCTGATTTTCACTAACTGAATATGGGTATAGAAATTGTAAGTTGAAAATAGGGGTGAAAACATCACTGAAAAGTGTATTGTAAGTTTGACAAGTAATGAAAGAGTTTGTTATAAGTGATATATGAAAGGAGATAAGCTTTGAGATGTGATAGATCCTGAATACGAGATATATTGGAATAAGAGGCATATACAAGGATAAGGGGAGGATATTAATCAGTCTATGTGGTCATGTCTGAGGGTTAATAAAGGTATTTCAAAATACTTCACCGCTTGAAGATTTGACAGCGTCTAGAAGCGCACACATAAGCTATAAATTGAAATCGACAGTCGTAATATATATACATTTAAAATTTGGGTACCTTTACTGGTACGATAAAGAAATATATAATTCGATTAATCATGAAGGTATAAAAATTAAAATTTTATTAAAGTTGCTAATATAAGAAAAACGAAATGACGTGGGTTAGTATCTTGAACGGAAGCGATTTCAAAATGACATTATATGTTTATGCGTACATAGGTCAAGGATATGGATGATTGAATTATTGAGTGGAACTCAACTACGATGAGGTATTTAAACCTTACTTGGACTAATTGGTTGTCATCTTTAGCGATAATATTTTGATACCAAGGAAGAGCATGAGTAGCAGTAGGAAACTGTCATACAGACGAGTTGTTGAGAGTTTCTTGAAATGGGCTGCTCAGTTGATACGTCTCATTTGGAAAAAGATTGCATACGAATGGGATGATAAGTATGAAAATAGCATTCGTGAGTCTTGGTATATTGAAGTAATGAACTGACCACCATAAGTAATCTCACCATACCCAACAACTCAAGAGGTTTTAGTGTGTATGGATACCTCAAAATAAGGATTGGACTGTGTATTGATGTAAAATGGGAAGATAGTCGTTTATGGATCCAGTTAGTTCAAGGACCATGAGAGAAACTATCCGACCCATGATTTAGAGTTGGCAGCCGTAGCGTTTACACTAAAAAAATATGGCACCACCACTTAAATGGTAAGAACTTTCGGGTATGCACTGATCGTAAAAGCCCCGAGTATCTGTTTTCATAGAGAGAGTAGAATATGAGATAACCAAGAGGGTTAGAGCTTCTAAGGATTTGATTGTGAACATTGTACCACCCAGGAAAGGCTAATGTAATGGCTAATGCCTTGAACAGAAAGAGCCTCGGGATGGTATCACATATGATGGTCAAGGAGCGTGAGCTGCTAGAGCAGTTGTGAGCCTTAGTAGTGATGTGATCCCTTCTGATGATGACGGTGATTTTGTGATAGCTAGCCTGAGGTTAGAACCGGATTTGAGTGACCAGATTTGCCAGGCTTAGCGTGATGATCGACATGGTGTCAATAGTGTGGGTCAGATTCAGAAGGGTATAGTGACAAAGTTCACAGTAAGTGATGATGACTTACAGAGGTTCAGAGACAATATAAGTGCTCCCCAGGACCATAGTTGATGAGATAGTGCTATTGACAGAAGCTCACTTTTCGGGATATACAGTGCATTCGGGAAGTAATAAATATATCGAAATCTCTGAAAAGGGTATTGGTGGTCAGATATGAAAAGAAATATTGTAGAGTTTTAGCGAAGTGTCTCCTATGTCAGTAGATTAAGGTAGAGTAAAAGAAGTTGCAGGGTTATTGCAGCCTCTACCTATATTGACAAAGAAATGGGAACAAGTTACCATGAATTTCGTGACGGGTTACGGAGGACCCGGATAAATCACGAGGCTATCTGGGTGATAGTCGATAGATTGATTTAGTTTACCCACCTTCTGACTATGGAAATCCCCAAATACTCTGAGTGTGTAGGCGAATTTATATGTAAGGAAAATTGTGTAACATTATGTAGCGTTCTAGGGAGCTTGATATCAAATAGGGATTCCCGTTTCACTTCCCACTTCTGGGAATATTATTTTTTGAAAGTTATGGGAACCTGATTGAGTGTTAGCACAGCTTTCCATCCTCAGACAGATGGTCAGTCAGAGAGGACTGTACAGGTTCTGGAGGATGTGATGAGAGTGTGAGCCATTGATTTTATAAGCTCCTGGGATGATCAGTTGTTACTAATCGAATTCGCCAATGATGATAGTTGTCACTTGAGTATCGGGATAACATTTTCTATGAGGCATTGGATGGCCGTAGGGAGTTGTTCCCCGACTTGGGTAAGAAGAAGTGGGTGACAGATAGAGAATTATTTTCAAATTGGTAAGATAAACCTCTGAGAATGTTCAGTTGATTTATGAGAGATTAAGAATGTCAGGATCCCATTCTCAATCCATGACTTAACCAAAAACCACTCAAATTTTTCGCATTTTTAACTTACCTTTCCTCTCTTCAATGGTTGGGCTGTGATTCGATGTCAGAATCCTCGCTTACCACATTATCCACTATCATACATACATGTCAATATACTGTTACTGACTGTAACTGCTTTTATAATACATGTCAGATTATATAAAATCTAACATAAATACATTCCCCATAATATATATCGTATACATCATTGTGCTGTTTCTATGTTTAGATACATAATCGTATTAAATCTGTATACCTGGTGGTTGATAGGAACTAGCAGTGGACTCAGGAATACTATCCCTCGATAGCTCTCGCTCTACTGATGCTCTGTAGAGAGATGTAAAGAAAGGGGGTAAGCATACAACACGCTCAGTAAGGAAGTCAGGCAAGCAAGTAGATATCTACACTATCTACTCAAAATAATGCTATGCCTTGAAAACATTAGTTCCTTAACTCACTTTAAAAGCATGTCTTTAAATATATATATATATATATATGTATACTTGTACAGATTAAATCTCATGTACAGAAATCATGCTTTCTTTCTCAAATGTAGGCATGTAGTGCAAAACAATGCATCTTTATATAAATCATGCCTTTAGATAAATCATGCCATGTATATTTAAATCAAAATAAATATGGCATTAAATAATTCACATCACAAAATCGGAGTCCGACCCATCCCTCAGGTCTGTCCGCAATTTAAATCAGTCAATCAATGTGATATATCATGGGAGACTCTGTGGTGAAATGCAAATAGTCTCCTGGACTATGATCATATCCGACATGTGATCCCAAGCAACACAGTACTCGGTGTGCGGGGCATCACTGCTGCAACGGGAGGGTGGTCAGTCCATTACAACTGTCAGCTATACAACAACACACGGTACAACGTACTCCCATGCCCCGGGCACGGTACAAAGTACACCCGTGGACCCTACATCACAGTCGGGGTGCCTACCATAGGTCTCAGCCCTCAAACCATGGAATATCATACCACGTCTATATTACCCTCATGCGGATATCCTCTCTAGATGTAACACACAGTCACACAAGGACTCTGGCATGGGTTTTAACATGTATTATATATCACATACAGTGCGCGTCTTGAGTGCGACTCACAGTTGATACTCCGCTTAAACACTGTTTCACATCACAAACTCAACTCTAGTGCGAGTAAACCTCCAGCAACTAGGTCAATGGATAGTTCATGTATTAAATCAAGTACGAGCAATAGCTCCAGTACTATGTCATGTATAAACCATGAAGAATCGAGTACGAGCAACGCTCCAGCACTCTGTCATGCATCTCATGAAAAACTCGAGTACGAGCTAATCGCTCCAGCACTCTATCATGCATATATCATATAAAACTGAGTACGAGTAATAACTCCAGTACTCTATCATGCATGTCATGGAAATCTAGTGCGAATCAAAATCCAGCACTAATGTATGTGGAAAATATATGAAATCCCGTGCGAGCTGTGCTCTAGTACGATTCATTCTCACATAATATGATAGATGGCTCTTTAAAAAGGGATGGTTTACAAAATATTAAAATCAGCACTATAAAGTGTGCTTAAGTCACATCAACCTTAAAATCATTAGCCCATCTATTTATTTTCAAGCTAAACAGCAGTTAAACACTCACAATAGTAGTTTCCATGCTTTTTGCAACTTCTCACAAAAGTTGACTTTTTGACTAAATAGGGGTAAAATCGTAATTTGCCACTATCGGGTCGCAATAATTATTATTCACTTTCTCTGACCCTCAGAGTTTTTAAGTGAATGTGAAAGAAGACGAAAATACGTGCAGGTATCTCTAACTACTCACAAAAGTTCCTTACCTGCAATCACTCGAGAAATTTCACTTTCTCTGCGCTGCTCGTTTCAGCAGTCCGATTTGCTCCTCCAACACTCTCTGGAGCTGCATATAACCATTTATCAGGTTAATTACACTTTTCCTACTATATTTCACATTAAATACAGTCTATTTCCCTTAATGGGCCTTAAAATCCTTAATGGGCCTAAATATGCCTTAAGCCCATTTTCATTTTACTATTCATTTTCGTTGGGCCTATTGGGCTTGTGGGGCCCATCAACTCTTATTGGGTTTGTCCTAGGCCCATTACATCACATTGGGCTTAAAATATTTGGGCTTGGCCCATTGGGCCTCTCGACCACATGCCATGGCCGAGAGCTACCCAAGTTCTCGGTTATGCCATGGCATGCCATCCATGCGTATTTCTTAGCCAATTCACTTAGGCATTTTCACAAACACTTGGTTGGCAACATTCCTGACCATCATATAGTTCATTTAAGCATTTTATCAAACACCTTGATTGCCAACTAATTACATGTATTAATTAATCAATTTGATTAATTCTAATTACACCATAATCATTAACATATGTACATTAATCCATTTATGCCTTAAAATCATATGGAAATAAATCAATATCCCATTACTCACTCTCGGCCTAACCAACTTCATGGTGATTTAATATGTTTCAATGCAACATATATCAACATACTTAAAATCATTCACACATTAACATAAATGAAATTGAAAATTAGAAAATATACCAATTGTTGTGTTCACCCTTTGGCCGAATCTTTGAAGGCTCTCAGTTTGCACTCTATGGCTCCTTGATAGCCAATTCCAACATATGTCACTCTCCTTTAAATTTGGAACAACTTCTATGAAGGATGCAAGTTCTAAATATGCCTAATTCCTAGTGATTTCTAGTGAGAGAAAGCTTGGATGATATGTTTCAATGGTTTCTTCTTCTAACCGAATTTGGTGTGATGAAGATGACAATGGTGTGGCTGATTTTATAAGCCACATACTTAGCCATTAAGCTTTACTTTCCAGCCATTAAGCTTGACTTTCCAAGCCTTAGCCATGAGTCACCTAATGAGTCACCTTATGAGTCATGGTTAGCTTTAACTATGGTTAGATATTTATCTCATGGGCTTTCCATTTGGGCTTCTCGGTTTGGGCTTTCTTAATGGGCTTTTGGGCTGAAAATTTTACTATGTCTCAGGCCTTTAATTGTCTAAATATTTGGCCAATCAATTGGTCCAACAATTCGGTCTAAAGGACCTAAGAATTTCGATATACGTTTAGTATACCTTAATGGATTTTAAAATTTTCACCTTAGGCCCATAACGTTTTTAACCATTAAATTAATTCCGGAATCCTTCCGAATAAATTTTCCTTACTTTCGGGGATGATTATCTTGTATTCTGGCCAAGAATATTTTTCCTCAATTTTTTTCTCCACACTTAGGTCAATTTTTAACCATGATTAGTCAACTATGGTAAAAGTCCACTTTCTTAACTATAGTTGACTTTTTCCTTAACCATTGACCAAGTTGACTTTTTCTCAAAATTTCGAAAGTGTCATATCTTATGTCTTACACTCTTGTCTTTATGTTTCAACCGTTCCCGATGGATAATTTCACCCGAAACACCTTAAATACCTTAACTCGCCAAAAAGGTCCATTTTACCTTTTTTTAGCTTTTACTCTCGTTTTCTATGTTCGGGACTAAATCAAGCTGACTTTCCTTCATGAGCTCTCTATGCTCCCTTATTTTAAGTTCTTATTTTCAGTCAAGATGATTTAGATTCACTCGGTTTAGCCTGTGACGCTTATAGTCCACATTAGGCTTTTTATGTAGCTTTTGAGTGTTAAATCATTTCACTAACACTTTAAGTCTAGTAAATACTCTTCTTATGATTCAACTATAATAACAGAGTGTTCATACACATAGGAATCATAAGGTACAAGCTACAAAAAATTTGGGTTTGACAATCCTCCCCCACTCAGAAAATTTGGTCCTCCAAATTAGAACCAAGTCAGTCATCAAATAGGTGAGGGTACTTCTCTCGCATCAGACTCTCTAGCTCCCAAGTAGCTTCCTTTGAAGTATGATGCTGCCAGAGAATCTTTACTAACTCGATGGTCTTCGATCTCAGTACCTTCTCCTTCCTATCAAATATCCAAATCGGTCTCTCTACATATGAAAAGTCCTCTCGGAGCTCCAAAGGCTCGTAGCTAATCACATGTGTCGGATCCGGATGATACTTCCGAAGCATCGATATGTGGAAGACATTATGGACACCTGATAAGTCTGGTGGTAATGCCAACCTATAAGCCTTATCTCCGACTCGATCAAGTATCTCAAAGGGTCCAATATAGCGAGGATTTAGTTTCCCTCTCTTCCCAAATCTCGCTATGCCCTTGGAAGGAGAAACTCTCAAAAACACGGATTCACCAATTGCGAACTCTAGTGGCCTATGTCTCCTATCAGCGTAATTCTTCTGTCTGCTCTGAGCTGTCCTCAGTCTCTCTACTATCAAGTGGACATTCTCAGATGCCTGTGTAACCATGTCAGGAGCGAAAATCTTATGGTCACCCACTTCTTCCCATCCAATAGGGGAATGACATCTACGGCCATACCAAGCCTCATACGGTGCCATCCCGATACTCGAATGATAACAGTTGTTGTAGGCGAACTTGGCTAGTGGCAGGTGGTCATCCCAGGAGCCTCTAAAATCTAGCACACATGCTCTCAACATATCCTCCAGAGTTTGTATAGTCCTCTTTGACTGACCATCTTTCTGAGATGGAAAGCGGTGCTCAAACTCAATTGGGTTCCCATGGCTTCCTGAAAATGTCCCCAAAAGTGGGAAGTGAAGCGAGAATCCCTATCAGAGACTATGCTTACTGGTACACCGTGTAACCTCACTACCTCGCGTACATACAATTCTACTAATGAACTTAGAGTATCGGTCGCTCTCATAGCTAGGAAGTGGGCTGACTTCGTCAGTCTGTAGACGATCACCCATATAGTATCGTGATTCCTGCGGGTCCTCGGTAAACCCATCACGAAATCCATGGTAATATGCTTCCATTTCCATGTCAGTATAGGTAGAGGTTGTAATAACCCTGCAGGTTTCTGATGCTCTACCTTCACTTGCTGACATACGAGACACTTTGCCACAAAGTCTGCTACATCTCTCTTCATACCAGACCACTAATATACCTTCCGGAGGTTCTGATACATCTTGTTACTCCCCAGATGTAATGTATACCTCGACGAATGAGCTTCCGCCAATATCAATCTCTTGAGTCCTGGATCCTCGAGAACACACAATCTACCTCTGAACCTCAGTAGTCCGTCCAAACTCAATTCAAAATCAGTCACTGTACCCTTCTGCATCTGACTACTCACATCCATACAAAATGGATCAGTCTGCTGAGCCACTCTAATCCTGTCCAACAGATCCAGCTCTAAGCATAGACTAGCTATCACATAGCCTGTATCCATGTCAGAAGGCACAACTCCCAAACTAAGGTTAGCAAACTGCTCTAGCAAATCATGTTCCCTAACCATCATATACGATACCATCCCTAGGCTCTTCCTGCTCAAGGCATCGGCTACCACGTTAGCCTTACCCGGATGATAAAGTATCTCGTAATCGTAGTCCTTCAGAAGCTCTAGCCATCTTCTCTATCTCATGTTCAGCTCTTTCTGTGAGAACAGATACTTGAGGCTCTTGTGATCGGTAAAAATCTGAAACTTCTCACTATACAAGTAGTGGCGCCATACCTTCAACGCAAACACTACTGCTGCTAGCTCCAAATCGTGGGTCGGATAGTTCTTCTCATGATCCTTCAGCTGTCTAGATCCATAAGCAACTACCTTCCTATCCTGCATCAATACACAGCTTAGTCCCTAATGCGAAGCATCGATATACACTGCAAATCCTCCTAAGCTGGTAGGGATAGTGAGAATCAGAGCGATGGTCAATCGACGCTTCAACTCCTCAAAACTCTTCTCATAATCTTCGTTCCATACAAACAGTGACTCTTTTGAGTAAGACGTGTCAACGGAGCAGCCAACTTCGAAAACCCCTTAACGAATCTCCGATAGTATCCAGCTAAACCCAGAAAACTCCTGATCCCAGTGACTGTCCTCGGCTGTTCCCACTGAACTACAGCCTCTATCTTAGATGGATCAACTGATACACCATCTCTCAATACAACATGTCCCAAAAACGAGATCCGTGACAACCAAAAGTCACACTTACTGAGCTTAGCATATAACTCATGCTCTCGTAGAGTCTGCAACACGATCCTGAGGTGCTCTTCATGCTCCTCCTTGGATCTCGAATACACTAATATGTCATCGATGAAGACGATAACAAACTGGTCCAAATATGGCTTGAACACATCGTTCATCAAAGCCATGAAAGCAGCTGGAGCATTCATCAATCCAAATGGCATGACCAAGAACTCATATGGCCATATCGGCTACGAAATGCTGTCTTGGGTACATCTCCACTCCAAACTTTCAGCTGATGATACCCAGACCTCAGGTCAATCTTGGAAAAGACCTTTGCTCCCTGAAGCTGATCTAACAAGTCGTCAATGCGTGGAAGGGGGTATCTATTCTTGATGGTGGCCTTATTCAACAATCGGTAGTCTATACACAATCGGAGGCTCCCATCCTTCTTCCTCACAAACAAAATCGGTGCTCCCCAAGGTGAAACACGCGGTCGTACAAAACCCCTATCCAACAGCTCCTGTAACTGTCTTTTGAGCTCTTCTAGCTTAACCAAGGCCATGCGATATGGTGGTCTCGAAATAGGCTCCGTACCAGGCACCAAATCTATACAGAACTCCATCTCTCTGTCTGGTGGTAATCCTGCCAATTCATCCGGAAAAACATCTGGGTACTCACTGACCACAGTAATATCTGACAACTCCAGATGTGCCTTATCCATAACTACCACGTATGCAATGAAACCTTGATATGTTGAAGGTTTTCTAAATCAGTAATCATGTAATAATCATAACTACTCCTTTCATTTATTCTTATTAAACTTTACAACATATCTAGTAGGGTTAGGAAACATAACTGTCTTAGCATAACAATCTAAAACAGCATGGTTTGCAGATAGCCAATCCATTCCTAATATTATATCAAAGTCACTCATACTTAGTAATATTAGATTGGCTATCATCTCCTTATTCCCTACTCTCAACTTGCAGTCATTAAATACATATTCTACAACTTGACTACTATTCATAGGCGTACTAATCAACATCATCACACATAAGGGTGTACGCTCTACATGTCTTACTAATTTACATGCAAATGAAGGCGATACAAAAGAATGCGTGGCACCAAGATCAATTAAAACATAAGCTTCAATATCATAAATCAGGATGTTACCTCGTATCACATCCGATGAAGCATCAGCTGTCCCCTGGTCCAAAGCATGCACTCGCCCTCGACCCATCACCTGTTTCCCCTTCTCCTCTGCCGTCGCTCTACCTCTCTGAGCAGACGTACCAACTGGAGTTCTATCAGGCTCCCTGCCCTTCTGTGGGGCAGTCACAAATATCTCTGGGCACTCTCTAGCCATATGCCCCTGTTTCCCACATCGAAAACATATAATAGGAGTCAGCGGACACGGTCTACTTCCATGTTGTTTACCGCATCTTCTATACTGATCAACAACAGGTCTCTGTCCTCCTATGACAATGCCCTTGGCTGGGGCTACAGTAAGATAAAGAGGAGGTCTAGCATATCTCTCTCGTGCCTCCTCTACCCGTGATCTCTTACCGAAGAATTTCTTCCCTCCTCGATAACCAAAATCTCTAGTCGGCCTCTTCTTCTGTATGTCTCGACTACGGCTAAACTTCCCGAACTTGGAAGCATTCCTCTCATAATCTTGCTCACACAGTTACGCCTTGTGTACTGCTTCCTCATAGGTAACTATGTCTAATGGAACCAACCTGGATCGTAAAATCGATCTCAACCCGTCGATAAACCTGTGAACCTTCCTGGCCTCACTATACATGGTATCGGGGTCATATCTCCCTAGGGATAGGAATCGAGTCTCATACTCGTCCACAGATAAACTCCCCTGGTTTAGTCCCAAAAACTCTGCCTGTAGTTTTCGCTCTGCGGTATCGGGAACAAACTGCCTCCTAAAGGCCTCCCGAAATATCTCCTAACTGATATCTGTGTGTCGGAATCTCAATATAGGTTGGGTGGACTTCCACCAATGCTTTGCAGCTCCCTTCAGTAGGAACGCAGCAAATGCGACCATCTCCGAGGTCATGCACTCGAAGAATCTATAGAGCTTCTCCATCTCCACTAACCACTCCTCGGCAGCTACAGGGTCCTTGACCCCACTAAAAGACGGAGGTCTAAACTTCTAGAATTCTCGCAACCGATGCAGATCACATCCATACCCTAATCCACTACCACCCGAAACTGGTGGGGGTGTAGGAGTATCTACAATCCTCGGTGCATCAGTTATCTGCGTAGGTGTATCAAGGGTAACTACCTCTCCTGTCGCAGCTCCTGCCTCCTGTCTCTGCCTACCTGGCATCGTCTATGCCAATATCTCGACAATCGTCTCAAGACTACGCTCTAATCTCGTAAAACGAATCTCAGCACACTCGGGTGCCTCAGTAGCACCTGGAGTCTCATGCGTAGGTAATGGCTCGACAGCAGCTCGTCCCTCAGGTCTATCTCTCCAGTCTCGAGCCCTACCTCTCGTAACTCTACCACTACGCGTATTTTCCATATAGGCAAAGTTCCTGCATTCATAATAATGAATTAGTCTGTTTCCTATCTGGTATACACAGTTATATCTAAACACAGCACAGTACTATGGGGATGTACACTTTCCAATTTTCTAACAGCGACTCACATCAGACCAACCTCCGCTCTGATACCATTCTGTCAGGACCCCATTCTCAATCCACGACTTAACCAAAAACCACTACAAATTTTTTGCATTTTTAACTTACCTTTCCTCTCTTCAATGGTTGGGCTGTGATTCGATGTCAGAATCCTCGCTTACCACATTATCCATTATCATACATACATGTCAATATACTGTTACTGACTGCAACTGCTTTTATAATACGTGTGAGATTATATAAAATTTAACATAAATACATTCCCCATAATATATATCGTATACATCACTGTGCTGTTTCTATGTTCAGATACATAACCGTATTAAATTTGTATACCTGGCGGTTGATATGAACTAGTAGTGGACTCAGGAATACTATCCCTCGATAGCTTTCGCTCTACTGATGCTATGTGGAGAGATGTAAAAAAAGAGGGTGAGCATACAACGCGCTCAGTAAGGAAGTCAGGCAAGCAAGTAGATATCTACACTATCTACTCAAAATAATGATATGCCTTGAAAACATTATTTCCTTAACTCACTTTAAAAGCATGTCTTTAAATATATATATGTATACTTGTACAGATTAAATCCCATGTACAGAAATCATGCTTTTTTTCTCAAATGTAGGCATGTAGTGCAAAACAATGCATCTTTATATAAATCGTGCCTCTAGATAAATCATGCCATGTATATTTAAATCACAATAAATATGGCATTAAATAATTCACATCACAAAATCGAAGTCCGACCCATCCCTCAGGTCTGTCCGCAATTTAAATCAGTCAATCAATGTGATATATCATGTGAGACTCTGTGGTGAAATGCAAATAATATCCTGGACTATGATCATATCCGACATGTGATCCCAAGCAACACAGTACTTGGTGTGCGGGGCATCACTGCTGCAACGGGAAGGTGGTCAGTCCATTACAACCGTCAGCTATACAACAACACACGGTACAGCGTACTCCCATGCCCCGGACACGGTACAAAGTACACTCGTGGACCCTACATCACAATCGGGTTGCCTGCCATAGGTTTTAGCCCTTAAACCATGGAATATCATACCACGTCTATATTACCCTCATGCGGATATCCTCTCTAGATGTAACACACAGTCACACAAGGACTCTGGCATGGTTTTAACATGTATTATATATCACATACAGTGCGCGCCTTGAGTGCGACTCACTGTCGACACTCCGCTCAAACACTGTTTCACATCACAAACTCAACTCTAGTGCGAGTAAACCTCCAGCAGCTAGGTCAATACATAGTTCATGTATTAAATCAAGTACGAGCAATAGCTCCAGTGCGCGCCTTGAGTGCGACTCACAGTCGACACTCCGCTCAAACACTGTTTCACATCACAAACTCAACTCTAGTGCGAGTAAACCTCCAGCAACTAGGTCAATGCATAGTTCATGTATTAAATCAAGTACGAGCAATAGCTCCAGTACTATGTCATGTATAAACCATGAAGAATCGAGTACGAGCAATGCTCCAGCACTCTGTCATGCATCTCATGAAAAACTCGAGTACGAGCTAATCGCTCCAGCACTCTGTCATGCATATATCATATAAAACTGAGTACGAGTAATAACTCCAGTACTCTATCATGCATGTCATGGAAATCTAGTGCGAATCAAAATCCAGCACTAATGTATGTGGAAAATATATGAAATCCCGTGCGAGCTGTGCTCTAGCACGATTCATTGTCACATAATATGATAGATGGCTCTTTAAAAAGGGATGGCTTACAAAATATTAAAATCAGCACTATAAAGTGTGTTTAAGTCACATCAACCTTAAAATCATTAGCCCATCTATTTATTTTCATGCTAAACAGCAGTTAAACACTCACAATAGTAGTTTCCACACTTTTTGCAACTTTTCACAAAAGTTAACTTTTTGACTAACTAGGGGCAAAATCATAATTTACCATTATCGGGTTGTAATAATTACTATTCACTTTCTCTGACCCTCAGAGTTTTTAAGTGAATGTAAAAGCAGACAAAAAAATATGTGCAGGTATCTCTAACTACTCACAAAAGTCCCATACCGGGAATCACTCGAGAAATTTCACTTTCTCTGCGCTGCTCGTTTCAGCAGTCCGATTTGCTCCTCCAATACTCTCTGGAGCTGCATATAACCATTTATCACGTTAATTACACTTTTCCTACTGTATTTCACATTAAATACAGTATATTTCCCTTAATGGGCCTTAATAATCCTTAATGGGCCTAACTATGCCTTAAGCCCATTTTCATTTTACTATTCATTTTCGTTGGGCCTATTGGGCTTGTGGGGCCCACCAACTCTTATTGGACTTGTCCTAGGCCCATTAAATCACATTGGGCTTAAAATATTTGGGCTTAGCCCAATGGGCCTCTCGACCACATGCCATGGCCGAGAGCTACCCATGTTCTCGGTTATGCCATGGCATGCCATCCATGTCTATTTCTTAGCTAATTCACTTAGGCATTTTCACAAACACTTGGTTGGAAACATTCCTAACCATCATATAGTTCATTTAGGCATTTTATCAAACACCTTGATTGCCAACTAATTACATGTATTAATTAATCAATTAGATTAATTCTAATTACACCATAATCATTAACATATGTACATTAATCCATTTATGCCTTAAAATCATATGGACATAAATCAATATCCCATTACTCACTCTCGGCCTAACCAACTTCATGGTGATTTAATATGTTTCAATGCTTAAAACATATATCAGCATACTTAAAATCATTCATACATTAACATATATGAAATTGAAAATTAGAAAATATACCAATTGTTGTGTTCACCCTTTGGCCGTATCTTTGAAGGCTCTCGATTTGCACTCTATGGCTCCTTGATAGCCAATTCCAACATATGTCACTCTCCTTTCAATTTGGAACAACTTCTATGCAGGATGCAAGTTTCAAATATGCCTAATTCCTAGTGATTTCTAGTGAGAGAAAGCTTGGATGATATGTTTTAATGGTTTCTTCTTCTAGCCGAATTTGGTATGATGAAGATGACAATGGTGGGGCTGATTTTATAAGCCACATACTTAGCCATTAAGCTTTACTTTCCTGCCATTAAGCTTAACTTTCCAAGCCTTAGCCATGAGTCACCTAATGAGTCACCTTATGAGTCATGGTTAGCTTTAACTATGGTTAGATATTTATCTCATGGGCTTTCCATTTGGGCTTCTCGGTTTCGGCTTTCTTAATGGGATTTTGGGCTGAAATTTTTACTATGTCTCGGGCCTTTAATTGTCTAAATATTTGGCCAATCAATTGGGCCAACAATTCGGTCTAAAGGACCTAAGAATTTCGATATACGTTTAGTATACCTTAATGGGCTTTAAAATTTTCACCTTAAGCCCATTATGTTTTTAACCATTAAATTAATTCTGGAATCCTTCCAAATAAATTTTCCTTACTTTCGGGGATGATTATCTTGTATTCTGGCCAAGAATATTTTTCCCTAATTTTTTTCTCCACACTTAGGTTAATTTTTAACCATGATTGTCAACTATGGTAAAAGTCCACTTTCTTAACTATAGTTGAGTTTTTCCTTAACCATTGACCAAGTTGACTTTTTCTCAAAATTTTGAAAGTGTCATATATTATGTCTTACACTCTCGTCTTTATCTTTCAACCGTTCCCAGAGGATAATTTCACCCGAAACACCTTAAATACCTTAACTCGCCAAAAAGGTCCATTTTACCCTTTTTAGCTTTTACTCTCGTTTTCTATGTTCGGGACTAAATCAAGCTGACTTTCCTTCATGAGCTCTCTATGCTCTCTCATTTTAAATTCTTATTTTCAGTCAGGATGATTTAGATGCACTCGGTTTAGCCTGTGACGCTTATAGTCCACATTAGGCTTTTTATGTAGCTTTTGAGTGTTAAATCATTTCACTAACACTTTAAGTCTAGTAAATACTCTTCTTATGATTCAACTATAATAACAGAGTGTTCATACACATAGGAATCATAAGGTACAAGCTACAAAAAATCTGGGTCTGAGAAAGAACACCTCAGAGCAAATAGAAAAGCTATGCTGACAAGAGATAGGAAATCATTAGAATTCACCGAGGGTGAATCAGTATTGAGTTTCGTTAGATTGACTCCTTTGAGATATTGGACAAGTTGGAGATAAGGCATGTAGGTTGGCGTTACCACTTGAATAAGCAGGCATCCAAAATGTGTCCCATCTTTTAATGCTTTGGAAATAATATCTGGACCCAGCATATGTGATTGGATATGAGCTCCAACAGCTTAGCTTAATGAAAGTATAACATATGATTGGAAAAATCGATTCGGGTATTAGACAGAAGGAGAAAGTGTTGAGGTTTAAGATGATCTCCCTAGTTAAGTCCTTTGGTAGTATTACACTCCGAAAAAAGTCACATGTGAATTAAAGAGTATGATGCAATAGACGTACCCGGAGTTGTTTATGGATCCATTTGTCTTGGTTCTAATTTGGCGGACCAAATTTCTTAAGTGGGGGAGATTGTAAGACCCGATTTTTTATCGTAAGAGCAAAAGGGAATGAATAGAAATTTTCGAGTGCATTTAAAAATGCAAAAGGATTGAAATGGTATTCCCGGAAACGTGTAAGGGCAAAATGATCAAAAGATCAAAAATTAGTATAAATTCGACAAGAAAATTTAATTAAAAATATGGGATTGAGAAATCTTGATCAATAACGAAGAGATAATTAAATTTTGGATTAAATTGATCAAGATATGAATTTATTGGAATAAATCAAAATTTTTGTACTGAAAAATAATCCCGAAATAATCAAAAAATATACCGGAAAGGTAAAATTGGACTGATAAATTCATTTACGGATTAAATGAATTAAATATAAATTTTTTTCAGATATTTTGGTAAAATAATAATATTTTAATCAATTAAAATAATAAAATAATGATTTAAATAATAATAAAATTTAATAATAAAAAGTAAAGTAAAAAAAAAAGTAAAGAAACGAAATCTGGACAGAAACGAGAAAATGGAAAGGAAAACGAAGCAACAAACCGAGGGAGTCGGTTCCCCTTCGTTCGACGACCACCGGCGAGGCTGAGGGGCCGACGAGGGCCGACGAAGACAGGCCAACCTCGGGCGAACCATCAGCGGCTAAGACGCGACGTGGAGAAGCCAAAATCACGCAAAAAACGGAAGAGCTTGCCGCGGGGAAGAGGCTTCAATCAGCGGCCATCGGTGCCGATTCGAGCGACACAAAGGCCCAATTTTGGAAGCCCAGGTCGTGGCACGCTGATTGGTGCCGGAATCGCACCGAGAACCGATCGGACTGCACCGGAATGACCAAATGATGCTGAACCGGACTGAACCGCTAGACCGAATAGGACTGAACCGCTGGACCGAACCTGTTCAGCAAAAAAAAAAAAGGAAAAAGGAAGAAAAGGGGAAAAAGAAAAAGAGAAAAAAAATTGGAGAAAATTCCAGTGATGCAATCGAGCTACAGGTAAGTCGGTAAGCGGTCGAATTGACTGATTTAAATTACAGAATATTTAATTTGATTAGTATTCGATTGGAAATTTACCCGAAAAAATATTAAATTGTGTAGCTCGACAATTGACATCAACCGAGAGCTCGAGATAACCTCGATTTACGTACTATCATGAAATCTCGGGTAAGTAACCTTTATTTACGACAATTTACATCGTTATGCATGTTGATGAATTACGGATTTAATTTCAGCATAAATGAATTAAATTCTAGAAATTTGGATAAATTGTCACAAATACTGAATTGAGTTATCCGAGAGTTTAGAATGAGGCTCAATAAATATTGATGGGCCCAGTGACCCTAATAAGCCTCGATAAAGTGTGGTAAACGGGCTTAAGGCCGATTAAGGCCCATTATGGTATAATCGGGCCCAATATGGGTAAACGGGCCCAATGCTTTAAATTAAGCCCAGAAAATAAGAAATACAATTTAATTGTATTGTATTTGACCTGATGAATGTGTATCCGCAGTTCTGGAGATTGGATTCGGAGCAAATCGGACTGCGTGACGAGACATCAGTGGGAAAGGTCAGACTGTACAGAAAATGAGGTAAGGGAATTGTGTGAGTAGCTAGAGGTAGCTACGCGTATTTTAATAGCTTTTATGTACACTGAATATGTATGTATACCTTGATTATGTATAAGGGTCCTGAAAACGGTTTAAAGATTTTAAGGACTCGGAATAGGTAAAAACTATTTTACCCCTATTGAGGGAAGTTCACCTAAGGATGGTGAAAGCATGACATGCATGAAATGAATGATTTAAGGAATTTTTCGAATTGAGCTATTTTATTGGTTTTAATCAAAGCAAATTGGTAGATTGGCCAGTAATTGTATAAATTTCACAAGATAACAATACGTAGGTGTTATTTATATTTAAATGAAATTTCTTTGGAAAACGGGCCAACTATCAAGTTTATATGGAAACAGATAGTGCCGGTACATAGCTCGCACTGCGTTTGTGAGTGTGCATAAATGTGCTTGAGCGGTTGCTCGCACTAACTCGTGTGACATCATATGCATGATATGTGCTAGAGCGGTTGCTCGCACTGATTTTTATTCTTGTGAAATGCATGAGAAGTGCTGGAGCCTAGCTCGCACTCTGTTTTGACATGTTTTGACTTGTTTTGACCTGATATGCATAAAAAGGTGCTGGAGCAATTTGTCACACTAGTTTTTATGATTTGACATACATGAGAGGTGCTAGAGCTTAGCTCGCATCCAGTTTTGATATTAAATTGGATAAAGCCATACTGGAGCCTTGCTCGTATGTGAATTAATCGATTTAATTGTATAAAGTCGTGCTGGAGTGTAACTCACACGAGATTTGATTTATTTGAGCATTCATTCGTGCTGGAGCTCGCTCACACGTGATTTTATATGGATTTATAACTTATTTGAAAGTCGTATTGGAGTTTTTCTCGTACGAGGTTTTCACTGAGTTTTTATACATATTCGTACTAGAGCATTGCTCGTACGTGGATTTTACTTGAAATTATAATTATTTTAAGTCGTACTGGAGTGCAGCTCGTATGCAGATTTCTTTGATTTCTATGAAACCGTGCTAGAGCTTTGCTCGCATGAGATTTTCTGATATCATGAATATGCATGGAGTCGTGCTTGAGCTTCGCTTGCACAGGGATTTATATCACATGCATATAGCCATGTTGGAGCCTCTTGTACACTGTGTTTCACAGTGAGATGATATGCTCACACGTGCATACTGAGACAAAGATGATATGGGTGGATAAGACCTATTGCAGGCACCCCTGATTGAGCTTGGGTTCACGGAGTGCGTGTACCGTGTATGTCACGCGGAGTACGCTGTACCGAGGGGATTGTTGGAGTGGAGTGGCATTAGCCACGAGGCAGCAAGCCTTGCCCTCGCAATCCTGGTGTTATGCTGTTCTGGCGGGTAGGACGACCCACCTCCCGTTTCAGGTGTGATACCCCGCACACTAGGTACGTGTTGCCAGGGATCACGAGGTTATGGCCATAGTCCTTGATGTTACTGATAGTCACCTACTTGTCTCACATGATATAACTTGTGGTCTGATAGACCAGGGTAGACCCGAGGGAGGAGTCAGACCCTCGATTTTACGATTTTATGATTTTATGATATGTGACCTTGAAAGAAGGGTGGTTTTATAACTGAAGCTTTATAATGAATTTTAATGACTTGGTTTATGAATTTGAGATTTACTTATAAGATAATTGACCCGGATGGGGTTATTTTATTCTGCATTTTAATAAAATGATTTAAATGCAGTAGCATGATGATGTTTTCCATGCTTTCATTTCAAATTCATGATTTGTCTTACATGACATGAAAGAATGCATGATTTTGATTTAATTCATGCTAAGTATGATTTACTGATGTCACATAAAATGCTATTGATGCATAAGTAGTATGATTTATATATGCACGAACAGTTTTATAAACTAAGTCATGATGAAATACATGATTTGTGCTTGAGATTTTAATGGAAAGAAATGGATTTTAAGGGCATGGCATTATGAGCATGTAGATAGTAGAGCTATCTACTTACTTACATAATTGCCTTACTGAGCGTGTGGTTTGCTCACCCCCTTATTTTCCCATCTTTTCAGAGCACTCACAATAGTTATTGAGCAGCTGAGGACTTGCATTCTTGGTATCAACTGCTTCCCATCGAGAGACATGTATACACATTTGTATAGTTTTGTATCTAAATATGTAATGCACAGTACTATAAACGGATATGATGTCAGGGATGTAGAGTTATAAATACCAATGTGTTTGTATTTATTAAAGTCAAATGATAGTAAACTCTATTATATGAATGTGAATATGGAAATGGAATGGTAAATAGGTGAGAGGCGACTAACACCAAATCATAGCCCAACTGTGTTGTAGGATAGTCACGATGAGAGAAAGGTAAGAATTAAATAATAAATGAAAAAGCGAAAAAAAATTTCTCTGATTTTTAGGTAATTTGGGTCATGATAGATTAGGCATGAACCAAGATGTTCCAACCATCAATCTATATACCAATCAACTCATACCAGTGTATAGATCAACATATATGAGATTGGTGCATTGAAATCTTACCTATCTCATCTTTTCTCCTTCGATTCAGCGATTCAAACTTTCATTTTCAACTATGTTGTTCTTTACCTATCTAGGAACAACTTTACTAAAATGAACTTCTTCAAATCTCTAAGGAAAGTGTTGATACTTTAGAGAGGTAATTAGGTCACTTTACTTTCAAAAATGGAAGGTTTGAGTTATTTCTTGTGAAATGCAGTTCAGCTGCCCAGTGTTTATAGAAATTGCTTAATGAGATCGATCTCCATAAGTGAGGGATCGATCTTCTCCTTCTTTAAGTCTCTCGTCATTCAGTTTTTCAAGCATGAGGGATCGATCTGTCAAAGAGCATGAGATTGATCTTAACTAGGTAGAGAGCTTCAGAGATCGATCTGCCAGAGGGATGAGATCGATATGCTTTTGGTCGAGACATAAGGAGATCGGTTTGCTTGAATATGAGATCGATATTTTCTTGGCAGAAACATACTGAGATCGATTTGGCTTAAAGGAGGGATCGATCTCCCTTTGTTCTGCAGTATACTTAGCTGAATTTCACCCCAATTTTCCAAAGTTAACTTCATATCAATTTACTTCACTACTCCTTTTACATTCATTCCACATTTATCACTTACAAAGGTCCATTTCTTAAATTTCATACATTATGAAACTTATGTGTACATCACGAACCCACATAACAAGTGTGTACAACAAATTTATGGACCTTACAACTCTTATGATTCATATTACATAAACAAGTGTATACTTAGAGAATCATAAGGATTACCTATGAAAATACGGGCCTTACAATATACATGTCTAACATACAAACTAAGATATATAACTTGTGTATATACCTTCAAAGAGAATAAAATAGGCAGTAGGAAAACACTCTCCGAGCCTAATCAAAAGAAGACACGTTCTCTTTGTCTAGCACATATAATCTATGAAGGGAGAGTAAAAAGAGGTAAGCTTACGCCCGGTAAGATTACCTGTAACAGAGAAGGTAAAAATAGTATGCATATTTAGTTCGAATCATAACAACGCCTACTTATTTCAAATCATAATTATTTCAAAACATACAAAACTTACTTCGAAGTGAAAAAATCTTACAAAGCTTAAAATGTAACAATAGGTGCTTAATTTTGCAATTAAGTCATGTCAAATATGTTTGTAATTCAATTCAAAGCACACTGAGTTCAAAATGTAAGAAAGCATATAAGATTTAGAAGGTTTATCCCAAGAAAAACACGCAACTTACATCCTAAAAAAGGAGCCCTCAAAAGGGAAGGTTAACCTATGGTCATAATTAGGGGTTTCTTTAGCTCTACTAGATCAGTGAGTATTGAGAATGCTGCTGACATGTCTAGGTCTGACGACTTTACTTACTTAAATGTTGTGCGTTGCCCTAGTTATATAGGCACACATCAACCACTTGCTTTAGATGATTAACGTCCCTTAAGAACATACTAATGGCAGTATTACCATCTCTTAAAACATAACCTAAAACTTACTTGGCACAATTCCATTCTTATACAAAATATAACTTTGAACATGATGCTTATTAAAGTGGGACAATCATCCCATGGAATCATAGTTATCCAACCTTAAACACAATGATCCCACTCTAAAACATGTTAAATAGATTTTAAGGAAACCATTTTAATCCAATCCTTTGGTTAAAATAGCTAAAACTAGTTTAATTATGCAATTTCATAAATTAAGGCTCTTTAATGCATTTTATGGGATTTTCATAAATCCATAATCTTAGTAAAACATGCATACATTGACTTGAAACAAAAATATGTCATTTTGCATGAAAGCGTAGTGCTCAGCACAAAACACAAAGGGGGATCAATTTCAGGAAGCAAAGGAATTGATATTAAAATGGTAGAAAGCTTTTGCTTTTAAGAAAATAGGCAAGGGGGACCGATCCTTTCTAGGAGGGGTCTGTCCCTTATCATCCTAATGCAGTATTCTGAGAAATTTCATAAAAAGAATCGGTCCCCTGCCTTGAGGGATCAATCCCTTAGTTCAAAATATGCATTTTCAATGAACTCTTCTAATTTTTTTTGATGATTCAAAACATATTAAAATATCACATACATGTTTAAAAACAATTGTACCCATGTCTCTATAAGTAATTGCTTACCTTCAGGCAAAGTGGCACTTAGTCTTGGTCCTTTGGCACCCATATTTGGTTAAGCAATATATTTATATTCCCTAACTTCCACCAATAACTCTCTTAGCTGCAACGCCATTCAAACAAAGTTCTTATTACCATCCACTTACTTGCTTTGACCTCATTTCACTTAGAGATAACTTAAAACCCAACAAATCATTTAATTCCTCTCGCTCTTAACTCTTCATACTTAACTTTAATGCACTTATAGGCTTATTTTTGCCATCCATGAGCCATAATTCAAATTACATGATTCTTATAATTCCCTAACATCATATTAACTTAGATAGGCGCCCTAAATCCCCATTTCATCAACAATGCCCCATATACCATTCCTCTTTCTTTTTTTTTTATCTCTTATTACAAATCCTACTTACATACCGTACATACATTCTAGCACTAAAAACTTAAATATTAACCCTTAAACACCAAAAATAATTCTTACCTTAACCTTTTTCCTTGCGAAAACCCTAGCTTAAACCTCTAATGATGATGGCTGCAATATAACTCATGAAAACACTTTAAGAACCTTGGGTTAACGCAAACATTTAAAGGTTTAAAAGATTAGAGCTTTCTCTTCTAACCTACCTTAAGAATACAATCCTTCACTCTATGAACCTTTAAACATCCATCAATAAGCTTGGAAGTGACATTTTGAAAAGAAGGTCAAGGTAAAGTTTGGGAAGATACCTCTTCTTCTTTTTTATTTCCCTTTTCTCTCTCTTTTTCATTTTTTTTCTTCCTTAAGCTAAAATAAATAAATAAAAAAACACAAAGAGAAAAGGAAGTGGTTCAATCTAGTTTAAAGGTCGGAGTAAGAGCAGGTAGAGCTAAGGGATCAATCATTTGGTTGGAGGATATTTGTCACAACCCTCAACTTACCAAAATACGTACAAATTTTTCGCATTTTCACGCATCATTTATCATTCGTCATTACCTCAATCGTGAACAGCAACTCTCCTCAATAGTTGGGCTGTGTGTCGACGTCTAACTCACTCCACCATACCAATTCAATTTGCATATTATTCATAAGTAAACACTTGTATAAATGTATATATATCAGAGTTGTTACATGTATTTACATTGTTTTACATCCCCAATGGTTACATACAAAATGCTACTGTGCTATCATAAGTTTAGATATAAAATTTCAACAGTGTGTATACCTTTAGTGATGGGATGCAGAGGATTACCAAAAGGGAACGCCTCCTGTCACGCTCACTCTATACTCAAATCTCTGTAGAGAGGGGGAAATAATGGGGGTGAGAAAACCACACGCTCAATAAGGCAATCATGCGAACAGGTAGATACTGCACTATCTACGTGATCGTGATGCCATGCTCAAAAGCATTTAATTCATCATTTTATCTCAAAACATGAGTGTATGATTGTGTTAATGGTATGTAAAGCATTCATGCTATTAAAATCCAGTGCACATTTCAACTCAAATAAGCATGGCATTAACCATCATGCATTTTCTCAAATAAGCATGGCATTAAACATCATGCATTTTCTCAAATAAGCATGGCATTAACCATCATGCATTTCTCAAATAAGAATGGCATTAAACATCATGCATTTTCTCAAATAACCATGGCATTAACCATCATGCATCTGTGCACTTTAAAAACCATTAACAATCAATATCTCAAAATAATTCAACACTTGTCAGGTCTCAGCCCATCCCTCAGACTGTCCTGACCCACAAATCATATTAAATATGGATTTATTCTCAAAACAATAGACATGTGAGATAGGCAATTCTATAATAGGTAATAACCTCAAGGTCTATGGTCATAACTTATGATACCGGCTACACAGATCAGGTGAGAGGGATATCACCACTATCTGCTTCCACACGGGAGGTGGGTCAAATCCTACCCGCCGGTCCATAGCAGATCTCGTCCGAAGACGGTACATCACATCTCAACACGATACAACGTACTCTATGCTACATGTACGGTACAACGTACTCCGTGCACTCAAATCAACACATCATATCAAGCCACATCTCAAAACGCACGTGTGAGCCTATTTAATCGGTACGACCTCTTGTCTACCCGAAGCTCCTAACACGGCTAATAAATCATGTCAAAACAATGCACATACAAGCCTATTTAATCGATATGACACCCAGTCTAATCGAAGCTCCAAGCACGGCAACAAGCAAGGTAGGCATCTAGTGTGAGACAAACTCCAAGCACAATGCCAAAACAAACATGAAATCCATGTGAAAACTAGTGCCTCTAGCACTCGTGTGTATAAAACACGTCAAATCTCGTGCGAGTTGTACTCTAACACGCTTTCATTCTCACGAAAACAATGTAGGTGGCTTATTTCTTTGCAAAGTGTGGTTAATAAACCAAAACAACTCATTTCTTTTGCAATTCCTTTCAAATGCTAGCCAACCTACCAATCACTTGCTAAAAAGCAATAAAACATGATTTTCAAAACATTATTTCCTAATATCTCATGCAATCATGCAAAGCATTTAAGCGCCCAAATTGCGCACAGATATCTCTAAGAGTCCACACAATTTCCTTACCTCGATTTACTTGGTGTGACTCTTCTCCTCTTAGCTTCTCATGCTCTTGGCTTAACTCGCTCTGACGTATCCTCAGAAGCTGCGATTCATTCATCCAAATCAATTGAGTTAATGTTTTTAACCCATATTTGACCTCACTATTCAATATAATTCACTTATGCATTTTACCAATGCCTTAATCCATATTTTACCCCTTTTAGGTAAATCTTACAATTTATTCACCAACATCTTAAAATCATACCCATAACACTATTGTCACCTCTAGACATCTCATTTCTCATTAATCTCCATACATTCCACTTTCTCACACTAGACCATTTCTATGTCATAACCATTCCAATGCATTTTAGATAGTTTCTAACCATCCATACCCATGCCAAACAACTCCAAAATCAATTAAATAGACAATGTACCATAGTTGGAGTGTTAGAATCTTACCAAATATGATTTCTCTTCTTACTCCAAATGACAATGCCCTTAGCTCCTTCAATAGCAACAATGGGATTTTGGGTTCCAACTATGTTGTTCTCTTCCTCAAGATGAACAACTTAGTGTCTAATGGTCTGCCCTCAAATCTTACTGGAAATGGCTGATTTTAGAGAGAGAAAGTTAGGTTTTTGGGTTGAAAATGGAAGGAAATGGTTTTTCCCGAAATTTTTAGATTTTCAACACTCCTTTTATAGAAATAGCTTGAGGAGATCGATCTGTACTATGATGAGATCGATCTGGTCCCCTTAAATCCCTCTTTTTCATGACATTTTAAGCATGAGATCGATCTGTCGAAGCTTGAGATCGATCTGCTCCCAAACAGAAAGCTAAGGAGATTGATCTGGGTGCTTGAGGATCGATCTTTTCATTACAGAATGCTTAGGAGATCGATCTGGCTCCATTGGAGATCGATCTGCTCTATTCCATTGCCCAAATAAGAGCATTCTGGCTCTTTCAGATCGATCTCTCATCCTATGAGATCGATCTGTCATTCATATTTCCAGATTTTCTGCAGTTTTTATGCAGTACACTTATACCAAAACATCCTTAATTTGGTACCATAGTCATTTTCTCATCCAATCATCTTTGAGACTTGAAAATGGCCTCCATCCATACCTTATACCTATTGAAACTTGTGTAGACTCTTTGTATAACCAAAGATACTTAATATTAACCAAATGGGAGTGCATACTCATGCAACTTTTCATTCCATTTACCACACTACTCATATTCCATTTTACTCACATTCTTCACATTTTTAAGTCTATTTCTTCACATTCATACATAATGTAACTTGTATGTACAATCACAACTCTTATTGCAAGTGTGTACATTAACTTATGGACTTACATCATTTATACTTCACATTACAAACATATCACTATTTACATATATACAAAGTCATGCTTATACATATATGGGGTCTCACATTCTCCCCCACTTAGAAAATTTGGTCCTCCAAATTAGAACCAATTCAATCTATGAATAATTCGGGATACTTCTCCCGTATCAAACTCTCCAATTCCCATGTGGCCTCTTCCACAGTGTGATATTGCCAAAGAACCTTCACCAAGGGAATTGTCTTTGTTCTCAACACTTTCTCTTTTCTATCCAATACCTGCACTGGCTTCTCAATGTATGTCATACCCTCATTGAGCTCCAATGGCTCATATCTTATCACATGTGCCGGGTCCGGGTGGTACTTCCTAAATATGGATATGTGGAAGACGTTGTGTACACTTGCCAACTCTGGTGGCAATGCCAACCTATAAACCTTGTCTCTCACTCTCTCCAAAATCTCGAAGGGTCCGATGTATCTAGGGCTCAGCTTAACCTTCTTACCAAATCTCATAATTCCTTTTGAAGGAGAAACTTTCAAGAACACTGACTCACCCACATCAAACTCTAGTGGTCTCCGTCTCTTGTCAGCATAACTCTTTTGTCTGCTCTGAGCTGTCCGTAACCTCTCACATATTAATTAGACGTCCTGAGAGGCTTGTCTAACCAAGTTGGGAGCAAAAATCTGTCTGTCACCAACCTCTTCCCATCCAATAGGGAACGACATCTATGCCCATACAATGCCTCATACAGTGCCATCTCGATACTCGCATGAAAACTGTTATTATAGGCGAACTCTGCGAGTGGCAAATGGTCATCCTAGGAGCCTCCAAAATTCAATGCACACGCTCTCAACATATCCTCCAGGGTCTGTATAGTCCTCTCTGACTGACCATCTGTCTGAGGATGAAATTCGGTGCTAAAACTTAACTGGGTCCCCATCGCTTCCTAAAAACGTTCCCAGAAGTGGGAAGTGAAGCGGGCATCCCTATCAGAAACAACGCTCACTGGAATTTCATGTAGCCTCACTATCTCGCGCACATATAGGTTCGCTAACTGGCTCAGAGTATCGGTAGCTCTCATCGCTAGAAAATGGGCTGATTTCGTCAACCGATCCACAATCACCCATATGGCATCATGACCTCTACAGGTCCTCGGTAATCCCATCACAAAATCCATGGTGACATGCTTCCACTTCCATGTCGGTATCGGTAGAGGCTGCAATAACCCTGCAGGCTTCTGATGCTCTACCTTTACCTGCTGACAAACGAGACACTTAGCAACATATTCAGCAAGGTGCTTTTTCATTCCAGACCACCAATAAACCTTTCGAAGGTTTTGATACATCTTAGTACCCCCTGGATGTATCATATACTTCGATGAGTGAGCCTCTGTCAAGATTATCCTTTTGATCTCTGCATCATCAGGAACACATATCCTACCTCTGAACCTCAACAATCCATCCGAACTCAATCCATAGTCCGTGTCTGTACCCCTCTGTATCTGCCCGACAATATCACTGCACTGCTGATCAACTCGCTGAGCCTGTCGAATTCGATCTACCAGATTCGGTTCCAACTACAGGCTAGCTATCATAAATCCACTATCAGCATCAGGCGGGGTCATATCCAAACTGAGGTTCGTGAACTGTTCCAACAGCTCGTGTTCCCTGACCATCATGAATGATACCATCCCGAGATGCTTTCTACTCAATGCATCAACAACCACATTTGCTTTACCCGGGTGGTATAGGATCTCACAATCATAATCCTTTAACAGCTCGAGCCATCTCCTCTGTCTCATGTTCAACTCTTTTTGTGAGAACAGGTATTTAAGGCTCTTGTGATCTATGTAAACCTGAAATCTCTCACCATAGAGGTAGTGGCGCCATATCTTCAGCGCAAACACCACCGCTGCTAACACCAGGTCGTGGGTCGGGTAGTTCCTCTTATGATTCTTTGACTGCCTTGATCCATAGGCTACTACCTTCCCAGTCTGCATCAATACACAGCCCAGTCCTATGTGTGAAGCATCTGTATACACCGAGAAACCTCTTGAGCTGGTAGGAATGGTGAGGATTGAAGCTATGGTTAATCTCCTTTTCAACTCCTCAAAGCTTTCCTCACACTTATCGTCCCACACAAACTACACATTCTTTCTTGTGAGACGTGTCAAAGGAGCAGCTAACCTCGAAAATCCTTTTACAAACCTTTGATAATACCCAGCTAAACCCAGCAAACTTCTGATCTCTGTCACTGTCTGGGGTCTCTGCCACTGAACTACAGGCTCAATCTTAGATGGATCCACTGATACTCCATCCTTCGATACTATGTGACCCAGAAAAGAGATCTGTCCCAACCAAAAGTCACACTTGCTGAGTTTAGCGTACAACTTCTTCTCTTGGAGGGTCTATAGCACTATCCTTAAATGCCTTTCATACTCCTCACTCGACCTTGAGTACACCAGTATATCATCAATAAACACGATAACAAATCGATCCAAATACTGGTGGAATACCTCATTCATTAACGACATAAAAGCTGCGGGAGCATTCGTCAACTAGAATGGCATAACCATAAACTTATAATGTCCATACCGAGTGCGAAAAGCTGTCTTGGGTACATCTCCACCTTGTATCTTCAACTGATGGTACCCTGATCTCTGATCTATCTTAGAAAAGACCTGCACTCCCTTAAGCTGATCCAACAAGTCATCGATGCGTGGAAGGGGATACTTATTCTTGATGGTGGCCTTATTCAACAATCGGTAATCTATACACAGTCGGAGGCTTCCATCATTCTTCCTTACAAACAGAATCGGTGCTCCCCAAGGTGAGACACTCGGTCTGATGAACCCCTTCTCTAGCAACTCTTGCAACTGTTTCCTTAGGTCTTCCAACTCAATTTGAGCTATTTTGTACGGTGGCTTAGATATCGACTCTGTACTAGGTGCCAAGTCTATACCAAATTCCATCTCCCTATCTAGAGGTAACCCTGGTAACTCATCCGAAAAGACATCTTTCATACACAAGATTGATAAACAAATTTATCTTTCATACATTATGTATCAAGATTGTACTCATCACACTTATAATAATCATGTTCTTTAACTTCATTTCACAAAATTTACTACAAGGTTGTCTATCTTTAGAAACATCAAAGTTTTTGCATGACAATCCATAACAACATGATTGGCAGCCAACCAATCCATTCCTAGGATTACATCAAAATCACTCATATTTAATAAAATTAAATCAGCTGCCATCTCTTTACCCCCTATCTTCATCTTACAATCCCAATATACATGCTCAGTCAACTGACTATCATTCATAGGGGTAGATATCAACAACATCTTATCAAGCAGTGTGGGTTTTACATGCTTCAACAATTTACATCCAAAGGATGGTGATACAAAAGAATGCGTGGCACTAGGATCAAACAGTACATAAGCTTCTAAATCAGAGATTTGGATAGTACCTTTTACCACATCCGATGACTGATCCGCAGTGTCCTGGTCCAGGGTGTGCACTCATCCTCTGCTCACACCCACTGCTTGCTTCCCTTTTTCCTCAGCTGTAGCCCTCCTCCTCGGAGCAGCTGTACCAACTGGAGCTCTCTCTGGCTCCTTGCCCTTCTGTAGGGCTCTCTCTGTCATCTCTGGGTAATCTCTAATTATGTGCCCTGGCTTTCCACATCTGAAGCATACTACCTAAGGTCCATAACATGGTCGAGTACCATGGTACCTACCACACTTTCCACACTGTTCTGTAGTAGGCCATGGCCCTCCAATCACAATTCCCTTAGCTGGAGCAATGGCCGGATACATAGGAGTATTAACTGTCCTCTCCCTAATCTCATCAATCCTCGGCTTCTTTCCAGAGAATCTTTTGCTTCCTTTATAACTGAAGCCTCTATCCATCATTGGTCTCTTTTTCTCTCTGTCCCTCATCTTACCAACCTTTCCAAACTCTGAGGCGATTCTATCAACATCTTGTTCACATAATTGTGCCCTGCGCACTGCCTCCTCATAGGTCGGTATATCTAGAGGAACCAATTTGGACCTGATGGTCGGTCTCAATCCATCTACAAATTTTTGGATCTTCTCGACCTCAATACTCATCGTGTTGGGATTATATCTGCCCAGGGAGATAAAAGTGGTCTCATACTCATCCACAGTCCTGCTCCCTTGGGTCAGTCCCAAGAATGCCATTTTCATCTTCCGTTGTGCGGTATACGGAACATACTGTCTCCGAAAGGCCTCTAAAAATATATCCCAGCTGATCTCAGTATGTCGGGCTCTCAAAATAAGCCTGGTGGACTTCCACCAATGTTCTGCTGATCCCTTCAGCATAAAAGCAGCAAACGCTACCATCTCGGTGCTAGTGCACTCAAAGAACCCATATAATTTCTCGATCTCATTGATCCAATCCTCAGCCGCTACTGGGTCCTTTACTCCACTGAAAAACGACCGTCCAAACTTCTGGAACTGCCGCAGTCTATCCAAATCACAACTGTAACCCCAGCCTCTACTAGCCTGTGGTGCAACAACAAGTGTAGGCATATCTTGTGCAGGTGGGGTATCTGTCGTCTGAGGTCTCAGGGCTAGCCTTACCCGTGCCTCGGGAGCTACCGCCTACTCGGCATCACCCTGTGTAGCGGGACACTATCGATCGCCAACTCCAGATAAAGATTGGGTGACCAACTCCACAATCATCTCAATGCTCTGCTCAATCCTCCCGAAGCGAGCCTTAGTACTCTCAGGTCTCGCCTCTGGACCCCGTGGAGCATGCTCAACATCAGCCTTAACCTCAACATCATCCTGAGCCTCATGTGTTTTCGGCTCAACACGACCCCCAAGCCTGCCTCTACGGCCTCGAGCCTGTGCTCTCATCCCTCTACCGCGACTGGTATTAGGCATATTTACTCAATCCCCTACATTCACAACCAATTACTTTGTTAACCCATCGACACACACACAATTGTATCTAAATAAGCACAGTAACATAGGGATGTAACTTTCTAACTTATTAAGTATTTTAGACATGACACACGTCAGACCAACTCGAGCTCTGATACCAACTTCTGTCACGACCCTCAGCATACCAAAATACGTACAAATTTTTTGCATTTTCACGCATCATTTATCATTCGTCCTTACCTCAATTGTGAACAACAACTCTCCTCAATAGTTGGGCTGTGTGTCGACGTCTAACTCACTCCACCATACCAATTCAATTTGCATATTATTCATAAGTAAACACTTGTATAAATGTATATATATCAAAGTTGTTACATGTGTTTACATTGTTTTACATCCCCAATAGTTACATACAAAATGCTACTGTGCTATCGTAAGTTTAGATATAAAATTTCAACAGTGTGTATACCTTTAGCGATGGGATGCAGCGGATTACCAAAAGGGAATGCCTCCAGTCACGCTCACTCTATACTCAAATCTCTATGGAGAGGGGAGAATAAGGGGGTGAGCAAACCACACGCTCAGTAAGGCAATCATGTGAATAGGTAGATACTGCACTATCTACGTGATTGTGTATGCTCAAAAGCATTTAATTCATCATTTTATCTCAAAACATGAGTGTATGATTGTGTTAATGGTATGTAAAGCATTCATGCTATTAAAATCCAGTGCACATTTCAACTCAAATAAGCATGGCATTAACCATCATGCATTTTCTCAAGTAAGCATGGCATTAAACATCATGCATTTTCTCAAATATGGCATTAACCATCATGCATTTCTCAAATAAGCATGGCATTAAACATCATACATTTTCTCAAATAAGCATGGCATTAACCATCATGCATCCGTGCACTTTAAAAACCATTAACAATCAATATCTCAAAATAATTCAACACTTGTCAGGTCTCAGCCCATCCCTCGGACTGTCCTGACCCACATATCATATTAAACATGGATTTATTCTCAAAACAATAGACATGTGAGATAGGCAATTCTATAATAGGTAATAACCTCAAGGTCTATGGCCATAACCTGTGATACCGGCTACACGGATCAGGTGTGCGGGATATCACCGCTATCTGCTTCCACACGGGAGGTAGGTCAAATCCTACTCGTCGGTCCATAGCAGATCTCGTCCGAAGATGGCACATCACATCTCAACACGGTACAACGTACTCTATGCTACATGCATGGTACAACGTAGTCTGTAGACCCAAATCAACAAATCATATCAAGCCACATCTCAAAATGCACATGTGAGCCTGTTTAATCGGTACGACCTCTTGTCTACCCGAAGCTCCTAACACAGCTAATAAATTATGTCAAAACAATGCACGTGCGAGCCTATTTAATCGATATGACACCCAGTCTACTCGAAGCTCCAAGCACGGCAACAAGCAAGGTGGGCATCTAGTGCGAGACAAACTCCAAGCATAATGCCAAAACAAATATGAAATCCATGTTAAAACTAGTGCCTCTAGCACTCATGTGTATAAAACACGTCAAATCTCGTGCGAGTCGTACTCTAACACGCTTTTATTCTCACGAAAACAATGTAGCTGGCTCATTTCCTTGCAAAGAGTGGTTAACAAACCAAAACAACTCATTTCTTTTGTAATTCATTTCAAATGCTAGCTAACCTACCAATCACTTGCTAAAAAGCAATAAAACATGATTTTCAAAACATTATGCCTTTATTTTCATGCAAATTTATCAAACTCCCAACTTTCACCCTTCAATCACCCAACATCATTTCCTAATATCTCATGCAATCTAGGAAAGCATTTAAGTGCCCAAATTACGAACAGATATCTCTAAGAGTCCACACAATTCCCTTACCTCGATTTACTCGGTGTGACTCTTCTCCTCTTAGCTTCTCACGCTCTTGGCTCAACTCGCTCCGGCGTATCCTCGGAAGCTGCGATTCATTCATCCAAATCAATTGAGTTAATGTGTTTAACCCATATTTGACCTCACTATTCAATATAATTCACTTATGCATTTTACCAATGCCTTAATCCACATTTTACCCCTTTTAGGTAAATCTTACAATTTATTCACCAACAACATCTTAAAATCATACCCATAACACTACTGTCACCTCTAGACATCTCATTTCTCATTAATCTCCATACATTCCACTTTCTCACACTAGACCATTTCTGGGTCATAATCATTCCAATGCATTTTAGATAGTTTCTAACCATTCATACTCATGCCAAACAACTCCAAAATCAATTAAATAGACAATGTACCATAGTTGGAGTGTTAGAATCTTACCAAATCTGATTTCTCTTCTTGCTCCATATGACAATGCCCTTAGCTCCTTCAATACCAACAATGGGCTTTTGGGTTCCAACTATGTTGTTCTCTTCCTCAAGATGAACAACTTAGTGTCTAATGGTCTGCCCTCAAATCTTACTGGAAATGGCTGATTTTAGAGAGAGAAAGTAGGTTTTTAGGTTGAAAATGGAAGGAAATGATTTTTCTCGAAATTTTCAGATTTTCAACACTCTTTTTATAGAAATAGCTTGAGGAGATCGATCTGCACTAGGAGGAGATCGATCTGGTCCCCTTAAATCCCTCTCTTTCACAGCATTTTAAGCATGAGATCGATCTGTCGAAGCTTGAGATCGATCTGCTCCCAAACAGAGAGCTAAGGAGATCGATCTGGGTGCTTGAGGATCGATGTTTTCATTACAGAATGCTTAGGAGATCGATCTGGCTCCATTGGAGACCGATCTGCTCTATTCCATTGCCCAAATAAGAGCATTCTGACTCTTCCAGATCGATCTCTCATCCTATGAGATCGATCTGTCATTCATATTTTTAGATTTTCTGTAGTTTTTATGCAGTACACTTATACCAAAACATCCTTAATTTGGTGCCATAGTCATTTTCTCATCCAATCATCTTTGAGACTTGAAAATGGCCTACATTCATACCTTATACCTATTGAAACTTGTGTGGAATCTTTGTATAACCAAAGATACTTAATATTAACCAAATGGGAGTGCATACTCATGCAACTCTTCATTCCATTTACCACACTACTCATATTCCATTTTACTCACATTCTTCACATATTTAAGTCCATTTCTTCACATTCATACATAATGTAACTTGTATGTACAATCACAACTCTTATTGCAAATGTGTACATTAACTTATGGACTTACATCATTTATACTTCACATTACAAACATATCACTATTTACATATATACAAAGTCGTGCTTATACATATATGGGGTCTCACAATATTGATCCCTTTATGCTATATGAACTCTCAATGACATTTTACCAAATGAGGATCGATCCCTTAAGAGGAAGGGATGGATCCTTTAGTTCCAAAATACATTTCGAAAGCATTTTGTCAAATGGGGATCGATCCCTGAACTCGAGAATCCAAATTTTAGTTAAAATCACTTAAGGAATTTTGGTCCATTACTTAATTACTTAATCCAACTCCAAAACATACCATCTTCCTTAAATCCATCCAAATCATAATAGTACATAAATCTAAACTTCAACCGAACCTTAACCTTACAAAATCATTCATTTCCATTCTTCAAATAAATATCAAACTTATTATACTTAAGGTTTTCATATCATATACAAGGGAAATTTATGGGTTTTATAACTCATTAGCTTTTTGGATGCCTTTTTGAGATATCACCATATTATGATGCATCTAGAAGATAAAGGAAAAACCTCTTTCATAACTAATCACAGGACATATTGTTACCTATAATACCCATTGGAATAGAAAAACGTTAGGGCAACTTATCAAAGGATGGTGAATAAAGTTTTTAATGACTTGTTGGGTAATACCATAGAGGCTTGTGTTAATGACATGACTATGAAGAGTAGAAAAGAGAGCCACATGAGAAATAGTTGTAGAAGGTTTTTAAAGTATTTAGAAGATTCAACATGAAGTTGAATCCTAACAAATGTTCTTTTGCGGTACAAACCGAGAAGTTTCTAGGATTCATGATAACTAATCATGGAATCGAAGCTAACCTAGAAAATATCTATTTTGGATATGAAACCCCCAACTACTGTAGGAAGGTGCAAAGGTTGACATGGAGAAGTATTGCATTAAATCGCTTTCTGTCTAAATCAATTGAAGAAAGCTTACCATTCTTCAAAGCCCTACAAGGTGGAGTGTCAAAAGGTCTTTGACGAGCTAAAAGAGTACCTCAAAGAACTTCCCTTATTATCGAATCCTGACATATGGGAACATCTATTTATGTATCTTAGAGTTAGGGATAAAACAATTAGTTCTACACTCCTAAAAAAGGATGAGAATTAAGACCGACCAGTTTCCTATTAAGTAAAGTGCTGTTAGATGCTGAGACACGATATCCATGGGTTGAGATGGTAGCCTTGGCACTTATGATGGCCTTCCCTAAGTTGTACCCTTATTTTCAAGCGCATGCTATCACAGTTTTGACTGATCAAATACTGAGGTAGATTTTACAAAAGCTAGAGCATTCGAGAGGGATAATGAAATGGGTTGTGGAGCTTAAGGAATATGACATCACTTTTTAGCCAAGGTAAGTGATCAAAGGCTAAGCTTTGGCTGATTTCATAGTTGAGTGCATTGGCATGGAGGGAGTTCCCGATCAAGAAATCCCATAGCAGAAGTTGTACATGGATAAGGCATCGAGTGTGAATAGCATCAGAGCTAGAATTGTTCTAGTGACCCTTGAAGAGGAAGTATTAGAATAAGCATTGTGTTTTGACTTCCCAAGTTTGACCAATCCAGGTAAGTATGAGGCTTTAATAGCAGGCATGAGGTTGGCTAAAACGTTTCGAGTGTAAAATTTGATGGCCCATAGTGATTCCTAGTTGGTGGTTAACCAGTTCCATATCCAGTATGAGACTTGTGAACCCGCATTGATACCTTATCAATAAAAAATTCAGTTCTTGGCATGATTTTTTCATTGTTTTCAACTGCTTCAAGTCAATCGATCTAAAAATGCCTATGTTGTGCCTTATCCAAATTGGCCTCTTCGAAAGAAGCTTTAGGAAGAAAAATACAAATTGAGAGACTAGAGAAGCCCAGTGTGATGAAAGCGAAAGTGTGCAATACTGAAATCGGTGACGATTGAAGGACACTGATAAAGAAATACTTTATAGAAAGTGTATTCCCCGTAGATAAAGAAGAGGCTCGAAAATTGAAAATTCAAAGTACCAAGTTCACTCAATGAAGTGGAACTACACTAAAAAGGATACACTTTACCACTGTTGAAGTGCCTAAAACTCGAGCAGTCTAACTACATGTTGGTCGAGGTGCACGAGGAGATTTGTAGAAAACACTTAGGGACTTAAGCACTCGATTCCAATAAGCTATGAGTCAATTTCTAGTGGCCCACATTAAAATGGGATGTGGTTAAGAAAGTCTTTAAATATGATAAGTGCCAAAGGTTTGTCCTCGTGGCATCTACCCTTGTGGCAACATTATAAAGCACTTTTCAACCAACTCCATTTACCCAATGGGGACTTGATATTCTGGGTCATTTCCCTCTTGCTACGGGGTCAAGATGTTACGACCCTCAACTTACCAAAAATCAGAACAAATTTTTCATTTTTCAGATATTAATTAATATTTCATTCTTACCTTACTCCGATCGTGAACAACTACACTCTCAACAGTTGGGCTGTATGTCAATGTTTATCTCATCCAACCATACTAATTTAATTTCCATTATAATTTAGAAGTAAACACTTGTATAAATTAATCGGAGTTGTTGTTTACATGTGTTTACATTGATTTACATCCCCAATTATTACATTCAAAATGCTACTGTGCTATGAAAAGTTTAGATACAAAATTCTACAAGTGTGTATACCTTTCGTGATGCGATCCAACAGATACCAAAATGAAAACCTCCAGTCGCCATCAGTCTATACTCAATGCTCTGTAGAGAAGGGGAAAATAAGGGGGTAAGCAAACAACACGCTCAGTAAGGCAATCATGCGAACAGGTAGTTACTACACTATCTACATGATCGTGATGCCATGCTCAAAACCAT
Organism: Firmiana major; assembly: GCA_033439115.1. NCBI lineage: Eukaryota > Viridiplantae > Streptophyta > Magnoliopsida > Malvales > Malvaceae > Firmiana > Firmiana major. The sequence continues at coordinate 44,627,552 of CM065899.1, forward strand.
ACAAATATCTCATTCACATCTCAAAAGTATTAGTTCATGCTTGTGTTAATGGCATGTAAAGCAAATTATGCTATTTAATTCAGTGCACAAATCAAATTGAAAGCATGGAAAACCATCATGCATATTTAATTCATAAGGTATGGAAAATCATCATGCATCAGTGCACTTTAAAGCCATTATCATGCTTTCTCATCTCAATCAAAATTAACAACTTGTCAGGACTCAACCCCTCCCTCGGACTATCCTGACTCACAATACATTTCAAAACATGGATTCATTCATAAATAAGAGACATGTGAGATAGGCAATATAACAGGGAAATTTCCTCTAGGACTATGGCCATATCTTATGATCCCAGGCTACACTAATCAGGTGTGCGGGGTATCACCTCTATCTGCTTCCACACAGGAGGTGGGTCACGTCTAACCCACCGGTCCATAGCAGATCTAATCATTATCCGAAGATGACATATCACAATCTCAACACGATACAACGTACTCCATGCTATCTTCACGGTACAGTGTACTCCATGGACCCATATCAACTCATCATATCACGCCACATCTCAAAATGCACGTGCGAGCCTATTTAATCGGTGCGACATCCAGTCTACCTGAAGCTCCTAGTACGACTATCAATCATGTCATAAAACCACATGCGAGTAATCTCAAGCACGACAACAAGTATAGTGAACATCTAATGCGAGCTATCCTCCAACACCATGTCAAAACCAGTATAAATCTATGCGAGCTAAACTCCAGCACAACATCATAGAAATTAATGTGAAAACTAGTGTGAGCTAAGCTTCAGCACTCATGCGTATGAAAACACATCAAATCTCGTGCGAGTAATACTCTAGCACGCTTTCATTCTCATGAAATCCATGTAGGTGGCTCAATTCTTTGCAAAACATGGTTATCAACCAAATCAAATCATTTCTTTTGCAAATCATTTCAAATGTTAGCCAACCTACCAAGCACTTGCTAACATGGGTTTTCAAAGCATGATGCTTTTGTTTTCATGCACATTTCTCAAAACCTAACTCTTTGCCCTTCAATCACCCAATTTCATTTCCTAGTATCACATGCACTCTAGCAAAACATTATGTGACCAAATTGCGCACAGATATCTCTAAGAGTCCACACAATTCCCATACCTCGATTTGCTCGAGGTACAACTCTCTTCCTTTAGGCTTCTCGCGCTTTTGGCTCAACTTGCTCTAGTGTATCCTCTAGAGCTGCAAATCATTCACCAATCACTTAACTTAATGTTGCTAACACACATTTTGACTTTAACTAGTCAATATATCTCATTGAGCCTATTTCGTAAGTTTGGCTCATTTTTTGCAATTGGCCATCATCAAGCCTTCTAACAAATTTCATCTAGTAACTCACTTAGTTACTCGTTTAAGTCTTGATATAAAATACTCTACCCTTACTCTCTCATTTATATATGCATTTTACCCAATGCCTTTAATACAAATTTTACCTTTTTTGGGTAAGTCTCACAATTCATTCCATAACACCATCTTAAAATCATACCCACAACACCATTATCACCTCAAGATATCCCATTCATCATTAAATCCAATACATTTCACTTTCTCACACTAACCTAAATCTAGGTTATAATTGTTCCATTGCATTCTAGGTGGTTCTACCATTAATATACACACCAAATCAACTCCGAAATCCAAAACTAAATAAATAAACTTGGATTGGTGCATTAGAAACTCACCTAGATTGATTTCCTCTTTGCTTCAAATGGAAATGCACCTTTGCTCCTTCAATCCCACAAATGGGGTAATGCCTCTAAGATATGTTTTTCTTCTCTTTGATGTGAACAACTTTGTATCTAATAGCCTTTCCACAAATCTTCTTGAAAATGGGTGGATTTAGGAGTGCGAAACTAGGTTTTGGATTGAAAATGGAAAGGAAATGGTTGCTCCCGTGAAATGTAGATTTTAACTGCTCCTATTTATAGAATTACTTGATGAGATCGATCTGCATTGGGTAGAGATCGATCTCCCTTGCTTAAATTCCTCATTTTCATGACATTTGAAGGCAGGAGATTGATCTGTCTAGGGCTTGAGATCAATCTATCTCAGGTAGAGAGTTAAGGAGATAGATCTGGCTAGGGAGGAGATCGATCTGCTCTAACCCGAGAGCTAAGGAAATTGATCTACTTGCATTGAGGATCGTTCTCTTCATTACAGAATGTTTAGCAAATTGATCTAGCCCCATTGGGGATCGATCTGCCCTGTTCCATTACTTGAATAAGAGCATTTTGGCCCTTCAAGATCGATCTCTCATCCTATGAGATCGATCTAGCATTCATATTTACCAGATTTTGTTACAATTTTCTGCAGTAACTCACACCAAACAATCCTTAATTTACCGCCATAGTCATTTCCTCATCCAGCCACCTTTAAGGCTTAAAAATGGCATCCATTCATACTTTATACACATTAAAACTTGCATGCATTCATTATATAACCAAAGGTATACAATACAAAACTAAATAGAAGTCCAAATATTTACACAACTTATGCAACTTCATTCTTTTTTACCACACTACTCATTTTTCATTCCACTCATATTCATCCCATACAAAAGTTCATTTCTTCATACTCATACATAATGAAACTTGTGCATACCTCTCAAACTCTTATTGCAGGTGTGTACATTGAACTTATGGACTTTACACCACTTATGCTTCACATTATAAGTACATCACCATACTTATGAATTCATAATTACTTGATCCAAAATCATCCATATTATGAATCCATTTACATATATACAAGGTTAAACATATATGAGGTCTCACAAAAGAAAGTACTTCTTAGGGGCAAGTGATTTTTTTACTAAATGTATTAAGGCTAAACCTTTAGCCACCATTACTAAGAAAAGGATCGAGGCTATGGTATGGAAAGATATTATTTATTGTTTCAAGATTCCTAGAGTGTCAAATATAGATGATAGGAAGCAATTTGATTATGATGCTTTAAAGAATTTCTGCAAAGGATTGAATATCCAGTTGTGAAACTCTTCAGTGTTGTACCCCGAAGCTAATAGGGAAGTGGAAGTTAGCAATACAACCATACTTTACAGCCTCAAAACAAGGTTAGATAAAGCTAAAGGAGAATGGTCGATGAACTATCAAGTATCCTATGGGCATACAAAACTACGAGTCAAGTGTCAACAAGGGAGACACCTTTCAATTTGGTATATTGGCATTGAGGCCTTGATACCTGTAGAAGTGAGTGTTACCTCCTTAAAGATGATACCTTTTGTCAAGGAAGAAAACTCTGAAAGGTTGAGAAAGAATTAAAACAAGATTGATGAATAAAGAGATTTAGCAGTGGTATATTTAACGGCTTATCAGCAAAGAGTCGCCAATTACTATAACATTATAGTGAGCACTAGACCCTAGAGGAAGGAGATCTAGTGTTAAGAAGATCTGCCATCGCTGATGCCTTGAAGGAAAATGGCAAAATTTGGGCTAACTGGAAAGGACTGTACAAAGTCAGGAAAATGATCGAGCTAAATACCTTTACATTAGATGTAAAACCCAAAATTTTTGTTTTATTATTTATTTAGAAACTAGAAAGCAGTTAAGATACTCGAAATAATATTATGCAAGCCCGAAATGACCGAAGCACTCGGGTTAGTAACACAAAGCTCGATGGGCATAAAAATTGAGGTAAGGTTTCAAATTCAAGTATTTCTTAAAGATTGTAGGTATAAGTATGCCTTTGGAGGTTAGAAGGTGAAACTAAGGTATTAGAAGTGAAAACGTTAGTAAAAACTCGAGATAACACTAAACCAAGAAATTGAGCCTATTAAGTAAAATAAATTTGGAATAAACGCCATAAATTCATAAAAATTATTCTGATGCCATAGGAAATTAGTATAAGGCATAATCAACTTAGGTAATTAAAATTAAATGGAAATCTTGAGGTTTTGGTCAAATTAATTTTTAAAGTAGACTGAAAACCTTAATGAATTTCAATCGGTAAGGATTAAATTGGGCAAAATGGGCTCAAAAGGGAAACGTTTCTTAAAAAAATGGGCCCAAAATTTTTTTTAGGACATACTAGGGACTTAATATAACACATGAGAAGTGGAAATTCAGAAGAAATTGGGCGGGAAGTATTTTTTATGGATTTTAGAAAAACATGGCTGCAAACTGCCTCGGCCTAGAAATTTGTTGGCCCAACAAAAATGCCAAATTTGAAAATCTTTCAGAAGGCTTTTGATTGGGATAGCACTTTATGCTCTTTATAGAAAGCTAAAGAAAGCCTTAAACTGACTTAAAACTCGAGACTTATCCATTCCCCATTTTGCTGCAGGTGTCCTTCCTAGGGGTTCATTGTCCAATTTTTTTCGGCCACCTTTCAGCCACTTTTAAAGTTTGGTCAAGCAAGATACAATCTTCCTCCCTTGTTCCTATACAACATATAAAAAATCTAGCCATAAATAAGCTCATTTTCTAGGTGAAAAACTAGAGAGAATAATAGGGGCAGAATCTACCCTGTTTCTGGGGTAAGAGAAAACTTAAATTTTCTTGGTAGGTTTTTGAGCTTGTTTTTTATGATTCTAAGTTTTATACATGTATATCTACAGCTGAAAATCATTTCTAGGTTAAGAAGAAGTGGTCAAAGTTGGTCAAAGTAGGTGAGAAGTTGATGGAAGATGATGATAGTTGGATATGTTGTTGCTTGATGAATTTAAATGATTTTTACTTAAGTAGAAATTGAAGAAATAAATACTAGGTACATGTGTAGGTTCGGCCATCCTTGAATTGTTAGGGTAGAGATTAAATTTGGTTGAATTGAATGTTGTAGAATGCTAAATTAATACCAACAAGCTCGGTTTATAGCTCAATTTAGTGCAAAACTGTAAAAGTGTCGAAATTGACAATTTGGTGAATGGTTGCATGTGAACTAAGGACTTGAATAAGTGTGTAAGCTATTAGGTTTGTAAGATTAAAGTTAGATGAAGAGAAACTATCGAAACAGTTTAAACCAGCACATTTATCGACAAAATCGAGCTAATAATGAAGTTGTTAGAAATGGCCAAATTTAATGAAGTTTATTTAAGATAATGTATATTCAAGTATGTTAAGATGGTTTTGAAACTGTTTTGGACAGCTCGAGGTATTGGCTCGCAAAACGAGAAAAACCCGATACCCAACGATTTAGTGCTGCACCCGCTACGTTTAGGTAAGGGATGCAATTTAAAGTATTAATGACTTCTTGTACCTATTTATATTTCATGAAATGATTAGATGAGTGCATAAAGAATTTATGTGGGAAAACCTAAACTTTCCAGTATAGTCCTTAAAAAGAACGAAACCCCGGCTTAATCTTGAAACCAAATATTTTTATCTATGTTGTATAAACTTTGATACATTAATATTTTATAATGAAAATTATAAGATTTTTAAGTAAGTAGGAAAACAAGTAAGAAAGTAAGATTTTTTGAGACTAGAGGCTACCTCAATAGTGTATGTTACTTTTGGTACCCGACTCCGCCACTTGTAGTGCCTGTTTCATTTCGCTCGTGTAGTGCTCATTTTTCGCCTTTGTGGTGCTTGTCCTCACTACACGTGGTGCCTGTTTCGTAGTAGCTCATGCCCGCACGATGAATGCCACTCGTGCTCGTGCTCTAGTTGTATGCTAGTTATTCAGATACAACACCTATTTTGTTGTATGACCCCGATCCAGTCTACAGCCCCTACTAGGGCCATCGATATTTGATTTCCTCCACGGAGGATGATATTTCTATCTACATAATAGCTATACAGATTTAGCCTAGTCTCCATGTTTTAATGTATAAATGTTTTGAGTTATGAAAGAAAGTAAGTAAGCTTTATGAAAGTAAGTATGTGGAATTTGACTAAATAAGTATGTATGTATGTATGTAAGTAAGTATGTATGTATGTATGTATGTATGTATGTATGTATGTATGTATGTATGTATGTATGTTTTGTCTCAAAGTAAGTAAATAAATATTGTTCTGTTACAATAAGCAAGTAAGTTACGTAATTTGATTAAAGTAAGTACGAAAGCTTTTGAAAAACATGTTAACCCTGAATTTCTATATACTTTTGGGGTTGTCATGATTATTTTAAATGTTTTCCTTACTGATCTTTTTCAGAAACTCATTCCCCTTTTTCTTCATTTCAAATTATCTGCAGTGAGACTGCTCAGCTACTTGCAGAGTACTTGAGTAGACTGATGGATTTTGAGCCTCCCCAGACTATCTTTAGTACATGCTCAGGTATACCATCGAATGTTTATTTTCAAACATTTATATTATACAGATACTGGAGTCTAAATACTTTTAGGGATGTAATCTAATTTTACGGAGTTGTAAAGAAATGGTTTTGGATGTATTGATTTTGTTAAGTACGGATATTACTGATTTAGTTGTGGAGTATGTTGAATCGGTAAATGATAAGTTTAAGAAGACAAAAACAATTGTTTGCGATTATAAATTACTATTATTGTAGGAGGTTAGGTTAAGGTATAAGAAGTTATGCTGCCGAAATTTTTAATAAACCTTAAATGATTAAAGGATTAAGCAAATGATGAATCTAAGTAACCAACACTGAATAGGAATACTACCTAAGTAAGAAATTAAGTTCAAAAAAAAGTTAGCCCCAATTACCGTGCTTCTGAGGTGTTACATTGGAAACAATACAAGGAAAAAAGATAGCTAAAACTTGGAACATTAGTCATTTGAAATTGTATTGGCAATTAACATGTATTTGTTTACGTTTGTTAAACAAGTTTTCGAGTTCCTAATAGGTGTTTGCATTTAATATAGCTTGTCTTATGGACTCATTTTTATCCAACAATGATTATACAATAAAGAAATCAAGAAATTACCTATTTATAACCTTTGATTGTTACCTATCACATTGATAAATTTTGCAATAAGGACTGTAAAGAACGAGATTGAAATGAAAATGCATGAAGTAGGTTAAAGCATGAACATGACGTGAAAAATGTGCTACGTAAGTGATGCTAAAAGAAAAAGAATGAGCCTAAAAGTGAAAAATGCTTGAAGTAGGTTAAAGCATGAACTTTAAGCGAAAATAGCACAATGTAAGTCATGCTAAAAGAAAAAAGAATGAGCTTGAAGGGAAATGTGTGAAATAAACCAAAGCATGCGCTATGTAAGTCATGCTAAACGGAAAAAGAATGAGTCTCAAGTGAAAAATGAGCGAAGTAGGCTAAAGCATGTACTTGAAATGAAAAGTACGCAACGTAAGTCATGCTAAAAGAAAAAGAAGGAGCCTGAAGCAGAAAATGTGTAAAATAGGCCAGAGTAAGGGCTTTAAGCGAAAAACGTGCAAGGTAAGCCACATACTCACAGAAAATGGCTTGAAGTAAAAAATGTGCGAGATAAGCCACACACTCAAAGAAAAGAGCTTGAGGTGAAAATGCATAAAGGAGGCCAAGCAGGTACTTGAAGCGAAAAATGTGCAAGTAAGCCATGAAGAAAAAGGCTTGAAGT